>OY755235.1:83615046-84285538 GCA_963576725.1 Azorinus chamasolen | reverse complement strand
GTATTTGACACTAAGCATTCTGTTTGTAGATTCTTTATGATACACTTTAGTTTTAAGGTGTTGGGTGACAAAACAACACCCCCCCCTCCCCCCTCCCCTGCAAAAAAAAAGTTTTGTTTCTTTAGTTTTGTATTAACCCCTTTACTCCATGAGTATTCATGTAAGAAATAATGACATGAATACTAATTACATTGATTTTTTTAATATTAAAGGGACACTGAATTTTTTGGACATCGTAGAAACTGTAGAATGATACCTATATTATATCATAAGCAAATAGAACAGACCCTGATCAGACAACTCATACAGAAGCCATCTGATTTGGGGCTACTCTGTTTGCAAAGGCTTGGAAAGGCATATTTATGGAGTGTAGCATTAATGAATAGCGAGGTATCTCCTCTACCCATTACATTAACTGAAGACCCATAGAGATACCACATAAACTATGTAAATCCCCTTGTCTTTAACCCTTTATTCCATAAATACTTTATATATGAGACAGCTCCTATAGGAGCCGTCTGATCAGGGTCTGCTCTGTTTGCTATTGATATAATCTAGATATGATTTCAAAGTTTCTGTCATGGCCAGAAATTCCTGTGCCCATGTGCTATGATAGCAAATTAATCCAATTGATGTATATGACATCATTATTTCTTGTATGAATATTCATGGAGGAAAGGGTTAATAGCATCCTGCATTTCTCTGACTTAACCAGTCAGCCATTTATGGGGAAGGCCTTAACAGAGGCAAATATGAGGGAAAATGACAAACAGAGCATGCACATGATAAAATAGTAGTTGACCATTCAGCCATATTTCCCTCTTGGTAACCTCAACTATGTAGGTCACATGACTAGATATCTAAAGCTAAGTATGACACATTTCTAATAAGTGATTTATGGGCAACTGGCAATAAAATCAGCTTTTTAGCTCACCTGAGCAAAGCTCAGGGTGAGCTTTTGGGAGACTTGAATGTCCGGCGTCCGGCGTGTGTCGTCCATCGTCAACAATTTGCTTGTGAACACTCTAGTGGTCATAAATTTAGACCAATCTTCATGAAACTTGGTCAGAATGAATGTCTTGATAAAATCTCGGACGAATTCGAAAGTGGGTCAAGTTGGGTTAAAAACTAGGTCACTAGGTCAGATAGTAGGAAAACCTTGTGAACCCTCTAGAGGTCACATTTTTAGCCCAATTTTCATGAAACTTGGTCAAAATGATTGTCTTGATTATATCTCGGAGGAGTTTGAAAAGTGGGTTACTTGGGGTAAAAAACTAGGTCACTAGGTCAAACAGTAGAAAAACCTTGTGAACACTCTAGTGGTCACAATTTTAGTCCAATCTTCATGAAACTTGGTCAGAATGACTGTCTCGAAAAAATCTCGGACGAGTTCGAAAGTGGGTCACTAGGTCAAACAGTAGAAAAACCTTGTCATTGGTCAGAATCATTGATAAAAACCACTGCTCATGATCCACTATCAACATTGTTCAAATATTGTCCCTAAGGTCAATATTTGCCCTACCCATGGGCTAGCCTGTAAAAATCTTAAATCTATGGTAATCAATTGAGCGATTAAGGGCCATCTTGACCCTCTTGTTTAAATTATTGGATGGAATGGAACAAGAAGAGCACTCCATTGAATTATAATTATGATTGAAAGCTAATTATCAGATTGTGCAGCATAATTGGGGTTTTCTTTGTTTTCGACAGATGCAAATTTAAAGGAGTCAGTTTTTTTCAAACATAAATTTATTCCGTGACTTGCGTCCGGATTACACATAGTTTTTGACATATCAGAAAACATGTCTCAGTGAGGGATCAATGTCACAGTATTTGATATATCGCCTTGATCATCAAACCTCAAAAGAAATGTAGAGAGATGCAGAATTTTAAGGGTCTTGAAACTAAAGTATTGCATAGATCTTTAACGGAGAAACAGTTCCCCAGACACGCTAAGGATTTTCATATTGTCCAATTTCAATAACTTTAGTCAGAAAGATGACTTTTAATGGCTGTTTAACCCTTTACTCCACAAATATGTCTTTCTGAGGGTCTGCTCTGTTTGCTAAGGGTCTGCTCTGTTTGCTTATGATATAATATAGATATGATTCTACAGTTTCTGCATTGTCCAAACATTCATGTGTTCATGCGCAATTATAAAAAAAATTAATCTAATTAATATTCATGGTGTCATTATTTCTTACAAAAATACAGTTGAACTTTAACATCTCAAACTTCAAGGGACCATACAAATTACTTCGAGATAACAGAATTTGAGTCATCAGATTTCTAATCTTGACATTTCCTCAAGTTCACAGCTTAATGCAGGTCTAAAGTAATGCTGATAGCTCCTATAGGAGCTTTCAGCATTACTTTCCACCAGCAGTAAGATGCAACATGTGTTTATAAATGTGTGTAGTGATACATTTTTTGAACTATTCTGTATTGTAAATTTTTGAAGGACTAAACTTTTACCTCGAGTTATCCCGAAATTCGAGTTATCGGAGTTCGAGATATAGAAGTTCAGCTGTATTCATAGAGTAAAGGGTTAAGATAGAGTTTGGCTGAAATAGTTTGATAGATCAGTAGGCCTCACATCTACAGCTCTGCTTTATTTCAGCAAAATTGTGTTAGTGAAGAAGAGCTGGACAATCTTTTATCTGCCATAGAGCTGGAACTTTCCATCCACCAAGCCAATTTGGAAACCAGCAGCAAACAGCAAAGCCAGTACAAGGAACCGCAATTTGCGTTTGTAAAAACTTCCAATAAAAAGGGGACATCAAGTCGACATCCAGATAGACTCAGTGTTAATGCGTCATCTTCAGCACAGTGGTTTGAAACTGAAGATATTCAAAATCAAATAACAAATCTGAAGACTCATATACGCAGACTGGAGCTTGAGACTAAGGTGAAGGAAGAGGTGTATAAAAGTCAACTGGACAAGTTAGCCACACAGATACCAGGGGTTGTGTGTATACAGCCAGCCTCCCTTGCCTAACACACCAACTGCCAAGCTTCTTCTTTTTTTAAATATTTTCAAACATGTTTTCTCAATTCCCAGCCTTTACCAGACTGGTAGATTTGAAAATGTATAATCCTTTCCCTCATATAAACCCCTTTCCAAACAGAGTAGATCCAGATCAGGCTCCTATACGAGCCATCTGATCAGGGTCTGCTTTGTTTGCTTTTGACATGATACAGATCTGATTCTACAGTTTTTGTCAAAGCAAACATTTCTCTTGAAACGTTTATAATATAAAAAAATGAGCTAATAATTATTCATGGTGTTACATGAATACAGAACAGGGAAAGGGTTAACTCTCTCCCTCTTGAATATTCATATAAGAACAAATGACGATGAATACTAATTAGTTTGTATTTTATATTTTATTAACACAGAATCTCCCAGTAATTCCTGTAGTCCACTGTCATTATCTGAGACTGCATCTTTTTATGCTCCCCAACAACGGTGTTGGGGGAGCATATAGTTGCCGCTTTGTCCGTCCGTCCATCATAACTTTGTCCAGAGCATACCACAAAAACAGTAATAGATATCAACATGAAACTTCATAGGTAGATTGATCTTGATGAGGAGAAGTGCAGTGTACAAGAACCATCACTCTCTTTTGCATAATTTAGGAGTTATTACCCTTTGTTATTTTTCATACTTAAATTTTGTCCGGAGCATAACACAAAAACTGTAACGGATATCAACATGAAACTTCATAGGTAGATAGATCTAGATGAGGAGAAGTGCAGTGCACAAGATTCATCACTCTCTTTTGCATAATTTAGGAGTTATTGCCCTTTGTTATTTTGTTCTATATAAAAAAAAAACTTTTTGGAACTAGCATTTATTTGAGGAGCATCCATCGGTTTTACTGATTCTCTTGTTTTATAAACAAGAGCACCGCAAGCCGGGGCAATATACACCCGAAGGCTGTTCTATAAAAATTATGTTGAAAAATAAAGGAGGAGTTAGTTGCACAAGAAATTGCTACCCGAAACTATCAAAGGGCAATAACTCCAGAATGAAAAATGATATGAGAGTTATCTCACTGATATGCACAACTACACATCAATATCTATCATTCCTGAAAGTTTGAAGAAATTATGTTGGAAAATAAAGGAGGAGTTAGTTGCACAAGAAATTGCTACCCGAAACTATCAAAGGGCAATAACTCCAGAATAAAAAATGATATGAGAGTTATCTCACTGATATGCACAACTACACATCAGTATCTATCATTCCTGAAAGTTTGAAGAAATTATGTTGAAAAATAAAGGAGGAGTTAGTTGCACAAGAAATTGCTACCCGAAACTATCAAAGGGTCATAACTCCAGAATGAAAAATGATATGAGAGTTATCTCACTGATATGCACAACTACACATCAGTATCTATCATTCCTGAAAGTTTGAAGAAATTATGTTGAAAAATAAAGGAGGAGTTAGTTGCACAAGAAATTGCTAACGGACGGACGGACGGACATGCTAACAAATGGGTAGTTGTGTGACTTTTTCCTTTGATCTTTTCTTGTGTGACTAGTGACTATTTTTGGCTCTAACTTTGGAAAAGAATGATCTGGAAGCTAACCCTAACCCTTACCCTATGTCCCACAACTGGCCAGGTTAATGTCACAAGAAATGGCCAGGTTAATGTCACAAGAGATGGCCAGGTTAATGATTTTACTTGTGGGACTAGTTAGAAAAAGTCACACAACTACCCTTTGGTGAGTGCGGACGGACAGACGGACGGACGGACGACATGCGCCATACCATAATACGTCCCTTTGGGCGTATAAAAAGCGTAGAAGACTCATTTTCAGTCTAGATCTCTCTCTATATATATCCTTTCAAATCAAAGTCTTTATGCAGAATAACTTTAGGGGAGGTGAGGACCAATGAGGAGACATTGTGTTTAAAACGTGAGATGTCACATCTCACATATTTTATTGCTAGAATTGCTTAATGTACAGGTACCCTACACTGACATATCATTCTCCAAACATACTGTTAATAAATGACAATTTTTCCATAATTATACCTACCCATAATCGATGGGAGTGTTTGTGGCTATTCAACTGTTTGACGATTTTTTATCTGCGTACTTAATATTTAAAAGCGTTTTATTCTGCAGAAAATATTTCTGCAGTTCGAAATTGAGACCGCAGAATCGCAGAAATATTATTCCCACAGAAAAAAACCCACTTATACGGTATGCTTACAATGCTACAGGTATTGACTATTGAGAGTTGTGACTTATATGTATCTGAAAGTAGCTGTGTAAGATTCTGTTTTCAATGTTTGTATGTTAATTATTGATACATTCCGATTTGTTTTATGCAATAAACATTCAAAGAGCTGCAAATGTCTGTTAAGATTGAGTCATTGTTAGGAGTAGGAAGTCTTTAAAGATAAATCATTGAACCCTTTTACTATTAATATTCATGTAAGAAATAATGCCATCATGAATATTTATTAGCTGTTTATTTTATAACAGCATATCTACAGAGGAATTTTTGGTATTGGTAGAAACTGTCAGATCTATTATGATTTCTTAAGCAAACAGGACAGACCCTGATGAGACAGCTCCTCCAAGAGTCGTCTGATCTGGGTCTTCTCTGATTGCAAAGGCATGTATCAGGGTTTTACATTGCTTTGACAGTATTCTGTCATATTGCAATATCCAGCTAATTACAGATGGAGAAAGGCTCCACAGAGGTTCCTTTGTGCAGGAAACACATGACATTGTTTTGTGCCCAGAACACCTGAGTAGAACAACCCACCTAGAGCAAGCCAGCTGGAAGGCTTCCTCACATGAAAAATCCAAACACCTAGGCCAGGATTCAAACCACAGTGGTGAGGGGCTACGACATGTTTTTTTGCCTTTCAATTTCAGTATGCTGTTGTTAAACAGAGGTATCGATATTATTTTGCTGGGTGGAAGGTTATACAAAGAAGGAGAGCATTTTTATGTCGCCTGCAAAGCATAGCAGACATATAGGGATCACTTTGTCCATCGCCGTTGACGTAGTTGTCGTTGACGTCGTCGTCACAATCTTCTTGTCCGGCCTGTATCTCCTACTCTACTGATACCATTGAATTCAAACTTCACACATGGAACAGGCTTGATGAGAGGAAGTGTCATGCACAAGGTCCATTACTCTACCTGGAGTCAAATTTGGCCCAACCCCGGGGATCACAAGTTTTACATAGGATTATTTAGTAAAAACTTTGAAGATCTTCTTGTCCGAAACTGAAAAGCTTAAGAGCTGTGATATTTGGTATGTAGCATCATCTGGTGAACCTTTATTAAGATTATTCAAATTATGCCCTCGGAATCAAACACGGCCACACCTTTGTAGTCACATATTTTACATTGGATTATATAGTAAAAACTTTAAAAATCTTCATGTCTGAAACTGAAAGGCTTAGAGCTGTGCTATTTGGTACGTAGTATCATCTGGTAGACCTTTACCAAGATCGTTCAAATTTAGCCCATGGCATCAAAATTGGCTCTGTCCTAGGGGGTCCCAAGTTTTACTGAACTTTAAAAAATCTTCTTGTCAAAAACTGTAAGGCTTAGGTCTACCAAATTTGGTATGTAGAATGATCTAGTAGACCTCTACATATAATGTTCAACCCCCCCCCCCCCCCCCCGGGTCAAAAATAGCCCATTCCTTGGGGTGGGGAAGGAGGGGGAATTAGAGCTGTCATATTTAGCATGGAGCATCATCTGGTGGAGCTTTACCAAGACTGTTAAAATTGTGCCCCCTGGGGTCAAAATTGATAGGTCACATGGCATCATTTAACCAGGTGAGCGATACAGGGCCATCATGGCCCTCTTGTTAATATCATCATTCTGAGGTTAAAATTGGCCCTGCCCTGTGGGTTATACTTTAAAATAGACTTCTACTGTATAAAGATTTCCCCTTAACCACCAGCTAGCCAGCTGGTGTATTGGAGAGGTCAAGCTTAAAGTTCACCTGTTCTATATTCTAGCTGTTGTCTGCTTCAGAATTATTGTCTTTTTGCTCACACTGTTTTTAGTACATATCAGTCTTACAATTAACCCTCTTGTACAAACCACATAATTATGAAGTTACATAATTATGTGTCAGATCAGAATCCAAACTGTGTGCTAATTTCAGTCAAGTCATGCTTAGCAGTGATAGGGGGTTATAACACTGAGTTTCTGTCCTCTGTTAGAAATGTCTGCTGAAAAATTAACACTGTCAATGGCCCTCTTGTTTTTAGCTCACCTGGCTTTGATATTTGGTATGTAGCATGATGTAATGGTCCTCTACAAAGATTGTTCAAATTATGTCCCTCGGGCCAAAAATGGCCCCGCCCCGGGGCTTATCAGTTTTTCATAGGAAAATCTTTAAAAATCTTCTTCTCTGAAACTGTAAGGCATAGACCTTTGATATTTGGTATGTACCATGATCTAATGGTCCTCTACTAAAATTGTTCAAATTATGACCCCTGGGCCAAAAATGGCCCCGCCCCGAGGCTTATCAGTTTTTCATAGGAAAATATTTAAAAATCTTCTTCTTTGAAACTGTAAGGCATAGACCTTTGGTATTTGTAATGAAGCATCATCTAATGATCCTCTGCCAAGATTGTTCAAATTATGACCCCCAGGACAAAAATGGCCCCGCCCCGGGGCTTATCAGTTTTTCCATAGGAAAATCTTTAAAAATCTTCTTCTCTAAAATTATAAGGCATAGACCTTTGATATTTGGTATGTAGCATTATTTAATGGTCCTCTACCAAGATTAATCAAATTATGATCCCCAGTCCAAAAATGGCCCCACCCAAGGGCTTATCAGTTTTTCATAGGAAAATCTTTAAAAATCTTCTCCTCCAAAACTGTAAAGTCTAGACCCTTGATATTTGGTATGTAGCATCATCTAATGGTTTTCTACCAAGTTTATTCAAATTTAATACCCCTGGGTCAAAAATGGCCCTGCCCTGGGGCTTGTCAGTTTTTCATATGAAAATCTTTAAGAATCTTCTTCTCCAAAACTTTAAGGCCGAGACCTTTAATATTTTGCATGTACATGTAGCGTTATCTAATAGTTATTATATAATTATGACCCCCGGATCAAAAATGGTCCCGCCCTGGGGCCCTGGGGCTTTACAGTTTTTCATAGGAAAATCTTAAGAAAATCTTCTCCAAATCTGTAAGGTCTAGACCCTTTATATTTAGTATGTAGCATCATCTAATGGTTTTCTACCAAGATTTTTGAAATTATGCAATCTGTCATTGAAATCATGGCCCTCTTGTATATAGAAACATATTGTGAAACCTAAATAGAAATCTTCTGATGAAACTGGAAGTTTCTCTGCTTTCATATTTGGCACATAGCATCATCTTGAAGTCCTCTACAAAACATATATGAATTATGCCCCTGGGTTCAAATGAAGCCCCGCCCCAGGGGTGGCCAGATTTCTATAGAAACATAGTAAAAACTTTGAAAATCTTCTCCTCTGATTGTCTGGTGAGCGATATCAGGGCCATCATGGCCCTCTTGTCATAGGAAAATCTTTAAAAATCTTCTTCTCTGAAACCGTAAGGCCTTGATCTTTGATATTTGGTATGTAGCATCATCTAATGGCCCTCTACAAAGATTGTTCAAATTATAACCCCCAGATTAAAAATGGCCCCACCCTGGGGCTTATCAGTTTTTCAAAGAAATCTTTAAAAATCTTCTACTCCGAAACTGTAAGGCATAGACCTTTGATATTTGGTATGTAGCATCATCTAATGATTTTCTACCAAGATTGTTCAAATTGTGACCCCAGGGTCAAAAGTGGCCCGCCCCATGGCTTATCAGTTTTTCATAGGAAAATCTTTAAAAATCTCCTTCTGTGAAATTGTAAGGCCCAGACCTTTGAAATTTATATGAAGCATCATCTAATGTTCCTTTATTAAGATTGTTCAAATTTTAACTCCCAGGCCTAAAATTATGGCCTTGGTTTCATATTGGCCCGAATCAGAAGCTGATTTAATTTTACATAGAAATACAGTGTATGCATAAGTCTATAGTAACCAGGTGAGCGATTTAGGGCCATCATGGCCCTCTTGTTACATTTTTTTTGTCAGGCCAATAAGTCCTGTTCTACTGATGCCATTGAATTCAAACTACACACATGGAACAGGCTTGATGAGACTAATTGTCATGCACAAGGTCCATAGCTCTAGCTTTTTGGAGTTATTCCCCTTTTTTCATTTTTTTTTTGCCCGACCAATATGTCCTGTTCTACTGATGCCATTAAATTTAAACTTCACATATTACACTTTGGTCATTATTCTCATTATTATTTTGTCTTAGTTTCACACTTCTTACATATAGATCATGCTCCAAGTTACATAGCATCATAGCTGGATTTATGTTATGCCCATTTACATGTATACCTGTACTGCAATTGTGTCAAATTTAAAATTGGTGGGAGGATGGTCAGTATGCAGGCAGGCGACATAAATGTTCCGAGGAACACATTTCTAGTTCCTTCATTTTTAGCATGTCTGTTTTGTTTTGTTTTCAAAGAAACAAGAGGGCCAGAATAGCCCTGAAGCGCTCACCAGACAACCAGAGGAGAAGATTTTCAAAGTTTTCACTATATATTTCTATAGAAAACTAGCCAGCCCTGGGGCGGGCCAATTTTGACCCCAGGGGAATAATTTAGAAAAACTTGTAGGGGACCTGAACTTGATGCTATGAGCCAAATATGAAAGCTGAGATTAACCTTCCAGTTTCAGAGAAGAAGATTTTCAAAGTTTTCTCAATATGTTTCTATTGAAAACTGCCCACCCCTGTTACAGGGCCAATTTTGACCCCAGTGCCATAATTTATATAAGTTTTGTAGAGGACCTGAACATGATGCTCTGTGCCAAATATGAAAGCTGAGAGCCTTCCAGTTTCAGACGAAGATTTTCAAAGATTTCACTATTTGTTTCTATTGAAAACTGTCCATCCCTGGGGCGGGGCCAATTTTGACCCCGAGACCATAATTTATATAACTTTTTTAGACGACCTGAACATGATGCTATGTGCCAATTATGAAAACTGAGAGCCATCCAGTTTCAGAGAAGAAGATTTACAAAGATTTCACTATTTGTTTCTTTTGAAAACTGCCCACCCCTGCGGCGGGGCCAATTTTGACCCTGGGGCCATAATTTATATAACTTTTGTAGATGACCTGAACATGATGCTATGCACCAAATATGAAAGCTAAGAACATTCCAGTTTCAGAGAAAAAGATTTTCAAAGATTTCACTATTTGTTTCTATTGAAAACTGCCCACCCCTGGGGCGGGCCAATTTTGACCCCGGGGCCATAATTTATATAACTTTTGTAGAGGACCTGAACATGATGCTATGTGCCAAATATGAAAGCTAAGAACATTCCAGTTTCAGGGGAAAATATTTTCAAAGATTTCACTATTTGTTTCTATTGAAAACTGCCCACCCCTGGGGCAGGGCCAATTTTGACCCTGGGGCCATAATTTATATAACGTTTGTAGAGGACCTGAACATGATGCTATGTGCCAAATATGAAAGCTAAGAGTCTTCCAGTTTCAGAGAAGAAGATTTTAAAATATTTCACTATTTGTTTCTATTCAAAACTGCCCACCCCTGGGGCGGGGCCAATTTTGACCCCAGGGCTATAATTTATATAAATTTTGTAGTGGACCTGAACATGATGCTATGTGCCAATTATGAAAGCTGAGAACCTTCTGGTTTCAGAGGAGAAGATTTTCAAAGTTTTACTATATGTTTCTATTGAAAACAAGGCACCCCTGGGGTGGGGCCAATTTTGACCCCAGGAGCATAATTTATATAACTTTTGTAGAGGACCTGAATATGATGCTATGTGCCAAAGATGAAAGTTGAGATCCCTGTAGATTCAGAGGAGAAGATTTTTATGCCCCCATAGACGATAGTCGGGGGGCATATTGTTTTTGCCCTGTCTGTCTGTCTGTCTGTCTGTCTGTTTGTCTGTTTGTTTGTCAGCAACTTTAACATTGGTCATAACTTTTGAGCCAGTATAGATAGAGACTTGATATTTGGCATACATATGTATCTCATGAAGCCGCACATTTTGAGGGGTGACGTGTCAAGGTCAAGGTCATCCTTCAAGGTCAGAGGTCAAATATATGGGTCAAATCGCCGACTTTAACATTGGCCATAACTTTTGGACCAGTAGAGATAGAGACTTGATATTTGGCATGCTTGTGTATCTCATGAGGCTGCACATTTTGAGGGGTGACATGTCAAGGTCAAGGTCAGAGGTCAAGGTCAGAGGTCAAATATATGAGGGGGCATAGTGTTTCACAAACACATCTTGTTAAAGGTTCAAATTGTTGACGATGAACGACGGACGGACGCCGACGGACAACCGGCGATCACAAAAGCTCACCCTGAGCACTTTGTGCTCTGGTGAGCTAAAAATATGAGCTGTCTTATTTCTGGTGTCCGCATTATTGTTTTCATCCTGATTGGCTGTTACTTCTTTACAGGAATCATAGCGACTCCCACTTTTCCTACTTTTCCAAAAAAAAAGCTTCTACTACTCCTACTTTTTCACTTGAACTGGAGCTAAAAAAAAACAACAAAAAAACTAAACCTGAAATTTATTTGTCAATTGCTGTCATTTATGATTTTGATTCAATGATAGTTAGGTTCCATTAAGATTTACTGATTATGCATTAACTTTTATGAATCATCTGATCAACAAACCTATACTCTAGGATAAGAGTTAATGGTTCTTTTACTCTGAGGAATCTTTTTTTTTCTTTACTTAGGAATTTTCGGGACACTGTAGAGTCTATCTCCCTTTATAGGCAAGTACATTCTAGGGTGGGATTGAAGACGACAATTTCTAAATTGCCTCATTTGAATTAAAATGCAAAATATCCACCATGATAACCTCATTTTTTTCAAAATTTTCGCTGCAGCGCTTTGCAGGAGGAGGAACCCCGCCCGCACCCATCCCCTAGGACTAAAAATGACATGCCTTTCTAAAAATCCTGGGGAAAGCCCTGCAATAACATCTGATCTTGGTATACAAAAGAGTTATTAATAGTATTTATTTAGTATAATTTGCAGAAGGAGAAAGCTGGATGTTGAGTTGAAAGGCCGTTTGATTGTACAGTGCTGTAATGGTGACTTAAGAACAGTCTTCTTCATAAGGTGGTTATGTGACTCGTGTGGGCCTCAAGTACTGCAGAAGCAAAGAGCCTTCCAATTCAGCACCCAGTGGTCTAAGAGTGAGGTAAATTGAAACCTATCATAGAATTTAAGGTACAGCTTTGTGTTTAGAAGTTCCTACTTTATCAGTTGAATTCCTACTTTTTTCCTACTTTTTTATGGTTTGAGTTCCTACTTTTCTCCAACTTTTTTGCGACATGCCACTATGAGGCCTGTCTTTACTATACATGCAAATCTTATGAAACATCACACACTTGTTCACTGTCATAAGGGCAATTAACAAACCGTATAACCCTTTCCCTCATATAAACGTGTTTTCACGCATATGCAAAAAGAGTAAACCCAGATCAGACGGCTCCTAGAGGAGCCGTCTGATCAGGGTCTACTCTGTTTGCTAATAGAATTTGTTTCCTCACTTTCTAAAATGGCTACAATGTACCACCTTCCATAATTCATTATAACTATGTTTTCTGTGAATATTCAGTAGGTACTGGAATTTGTAATAAACATAGAACAGGGAACGGGTTAAGTAGGTCTTGTTGATGTTTGGATCGACTTGATGATTGAAATAACTTGATTCACCAGGATCCTAATACAGATTGCAGTCTGTTTGTGATTTATTTAGTAAATATGTGGTTTTATACAATGTTCTGATAAATATTAACCATTCCATTGATGAATTTTGATCCATTCCCTAATATAAATGCTTTTTTACACATTTGCAAACAGGGTAGACCCAGATCAGACTGCTCCATAGGAGCTAGGGTAGATAGGAGCTGTCTGATCAGGGTCTTTCCTGTTTACTTATGAAATAATATAGATCTATCCTACAGTAACAAATTCCTGTTTCCATATACCATTATAAACTTTCATCTAATGACACATGAAATGACACATGATGTCATTATTTCTTACATGAATTTTGAACATGGCAAATGTTTAGGAGCCGTCTGATCAGGGTCTGCTCGGTTTGCTTATGGGCTTAGATAGATCTGTTTCTTTAGTTTCTTAAATGGCTACAATATTCCACCTTCCATATTTCATTGTAACTATTTTGTTAAAGAATATTCAGTAGGTATTGAAATTTGAAATAAACATAGAACAGGGAAAGGGTTAAAAAGTAAAGAAACATATCTTTCAAATTCCACTAACAAACAGAGCAGACCCTCCCTGACCAGACGGCTCCTAAAGGAGCTGTTTGATCTTGGTCTACTCTGTTTGCAAATGTGTAAAAACATGTTTATATTGAGGAAAGGGTTAATTGGTAATTTACTCATGGTGCTGAAAGTTAATTCTAGATGCAAGCAGTCAGTGACCAAGGTTTGATGTGTGGTGCAATCTGTTACTCAAAATAGAGTTGGGTAGATCTACTAACTTTACTTGTAATATAAGAGATAGATTTAAGAGTGTTGACCCTTTACTCCATGAATATTCAAGTAAGAAATACATGTAATGACATCATGACTATTAACTAGATTGTTATAATAGCACATGGACACAGGATTTTAGGCCATGTCAGATACTGTAGAATCAGATCTACATGTATATCATGTCATAAGCAAACAGAGCCGACCCTGATCAGATGGCCCCCACAGGAGTCGTCTTATCTGGGTCCAATCTGTTTGCAAAGGCAGAGAAAGGTGTAATCATGGAGTAAAGAGTTAAAGTAGAGCTATCACAACAGGTGATAAAGACTTCCACATAGCATTCTAGAATCACACAAGGCAAATTAAAATTACACTGTGACTGTGTGCAATTCTAGAATGGTAGGACATTATTGAATTCCTAAAAAGTGCAGGACATTCTGGAATTGTCCATATTCCAATAATGTGCCGAAAATTAATATACTTTTATCAGAAGATGTTGAAAATTAGTTCACTGCACAAGCTTAATAGGCTAGAAACACATTTGGTACATGTTAGGGGCCAGACAACTCCTGTATGAATGGTTTGATACTTAACCCTTTACTCCATAAATACGCCTTTCTACTCCTATAGGAGCCGTCTGATCAGTCTGCTCTGTTTTGCAGTTTCTGCCATGGCCAAACACATCAACACTTCATAGCATCCATGTGTATAAACTTTTTTTGAAATCTGTTTTAAAATTGAAAAAGTAATTCATGCCACTGGCTCACAGGTAACCCTACATAAATTAATAGTAAAACCCGTAACATCCATGTGCAATTAATCCTTTCTTCATATAAATGTATTTTCACACTTTTGCAAGTGAAAACTATCGCTCAAACTGAGAATTTCCAGAATTCTTATATTGCACAGATGATACTTTGATTATTCGCACAGAAAAATGTCTGGGTTGTTAACAGTTTATACTAGCATACTATGTAACTTTACAAGAGGGCCTGAAAAGTTCTGATATCGCTCACCAGAAGAAGATTTTCAAAGTTTTCACTATATGTTTCGAAAGAAAACTAGCCGGCCCTGGGGCGGGGTCAATTTTGATCCAAGTGGCATGATTTATATAACTTTTTGTAGAGGACTTGAACATGATGCTGTGTGCCACATATGAAATCTGAGGACCTTCCAGTTTCAGAGAAGATTTCCAAAGTTTGCACTATATGTTTCAGAACATAATGCTATGTGCCAAATATGAAAGCTAAGAACATTCCAGTTTCAGAGGAAAAGATTTTCAAAGATTTCACTATTTGTTTCTATTGAAAACTGGCTACCCCTGGGGCGGGGCCAATTTTGACCCCAGGGGCATAATTTATATAACTTTTGTAGAGGACCTGAACATGATGCTATGTGCCAAATATGAAAGCTGAGAACCCTGTAGATTCAGAGGAGAATATTTTCAAAGTTTTCACTATATGTTTCTATTGAAAACTGGCTACCCCGTGGGCGGGGCCAATTTTGACCCCAGGGGCATAATTTATACAAATTTTGTAGAGGACCTGAACATGATGCTATATGTGCCAAATATGAAAGCTGAGAACCCTGTAGATTCAGAGGAGAAAAATTTGAAAGTTTTCACTATATTGAAAACTGGCCACCCCTGGGGTGGGGCCAATTTTGACCCCAGGGGCATAATTTATATAAGTTTTGTAGAGGACCTGAACATGATGCTATGTGCCATATATGAAAGCTGAGAACCTTCCAGTTTCAGAGGAGAAGATTTCCAAAGTTTTAACTATAAGTTTGTATTGAAAACTAGCCACCCCTGGGGCGGGGCCAATTTTGACCCCAGGGGCATAATTTATATAACTTTTGAAGAAGACCTAAACATGATGCTATGTGCCAAATATGAATTCTGAGAATCTTCCAGTTTCAGAGGAGAAGATTTTCAGAGTTTTCACTATAAATGTATGTTCCTATAGAAAACAATGTACCCCTGGGGCGGGGCCAATTTTGACCCCAGGGACATAATTTATATAACTTTTGTAGAGGACCTAAAGATGATGCTATGTGCCAAAGATGAATGCTGAGAACCCTGTAGATTCAGAGGAGAAGATTTTTACAGGTTCAAATTGTTGACGACCGACGACGCAAGCCGACGGACATCAGGCGATCACAAAAGCTCATAAAAATGTTTGAGGCTATAATATTGAGGCCAAATTCAATGTCCAGCAATATTGGAACAGGAACCAGAGTTATGGCCCTTGATTTATACAAAATTGGCCATTTTAGCCTTGTCCGCTCTCCAAGTGAAAAACGTCTTATCCAATCTTCACCAAACCTTATACAAAGGTTTATGGCTATAATATCTAGGCCAAATTCAATAACCAGCAAGACTGAATTAGGCACTTTAGAGTAATGGCCCTTGATTTATACAAAATTAGCCTTTTTAGCCTTGTCCACTCTCTAAGTCATCAAGTTCTCATCTAATCTTCCCTGATTATTATGAAAATATTTATGGTTATAATATCTAAGCCAATTTGAATAAGCAGTATTATTGGAATAGGTACTTCAGAGTAATGGCCCTTAAACTGTTGAAAACTGGGTTTTGTTTTAGCTTTGTCTGCTCTCTAAATCAAAAAGTCCTCATCCAGTCTCCAGTAAACTTCCTACAAATGGTACCGACCATAATGTCTTGGTCAAGGTAATAACCAGCAATATTACACCAGGCACGTTGGAGTCATGGTCCTTGAATTATTAAACAAGAGGGCCATGAGGCCCTAAAGCGCTCACCAGACATAACCCCAGGGGCGGGGCCATTTTTGACCACAAGAAATCATGTGTACACCCTTGGTAGAGAACCACAAGGCAAAGCAATATGCCATTAATTAAAGGTCTAAGCCTTATGGTTTCAGAGAAAAATAATATTTATATTTTTCCCATGAAAAACTGATAAGCCCTGAGGCAGGGCCAAGTTTCGCCCAGTGGTCAGGGTCGTAACATTCTTGGCAGAGGACCACAAGCCACAGCTACATATTTGTAGAGGACCATTAGATCATGTTACATACCAAATATCAAAGGTCTAGGCCTTACAGTTTCAGTAGATTTTTAAAGATTTTCAAATGAAAAACTGATAAGCCCTTGGGAGGGGCCATTTTTGGCCCGGGGGTCATAATTTGAACAATCTTTGTAAAAGACCATAATATCATGCTACATACCAAATATCAAAGGTCTAGGCCTTACAGTTTCAGAGAAGAAGATTTTTAAAGATTTTCCTATGAAAAACTGATAAGCCCTTGGGCGGGGCCATTTTTGGCCCGGGGGTCATAATTTGAACAACTTTAGTAGAGGACCATAAGATCATGCTACATACCAAATATCAAAGGTCTAGGCCTTACAGTTTCAGAGAAGAAGATTTTTAAAGATTTTCCTATGAAAAACTGATAAGCCCTTGGACGGGGCCATTTTTGGCCCGGGGGTCATAATTTGAACAATCTTTGTAGAGGACCATAAGATCATGCTACATACCAAATGTCTAGGCCTTACAGTTTCAGAGAAGAAGATTTTTAAAGATTTTCCTATGAAAAACTGATAAGCCCTTGGGCAGGGCCATATTTGGCCCGGGGTCATAATTTGAACAATCTTTGTAGAGGACCATAAGATCATGCTACATACAAAATATCAAAGGTCTAGGCCTTACAGTTTCAGAGAAGAAGATTTTTAAAGATTTTCCAATGAAAAACTGATAAGCCCTCGGGCGGGGCCATTTTTGGCCCGGGGGTCAGTATTTGAACAATCTTTGTATAGGACCATAAGATCATGCTACATACCAAATATCAATGGTCTAGGACATATGGTTTCAGAGAAGAAGATTTTTAAAGATTTTCATATATTACCATATATGGAAAAAATGACCACGCCCTCTGGCGGCCATGTTTTTTGCCAGATCAAAATTCTTTTAACAACTTTTAAAGTCTATCAACTGAGAAACATTTTGGTGAAAACTATATTCAAATCGGACAAGTCATTCTGGAGAAGAAGATTTTTCTAGATATTGCGTACAGTTGCCATGGCAACAAGACCGATGGCCCCGCCCACTATCTTTTAACAACTTTTGAAGCACACACCCACAGTATGTATCTGACCACGTTTGGTTACAATTGGGCAGTCGGTTTCAGAGAAGAAGTCGTTTGAAATTGTTGACGGACAGACAGACGCCGGACACAGGGGTATCACAATAGCTCACCTTGAGCACTTTGTGCTCTGGTGAGCTAAAAATTGGCTGCTTTAGCATTGTCTGTTCTCAAACTCATCGATTTTCTGTCTAACCTTGTACAAACTTCCTAAAAATCTTTACAGGAATAAAATATTGATCAAGTTAGATAAGCAGCTAAATTTCTTGAGGCATGTCAGGATTATGCCCCTTGAAAATAAGAAATGCCTGTTTTAGCCTTTCCGCTCCCATGTCCAATAGTTTTCATCAGATCTTCACCCAATGTACTGAAAATATCATATGTGATTTCATTGTAAAGCAAATGATATAAAACATCCTAACATTCCACAAAAATAATCTTTGGAAAACATCCAATCATTTTTGAGACGGGAGCAGGTGGGAGACATATGTTTTTCTTAAAAACAAGCTCTAGTATTTATGATGATATAATTTCTTACATGAATATTGAACATGGAAAAGGTTAAAATAACAACACAAGGAGTGTCACAAATACAATGCTGCCTATAATGCTAACCAACAGTAAGCTATCAAAGATTTCTGATGAAAAGGGAAGTGATGCAAGAGCTATCAACTGAACAAAGTTAGGTTAATATTTTATTTCCTTTCCACAAGCTTAATACAAGCCATAATAATACATGCCAGAATGCAAGTATACACCTCAAGTAAACCACGACAATCAACTATTTCATACAATACACAAGAAAAAGTGCTTGGTAACATGATGTAAATATATATTATTACCCGGTAATCATATTTTCACCAAATGACAAAGTGTCTGCTGATTAAAAATATCACTTCAATTGTCTAATTTCAGTCTATTGATAGCACTAATCAAATTTCTTTAAAATTTACAACTAAATACATGGATTGTTATCATGATAGTAGACATTTTTTGGAGGGATCCTGTTAACACAAAGATGTAAACCCTGTGTGATAACCAACCTTTGCATATTGCCAACAGTGCATAACGAAACGAATCCCTCAACCATAAACAAAGCACAGGGTCCGCTGGCTAATGACATACTATGTTGACTCGCATTGAAAATGTAGTCGTTGATCAAGGTCAACACTGCTGTTGTGTCCAAAAGTGTGATTTCATAAAGCAGAGTTCGAGTATTTAGACAGACCAATTATAATGTGCTACATTTTTGTGCAGTTACATTTGCAATGATGACTCATATAACTGAATAACAATACAAATATGACATTTAGTACAATTGAACGAAATATATAGCTTTTGAATTCTTAAGTTTAAATTCTCTTCAAGCTTTCCTTCATATAAACACCTTTTCATGCATTTGCAAACAGAGTAGACCAAGATCAGATGGCTCTTATAGGAGCCCTCTGATCAGGGTCTGCTCTGTTTGTTAATGGAATTCGATAGATTTGTTTCTGTAGTTAGTAAAATGGCTATGTTTCACCTTCCATATTTCATTATAGCTATGTTGTCCTTGAATATTTAGTAGTTATGAAATTTGGAACAGGAAAAGGGTTAAAGTGTTAGTGTTGAGGCTATTTCAACATCAGTGACTAAAAACGTACCAAAGGCAGAGGCAGATACCAATGTTAGCCTAAAGTGGGGATAACTGCCCCATGTTGTTTTTGCATACTAATGAGAACAACACAAAGATGAAAACAACATACAGTAAAGGCTCTCTACACTGTCAGAACACTCAAACGGGGTCTAATTCTTTGTTCTTAACCCTTTCCTTCAAACAACGAATTTTCATGCATTTGCAACTAGAGAAGACCCAGATCAGATGGCTTCTGTAGGGTGTGTCTGGTCAGAGTCAGCTCTGTTTGCCAATAGTATAATACAGATTAGATTATACAGTTCAGCCTGAGTAAAAATGTCTTGTGTTCATAGAATCATATGCCACTATAAGAAAATATCTAATTAATATTCGTTTGTTCTTACATGATTATTTAACAGGGAAAAGGTTAATGTGGTAGCATGTGGTAGCTTAAAGACAGGTGAAGGTTATGTAGAAAGTTCAAACAGAATTCTGCATAAATTTGAGTTTGCATTAACCCTTTACACCATAATTATGGTACGCCTTTGCAAACAGAGAAGACCCAGAACAGACAGCTCCTATAGGAGCCATCTGATCAGGCTCTGCTCTGTTTGTTGATGACATACTATTGATGCGATATTACAGTTTCTGCCATGGCCAAAATTTCTGTCTACTTGTGCAATTATTGATACGTCATTGTTTCTTATATGAATAGTGAACAGAGAAAGGCTTAGGCAGCAATTTGTAATACATACACCTGGGTTTATTTACTTGAGTGAGGGTCTACTGTATTCACTTTTACATGTACTTTAAAAATACAGACCATGCCCAGGTTGAAAAATGGGTAGAGATTGGACCAAAATGTGTTGGTCTAAACTAATGGTGGTTATCTATTTACTTGCAAATTAGATATATATAAAAAAAAATAACAATTTATTTACCCAAATAAATATTAACAAATTGGTCTTCAAGTTACAAATGATGCACTAAAATTGACATGTGTATATCAATGTCTCTACAGATGCTAACATGAAAAGTCCCATTATCAAACATCCATGGACCTGTTTCCCAGCAGGCCGTGGCTACAACCTGGCTTCCAGAAGTCATTCGCATGCTTCCTCAGCATCAGTTTTCTCCTGCTGTAGTTCCTTTGCTGTTGCATCCATCTTCTCACGAGAGAAGTCGCTGATGGACAGACCCTGCACTATTTTGTAGCTTTTGTTGGCAATTGTTACAGGAAAACTGTAAATCAAACCTTCTGGAACTCCATATGAACCATCAGACAACACACCCATTGAAACCCAATTATCACCCTGGAAAACAAAAGGTTCACATTGAAATGTGCTCATTTTGGTTAATTAATATTTATAAATTAACTCACTCTTTTTTGAAAATGTTAAAAAGGGTCATGATGGCTCTAAATCCCTTACCTGTCAGAACCCTTTCCTATATATAAACACATTTTCCACGCATTTGCAAACAGAGTAGACCCAGATCAGATGGCTCCTATAGGAGTCATCTGATCAGGGTCTGCTCTGTTTGTTTTATCAATGAATTTCAGTAGGTATTGAAATTAGAAATACACAGGGAAAGGGTTAACAAGTCAATAAGGTAATTAGATCTTGTTTTTAGAAAAACATGTCTCCCCCCAATCCCCCCACACATATGTCTGAACCATGAGTGCTTGTCGTTTTGTTGAAGGTGAACATTTCTGCCGAAGCATTATAAAATCCTCAAGGGTTAGAGATAATTATGGAGCAGACACAGGGCTCAACATTAACCTACGTCCGACAGACATTCACTGGTTGAATGTCGGTCCGGTCTTGCAAATATTCCAAGCCACTAGCCCGACTTGTCGTATAAATCCCGGTCCGGTCGCGATACCGATCGAAAGAGAAAGTAGCAGAAAAACACTTACAGATAGGTCACGTCGGGTTCATCTATAATTGTGTTTATACATAGTACGCATGCGCAAAATTACAGACTGCTCTTCGTGTTTGTAATGTACAAGTGGCTGACCTGAATTTACACCATTTGCAATGTACATGTGGTTAGCCTGAAGTTGCACCACTTGCAATGTACAAGTGACTAACTTTGAACTACACTGCTTGCAACATAAAAGTGGCTAACTTGAATCTATGAGTGGCTAACCTGAGTCTACATCACATGAAATGTACAAATGGTTGAACTGAATCTGAACCATTTGCGATGTACAAGTGACCGATATGAAGCTGAACTATTTGCAATGTATGAGTGACTGATATGAAGCTGTACCATTTGCAATGTACAAGTGACTGATATGAAGCTGTACCATTTGCAATGTACAAGTGGCCCAACTAAATCTGCACGATTTGCAATGTACAAGTGGTTTAACTGAATCTGTACTATTTGCAATGTACAAGTGACTGAAATGAAGCTGTACCATTTGCAATGTACAAGTGACTGATATGAAGCTGTACCATTTGCAATGTACAAGTGGTCCAACTAAATCTGCACGATTTGCAATGTACAAGTGGTTTAACTGAATCTGTACTACATGTATTTGCAATGTACAAATGACTGATCTGAAGCTGTACGATTTGCAATGTACAAGTGGCTAAACTGAATCTGCACAATTTGCGATGTACAAGTGGCTGATCTGAAGCTGTACGATTTGCAATGTACAAGTGGCTGATCTGAAGCTGTACGATTTGCAATGTACAAGTGGCTGATCTGAAGCTGTACGATTTGCAATGTACAAGTGGGTGAACTGAATCTGTACAATTTGCAATGTACAAGCTGCACCTTTTACTATGTACATTGTAAGAAGTGGCTGACCTGAACCTGCATCTTTTGCAATGTAAAATTTGACTGATACAGTATAACCTGGTTTATCCAACATCCCTCGGGACCGACTGAATTTGTCGGATACATCAGTGTGTCGGGAAAGTCAGGGTCAGGGGATCAACCAAAGCAAAACCGGAAGTGAAATATATGATAAGGATAAACGTTGTCTCTTGATGTTTATTTACTCTTAAAAGGAATATTGTTGATGTTTATTTACACTCAAATGGAATATTGGTCCCTACAAAATTATTTCCTTTTAAGAATATCAGTCACTGATGATCTGATAATTCCACACTTCAAAGACAACACGGACTGCGTCAATAAACCGCTTTCAGACTTGTTAACTAATTCCATGTTTTATCAAAGTTAACACTATTCTTTGGCGAGTTTGGAGCCTGTGCACATGCAAGTTCACTTGCAAGAAGCTTTCTTATTCCAAAAGATAATCCTTCCATTATGAAAGACATATACATACTAAATACCTACCGGTATATTGCCTAAACCTGACTGGATAAGTAAAACAAATTGTATTCTGTAAAGGCTATAATATAAAGATTATAACATTCAGACAATTACATTTTCTCATTTGTATGACCACAATGATAATTACCTGTAATTATGGATTTAGCAAGTCCCCAAAATGTCAGGGTCACAATTATTGCTCAATTAATCAGGGTGAGCATATGCTCAGCCAGGCATGCACAATCCCACTTAAAGATTGTGTCAGATATGCAGGTGTGAAAACGCTGCATTTAGCACATTGGGACTGCCATACAGTGTCGGATAACGGATACGGCAGGTTCCATTAAAAGCAGGTTTTAAGCATATACAATAAAGAAGGAATTTTTCGGGACCAACGAGTGCTGTCGCATATATCAGGTTGTCGGTAAAGGCAGGTGTCGGATAACCAAGGTTATACTGTATGAACCCGTATTGTGTGTAATGTATAAGTGACTGATCTGAAATCTAGACAATTTTCAATGCAAAAACCGACTGAAATGAGGCTACACTGTTTAAAATGTACAAAATGACTGACCCCAATCTAAACTTGTACAAAATCAGTGGAACCATTGTTACATCTTGAGAAAATAGCACTGCTTAAGATGCACAGAAATGTCAATCTCTTCAATCTCTTTTCTCTTCATGATTAGATTTCGGAAAGTAGCAATCAGAGTGTATAAATAGTTCAGATCCAGAGTGGCAGCCAATAACTCATGTGGATCAAATCTGTTTGCACACATCATCATACAATCACTCATGTTGCAGCAAGTGTTCAAATACAGTTGAACCTTCAAGAGACCATACAAATTACTCCGAGGTAACAGGTTTGAGTCATAGAATTTCTAATCTTAACAATTTCTCAAGTTCACAGCTTAATGCAGGCCAAAAGTAATGCTGAAAGCTCCTGTAGGAGCTTTCATTATTTTCGACCTGACAGGCTGTATTAAGCTGGCACATGCGTAGTGATACATTTAGAACAATTCTGTATTGTGAATTTTGGAAGGACTAAACATTTACTTTGAGTTATGCTGAAGTTTGAGCTATGTGAGTTTGAGCTATGTGAGTTCAACTGTATTACATATGATTGGCCCTTGTCTACATACCTCTGTTCCAGACCACCAGTCTTTCATGTGGTCACAGATAGCCTTGGCCGCTGACATAGCGCTAGACAGTTTACGTGCTTTTATGACGGCAGCTCCACGTGTCTGGACACACTGCAGAACAGATATAGTACAGAGCTACAGATAAGTGTGCATACACAAATTGAAATACTAAAATGGTCATTTCTCCACCAAACCCTATATTGTGACCATTCTTTAGAATAGCCTCGAAGAGACAATTCTAAAGAATGGTCACAACATAGGGTTTGGTGGAGAAATAAAGAAGTTATTCTTGAAAATGTTTTAATTAACGCATCTTATCTGGACCTCTGTATGGTATATGCATGACCCATAAACACCTAGCACCCTTAGCAACTCTTAACTTCTTTGTAGTTTAATCCTTTCAACTTTTAATTTTTCAGAGTGGAATAGTGTCATCAGTATTTAGTCCATTCAGTATGACAGGTTTAAATTGTTGGAGGATTTTGTTTAGTGTCAACTATTTGCAAAAGCCTGTGCCTGTGTGCTCTGCATTCAAAGGGTTGAAACTTAATTGTAAAACTTGGAACTTAGTTAACCCTTTACTCCATGAATACTAATATTAGAAATTATGACACTGTTAATATTAATAATAAGGTTATTTTTGAAAATGGCATATTAACAAATGAATTTTTTTTATAAAAAGAAACTATAGCATCAGATATATGTTATTCCATAGCCCGATCATAATGGAAATATGCGGTGCACAGGTTTATATGGTCATATGGCTATACATGAAGTTTCAACAAAATTGAAGCAAAACTATAGAAGAAGGCCGGAGAAAAATTGTGTCCACGGACGTACAGACGGACGGACAGACGGAATCGAGCAAACCTATAGTCCCCCAACCGGTAACCGGTGGGGGACTAATAACAAATAACAAATAAGAAATCTAGCTTTCTGTCAGAGGCCGTTCACATTCACTATCAAAACAACTGGGGTTGAGGATTACTCAGGAAACATTTCTGCCATGTTTGCAAGTACTTACTTTAATGAACTCATTTTTGACCCAGTTGTCATCTTTGATGGCGTCCATGGCAGAGACTTGCTCGCCTTCAACTTTAACAAAGGCATGGTTGATGTCAGGATACTGTGTTGAGGAATGGTTACCCCAGATAGTCACTTTGGTTACATCTGCGCACGGAATTCCCAAGCGACTTGCAATCTACATAGAAATATTTATTATAAACATACTAAGGATGAAGCTCACAAAAATAGTTTTAGATTCACAAACTAAAAATAATTTTAACATACTTTGCTTAGTTCCCAGTTACTACCAGAAAACCAAGTAAACAGGTTTTTAGCTAATTCTGTGTTGTCATGGCAAGTGAAAGCTTAACACAGGATAAACGTTATGCAGAAAGCAATACTAAACTCCTGTATTAATCCTTTACACATGTAAGAAATAATGTATGTACAATGTAAGTATGAAAGTTAACATGCAACTTCCCTGAATTGATATCCCAAATAAGTGCTGGCCTCAGTATTAAACTGAGTTATTGACTAGAGGGGAGAAACGTTTAAGTTTTTCACAAACAAAGAGCAATAACTGTGGTTTTCCAATTACACCATTTTTCATTGAAACAGACTGAGCCATTACTGACATATGACTTAGACGGACAAAAAGGTTATATTATTTCACAAGGACCGTAACTCTTGTGTTCCGAGTTCAATATAAGTGACACTTGCAGGGCGGCATTTCCTTATGGTTCTACACATTTACACTATATTTCAAAGAAAAACTCCAAATGGTTCTGAGATATGACTCCAGACAGGCAAAAAGGTTACGTTTTTGGCAAACAAAGGGCGATAACTCTGGTGTTCCAAGGTCAGTGTGAATAATAATAAGTACAAGACAGGCTTTGGCTGAGACATAACAGTTAGATGAATTCTCCTCTTATCAAGATTTGTACAAGCAAGTTGTTTGTCATTACCTGAGCCTGAGCTCTGTTCTGGTCCAGTCGAGTCAATGCAGAAAAGTTTCCTCTAGGTATGCTAGGTGCATACTTCATACAGATGCATGCATTGGTGTTAGCTGGGTTACCAATGACTACAATCTGAAAAACGACAACAAAAATATTCTAATGCAACAAAGGCATCCAATATTCAGGTTTAAAACGTTTCAAAGCCAAAGCTAAATACATTTACAGTGAAGGAATAATTATGGGAATTTTTTGTGCATTTGTCACAAAAACAAACATAAAATCCTAGCATGTTAGCAGTAGTTTTCTGATAACCTATGCAAACAGTTTGGATCAAGATGAGATGCTGTGTAACTCCACATCTCATCAGGATACAAACTGTTTGACAATCTGAAACTATTGTTCAAGAGAAATGGAACTAATAGTAACTTTGAAAATTGCAGCAGACAACATTTTTTATGGACAATAATTACTTAGCATGCAAACAGTTAATTTCAATTCACATTTGGCAGTATGTACTGTGAATTGGATTTTCATTGAATATTCATGTAAGATATTAATGACGTCATGAATATTAATTAGATTAATTGGCTATAATAGCAAATATACACAGGAAGTCAGAATAGACCCTGATCAGACGGCTAGGACTGTCATTGATTGGCCTTGCTGTATCGATACATCGATGACTCAAATATCGACGATATATCGACTGGATTTACTATTTAAGGGAATAAACTCAAAACCACTACAAATTCTCAAGTAAAACGTCAATAATTAACTGCTTCACCTAGCAAATGCCATTAGAATAAAATAAAAAGATAAGCTCTTTCTGAGTTTGTTATAAACAGCTGATTCTTGTAACAAAAATACCAAGGTAATGAGGATATAACAGCAGAATATTATACCCATTCCTTTATAGAGACTAATTTCAATGACATGTCAAACAGAATTCCAAGATTGGTCAGGTAGTTCACATTGAGTCTACTCTGCATGGATTATATCAAACATTCTGGAGTTTGAAGAGTTTATCTATTAGTTGGTGCCTTAAATGAAAACAGCATAAACCATAAGGGTATTGTAAACAATTACTTCGCAGCCTCAAGCACTCAGCAGTTACTGTTCTCACTGAACAATGATATCTGTTGACATGCGAATGAATATTTGTGTTAATACCGTTGTACGGTAGGACAACTCTGCAGAGTTTGTATGTATGACTTTGGATTTATGAAATTCACCATTGAACTTCAGAAAGTTGACGTTTGTTCAAACATCTCTCCGTTTTTCGATTTTTTTTAGCTAAACTCCTCAAACTCCGGAATATTGGTCGCCATTGTTGTTGTTGTTGCTTGGAATGGGGAAGGGTAAATTCACTGACGCAGGTTCGCGGTGCTGTGAAAACTGCAGGTTCTACGATAATTTATGTTCATGTAGCGTTACTTTCATCACATTTTGATCCATTTAACTTTATTTAAGTGAATACAAGGTTTTCTTAAGATCACTCCGAGTAACACTTGAGTTTTTATATGGGATGCATACTGTATTCATCTCACGAAACTGACCCGGATTTAGTGCAAACCCAAGTCTTAGTTTTTAATGTCGTCAAACACCGTAAATGAAAAGTGAACTGTAGCAATGATAAACAAACAGATGGGTCTGACGCAAAACACATTTAGTAAGGGTTTATTCTAGTTTTTTTTTCATTAAGAATATATCGATACTTGGACATTCTGTATCGATATATCATCGGAACTTTGAAATCGACGATTCACCGATATCGCAAGTTACGATGACGGCCCTACAGACAGCTCCTACAGGAGCCATCTGATCTGGGTCTACTGTTTGCAAAGGCGTAGAAAGGTGTATTTATAGAAACAAGAGCTGTCCGCAGACAGCGCGCTCCACTTTCTTTAGTGCTGGATAGTGTAGTCAGAAAGTCTAAATCAGAAAGGGGAGATTACAACAGCAAAATTAATTTAAGGGTTACCTGCCCTTGTGAAATGGGTCCCCCTTGTAATAGTTAATATGTATACCAAAGATGAACCAAATATCTTGGACAGTTTCTGAGACATGGACCTGAACATAAAACTGAACCAACAATGAAAATTCTAAGTCGAAAAAGGGGCATAACTATGGCAAAATTAATTTTGGGGTTACCTACCCTTGTGAAATGGATTCCCCTTGTGATAGTAAACATACATACCAAATATGAACAAAATATTTTTGATGGTTTCTGAGAAAAGGACCTTAACAAAAAGGTGCTGGATAGTGTAGTTGAAGACTAAGTCAGAAAGGGGAGATAACAACAGCAAAATTAATTTTAGGGTTACCTGCCCTTGTGAAATGGGTCCCCCTTGTAATATTTAATATGTATACCAAAGATGAACCAAATATCTTGGACAGTTTCTGAGACATGGACCTGAACATAAAACTTAACCAACAATGAAAATTCGAAGTCGAAAAAGGGGCATAACTATAGCAAATTTAATTTAAAGGGTTACCTACCCTTGTGAAATGGGTTCCCCTTGTGATAGTAAACATACATACCAAATATGAACCAAATATCTTTGATGGTTTCTGAGAAAAGGACCTTAACAAAAAGGTTAACCAACGCCGACGCCGATGAGAGGGTCATGACAATAGCTCCACTTTTTGAAAAAGTGGAGCTAAAAAGGATTAACCCTTACCTTCATATATGAACATAAGTTGGCTAATCTTTTATAATGGCCTATGAATAAGGGCACTTTTTACCACTGCTGAAAACCTAGACTCAGGTCTATATTATTTCACAAGCAAACAAGGCAAACTGGTCTGATCAGACATCTCCAAAGGGATGTATTTCATTTGCAAGGCACTAAAAAGAGCATACATGGAGAAGAGTTAACACCCAAAACTGAACCAACAATGCAGATACAGGACTGAACCAAACCATTTTCATCTCAAAATACAGAGGGTCTGTTACCATTGCCTGTGAACTTGACCTTTGCTGACTTCTTCAGTCCTCTGCAATTTGTTTCAGTTTACACAAATTACATCACAAGAGTGTTCAAAGAAATACATGTGTCACCTGCTGCCAGAAGTGTTAGAATAAAAAAAAGAGGGCCAAGATGGCCCTTAATCGCTCACCTGATTACCATGGATTTAAGATTATAGCTGGGTAGCCCCAGGATGGGGCCAATATTGACCTATAAGACAATATTTGAACAAGATTTGGCCTAGTGACCTACTTTGTTTTATCCCACCCCACCCATGATCAAACTCAACCTTGATATCACTATAGGAACCATCTTATCTGGATCTACTCTGTTTGCAAAGGTGTGAAAAAGTATTTATATGAGGGAATGGGTTAAAACCTGTTTGTCTGAAAGAGATACCTTTTTATGCATTTGCTAATAGAGTAGTTCTAGATCAGATAGCTCCTTAAGAGCGGTCTAATCAGGATCTGTTCTATTTGCTTATGAAAACAAGGAGACGGTAGGAGAATGACTCAAAGTTAAAAATGTTCAAAAGAAAGTAACTCTTAAAAGTAATTTGTGATGGAATGAAATTAATAGATATCATTTTGGTGACTGTATTATATACAGTAGTGTGAATGCAAATAATTCAGTCAATAATGTTACCTAATATCACTTTGAGCTAAGCACCTGTGTCTAGCTGACACATCGTTTTATAATGGACCCTGTTTTTGAAATGTGACCAACAAGTGTGACCTGACCTTGTAAGTAAGGGAAATATGCATAAGCAGGAGCACGTCTAACCATGATACTGAAGGTTTCCATTTAGTTTTCATTGAATTCCTATTAGTTCCTGAGAACTCGCATGGACAAGAGGGTTCCATATATAAGCGGATATATATTTAATTCAGGTTTGATCAAAGGGCCATAAATATGACGAAAATTACTTAATCACACAAATGGATGGATGTGCATCTTCTTATGATGGTCAACATTTGTGTCAAATTTCAAGGAAATCGATCAAAGGGATATAGGAGGTATTAAGCAAACACAAAAAAGAACCCCCCTTTTTTTTTTAAATGTGACCCCTAATTGTGACCTTCACCTTGGAGCTAAGGAAACATGCATGTGCAGGTGAACCTCTACCCTTGTGAAGAATGTTCCCATTGAAGATTCGTGGAATTCTTATAATTAGTTGGTGAGAATTCACACAGATAAGCAAGAACCATATACCATTAATATTATAGTCAATATAATATTGATCAAAGCCCTGAAACTCTAAGGGAACATTATCTAATCAACAAGATCTAATTGTAAAGGAACTCATTACAGGATTTCCCCTAAATAAAAACAACAGGTATACAGATGAGCCAAATCAGATATCTAAATTTCAACCAATCACAGGCCATTTCCAGGCTACCACAGCAACCAAGACCTTTGAAACACCTGCCCATTCATTTCCAGATAGCCATATACAGGATTGCCACAATCCAGAGGAAACAAAATTCCCTGACAATTCCCTGACATAATTTCAAATTTCCCCGACACATTACATTGTGAAATTTGGTGTTTCCGTCATAATTTCTGTAATGCATTATGAAAATTTAAAATATATTCCCTTTATTCTTGTGCTTTTTCAAAATTCCCTGACAATTGCGTGACATTTGTCTATACATGTATTTTCAAATTTCCCTGACAGTTTACAAAATTCCCTGACCTTGAAAATTTTTAAATTTCCTCGACTTTTCCCTGACGTGTGGCAACCCAATATACCCAACATTCCGTTACCATGACAACCAATATTTTCGAAACACCTACCAATCAATATAGAATACCGAAATATCCCTAGATACCAGTTTTAAGTAAAATCGAACATAATCTTACTTAATATCTAACAATACCTTCATTACACCTACCAATCATTTCAGAGTACTGAAACATAACGACATACAAATCTTAAGCACACCGTTACCATGGCAACGAAGTCTTTTAGAACACCTACAATTAATATGTGACACCAGAATACCCATACATACCGGGGTTATTTTTCAGCAAAATCAAACAATATCTTAATTGCAACCAATCAGAGTCCACCATTCTGTTACCATGGCAACCAATACTTTAGAAACACCTATCAATCAATTTGGGGCACTGAAATAGCACCACATTCCAATTTTCAGCAAGATCAATCAATATTTAACATTCGTCAAACAATATCTAAAGTTCAGCCAATCAGATCCCACCATCCTGTAAGAGCCGTCCGATCAGGGTCTACTCTGTTTGCTTATGAAATTATAATAGAGCTGATGCTACATTTTCTACCAATACCATTCATTTGTACATATGCCATTATAAAAATTCAGTTATAATGTCATTATTTCTTATATGAATATGCAACAGGGAAAAAAGGTTAGCAATACAACATAAACCTAGGCTTACCTTCACAGATTTCTTGGCATGCTTTTCCAGAGCCTCGCCCTGACCCTTGAAGATTTTCACATTAGCTTTCAGAAGGTCTTTCCTCTCCATTCCTTCCCTTCTGGGCATGGCACCGACCAGGATAGCTGCATCACAGTCCTTGAAGGCCACTGCATAATCATCAGTGGGCTTCACCACTGAAAGACAACTAGAGGTTTGTTTTTGTCACAAAAACAGATGTCTCCCCTTCCCATCCACTTTCCAATATACAAGTGTAATATCTATAACTCCAAACTTATCAGGGTCTAATTTTTAAGTCATCAGGGGCAATAACTCCAACATCAGGGGGAGACAATTAAAAACTAGAGGTTTGTTTTTGTCACAAAAACAGATGTCTCCCCACTCCCATCTTTCCAATACACAAGTGTAATGTCTGTAACTCCAAACTTATCAGGGTCTAATTTTAAGTCATCAGGGGAAATAACTCCAACATTATCAGGGGGAGACAATTCAAAAAACCCAGGTACACAACAACACATGCTGGTCAACATTCCTGTGAAGTATGGTGACTGTGGCCCTAGTGGTTTCAGAGATATGCACGACACTAAGTAAAGTTTGTCCAATTTTAAGTCATCAGGGGCAGTAACCCCAACTGCAAAACAACTCATGCTAGTGAACAATCCTGTGAAGTTTGGTGATTCTAGCCCTACTGGTTTCAGAGATACGTGCGATAAAGTTTGTATGAATTTAAGTTTTCATATCAGGGGCAATAACTCAACAATTATCAGGGGGAGACAATTAAAAAAACCTAGATGCACAACAACTCATGCTGGTCAACATTCCTGTGAAGTTTGGTGACTCTAGTACTAGTGGTTTCAGAGATACGTGCGACACAAAGTTTTTCTAATTCTTAGTCATTAGGGGCAATAACTCCAGTTATCAGGGGAGATAATTCAAAAACCGTAGGTGCACAACTCATGCTGGTGAACATTCCTGTGAAGTTTGGTGACTCTAGCCCAACTGGTTTCAGAGATACTCACAACACAAGTTTGTGATTGACAGACAGACAGACGGACGGACGGATGGACAGACAACTCTGGCAAAAACAATATGTCTCCCCATAAATGGGGGAGACATAATGAATAGCTCAGCATACTGGAGTTTTACTTATCATACACTCTCACACACTGCAGGAGACATGCAGATAAGGGTGCTTACCAAAATACAAAAATCGTCATTTCTCAACCAAACCTTATAATGTAACCACTTTTTAGAATCGTCTCTTCAAGGCGATTCTAAAAAGTGGTTACAGTATAAGGTTTGGTGGAGAAATAAAGGAGTTATTCTTGAAAATGTTTAATTTACGCATCTTATCTGGAGTGCTGCATTATCTGATATAACCCACTGTACAAGTAAACTGGACAACCTGTTTCAAGTGACTTTCAAATGAATGAAATTGTGAGTCTTAAACAGCAGTTGGTTACTTATTTTTTAATGCAGAGAAAACTAGAAATATGTCCATAGGACACTGAAGCCCCCACTTCAGATTTTTTGGCACAAAAAGTAAGAGCCATAATCATGTATGCATTGAACAGCTGAAGCGAATTATGCCATTTTTACAAATAAAGGGCTGCAACTACTCAACGACTGAAGCGATTTACATGGCTATCAATCTTGACCAAGATATAATGACCACAAACATGTGTGTAAAGTTTTGTTATGATTGGACAAATACTTTCCAAGAAAGAGTCCGGACAAGATTATTTTTAAAGTCATTTTTGCAAATAAAGGGCCGCAACTCCTGAATTACTGAAGAGATTTACATGGCTATCGAACTTGACTAGGATATAATTGCAACAAACATTTGTGTATAAGTTTGGTGAGGATTGGACAAATACTTTCCATGAAAGAGTCCGGACAAGATATTTTAATTATATTTTAAGTATTTTTTGCAAATAAAGGGCCGCAATCCCTGAACGACCGAGGGATTTACATGGCTATCGAACTTGACCAAGATACAATGGCCACCAACATGTGTGTAAAGTTTGGTGTGGATTTGACAAAATTTTACTTTCCAAGAAAGAGCCCGGACAAATTCTTCTAGATGTACGTACGTCTGCACGGACAAGAGAAATCCTATATGCCACCACCTTGTGGGGGCATAAAAATTAATACAGAAAGCCCCTTTAAAAGCTACAACAAGTAAAACAAGAGCCGCGTCGGTGCCAACGCTCGTCTAACTTGGTGCTTGTCCAGCTAAATAAAAACTTTTTGAAAGAAATAAAGGGCCATAACTCCAAAAGAGTTATGGTTCTTATGTAGGGGCCTTCTCCTCAATGAGATCTACCCTCCTATTAAGTTTCATATTGATACCTCTTATATTTTTTGAGTAATGAGCTACATCAAAGTTTTTGCACGCCGCCGCCGACGTCTGAGACAACTACGTCCCAGTGATCACAATAGCTCGACGTTTCTTCGAAACAGACGAGCTAAAAATAATGCAGGAAGCTCCCTTGAGAACTTTCTGCATTTCTTTTGTCCTGCAATAAGCTACTGTCATCATGAACAGTGACCATGAAAAAAACTATAGACAAGAGGGCCAAGGTGGCCCTTAATTGCTCACCTGATTACCATAGATTTAAGATTATAGCTCTAAAGTGTTCACAAGGTTTTTTAATATTTGACCTAGTGACCTTGTTTTTGACCCCACATGACCCAATTTCAAACTTGTTCAAGATTTTAGTCAGTCTCAACGACATACACCATTATATCGCACGAGAGAGAAATTTGAGAGAGAATGAAAGAACATTCGAGTGATGTGAGGCATGAGAGAGAGAAGCCAATAAACAGACATTTTGGAATCGGTGATCATAGCAGTGATGACGTGAGATTTGTAGTTTTGAAACGGATGTTCCATGAATGTAGAATTGAAAGACAGATCCATGAAACTGATTGGATATGGAGGCTGAGAACTTACAGACCATTTGGCTGTAACATCAAGGAGGATAACGCACTAATGCATGCATGACATTGTTGCACCCATGACGTCATTTGATGATGTCATGACATTTTAAATAACAACCCAATGTCACCATGACGCTGGATCAACATTATTCTCTTTGATTTTATGGCTGAATGCATGTAACAAAAATGTGACGTGTATTTTGACATGATAATCTTTGAAAAGGACCCTTAGAGGTCGAAATATTAGACAGAGCAATTAAAGTATTTATGTAATATATTAATTCCATATTTTGGAATATTTTCTTCATTGCAAAAATTAGTGAACATAAATCCAATATCTACTTCCGGTTTCCAAAATAAGCTCGATTTTTAAAAAAAAAAAGTTACTACACGTAACACTCATTTCTTGAAATAGTCATTAATGATTTAATAGCTCATTATTTTTTTTATTTTTTTAAAAAATCACTAATAATATGCACACCTGTGTTAACACAAGTCATCTAATTAAATAATTCTATTGATACCGGTATGTACCCTCTTAATGTGGTACACTTACAAAGTGTGAAAAAACACGCAACACCAGGAGATCGACAATCTAACTGGAAGAATGCAGCTGTGTTTGCCACCCTTTTGTGTTGAGTAATTAGAGTGTGAAATGCAAATAAATAGCTTCTCGGGGTCTAAATGGCAGAACAATGTAGAACATATAAGGTTTTTGCTGGGACCGAGACAATAAATCTGCAAAAATTAAAATCGCAAAAATAAATTATACCATTTTAGACCCCAAACCGCAAAAATTTGCACCCACAAAAATAACCAGTTATACGGTAATGGCCACAAACATGTATACAAAGTTTGGTTTAACAAATACTTTCCAAGAAGTCCGGACAAACTATTCTAGATGTGCGTACGGACATAAGTACGGACAAGGGCAATGTGGGGGCATTACTAGAAAATTGTGTCTGTAAGACACAGGGACGCCCCCATGGTGGTGCTTGCCTGGCTGCACGTAAAATTCCTAAGTCATTTGACCTTGACCTTGTGCTTGCGGGCAGCATGGGCTGGGTGCGTAATGAAAGTATGGATGGTGTTTAATGTGTATATGCAATTACATGCCAATAACTATAGTGATTAGTGAGATATAAGACAATGAAAAAACTGCGACAATCAACTGCATGTAAAAGCGCGACACACGGATGGATAGACAACGGACAGAAAGACAGACAGACGGAGATATGCAAAGCATAATGCCCCCTGACTATCGTCAACAGGGGCATAAAAATGTACATGTTTATCACTTCATAAGCAAACAAAGCAGACTGACCAAGCCATCTGATCTGGGTCCACACTGTTTGCAAAGGTGTATATATGCAATAAAGGGTTACTGCTAATCCATTTGTTGGTTGGTTATGCCAACTATGCCATAATGGGCTAATTGGATGCCGCAGAGAGACCGGAGCAGATACAGAGAAACCAGATGCCTTTCTCTAGTCCATGTGTACAATCACAATATCACAATAGACCTGATATAGAATAACTGCATAGAGTAACTGGATTTCATAAATATGATTAGACCCTGATCAGATGGCTCCAGTAGGTGCCTTCTGATCAGGGTCTCCCCTGTTTGCTTATGAAATATAGATATGATTCTTCATTTTTTGCCGTTGTCAAAATTTCCTGTGTTCAAATGCTATTTTGAACAAGAGGGCCAAGATGGCCCTTAAATGCTCACCTGATTACCATAGATTTAAGATTTTAGCTGGGTAGTCCCAGGATGGGGCCAATATTGACCTAAGGGAACAATGTTAATAGTGGATCATGAGCAGTGGTTCTGGAGAACAAGATTTTCAAAGATTTAGAATAATGATTTTATCAAGACAATTATTCTGACCAATGAAGATTGGGCTAAAAATGTGACCTCTAGAGTGATTTTTCTAAGATTTTACCTAGTGACCTACATTTTGATCCTGCCCAAACCATTATCAAAGTCAACCTTGATATCAACAAGACAAACATTCTGAGCAAGTTTGAGGAAGATCGGGCTAAAAATGTGGCCCCTGGGGAGTAAACAAGATTTTTCTGAGATATGACCTATTGACCTACTTTTTGACTCCATGTGACCCACTTTTACACTTGTTCAAGATTTTATCAAGACAATCATTCTGACTAAGTTTCATGAAGATTGGGCAAAAAATGTGATCTCTAGCATGTTCACAAGGTTTTTCTACTATTTGACCTAATGACCTAGTTTCTAACCCCATGTGACCCACTTTCAAACTAATTTAAGATTCTATAAAGACAATAATTCTGACTAAGTTTCATGAAGATTGTACAAAATATGTAATTACTAGAGTGTTAACAAGGTTTTCCTACTGTTTTACCTAGTGACCTAGTTTTTGACCCCTAGTGACTCACTTTTAAACTTGTCCAAGATTTTATCCAAACAATCAGCTTGATTAAGTTTCATGAAGATTGGACTGAAAATGCGACATCTATAGTGTTCATAAGGTTTTTCTACTATTGGACCTGGTGACCTAGTTTTAGACCCCGCATGACCCACTTTCGAACTCATCCGAGATTTTATCAGGACAATCATTCTGACAAAGTTTCATGAAGATTGGGCTGAAAATGTGACCTCTAAATTGTTCACACGGTTTTCATACTATATGACCTAGTGACCTAGTTTTTGACCCCATTTGAACCTATTTCAAACTCGTCCAAGATTTTATCAAGACAATCATTCTGAACAAGTTTCATGAAGATTGGATTAAAATTGTGACCACTAGAGTGTTCACAACCAAATTGTTGACGACAGACGATACATGCCGGACGCCGGACATTCAAGTCTCCCAAAAGCTCACCCTGAGCAAAATATTAATTCGTGTTGAAGATCACTGTGACCTTGACCTTTGACCAACCTCAAAATCAATAGGGGTCATGTACTAGCCATGACCAACCTTCCTACTAAGTATGAAGGCAGCACACCTAATACTTATCAAGTTATTGAGCGGAGAAGATCTTTTAGTTGAAGGTCACCATGCCATTAACCTTTGACAAACTGACCTCAAAATCAATAGGGGTCATCAACTAGCCATGACCAACCTTCCTACTAAGTATGAAGACATCAAGTTATTGAGCAGACAAGATTTTTGAATTGAAGGACACTGTGACCTTGACCTTTGACCGACTGACCTCAAAATCAATAGGGGTCATCTAATAGCCATGACCAACCTTCCTACTATGTATGAAGACAGCACACCTAATACTTGTATAGGTTAGAGCTTATAAACTGCTGTCTTCGAAAATAAGACGGCTGATAACGCGAGCGAAGCGTAGCGTTTTAGGCCTTCTTATTTTCGAAGACTGCAGTTTATAAGCTCTAACCAATTCAGTGATTGCCCTACTTTTCAACAGGCCAAGTTTATAAGGCCCGCCCACTGAGCAATGACAAACTTATATATAGTCACGTGATTATGGTCCATCTAAACCCACATCCATTTATGCAAAATACTCAGAAAACCCACCAATCAAACAAACGTCATCTTTGTTAATTTGCTCACGTGTTTATGTTTTGAAAATCCTACACAGAGAAACTGGTTTCGCGCCTTTTTCTTGTAAACATTGCTTTATTTGGCTTTGTCACGTAATCAAATATTCCCCATCTGTGTGTAAAAGATTTTCACATATTTTTTCTGGAGTCCAAATAATAATGGCTGACAACAATGTGTCTTTTGACCTGCTATCTGGCACCGAGCTAGCATTCTGATAACCATTTACCTTATAGTAAGTGACGTCGACCACTTTGCAAGCAGAGAAGACCCAGATCAGAAGCTCCTATTCTGTCTGATCAGGGTCTACTCGATTTACACAGATTTAAATCTTCACTGCTACCGAAACCCCATATAATACAGCTTATTAATACTAAACATTCACTATGGGCAGATTTATTATTGAAATAAGAATAAACAGGTGAAGGCTTAAATTTAAAATATTACAGGTTTGATTGTTTATGTTTTGTTGAACGGATTACGGTTTCAAATACATGTTTTATTCTTATTTCCTGATTTATTTGCTTATTTACAATAGTCCTTTTTCAACAATCCTGCTTCAATAGGTGGGATGTTTCTCGATTTATTTTGTCTTTTTTAGTCCACGGTAGCCCAAATACTAGATCTATAATTCTGCCTCTCAGTTGTTTTCATACAGTCTTCCTCTCCACGGTCTACACACGTGAACACTTGCACTTGTGTGTACACTCGTTCGTGTGTCGATAACGTCATAACATAGCAACTCGTTTTGTCTAGTAGTGGGCGGAGTTTTTTTTTGTTGCACATGCGCACTGGAAGGTTTGTCTTCGAAAGTTAGAGTCGATTTTATCAAATTTATGAGGATTTGAGTCTGAAAAATATCAAGAATACGGCTTGTTGATTGGATGGAAAAGTAGGGCCTCACTAAATCAAGTTATTGAGCAGGCAATATTTTTTAGTTGAAGGTCACAGTGACCTTGACTGACTGACCTCGAAATCAGTAGGGGTAGGAGTCATCTACTAGTCATGATCAACCTTCCTACTAAGTATGAAGACAGCACACCCATTAGTTGTTATGTTATTGAGCAGATAAAGAAGTGGCTAACGGATCCATGGACGGACAGACAGGAGCCATACCATAATAGAACCGAAGTTACCTTCGGGCGTATAATAATCTAAACAATATTCTTGACATTATTATTTCTTACAATTATATTATTCATGTAGCAAAGGGATACCGGTAAATATCATAAAGACTCAACTCACAATTGAGCAGTGGAAGAGCACAGTCCTGGATCTCCATACAAACTCCTTCCAAAACTCCCATCATTGGTAAGATATCCAGCAAAAATAAGTTGATTGGCTGGAATTTGAAGAGATAAAACGACCTATTTTGACAAACTAAAGATAAGCTTTTAGACTTCTTTGCCATAAGTTAATCTACCAGACCTGCAGATAAGATGCATACTGACCATTGAATCACAGCAAACCCTATCATGATGGTACACATACTTATTAGAGTCGTCTGATCAGGGTCTGCTCTGTTTGCTAATGGAATTTGATAAATCTGTTTCCTTAGTTTCTAACATGGTTACAATATTCCAACTTCCATATTTCATTGTAACATAATTATTTTGTCCATGAATATTCAGTAGATATTGACATTTGGCATAAACACAGAACAGGGAAAGGGTTAAAAAAAAAACAAAAAAACCAAGATGTGTTTGTGAAACACTATGCCCCCTCGATATGATATTTGACCCTGAAGGATGACCCTGATCTTGACATGTCACCCCTCAAACTGTGCAGCTTCATGGGGTACACATGCATACCAAATATCAAGTCTGTATCTCTAATGGTTCAAAAGTTATGGCCAATGTTAAAAGTTGGTAACCTTTGACCATGTAGGATGACCTTGACATGTCACCCCTCAAACTGTGCGGCTTCATGAGATACACATGCATACCAGTATCAAGGCTGTATATCTACTGGTTCAAACGTTATGGCAAATGTTAATGACCTTTGACCTTCAAAGATGACCTTGACATGTCACCCCTCAAACTGTGCAGCCAAATGAGAAACACATGTATATCAACTATCAAGTCTATATCTCTACTGGTTCAAAAGTTATGGCCAATGTTACAGTTGGTGACCTTTGACCCTGAAAGATGACCTTGACCTTGACATGTCGCCCCCAAACTGTACAGCTTCATGAGATACACATGTATACCAAATGTCAAGTCACTAGCTGTACTGGCTCAAAAGTTATGACCAATGTTAAAGTTACAGACAAAGAAACAGACTATTTGACCTTTGACCCTGAAGGATGACCTTGACCTTGACATGTCAGCCCTCAAAATGTACAGCTTCATGAGATACACAATCATGCCAAACATCAAGTCTCTATCTGTACAGGTCCAAAAGTTATGGCCAATGTTAAAGTCAGTGATTTAACCCATATATTTGACCTCTGACCTTGAAGTATGACCTTGACCTTGGCATGTCACCCCTCAAATTGTACAACTTTATGAGATACATATGGATGCCAAATATCAAGTCTCTATCTGTACTGGCTCAAAAGTTATGACCAATGTTAAGGTTGCGTTAAAGTTACAGCAAACAAAACAGACAATTTGACCTTTGACCATGACGGATGACCTTGACCTTGACATGTCACCCCTCAAAATGTGCAGCTTCATGAGATACACAAGCATGCCAAATATCAAGTCTCTATCTCTACTAGTCCAAAAGTTATGACCAATGTTAAAGTCGGTGATTTGACCCATATATTTGACCTCTGACCTTGAAGGATGACCTTGACCTTGACATGTCACCCCTCAAAATGTGCGGCTTTATGAGATACATATGCATGCCAAATATCAAGTCGCTATCTGTACTGGCTCAAAAGTTATGACCAATGTTAAAGTTGCTGACAAACAGACAAACAGACAGGGCAAAAACAATATGCCCCCCAGATCAAATCTGGGGGGCATAAAAAACACACAGAAAACACAATTATATACAAACTAGAAATCTGACTCAGTCAGAGAGAGCCCTGTGGATGATCTTTTGTTGAATATGACATTTTTGATAAATCAAGGGCAGATAACTGAAGACATAGTTATCCCATTCAACCCACAATCTATAAGGTGTCTTCCTCTGATGATACTAAGCATACACTCTTAACCCTTTCGTTCTCAGCATTATTTTGGAAATTTGCATACTATTATTTATTAAAGGGTACTGATGTATGTAATCACTAATACTGTGTTTGTTATTTGTCTAAGACCCATAAAACTATATACCATTGGAAAGGTTATGATTTTTTCTTTTGTACTGGCATATGCAAATTACAAAAAATCTGCATATAATTAATATTCATAATATGCAAATGAGCTCCAGCGACTGAAAAAAATGACATTTTGCTGTTTTTCCTCTTTTAAAACTGTTTCAAACAGATTTTTTTTCAAATTTCAGTCTGAATAAGCTTCACTATGTTGTTTAGGTTTATTTTATGACAAATGTCAAAGTTATTTGTAGTTTGGGGGCTTTGTTTTGAAAATGAAAACGGATATATAGACCCTAATGGAACTGTTTTTTCATGGTTGCCACCAAGGACGGGGTTGTTTACAACTGTCCAGTGATCTAAATCACCCCATTGATAGTCAGGATTTTGGGTCTGAGGGGGGCTGAAATGCATTTGCTTGGTTCTGGATCTCATTTGATAATTTCTGCCGAGTAATCGTCTTCTACAGCGATCTCATACTGTTCTACTAGAACCAGGACCACGCCCACTCGCAACCCCTACCCCTGAGGCAGAAGAGAGGGGGTTGAAAATACAGTGTGATCTGTTTCAGAGCTGTTCGAATCACTAAAGGACGGTACCGAAACAGACCCGTCTTCTAAGTCACCTTTTACGCCGAAAAAATCAGTATAATCGCTATCAGAACCATTTGGCATTGATGAAATGGTTTGCCGAGCTCCCTCGGCAGAAAATCGCACCCTTTGGGTCATTATTTGCCTTCAAAAAAACTCTCAAAACTGCGAAAAAAATTTTCGTTTTTAATACGTTTGTTTACACAGACATTCACTTCCGCTTACACGGTGTCGTAGTACCGATTTTCTCATTAAAATTGTCCGCTATAGTAATAGATCCAACGAACATATAGAAGCGCGCTTGAAAGCGCGCTTGAGAACGAAAGGGTTAATATGAAACCAATATGTGAAGTACTGTTTGAGTTATCGTGTCACATCAAAAGTGTTGACAAAATTTGATGGCATTTTTGATGAATCAAGGACAGATTACTCTAGACATAGTTATCTGATTCAAATCAAAAACTATAGGTGTCTTCCTCTGATGATACTAAGCATATGCCCTTAATATGAAACCAACATGTGAAGTACTGTTTGAGTTATCGCGTCACATCAAAATTGTTGATGGATGGACAAAGACGGATGGATAGACAGACAGAAAATGTGATTCCTATAGGGCTCCTGCATTTTCAATGCAGGGCCCTAATAATATGAAGTACAGTAAAACTAAATGAAGTCTAATTCTGGTTTTTTTAAAACAAGTGGTGGCTTAACCTGTTCCCTTATGAAATATTTATGCATGGATTTATCACTTCAAAAACATTCATTAACTCTTTGCACACTAGTGGCGAACTGTGATGACCTATGCAAACAGTTTGGATCCAGATGAGACGCCGTATAATGCGGTGTCTCATCAGGATCCAAACTGTTTGTCATCTTGACCATATTTTTGCAAAAAATGAGAGAAAGTTTATTTAAAGAATTGAAGCAGTCGACAAATAAAGACAATTGTTGCAGACGAAAAATTACTTAGCGTGCAAAGAGTTAACCTAATTATTCATAAACCCTTTCCCCGTTCTGTGTTTATTCCAAATTTCAGTACCTACTGAATATTCATGGACAAAATAGTTATAATGAAATATGGAAGGTGGAACTGTGACCATTTTAGAAATTCAAGGAACCGATCTATCAAATTCTATTAGCAAACAGATCAGATGGCTCCTAATTCTATTAGCAAACAGATCAGATGGCTCCTAGGAGCCATCTGATCTGGGTCTACTCTGTTTGCAAATGCATGAAAAACGCGTTTACATGAGGGAAGGGTTAAATCAACAGAGAATTATTAGCTTAGACAAAAACTAGACAATCAGTTCTACACTAATTTCATGAGCAAACACAACAGACCCTGATCAGATGACTCTTACAGGAGCAGTCTCATCTCGGTCTACTCTGATTGCAAAAGCGAAAAGGCACTGGAAACATGGAAACCTCCACCTACTTTTAAAACCTCCAATGTTAATAACCTAAGCACTTGATTAAGAGAAGTTTGACTATATTTAGAGAATCCTACCTGGTCTGCTCCAAATACATCTCCCTTTGCAACAGAGTACAGCAAGGAATAACCAATCTGGCCAGCTGCACCAGTGATGCAAACATTAATAGGCTCACTCTGAAAATAGACAGACATGAGAAACTGATGACATAAAAACCTTTATTAGAGTCATGGTTCTCTTCCAATCAGCATATACAAAATGTATCTTGAATGGTATACAAAAGGCAAAGTAGTAAAATTTGAAGAAAAAAACAACAACAAAAACAAACAAGAGGGCCATTAGGCCCTGAAGCACTCACCTGAGATAACCGTGTACAACCTTGGTAGAGAACCACAAGGCAAAGCAGTACGCCATTAATTAAAGGTCTAAGACTAAGCCTTATGGTTTCAGAGAAAAATAATATTTCATACTTGTCCCATGAAAAACTGATATTAAGCCCAAAGGCAGGGCCAAGTTTCGCCCAGAGGTCAGGGTCGTAAGTTGAACATTCTTGGCAGAGGACCACATGCCAAAGCTACATATATGTAGAGGACCATTAGATCATGTTAAATACCAAACATCAAAGGTCTAGGCCTGACAGTTTCAGAAGATTTTTAAAGATTTTCCTATGAAAAACTGATAAGCCCCGGGGCGGGGCCATTTTTAGTCCGGGGGTCATAATTTGAACAATCTTTGTAGAGGACCATTAGATCATGCTACATACCAAATATCAAAGGTCTAGGCCTTACAGTTTCAGAGAAGATTTTTAAAGATTTTCCTATGAAAAACTGATAAGCCCTTGGGCGTGGCCATTTTTGGTCCGGGGTTCATAATGTTAACAAAATTTCGTTTCCCCTAGCCACTAATGCTTCTAATAAAATTTGGTAAAAATCGGGTCAGCAGTTTCAGAGATTTTGTTTGAAAATTCGGCCAGACACCGGATGGATCACCGTCACAATAGCTCATCCTCCTTTGGCTCAGGTGAGCTAAAAACAGTCGTAACCGTTAAAACAACACAATATCAACTGAATCTGCAGAACTACAATAGTGGTTTAGTGAATGCATCCATCTATTCCTCAGTGTGCGCATCTGATGATAGATCAATTTTGTTTGGACCTTGTAACTTTATTTTGCAAACAAAGATTTCAATATAATTTGGCAAATGTTTTAGTTGTCACCCATTTGCTGCCCAAAACTATTTGTTTTGCATTAAACCATTCCCTTATAGGCTATATATATACCGGTACCCAACCTCTTTGACTATAGCTACTGAAAAGGAGCATTTGCTCTATAACATTTAGAATTGTAGTTTTGAAACCATCGCTATAATAATAAATAATACATTAGCTCCTATGGTGCAAATGCTCTATTTATCACCATGGTTTCAGAAGATCACTTTTATAGAGGCGTCAAAAGGTGTCAGTATAAGGGAAAAAGTTGATGGAGTGCTCCTCATCGACTGCCACTCATCAGTGATCACTGTGCCTCTAATGGCAGTCAAGTTCTACTCACCACAAACAAGTGTATGTTCTTAGGCTGTTCTAGGGTTCACTAAAAATTGTTATTTTTAATTCATTTAGCTTGGTTCAGTTCTAAGTTTTCCCTTATTCTATTTTTCAAATTCTTAATTATTAAGATGTGTGTGGTAATATTGCCGCAATGCGAGCAAAAAAAATACACGGTATGTCCTAATACATGTATTTATCAGCTGAATTTTTATAATGGCCTATGTGCATAAGATATTTTGGTATTGGTAGAATGTGTTGAGTCGGATCTAAATTTATGGTAACTCATAATTTTTCAAATAAATCACATTGGCTATCTAAACAATATTGGTAGAGGGTCACCTACACAGCATTATTTCAAAATAATAGTGATATCTGCTCAGTCTAGTTAAAGGTTTCAGACAAGGCTTGAAATTTTCATAATAGGCTTATATGGCAAATTACTCCTGCCCTGGTGGCCATGATTACAACAGCATGAATGATTTTGATAACAGTGATTAATCTAGAAATTTGAACCATGAGTCCCAGGACTCACTAATCTGAAAACAATGAGTCCCACAGGAAAACTATGAGTCCCAAACTAAATTGATGAGTCCCAAAGCATAAAATTATAAGAAAACTGATGTTTTTTAAATCGTAATTCTGCAGTTACATTCTAGTTTTGGAACATTTATTGCATTATAGTATATATAAGTATAACCAGGTTTCCTGGCTAGTCTCATCAATGAGCTGTTAACTTTTCCCTGTTCTGTTTATACCAAATACCAGTACTGTACCTAGTGAATATTCATGGAAAAAGTAGTTATAATCAAATATGGAAGGTGGAATATTGTAGACATTTCAGAAACTTTAAAGAAACTGATCTATCAAACTCCATTAGCAACCAGCAGACCCTTTTCTGACAACTTCTATAGGAGCCGTCTGATCTGGTTCTACTCTGTTTGCAAATGTGTGAAAACATGTTTACATGAAGGAAAGGGTTAAGACTGCATGGATGTCGAATATTGTCAAAACTGAATGTAGATCAATACCACCATTCAGAGTACCCATGTGTGGACTACTTACCTGGCACGAACCAACAAAATGATATTTTTGATAGTGTTTCGATAGTGTTACATTTACCATGCAATGTTTGGCCTGATATTTGTCGCATATGCAGCAAAACATGAAATCAAGTCGACCATCCGTTGCCTAACAGAAGTCAACTAGGAGTAAGTCGCCAACCACTTTGGTCAGAACTCTTTCTCTCTTTAAGCTGACAGCCGTTATTTTCCACCATTACATTGGATTCGAGATCCTTATTCTTCAGAATGATGCGTTTTTTGCTATTTTAATGCGTCTCTGACGCAGGACGCAGACCTAGATTAATCACTGTCAGATAAGGTGGTCATCTAAGAAACATTCCTGTAAAACGATACTGAAATCTGCACAGTGATTTCAGAAGAAACTTTTTTTAAAACAATAGTTACATCTCACACCTGGCAATCATATTTCTTAAATATTCAAAGTCATGGCTTGCACAATTTGGTGGACCACCTAAGAATAATTTCTGCACAATTATAATTTGAACCTTCCAAAAAGAGGAAAAAACAATTTTTGATGAAGCTAAATGTCTTTGTGCTGTTGGTCTCAGATTCTGGCTCCTAGTTTCCCTGACATTTACTCTTTTCCAGTTATCCTTGACCAATAGAAATGTCCATGACCTTGGAAAAATTATTATCCCAGACTTTTGCTATGTTTATGTTTGTTTTCCAAGGAGGTCATTTTCAAGGTGAATGCATGACATTGTTTAACGACCTTGCCCAGAAGGTATTGTTTAACATACAAGTTCTAACAATAAAAATGAATAGATAACAGGTGTTTACACAATTAATTCTATTTATCTAAATGTTCATTTGTATATCAATATACAACTTTAATTGGCAGTTCAAAATTGCAATGCAAAGGTTTTGAAGGATCACCATAACACAACTCAATGCCAGCATGTTAGCTTTGTGATGGATGAGATATTGCAAAACAGAAAGTATTTCCATATCACTATATACACTACATAGTACATACATGTGGACAGGAAGTAAATACTTTGTGATGTGGACTAAGCTTGGATCCAAACCAAGACACTTGATAACTCCTAAAGATAAATATCCTGGACATAATTAAGCAAACACGCCAGGTGCTTTCAATAACAAAGAAATGAACAAGATAACAAAAAACAAACAAATAATATAGATCTAGATCTAACCAAGACTTGATACAGATGACAATGTCATGGCAGAAGAACGGATTAGGCTCAGTCAGTCCATAGCACATAGCATCAACTAATCCCCATGGAATTACAGGTGGTTACACAACAGGGTTGCTGTATCCAAATCCAATGCCGTCGGCAGATCTGTCTGCATTGCTTCAGTCTTCTTGACATTGATTAAATATTAAAACTTAATAAACTAGCGTACAGTAGTATCTTAGTATGCAAATGTAACAACGATACGGAAAATTTCTTGTTAAAATTGACTCTTCCATTCCAAGGTCGACTATTTAATTAGCAACGCTCTGTGTTATAATCCGCATGACAACTAACCATTTCGCTTATTGCAGTTGCACACGGTAAAGAAAATTGGAAAATACTTTACAAGTATATGAAAAATAGGAAAACATACCATTTTAAGCAGTGTTCTGTACGAGTTTCTGATAAAAATATACGTGTGTCCTGCCGGTGTTTCTCCGCGACCTCGACCTTGACCTTTGAATAGCGGTATGACTAAAACACGAAAGGAGGATTTTTTGGCGAAAGGAGGCGAAAGGAGGATTAAAAATCAATATTGGCTATTTATTAGTTATTATAAATGATATGGACATATAATTTAAATATATTTAGCACTAATATAATAATTTAAGACTAAATATGTTAACACATCATTAATATATTTATAACATTTACAGGAACAACGGATTACTTGCTCCTTTCGCCACTGTAAATCCCGCGAAAGGAGTTCTTAGTTATGTGGGTTATTAATAATATGTAGTAACTAGTGTTTTTAATTAATATATACACATATTTTAAGTATATTTGGTAGTAAAATAATTAAATAAGCCTGCATATATTACCACATCATTAATATATTGATGACATTCACGGGGGAAAACGGATTACTTGCTCCTTTCGCCACTGTAAATCCCGCGAAAGGAGTTTTTAGTTAAGTGGGTTATTAATAATATGTAATAATTAGTGTTTTTAATTAACATACACACATATTTTACGTATATTTGGTAGTAACATAATTAAATAAGCCTGTATATATTACCACATCATTAATATATTGATGACATTCACGGGGAAAACGGATTACTTGTCCCTTTCACCAGCTGTAAATCCCGCGAAAGGAGCTATGAAATGAAGAACTGTAGGTTTGAAACAGCTCCTTACACTGAAAGTCCATGGTCAACATTTGTTGAAAGGAGACTCCTTTCGCCAGCTGTAATCCCGCGAAAGGAGCTTTTATTGTAATTGAATGAATAACTGTGGGTTACGTAAGGTAGATCGAAGTTGGTTTGATAAAGCTCCTTTCGCTGAAAATTCATGGTCTACAAGTTGGAAAAGGAGGCTCCTTTCGCCAGCTGTAAATCCCAAGAAAGGATCACTAATATGATTGAATGACGGACTTCAGGTTACTTCAGGTAAGTTGGCTTGATAAAGCTCCTTTAGTTGAAATTCCATGGTCTACAGTTGGGAAAGGAGGCTCCTTTCGCCAGCTGTAAATCCTGCGCAAGGAGCTCTTAATGTAATTCAATGAAGAACTGTGGGTTATTTGAGGTAACTTGGTTAGATAAAACTCCTTTCGCTGAAAATCCATGGCGTACAGTTGGGGAAAGGAGGCTCCATTCGCCAGCTGTAAATCCCGCGAAAGGAGCCCTTAATGTAATTGAATGAAGTAGTGTGGGTTACTTGAGAAAAGTTGGTTTAATAAAGCTCCTTTCGCTGAAATTTCATGGTCTACAGTTGGAAAAGGGGCTCCTTTCGCCAGCTGTAAATCCTGCACAAGGAGCTCTTAATAAAATTGAATAAAGTAATGTGGGTTACTTGAGGTAACTTGGTTTGATAAAGCTCATTTCGCTGAAAATCCATGGTGTACAGTTTGGGAAAGGGGGCTCCTTTCGCCAGCTGTAAATCCCGCGAAAGGAGCCCTTAATGTATTTGAATGAAGAATTGTGGGTTTCTTGAGAAAAGTCTGTTTTTATTCCAAATTTCAATACCTACTCCTAGAGGAGCCGTCTGATCAGGGTCTACTCTATTTGCTAATAGAATTTGATAAATCTGTTTCTTTACTTTCTAAAATGGCTACAATGTTCCGCCTTCCATATCTCATTATACATGTAACTATTTTGTCCATTAATATTGAGTAGGTATTGAAATTTGGAATAAAAACAGAACTGTCAGCTGTAAATCCTGCGCAAGAAGCTCTTAATGTAATTGAACGGAGAACTGTGGGTTACTTGAGGTAATTTGGTTTGATAAAACTTCTTTCGCTGAAAATCCATGTTCTACAGTTGGGGAAAGGAGGCTCCTTTCGCCAGCTGTAAAACCCGCGAAAGGAGCTCTTAATATAAATTGAATGAAGACGCGGATTATATTGCTCCTAAAGGAGCAGTCTGATCTGGGTCTACGCTGTTTGCAAACGCGTAGAAAGGCGTATTGAAGGAGTAAAGGGTAAACAGGTTAGACCCTGTTAAACTGGAACATTAAAAATGTTTCTTTGCGTCCATTAAACAACATTGTGAGATATCTATACTCTTTAATCTCCTAGATAAAAAGAAACAAAGCTCGATGATTACGTGATTGTTGTGATTTTGCTATCAAGAGGTTTTGATATTCTTACTGTTCAAAATGTTTTGATGTTTTGTATGTATATTATGGCGATGTACTATGTACAAGTCTTCAATAAATTATCTGTTCTGTTCTGTTCTGATATTTAGCCACATTGTCTACCCGAGGGTTCTCCGACACGCGTGATAGGCTAAGTAGCTGTGTATCTGTGTTAAGTCCTTTAATTACCACATGCTGGGTGTGATTGAGAACATTAACGGTTTGAAAATACTTGTATCATATAAATGTACAACTTGCGCAACACAGCAGATCCAGATCATTGGATGTAGCAGGGGTATGTAATCAGAATCGATGCAGTTTGATTATAATTATTGGCCCTAAGATCAGATTTTACCTGATATCAATTCACATCAGCAAAACTAAATACCCTTGAATGGATTACAAAATTAACGTAGTTGTCATAATCCAATTAGTGAAATTGCACGTGTCCGATTTACTGCTGACCTTTAACATGCCATATACTGACGATTAAGTACAAAATCAAATACATTTTGTTTTACACATTTTATTTGTAAAACACGTATATAAAATTTATAAATCATACCCTCAGTAAGGATTTAAAATCTCCTAGATATTGACCAACGACAAATGCATTGTTTAAAAAACATCTTCGGAGAGAATAATACTTTGGACAAACTAAAAAAACGCTATTGTATACACGTGCCACAATCCATTAAAGATCCTTGATGGGTCATTATCCAATCAGTGAAACTTCTAGTGCCCGATTCATTATTGACCTTTAACATGCTAATTGCGTATAGGCAATTAAACCTTTATCCTAAGAATATTCATATCAGAAATAGGGACATCACGATGTCTGCAAGGTTAAAAAAGATCGGGCATATTTGTAAAAATATGTATTTCATAGATGTATACTGTCTAAAATATATACATGTATGGCAAACTGTAGACAAAGGATTTTAGCGAAAGAAGGAGCTTTATCAAACCAACGTACCTGTAGTAACTCACCATTCTACATTCAATTGTATTAAGAGCTCCTTTCACGGGATTTATAGCTGGCAAAAGGAGCATCCTTTCGCCAACTGCAGACCAAGGATTTTAGCGAAAGGAGTTTTATCAAACCAACTTACCTGTAGTAACCTACGATTCTACATTCAATTATATTAAGAACTCCTTTCACGGGATTTACAGCTGGCGAAAGGAGCCTCATTTCGCCAACTTCAGACAAAGGATGTTTAGCTAAAGGAGCTTTATCAAACCAACTTACCTGTAGTAACCCACAGTTCGGAGTAACCCACAATTATATGAAGAGCTCCTTTAACGGAATTTATAACTGGCCAACTGTAGACCTTGGATTTTCAGCGGATGGAGCTTTATCAAACCAACTTACATGTAGTAATCCACAATTCTTCATTCGATTATATCAAGAACTCCTTTCGCGGGATTTAAAGCTGGCGAAAGGAGCAAGTAACCCGTTTCCCCCATAAATGTCATCAATATATTAATGATGTGGTAATATATTCAGGCTTATTTCATTATTTTAGTGCCAAATATACTTAAAATATGTGTATATATTAATTAAAAACACTAAGTATTACATATTATCAATAACCCGCAGTTCTACATTGAATTACATTACTTAAGAGCTCCTTTCGCCGTATTTACTGTGGCGAGAGGAGCAAGAAATACGTTTTCCCTGTAAATGTCATCAATATATTAATGATGTGTTCATATATTCAGGCTTAAATCAGTATATTAGTGCCAAATACATTTAAAATATATGGTCATATAATTTAACTTACTTATTAATAACAAATAAATAGCCAATATTAATTTTTAATCCTCCTTTCGCCTCCTTTCGCCAAAAAATCCTCCTTTCGTGTTTTAGTCATACCCTTTGAATAGCGGTATGACTAATATACGAAATGGAAACAAAGTACGAAATGGAACGAAATGGAATCCAAACATACGAAATGGAAACACAGTTTTTTAATTAGACGTTTTATGGCAAAACTGATTTCATGTTAGTATATCTAATATAAATGCAGACTTGTGTTCAACTGAGCCAGAAAATGTTAAAAACACAGTTTTTTAATTAGACGTTTTTAATTAGAGATGGAACCATATAATTTTTTATTTTAAAATGGGTATTTTATCAGCAATGTTTATTTATGTATGCGTGCGGAACATTATATTTGACATATGCATAACTTTTTGGGTATATAAATTCTGAAGGGATGTGATATACACTAAAAGATAAATATTTCTTAGCAACTAATAGTGACCGAACTGAAATAAGCCTGAAAGAAGTGAAAAAAATAGTAAACAAATGTTTAGGGAAGGTGCCATATCAAAAGAAATGAAACAGTATCTTATCCCAAAGTACTCCAGACCAGGAAAATTGAAAGGGAACCCTAAAATCCACAAACCAACTGCTCCTTTTAGAACAATAGTTAGTGGCATGGGTACTGCCACTGAGAGGTTAGCTGAAGTTGCTGAGCATGAACTTAGTGAATTTGTTGAAATTTCACCAAGCTACATCAGGGATACAACTGATTTTATTAACAAATTAAAAGAGATTAATGAACCACTTTCAGAAAATTGCATTTTGTTCTGTTTGGACGTAGCAAAGTTGTATCCATCAGTTCCAAAGAAAGAGGGACTAGATGCATACATGTATGGAAGGCCTTGCAAACAGAAGTGACCCATTGACTGATACAGAAAATGTTCTTAAGATGATTCAAATAGTTTTAGACAACAACACATTTTCTTTTGGAGATAACACTTTTATACATAAAGATGGGGTGGCAATTGGTTCCAAATTGGGAAAGAATTTTGCTTGTGCATATATGAGGAAATGGGATGAATGTTTTACAATGTTTTACAAGAGATTCATTTCTTCCTGTCATCCTCCTAGTACAAAGAAGAGCATAGCATGTGGTTTGGGAATTAAGCGTATATGCGAAAGAGAATCCGACTATATTAGAGCAAGAAATAAACTCAAGGGTCAGTTAAGGAAGAGAGGATATATAGTGGCAGGATGATAGAAAATCAGTTGGTAAGGGTGGATAAACTTGACAGATCTGCTACTTTGGTAAAGAAACAAACAGTTAGATCTAATAGGAAAATGAATAGTGTCCCTTTAGTTTTGACGTATTCAAATCTGCTTCCGAATATACATGACATTGTAAAAAAAAAAACATTCAAAAGTTTTGCACCAATCAGACCGGCTTAAAGAAGTATTTCAACAACTGCCAATTGTAGCATTCAGGCGTGATAAAAATCTATGTGACACACTGGTGCATTAAAAAACTAACCGGATTGTTAGACCAAGCAATACAGTCTGTTCACAGGGTTGTGCTTCTTGCAGTATTCTTGAAATGTCAAGTATTAGTGACACAAATAGGCAATCAGTTTACAATGTGTCTACCAATATTAACTGTAGAGAAAGAAATGTAGTATATATATCGTCGACGTTCTTCTAAAATGTCGTATATCGATTATGGCGAGAAAACTTTTTTCGTTTCATCTGAACGAGCGGGAAATTCTGCATCATCCAGTGAGTCTCTAGTTTTTGTAGCCAATCAGGCGGCAAAGTTATGTCACGTGATTTTATATTGTATAATTATTGGTTAATATTTTTGTTCTTCTAAAATGTCGTATGTAGAGGAGAGCTGCTGCGAATTCAGGTGGTGTTGTCATTCAGACTAATATTTTCCCAATTAAATGTAGGAATTGAAGGTACATATGCCTTCTGTGATAAAGCAGCGTAATTAATGTACGATAATCATCTTTATTTTTAAGAATTCGAAAGAAACATTGACAGTCCAAGCTGTCGTATAACAAAGTGCATGTCAGGTTTCAAATTCGTAAATGTTGTATCCGTCGTATAATACCTCTAAACAACAATATTCAAGTTCTTAAAGGTCGTATATTGCCGCATAAAAAATCTAAGGGTCACAGACACAGAAACATAAGGGACACAGACACATAAGTGACGTGCATAAACAGGTGAAAATGTCTCCTTATGATGTGTGCCGATTTTGAGAACCGTAACTTAACAAACACAGAAATGAATATGTTTTTTTCGCTTTTCTCAAAACAAGCAAAATTGACATACGACATTGTAGAAGAACGTCGACGATATGCAATAATTATTAAATGCAGTAAATGCGATATAATGGTGTATGTCGGCGAAACTGAGAGAGAAATTCGGGAGAGAATGAAAGAACATTTGAGTGATGTGAGGCATGAGAGAGAGAAGCCAATAAACAGACATGTTGGAATCGGTGGTCATAGCAGTGATGATGTGAGATTTGTAGTTTTGAAACGGATGTTCCATGAATGTAGAATTGAAAGACAGATCCATGAAACTGATTGTATATGGAGGCTGAGAACGTACAGACCATTTGGCTGTAACATCAAAGAGGATAATGCGCTAATGCACGCATGACGTCGTTGCACCCATGACGTCATTTGATGACGTCATGACATTTTAAATAACAACCCAATGTCACCATGACGCTGGATCAACATTATTCTCTTTGATTTTATGGCTGAATACATGTAACAAAAATGTGACGTGTATTTTGACATGATAATCTTTGAAAAATGCCTTAGTGGTCGAAATATTAGATCAGAGCAGTTCAAGTATTTATGTATTATATTAATTCCCTATTTTGGAATATTTTCTTCATTGTGTATTTCTTAGCGATTTACAGATCCACATATAAGTAACAGGCTAAAGGACCTCCTGAATTGAACTGAAGCATACGAAATTGATACATAGTTTTAAATGGGATCATTTTCCGCAAAACTGAATTCATATACTTCATAATAAGCCTAATCAGCTCCCGTATATTAAACACCATCAAACATCAGCAGGGGGCAATTAAAGGATTATCAGCATAGTAGCAGGCAAACTTCTTGCTGTGTTTGTTTTACGCATGGCCGACGCGGTATACTTTACCTTTAATCCTTTCATCATATAAACGCCTTTTCAAGCAGAGTAGACCCAAAGACCAGACTGATCAGGATCTGCGCACCTTGCTTCTTGAATTATAATAGATCTAGCGTTAAAAACAGCTAACAAATATTCTTATCTTTATGTTTTGCATTTTCAACAGGTAAAGGGTTAAGCTATTAAGCATTGCGTATTAAGGGTCCGCAGTATATCGGACACGAGCAATTTCATTGATTGGATTATGACAATTGTACGTTAATTATGTAATTGGATTACAAACCATTCAAGTTTATTTAGTTTTGCCGATGTGATTTTCGGTAAAAGTTGATCTTAGAGACAATAATTATATTACAAGTGTACATATTCCGATTACATACCCCTTCAAGATCCAATGATCTGGATCTACATTGGTTTACTGTGCTTCGCAAGTTAGGATTTAACAGACAGACAGCTACTTAGCATATCACACGTGTCGGTAATTAGGGTAAGATCTACAGTTAACCCTTTCCCTCATATTTATAAACGTGTTTTCACGCGTTTGCATACATAGTAGACCCAGATAAGACGTAGTCGTCTGACCAAGGTCTGTTCCGTATGCTAATGAAATTTCGTGTTTAGATTCCATTTCGTACTTTATTTCCATTTCGTCTTTTAGTCATTTGACTATCTGCTCAGATCCTCACATGCACTCGAATATTCCGAGTGCAAGAATAGTGTTACTTCATGAGCGGTATGACTAAAATACGAAATGGAATCAAAGTACGAAATGGAACGAAATGGAATCTGAACATACGAAATGGAAACACAGATTTTTAACTAGATGTTTTGGGGGGGGGGAAAGTGAATTGATATACGTATACCTAATATAAATGCAGACGCTTGTACAAAATTTCAGCAAGAAAATGTGAAAAATAAAGATTTTACAACGATTTATATATTCACGCATTAACAGCCTGAACTGAAATGGAATCTGAACATACGAAATGGAAACACAGATTTTTAACTAGATGTGTTTTGGGGAAAGTGAATTGATATACCTATACCTAATATAAATACAGACTCTTGTACAAAATTTCAACAAGAAAATGTGAAAAATAAAGATTTTACAACGGTTTATATATTCACGCATTAACAGCCTGGACTGAAATGGAATCTGAACATACGAAATGGAAACACAGATTTTTAACTAGATGTTCTATGGAGAAAATGAATTAATGTACGTATACCTAATATAAATACAGACTCTTGTACGAAATTTCGTAAAGAAAATATGAAAAATAAGGATTTTACAACGATTTATATATTCCACGCATTAACAGCCTGTCCTGAAATGGAATATGAACATACGAAATGGAACCAGATCTTCAAAGAGATGCATTTAATCAACAATATCCATATATATATATATATGCATGCTAAACATTATTATAAACATATGCATTAAACTAGGGATAAATTGATTGTAAAATAAACATTTTATAGCGATTTACATATCCCCATATGTGGATCAGGCTAAGGGAACCTCATGAAATGGAATCCAAACATACGAAATGGAAACTCATTTTTTTTTTACTAGACTTTTTTTTGCAAAAATGAAATCATGTATGTGTACCTAATATAAATACAGACTTGTGTACAAAATTTCAGCCAGAAATTGTCAAAAATAAAGATTTTACAACTATTAATATAGTTCATGCATGAACAGCCAGAATTGAAATTGAACCTGAACATACGAAATGGAACCATATTTTCAAAGAGGGGCGATATATCAACACTATTCATTCACAAATGCATGCTTAACTTTATTTTAGACATTTGCATTACGTTTGGGATAGTTTGAATGAAAAATAAATTGTTTTTATAGCGATTTACATACTCCCATATGGGGATCAGGCTAAAGGAATCTCATGAAATGGAATCCAAGCATACGGAATGGAAATACAGTCGTTCAATTAAGTGAACGTGTATCTGCAAAACTGGATTCATGTAAGTATACCTAATATAAATACAGACATGTATAAAAATGAGATCGGAAATAGGAGAATTAAAGATTTGACAGCGATTTTATATATACCACGAATTAAGAGCCAGGCCTAAAATTAAAATGGAATCTGAACATACGAAATGGAACCATATTTTCAAATAGAGGCATTATGTCGACAATCTTCATTTATGTATGGATGCTAAACGTGTTTTTAGACATATTTATCAAATGTGGCATATATTGATTAATAAATAATGATTTTGTAGCGAATTACATATCTCCATAGTGCATCAGGCTAAAGGCTAAAGGATCCTCCTGAAATTAAATATGAACATACGAAAGAAAATGGAACTATAGTTTTAAAAGCAAATGTATTTTTGGAAAATAATAATTTACTATACCTACATCTAACACTTGAATATAGACTTGTGTACAGATCTATATTCGGAAAGGGTGAATAATAAAGGTTTTGCAACAAACGGTTTATCCCTTAGGCTAAGGGTCAATTGTGAAATGAAATTCCGAATGACACTAATCAGCTCCCGTATATAACAGCAGGTGTTTGACGGCGGGGGGCAGTTAAAGGATTATTAGCATGGCGGTGTATGTTTATTGTGGACAATTACACCTGGACAGACCCCATGCATCTTTGTTATGCTATTTCATAATAAATATTAATTGGAATGGTTCTAATAAATGTATATGTACTCGGTATCCCGCCCTATATCTAGATCCAGTATGCAAACACTGAATTGTTTTTTCCCATGTTAAAAAAATACAATTCTCTTATTTCATCAATTACAATTCGGCATGATAAGAATATCACTTAGAGAAGTTTGTCACATGATTAATACTGTCACATGCCGTGATATAGTTGCCTCCAAGATTTATAAAGACACATCTGAAAATAGACAAAAATACTATGTTCTATGTTTATTACGAATTTTAATACCTACTTAATATTAATGGTCAAAATAGTTATAATGAAATGTTGAAAATGAAACAATGTAGCCATTTTAGAAAGTGACGAACTCATTAGAACAGACCCTGATCAGACGTTTTGAACTGGGTCTACTCTCAAACCATTCAAGTTTATTTAGTTTAGTTCTAATTCTATTCTTATGCGCACCGCATGTGGTAATCAAAGGATTTAACAGATACACAGCTACTTAGCATATCACACCTGGGTTCCATTTCGAATGTTTCTATTTGAACAGCGGGGCCTTTAGCATGCTGTCTATACAGGGATATTTAAATCGCTATTAAATCATTATTTCTTCAATCTATAATCTCAAAAGTTGTGTAGATGTCCATATTTTGTGTACAATTATGTATTTATATTATGTATACGTAAATGAATCCAGTTTTGCAAATATACGTTTACTTAAAAATCTGTGTTTCCATTTCGTATGTTTAGATAATATTTCAGGAGGATCCTTTAGCCTGATGCCCATATAGGGATATGTAAATTGCTATTAAATCATTATTTTTTAATTTATATATCCCAAAAGTTATGCAGGTGACCAAAATAATGTTAAGCATGCATATATAAATAAATATTGTTGATTAAATGCCTCTCTTTGAAGATATGGTTCCATTTCGTATGTTCAGATTCCATTTCAGTTCAGGCTGTTAATGCGTGGAGTATATAAATCGCTGTAAACTCTCTATTTTTCACCTTTTCTTGCTGAAATTTTGTACAAGAGTCTGTATTTATATTAGGTATACGTACATCAATTCACTTTTCCCCAAAAACATCTAGTTAAAAATCTGTGTTTCCATTTCATATGTTTGGATTATATTTCAGGAGGATCCTTTAGCCTGATACCCATATAGGGATATGTAAATTGCTATAAAATCATTATTTTTTAATTTATATATCCCAAAAGTTATGCAGGTGACCAAAATACTGTTAAGCATGCATTTATAAATAAATATCGTTGATTAAATGCCTCTCTTTGAAGATATGGTTCCATTTCGTATGTTCAGATTCCATTTCAGTTCAGGCTGTTAATGCGTGGAGTATATAAATCGCTGTAAAATCTCTATTTTTCACCTTTTCTCGCTGAAATTTTGTACAAGAGTCAGTATTTATATTAGGTATACGTACATCAATTCACCTTTCCCCCAAAACATCTAGTTAAAAATCTGTGTCTCCATTTCGTATGTTTAGATTCCATTTCGTTCCATTTCGTACTTTGATTCCATTTCGTATTTTAGTCATACCCCTTCATGAGACGAACGTACAAATCGAGTACCACCCGGAAGCAAGATGGACGAAAAAGTGCTGTCATATTTCTCGTCAGTCAATCCCTTAGCACGGAAAATTATCCAGGATGAAGTCTTTCTCAGGAATGCAGTTGGAGAGAAGTGGAATAACCTGGACCTGAAGCAACAGGAAGAGCTAATTGATGACTATATTGTTGACGTTAAAGTGAGAGAAATATATGCATCAGTCGAAAAATCCGACACCTATCCACTCTCATTTCCAAAGCTGAAAGTTGACACTGGTGAAAAAATTAATGTTGAATTGGAGGATGATGTAAGTTTCTATAATGCACGCATATATTTATAATCTGAGGAAGTAATCACTGTGACTAATTTTGAAGTGTATGGAAGGCCACAGGGGTAAGACCCGTTTGAGTCGGTAGCATGGTCTCACCGTCTATCGAAACTCTTAACCTTTGACCAGGAACAGAAAACGTTTACTGTGAATATTGAAGAAAAAAATAAGTCAGCAGTTCAAAATAATCTTTTATACATACCTTGAAACAATTAAGTAATTTTATTCTCATCTATTAATCCCCAAACAATCCAGTGTTCCCCACCATCCGCATATAACAAAAACAAAAATGGCTGCCAGAAAAATATCACCTGCTTATCAAACCTTTATTTTAGAAATTGTTTACTGTAACATAATACTCATAATCACGTGATTTCATCGTGGGCACGCGACCTTTGCATAAGCCGAAGGGGTCAGAGCTGTCAAACATTTTTAATGTGGTACACTTTTCAATTTATGTTGATATTCTATAAGGTATTAAGAGTTTTCTCATGTTTAGCATAGTTGAAGGAAAAATAAACTGTATTGACCTGTTTATGACGTATATTTCGTTTTTAAAGCTACGAGGCGTTGTTTACAGACAAAGCAACGGTACTCATGATTTTATGACATAGTATGCACTTGTACATGCGTTAAAACACAACAAAATGAAAGGTTCGATAAACAGGTGAGGTTCGATAGAAGGTGAGTCTACGATATATGTATATATAGAAAGAAGGGATCCGACTTCAAAAGATCCAGATTACCCACTCCTCTACTTTAAATCCTTCGTTCTGCAAGAAATGCACCGAGATAAAAAGCTATTCCGTAAGCAAAGACATTATTTTATTCGAATATGCAAAGATTTTCCCGGTCAAATATAGGATAAACTTAACACTGCACCAGACACATGAGAAAAATGGCCAAAATAAGTTAGTCTGACACAACCTTGTCCCTGAGTGCGAACCGTCGACAGCCTTGAAACAATTACTTATACGTCAAACACAGTAAAATTTGGCGTTCATATCAGCAATATATTCTATGAAAAGAACGTGACTATACAACAGCTGTGTTATTTCATTGAACGGACGGAAAATGGATCACAGACAAGTTTGAATAGTTCGTTAACGGCCAATCAAAACGTGCATAACAAGATGTCACGTGACATGACCTCGGCGTCTTGAAAATGAAAGTAAAAGTTGCCGACATGAGAGGAACGTGTAAACACGATCGTGTAAGATCGCAGTAAGAAAGTTCTTTTTACTGAATATAATGCTGATATGAACACCACATTTTATTGTGTTTGACGTATAAGTAATCGTTTCAAGGCTGTCTCTGACCAATTAGAAATAGTGTTTAACAGCAGGTCAGTGTGTATCACTCTTAGTCTATATAGTCAGCATTTTCAGATAGCCTTCTTTGTCAGTAAAATTGCTGACCAAATAGATAAAGAAGGAAAATTTCAGTCGGTAGTTTCGGTATATTTCATTGCCAAAAAACGTGCGCATATTTAATGCCTTTGCAAACATTAAAGACCCAAACTGACCAAATAGAACCAGTCAAAGTATATATAAATCACTCTTAATTTGTGTCGTCGGCATATGTGTATTCTGATACCCTTCTTTACCTATGTGGTCAGCAGTTTTATGTACCCTAAAATGCTGACCAAATAGTTTCATGCACCTTTCACAAAGGAAAATTGCTGACCAAATAGCCAAAGAAGGAAAATGTCAGTGAGTATTTTTGACCAAAACTTGTTAACTCACATTTACTTTTGATTTTAATGAAATCTTTTAATAATTTGATCAAAGCAATTCATTTTATCTGGATCCAAACACTCCTTCTTTTATAATTTCACAGTTAAATCATCAGCCATTATCTAAGCTATTAAACTAAGGGGAATCGTTGAGAAATATATCAATCAATTCAATTCAGTATAAAGTAATCTAAACAAACGGAACATACAATTAAATAATGAACTTTTTAGCAAACAACAATCTACGCAGGCGAGGACACGCATAAGGGATATACTTCATATTTTAATCTTGACACGTAATCTTGACACGCTTTTAACGATATCCTATATCGAGTTGTCACTCTGAGCTATTCGGTAATTTAATCTTTTAGCTTCTAAGAAAAACACCGACTGATCAATAAGTACATGAATCAAACAAACATGCATTAATAGAAAAAAGATGTACAGGTGTGCACCTGGCTAACTTGAAAGCTGATTCGCACGTTTAACTAATTTATAATAATGTGAAATTGGTATCTGGTATATCTACTTACACATATCAATTTGTTTTTCGTTTTTACTGCGATATAATTAATATAAATCAAAAATGGAATATGTAGTCAATATGAATTCCTATTTAATGTACATTCAGTAATTTCTACATGTTTAGCATTTATGACCATTTGATTAAATGGACTTCATATTTCCCTGTAGTGCAATGAGAGGTTTGTAGAGAAAATACATTACCAGACATATAATGGTATTATTAGCTAATTCCTTCCTCGGGTATTTCAGTAATTTTTAGCTCACCAGAGCACAAAGTGCTCAGGGTGAGCTTTTGTGATCGCCTGATGTCTGTCGTCCGTCGTCCGGCGTCAACAATTTGAACTTTAAAAGTCTTCTCCTCTGAATCTACAGGGTTCTCAGCTTTCATCTTTGGCACATAGCATCACCTATAGGTCCTCTACAAAAGTTATATAAATAATGCCCCTGGGGTCAAAATTGGCCCCGCCACGGCCCGAGGGGTGGCCAGTTTTTTCTAGCTGACTGTTGTTTTCTGTACAAGTAGCAGAATGCTGGCCTCACTTAGGTTAGGCATGGGGAAAACTTCAAAAATCTTTTTGTCAAAAACTACATGTCACAGAGCTTAGATATTTGGTGTATAGATTTACTTAGTATTCCTTATTGACATTGGTAAATATCATAGTTCTGAGGTTAAAATTGGCCCTGCCCAGTTGGTTATACTTTAAAATATTAGTTTACACTATAAAGGTTCCTCTGAACTAGAGGGATTGAGGTCACTCCATCTGTGTTGCATAATCACTGAATAGGTCAAGTTCCTGGTCAAAACTCTCTGTTTGCTCACACTGTTTTTTAACCCATTCCCTCATAGGATATTTTCAGAATCTGCCTCTTGAAAAATTTCAGAATTGTGTAGATTTGAAACCATTGTGATAAATAGAGCATTTACTCCTATGGAGAAAATGCTCTATTTATCACAATGGTTTCATAAAGTGACTATTTTACCTCTTTGAATAAATCTACTGATAAGGAGCATTAATTAGAGAAAAGGAAAATTTCAGAATTGTGTAGATTTGAAACCATGGTGATAAATAGAGCATTTACACCTATGGAGCAAATGCTCTATTTATCACAAAGGCTTTTTTCAGATCCTACCTCTTTGAATAAATCTACTGATAAGGAGCATTAATTATAGAAAAGGAAAATTTCAGAATTGTGTAGATTTTACACCATTGTGACAAATAGAACATTTACTCCTATGGAGCTTTTGCTCTATTTATCACAATGGTTAGCAAATGCTCTATTTATCACAAAGGCTTTTTTCAGATCCTACCTCTTTGAATAAATCTACTGATAAGGAAAATTTCAGAATTGTATAGATTTCAAACCATTGTGATAAATAGAGCATTTGCTCTATAGGAGTAAATTAACTCATATACAAACCACATATAAAGTTACATACCGGTCTGTGTCAGATCAGAATCCAAACTGTGTGCTAATTTTGGTCAAGTCATGCTAAGCAGTGATAGGGTTGTCATCTGTTAGAAATGTTGTCTGCTTATTCAAAGAGGTAAATCTGGGTCTACTCTTATTTGCAAATGCGTGAAAACATGTTTATATGAGGAAAAGGGTTAATTAGAGAAAAGGAAAATTTCAGAATTGTTTAGATTTGAAACCATTGTGATAAATAGTGCATTTACTCTTATGGAGCAAATGCTCTATTTATCACAAAGGCAAATTCTCTATTTATCACAATGGTTTCATAAAGTGACCATTATACCTCTTTGAATAAATCTACTGATAAGGAGCATTAATTAGAGAAAAGGAAAATTTCAGAATTGTGTAGATTTGAAACCATTGTGATAAATAGAGCATTTACTCCTATGGAGCAAATGCTCCATTTATCACAAAGGCTTTTTTCAGATCCTACCGCTTTGAATAAATCTACTGATAAGGAGCATTAATTATAGAAAAGGAAAATTTCAGAATTGTGTAGATTTGAAACTTTTGTGATAAATAGAACATTTACTCCTATGGAGCTTTTGCTCTATTTATCACAATGATTAGCAAATGCTCTATTTATCACAAAGGCTTTTTTCAGATCCTACCTCTTTGAATAAATCTACTGATAAGGAGCATTAATTAGAGAAGATGAAAATTTCAGAATTGTGTAGATTTCAAACCATTGTGATAAATAGAGCATTTGCTCCATAGGAGTAAATTAACTCATATACAAACCACATATAAAGTTACATACCGGTATGTGTCAGATCTGAGTTCAAACTGTGTGCTAATTTTGGTTAAGTCCTGCTAAGCTGTGATAGGGTTGTCATATGTTAGAAATGTCGTCTGCTTATTCAAAGAGGTAAATCTGGGTCTACTCTGTTTGCAAATGCGTGAAAACATGTTTATATGAGGAAAAGGGTTAATTAGAGAAAAGGAAAATTTCAGAATCGTGTAGATTTGAAACCATTGTGATAAATAGTGCATTTACTCTTATGGAGCAAATGCTCTATTTATCACTAAGGCAAATGCTCTATTTATCACAATGGTTATTATCACCAGTTATTCTTAACAAGTTTTAATTTTCCATTTCCATAACAATTCCGTTTGTATAAATTGTTGAAATCGCGATTTTTATACAATTTCTGCTTTGAAACAATCATCAGTACTCTAATTCTGAAGGGGTTCGAAACGTTCAGGTGTGAACTGGTTTTGTTACGAAACGTGCTCTACAAGGGTTGGCGTTCGTTTCTAAATACGCAATATATCAAGGAGTTGTTAGGTTATGCGTAGTAAAATGTAATGGAAAATGAAACTTTTCCACATATTTTTTGTGCGATATATGCTTTCCAAGTTAACGGTCGGTAAACGTTCGGTATTGGACTTAGAAAATATTTATAATAAAGCAAATCATCCCAGAAAGCTTGCCATTATAATTATACAGAGAAAGGGTCAAATAACACCCCACAAAACAGGTGTCCAGTTTTGTTTAGAAACATACATGTAGTTGAAACTTTAAAAATCTTTCCCTCTGGTGAGCGATTTCAGGGCCATCATGGCCCTCTTGTTTTTTCAGTTATGACATGGCACTATACTTTTTTACTGTCCATAAATTGGATTTTCACACTTATACAGGTACCATAATCTCATTAATGCAATACCAGCTAATGACACGCATCCAGATAATATAGCACCTAAACTTATTGCAATAATCACGATTATGAGAAACAGTAATTTTAGTCTGTTCAGTACTATACATGATTTGTCATCAGAATGATATTTGTAAATTCATATTTTACAAGCTGGTGAATAAATTAGTAATAAAAATTAAGTTTGCGGTTTGTACATCATTTTAAGGAAGCTTTTCGGGTTACTGTCAATATTAAATAAGTAATTCTGATAATTTAACATCAAACGCTTACAATTTTAAAACCCGCTTTTAAATAATTATGTAAATCTATACTGCTTCTGCACAACACATTCTTAAATTAAAATGTTAGAAATAAATATAAATTTGTTCAAGCTTTCTAATAATTATTTCATTTTTAGCTCACCTGAGCAAAGCTCAGGTTGAGCTTTTGGGAGACTTGAATGTCCGGCTTCCGGCGTCCTTTGTCAACAATTTGCTGGTGAACACTCTAGTGGTCACAATTGTAGTCCAATCTTCATGAAACTTGGTCAGAATGAATGTCTTGATAAAATCTCGGACGAATTCGAAAGTGGGTCAAGTTGGGTTAAAAACTAGGTCACTAGGTCAAATAGTAGGAAAACCTTGTGAACCATCTAGAGGTCACATTTTTAGCCCAATTTTCATGAAACATGGTCAGAATGATTGTATTGATAAAATTGCGGAGGAGTTTGAAAAGGCGGTTACGTGGGGTAAAAAACTAGGTCATTAGGTCAAACAGTAGCAAAACCTTGTGAACACTCTAATGGTCACAATTTTAGTCCAATCTTCATGAAACTTGGTCAGAATGAATGTCTTGATAAAATCTCAGACGAGTTCGAAATTGGGTCAAGTGGACTAAAAAACTAGGTCACTAGGTCAAACAGTAGAATAACCTTGTGCCCACAGTTTTTGTCCAATCTTCTTGAAACTTGGTCAGAATGAATATCTTGATAAAATCTCAGACAAGTTCGAAAGTGGGTCAAGTTGGGTTAAAAACTAGGTCACTAGGTCAAATAGGAAAACCTTGTGAACCCTCTAGAGGTCACATTTTTAGCCCAATTTTCATGAAACTTGGTCAGAATGATTGTCTTGATAAAATCTCAGAGGAGTTTGAAAAGGCGGTTACGTGGGGTAAAAAACTATGTCACTAGGTCAAACAGTAGCAAAACCTTGTGAACACTCTAATGGTCACAATTTTAGTCCAATCTTCATGAAACTTGGTCAGAATGAATATCTTGATAAAATCTCGGAGGAGTTCGAAAGTGGGTCAAGTGGGTTTAAAAACTAGGTCACTAGGTCAAACAGTAGAAAAACCTTGTGAACACTCTAGTTGTCACAGTTTTTGTCCAATCTTCATGAAACTTAGTCATAATGATTGTCTTGATAAAATCTCAAACGAGTTTGAAAGTGAGTTATGTGGGGTTAAAAGCTAGGTCACTAGGTCAAATAGTAGGAAAATTCATGAAAATTGGCCAGAATGGTTGTCCTAATAAAATCTTGGACAAGTTTGAAAGTGGGTTATGTGAGGTCAAAAAGTAGGTCACTGGGTCATATCTTAGAACATTTTAGTTTACACTCCAGTGGCCACATTTTTAGCCCAGTCTTCCTCAAACTTGCTCAGAGTGTTTGTCTTGGTGATATCAAGGTTGAGTGTGATCATGGGTTGGGTGGGAATAAAAAGTTGGTCACTAGGTCAAATCTTAGAAAAATTACTCTAGAGGGCACATTTTTAGCCCAATCTTCATTGGTCAGAATCATTGTCTTGATAAAATCAATATACTAAATCTTTGAAAATCTTGTTCTGCAGAACTACTGCTCATGATCCACTATCAACATTGTTCAAATATTGTCCCTAAGGTCATTATTGGCCCCACCCATGGACTACCCAGCAAAAATCTTAAATCTATGGTAATCAGATGAGCGATTAAGGGCCATCTTGGCCCTCTTGTTTAAAATAAAAATATTTTGATATAATATATTTTAATGCCGATAGATTTCCCTCTTTGTCGATATCTGTTTCAATGATAATTTAATATCACATACTTAATAATATATTTAGAACCATCTTTTAAATAATGTTTTAAATCTATACTGTTTCTACACATCACACTATTTTTAGCTCACAGAGCACAAAGTGCTCATGGTGAGCTTTTGTGATCGCCTGATGTCGGTCGTCAGTTGGCGTGCGTCGTCAGTCGTCAACTATTTGAACCTTTAAAAATCTTCTCCTCTGAATCTACAGGGTTCTCAGCCTTCATCTTTGGCACATAGTATCATCTTTAGGTCCTCTACAAAAGTTATATATTTTATGTCCCTGAGGTCAAAATTGGCCTCACCCCAGGGGTACATTGTTTTCTATAGGAACATATAGTGCAAACTTTGAAAATCTTCTCCTGAAACTGGTAGGTTCTCAGCTTTCATATTTGGCACATAACATCATGTTCAGGTACTCTACAAAAGTTATATAAATTATGCCCCTGGGGTCAAAATTGGCCCCGCCCCAGGGGTAGCCAGTTTTCAATAGAAACATATAGTGCAAACTTTGAAAATCTTCTCCTCTGAAACTGGAAGGTTCTCAGCTTTCATATTTGGCACATAGCATCATGTTCAGGTCCTCTACAAAAGTTACATAAATTATTCCCCTGGGGTCAAAATTGGCCCCGCCTCAGGGGTAGCCAGTTTTCAATAGAAACATATAGTGAAAACTTTGAAATTTAAATATCTTCTCCTCTGAAACTAGAAGGTTCTCAGCTTTCATATATGGCACATAGCATCATGTTCAGGTTCTCTACAAAAGTTTTATAAATTATGCCTCTGGGGTCAAAATTGGCCCTGCCCCAGGGGTAGCCAGTTTTCAATAGAAACATATAGTGCAAACTTTGAAAATCTTCTCCTCTGAAAGTGTCTTAGCTTTCATATTTGGCACATAGCATCATGTTCAGGTCTACTGCAGAAGTTATATAAATTGTGCCCATTGGGTCAAAATTTGCCTTGCCCTGCCTGCCTGCTAGTTTTCAATAGAAACATATAGTGAAAACTTTAAAAATCTTCTCCTCTGATTGTATGGTGAGTGCTTCAGGGCCATTCCTGCCCTCTTGTTTAATTCTAAGTGTTGACAAGCAATTTTTTGTTCTGCCTGTCTAAGTACTAATTGCGTAAAATTCAGAAATGCAGTTCTTTAATAATTCTTTGACATAATATATTTTATTGCGGCATAATTTCCTCCTTATTCATAGCGTCAGCACTCTGGGATACCCTGCTTTACCTTATGTGGTCAGCGCTTTCCGATACCCTTCTTTATCTTTGTGGTCAGCGTTTTCTGATACTCTTCTTTACCTATGTGGTCAGCAGTTTTCTATATATCTTATATGATATATAATTGGTCAGCGTTTTAGAAAGTGCCTAGTTCTGACCCTGGTGGGTGTAAAAAGTCATTCAGACTCGCGCAGACCAGAAAAATGGGGTTAAGAGGTTTTTTTTATGTGTTAAAAGTATGGTATAGTACTTTAAAACTTATTTTTAGCTCGCCTTTTTGTAGAACAGTAGAGCTTATGCTATACCCCCAGCGTGAGGTGAGCGTGGGCGTGAGCGTAGCCAAGGTTAAAATATTTTGGACGGGTTTTTATCAAGCTTAATATTTGTACTAGGATGTTGAAATTTTGTATGGAAGTTCATTTGAGGTCAAATATTGCTTTTATGAAGTTAAACATTAAAAATATTTTTCATTTTATCAATTTTTGACTGTTTTGGACTTAGTTCTTTTTGCCACAAATCACCAGGTTCAAGTTTTTTGGACGGGTTATTCCAAATCTTAATAATTGTGTTAGGATGCTGAAATTCTGTATGGAGGTTCAATTTGGGTCAAATATTGCTGTTATTCAATTTTTGACAGGTTTTGGACTTAAGTTTTTTTTGCCAAAAAATACCAGGTTAAAGTTTTTGGGACGGGTTGGTAACCGTATAAAGCTTAATATGTGTGCTATGATGCTGAAATTTGGTGAGAATGTTCATATTGTTGAGACCTTTCCAACCATGCCAACAGTTTTGCCCTTCTGACCTTGACCTTTGACCTACTTTTGCAAAAATCTTTAAATGCCTATAACATTTGACCTCAAAATGTGCGGCTTTATGAGATACATATGCATGCCAAATATCAAGTCTCTATCTGTACTGGCTCAAAAGTTATGACCAAATTTGAACCAGCAGGGTTTTCAACTTTTATCTTTGGCACATAGCTTCACCTATAGGTCCTCTGCAAAAGTTATTTAAATTATGTCCCTGGAGTCAAAATTGGCCCTGCCCTGGGGATGTCAAGTTTTCAATAGAAACATATTGTTATGACCTGGTCATAACGCACCATTTCATAATTTTGTGTCTACATAACACTGGTTTTCAATTGATAGTTCTAAGCCCTTGTATTTAATATTCAATGGTGATTGTTATGTAAGATCAAATGGAGATGTAGGCACAGAATTATCACTCAGACTTACACAGTTTCTCATATTCTGATCAACCTTTTGTGTTGCTGTCACAATTCGCGTCATAGCTAACCTTGACATTTTCTCGACCAAAACTTCCTATTCAGATCTTTTCTCCGGGTAATAATAGAATTAAAATTTTGGTATACTTTGATTATATGCTTCTAAGCATAAATGTTTGGTTAGAAGCTTTACTGATATGTATTATTTGTTGACTATGTGTTTTAGACTTTGGAAGTGACTTTTGAAGTGGACCGGCAGACCAAAGTTCTGAAGGGCTAAGCCCAGCCGGACCAAACGTGATGACCAGTTTTTAGCCCACCAGAGCATTTTTGTGCTCAGGGTGAGCTTTTGTGATCGCCTGATGTCCGTCGTCCATCATCGTGCGTCATCTGTCTGGCGTCGTCCGTCGTTTGGCGTCAACAATTTCAACCTTTAAAATCTTCTCCTCTGAATCTACAAGGTTCTCAGCTTTCATCTTTGGTACATCATCTGTAGGTCCTCTACAAAAGTTATATAAATTATGCCCCTGGGGTCAAAATTGGCCGCGCCCCAGGGGTGTTCAGTTTTCAATAGAAACATATAGTGAAAACTTTGAAATTCTTCTCCTCTGAAACTACAAGGTTCTCAGCTTTCTTATTTGGCACATAGCTTCAACTTCAAGTCTTCTACAATAGTTATATAAATTATGCCCCTGGGGTCAAAATTGGTCCCACCCCAGGGATTGCCAGTTTTTTTTGTAGCTGCTTAAACAGCCCATGGGATTACTAGTTATGCATAGGAAAAACTCTAAAAACCTTCTTATAAAAAACTACATGTCCCAGAGTTTAGATATTTGTTGTATAGATTTACTTAGCATACCTTTATGAGTTTTGTTAATATCATAGTTCTGAGGTTAAATTGGCCCTGCCCTGTGTATATAGAATTCTTCACATCAGAACATACAGTTTGAATGTTCCCCTTTATATCAGACTGAGACTAGTCAGTGTGAGTGCTGATGTAATCACCCTTAGCCTGATCAGTAGAGTAGAAATTGTGTTTAGACAAATAACACACACTCATTTTAGATTGAGAAAACTATTGGATAATTCTCAAAATGCAGAAAGCTTTTAAAGCTTTTTTCATACCTATGCCTTGCATTAAGCTGCCAGCTATCAAAATAGAGACTATCAATGTATCTGTTGTGAAGTTCAGCTTAACTCTTCTCTTGCTGAATTTTAAAATACATTTCTCCTTCTTTACCCATGCCCTGTTGTATAATTACATATATCTTCACTGTTTACAAGTATATATATATCACTGTGCAGTCACTGCTCTGGGGTGCATTGGTTGCACAATCAACTTGTAAATAGTGCAGACCCTGATGAGACAGCTCCTGCAGGAGCTGTCTCATCTGGGTCTTCACTATTTACAGGTAGGTATATTGACGTGAACAGCAAGCGAAGGGTTAATACAAGTTCTAGTGTTCTACCCATTCTTTCAGTACTGTGATGTTATCTGCTTCAGAATTGTTGTCTGCTTGTTTAAATATGTTCACACTGTTTTTAATACATATCAATTAACTCTCTTGTACCAATCACATATGAAGTTACATATGTGTCAGATCAGAATCCAAACTTTGCGCTAAATTCAGTCAAGTCATGCTCAGCAGTCACAGATAGGGTTATAACACTGAGTTTCTGTCATCTGTTAAAAATGTTGTGAAACTTTGAAAATCGTCTCTGAATCTACAGGGTTCTTAGCTTTCATATTTGGCATCTAGCACCATGTTTCTGTCCTCTACAAAAATTATATAAATTATGCCCCTGGAGTCAAAATTGGCGCCGCCCCAGGGGTGGTCAGTTTTCAATAGAAACACATAGTGAAAACTTTGAAAATCTTCTCCTGAGGCTGGAATGTTCTCAGATTTCATATTTGGCACATAGCATCATGTTCAGGTCCTCCACAAAAGTTATATAAATTATGCCCCGGGGTCAAAATTGGCACCACCCCAGGGGTGGTCCGTTTTCAATAGAAACATATAGTGAAAACTTGAACAATTTGAAAATCTTCTCCTCTGATTGTCTGGTGAGCGATGTCAGGGCCATTCTGGCCCTCTTGTTATTGGTTGAAGTGTTTGCCGGCCCGCTCCAATTGGTCACTTAGGGTCACATGATGCCCTCCAAAATCTATATAAGACAGCGCATCAAGCGCTCACCACCACTGTGTCACCATCGCGTCACCACTGTCGTTACCACAATCTAGATCTACTACAATGGCATGGTATATATATATTTAAGTAATACAAATTATTATCCCGAATCCTGGCGTTATTTATTTCATAAAATCCCTTAAACCGGCCGGCTGTTACAATATAGTGAAAACTTTGAAAATCTTCTCCTCTGAAACTGGAAGGTTCTCAGCTTTCATATTTGGCACATAACATCACCTATAGGTCCTTTACCAAAGTTATATAAATCATGCCCCAGGGGTAGCAAGTTTTCTGTAGCTGACTGCGGTTTAAACTGCCCTTGGGGTCACTAGTATCTTTATGGATTTACTTAGTTTACCTTTATGAATTTTGTTAATATCATAGTTCTGAGGTTAAGATTGGTCCTGCCCTGTGGGTTATACTTCAGAATAGGCTTTTTATGCCCCCATTGACGATAGTCGGGAGGCATATTGTTTTTGCCCTGTCTGTCTGTTTGTCCGTTTGTCTGTTTGTTTGTCAGCAACTTTAACATTGGTCATAACTTTTGAGCCAGTACAGATAGAGACTTGATATTTGGCATGCATATGTAACTCATAAAGCCGCACATTTTGAGGGGTGACATGTTAAGGTCAAGGTCATCCTTCAAGGTCAGAGGTCAAATATATGGGTCAAATCACCGACTTTAACATTGGCCATAACTTTTGGACCAGTAGAGACAGAGACTTGATATTTGGCATGCATATGTATCTCATAAAGCCGCACATTTTGAGAGGTGACATTTCAAGGTCAAGGTCATCCTTCAAGGTCAGAGGTCAAATGTATGAGGGGGCATAGTGTTTCACAAACACATCTTGTTCTTACATGAAAATTGAACAGGGTAAGGGCTAATCTTATCTCACAAACACATCTTGTTTACATCAGAAACTGCAGTTAAAGGTTTCCCTTACAACCCAGTGCACTGAGACTGAGTTAGCCAGTTCCAGTGTTTATGCAAGTTTTACCCTTAGTCTGATGAGTAGAGTAGAAATTGTGTTTAGCCAAATAAATAACAAACACTCATTTTAGATTGATAAAACTAAGTGGATAATTCTCAAGATGCTCTTTGCATATCTATGTCCTGCATTAAGCTCTCAGGTATCAATATAGAGCCTGTCAGTGTATCTGTTGTGAAGTTCAGCTGAATACAAGTCAAGTGTTCTATGCTGTAGCATTCTTTATATACGGCCGTCTTATACGTCTTATATACGGCGAAACCCTTCGGTGGGCGGGCGGGCGTCTCGATTCGTTTCCAGACGATACCTTTAGTTCTGTATGTCCGATCTTCATGAAACTTTACATGTGCATTGATATCAATGAGGGCAGGAACCCTGTTGATTATGGGCTTTACCAGACCAAGGTCAAGGTCATTTTTTCTAAAAATACATTGTTTTTCAGTAGTATTTTTCCGTTTCCGGACGATAACTTTAGTAGTTCTGTATGCTTGATCTTCATGAAACTCCAGATTGTTCATTGATATCAGTGAGGGCAGGAACCCTATTGAATATGGGCTTTGCCCAACCAAGGTCAAGGTAATTTGTTTTCTAAAAAATATTGTTTTTCTGTAGAATTTTCCCGTTTCCGGATGATAACTTTAGTTCTGTATGTCGGATCTTCATGAAACTTTTTATAAAAATAGATTGTTTTTCAGTAGTATTTTTCCGTTTCTTTACGATAACTTTAGTTCTGTATGCTCGATCTTCATGAAACTCCACATGTGCATTGACATCAGTGAGAGCAGGAACCCTATTAAATATGGGCTTTACCCGACCAGGGTCAAGGTCATTTGTTTTCTAAAACGATTGTTTTTCTGTAGAATTTTCCTTTTTTCCGGACGATAACTTTAGTTCTGTATGTCCGATCTCCTTGAAACTCCACATGTGCATTGATATAAATGAGGGCAAGAACTCTATTGAATATTGGCTTTGCCTAACCAAGGTCAAGCTCACTTTTTAGCTCACCAGAGCACAAAGTGCTCAGGGTGAGCTTTTGTGATTGCCTGATGTCCGTCGTCATGCGTCGTCCGTTGTCCGTCGTCCCGCGTCAACAATTTGAACCTTTAAAAATCTTCTCCTCTGAATCTACAGGGTTCTCAGCTTTCATCTTTGGTACATAGCATCACCTATAGGTCCTCTACAAAAGTTATAAAAATTATGCCCCTGGGGTCAAAATTGGCCCCGCCCCAGGAGTGGGAAGTTTTCAATAGAAACATATAGTAAAACTTTGAAAATCTTCTTCTCTGAAACCAGAAGGTTCTCAGCTTTCATATTTGGCACATAGCATCGTTTTCAGGTCCTCTACAATAGTTATATAAATTATGGCCCTGAGGTCAAAATTGGCCCCGCCCCAGGGGTGGGCAGTTTTCGATAGAAACAAATAGTGAAATCTTTGAAAATCTTCTCCTCTGAAACTGGAAGGCTCTCAGCTTTCATATTTGGCAGAGAGCATCATGTTCAGGTCCTCTACAAAAGTTATATAAATTATGGCCCTGGGGTCAAAATTGGCCCCGCCCCAGGGGTGGGCAGTTTTCAATAGAAACAAATAGTGAAATCTTTGAAAATCTTCTCCTCTGAAGCTGGAAGGCGCTCAGCTTTCATATTTGGCACAGAGCAGCATTATGTTCAGGTCCTCTACAAAAGTTATATAAATTATGGCCCTGGGGTCAAAATTGGCCCCGCCCCAGGGGTGGGCAGTTTTCAACAGAAACAGATAGTGAAAACTTTGAAAAACTTCTTCTTTCAATCTGGAAAGTTGTCAGCTTTCATATTTGGCATATAGCATCATGTTTAGTTCCTCTACAGAAGTTATATAAATTATGGCCCTGGGGTCAAAATTAGCCCCGCCCCAGGGGTGGGCAGTTTTCAATAGAAACAAATAGTGAAATCTTTGAAAATCTTCTCTTCTGAACCTGGAAGGCGCTCAGCTTTCATATTTGGCAAAGGGCATCATGTTCAGGTCCTCTACAAAAGTTATATTAATTATGGCCCAGGGGTCAAAATTGTCCCCGCCCCGGGGGTGGGCAGTTTTCAATGGAAACAAATAGTGAAAATTTTGAAAATCTTTTTCTCTGAATCTGGAAAGTTTTTAGCTTTCATATTTGGCGCATAGCATCATGTATACATCCTTTACAAAAGTTATATGAATTATGGGCCTGGGGTCAAAATTGGCTCCGCCCCAGGGGTGGGTAGTTTTCAGTAGAAACATATAAAGAAAACTTTGAAAATCTTCTCCTCTGAAACTGGAAGGTTCTCAGCTTTCATATTTGGCACATAGCATCATGTTTAGTTCCTCTACAAAATTTATCTAAATTATGGCCCTGGGGTCAAAATTGGCCCCGCCCCAGGGGTGGGCAGTTTTCAATAGAAACAGTGAAATCTTTGAAAATCTTCTCTTCTGAAACTGGAAGGCGCTCAGCTTTCATATTTAGCACAGAGCATCATGTTCAGGTCCTCTACAAAATTTGTATTAATTATGGCCCTGGGGTCAAAATTGTCCCCACCCCAGGGGTGGGCAGTTTTCAATGGAAACAAATAGTGAAAATTTTGAAAATCTTTTTCTCTGAATCTGGAAAGTTCTTAGCTTTCATATTTGGCGCATAGCATCATGTATACGTCCTTTACAAAAGTTATATGAATTATGGGCCTGGGGTCAAAATTGGCCCCGCCCCAGGGGTGGGTAGTTTTCAGTAGAAAACATATAGAGAAAACTTTGAAAATCTTCTCCTCTGAAACTGAAGGTTCTCAGCTTTCATATTTAGCTCATAGCATCATGTTCAAGTCCTCTACAAAAGTTATATAAATTATGCCCCTGGGGTCAAAATTGGCCCGCCCCATGGCCGGCTAGTTTTCTATAGAAACATATAGTGAAAACTTTGAAAATCTTCTTCTCTGATTGTCTGGTGAGCGCTTCAGGGCCATTCTGGCCCTCTTGTCTAAAAATAGATTGTTTTTCAGTAGTATTTTTCAGTTTCCGGAAGATAACTTCTGTATGCCCGATCTTCATGAAACTCCACATGTGCATTGATATCAGTGAGGGCAAGAACCTTATTGAATATGGGCTTTGTCCGCCCAAGGTCAAGGTCATTTGTTTTTAGCTCAACTGAGCCAAAGGCTCAAGGTGAGCTATTGTGACCGCCCGTCGTCCGTCTGTACGTCTGTCCGTCTGTCCGTCCGTCTGTCTGTCCGTTCACTTTTATTTCAAATGACTTCTCCTAAACCACTGGGAGGATTTCAACCAAATTTCACAGAAATGTACCTTAGGGTGTCCTCTATCAAGTTTGTTCAAATCATGACCCCCGGGCAAAAAATGGCTCCGCCCCACTACTTTTAAAGGTTTTTTTTTCAAATCTTTAAAAATCTTCTTCTCTGAAACCACAATTTCTAGAGCTTTGATATTTTGTATATAGCATCATCTAATGGTCCTTTACCAAGTTTGTTCAAATGATGACCCCCAGGCCAAAAATGGCCCTGCCCTGGGGCTTGTAGTTTTTACATAGACTTATATAGGGAAACCTTTAAAAATCTTTTTGTCTGAAACTACATAATCTAGAGCTAAGATATTTGGTAGGAAGCATCACCTAATATACCACTACCAAGTATGTTCAAATAATGACCCCTGGGCCAAAAATGGTCTCACCCTGGGGTTTTATGCTACTATTAACATCAGAAGCTACAGTTTAAGAGTTCCTCCTTAGCAATTTTTCCTCACAGTTATTTCCCTTGTCCCATCAGCATAGCCATAAGGGACAAAGGGAGATAACTGCATTGGAGTAGAATAGTGATTCTATTTATAAATATTTATAATAAAATATGGAAGGTGGATCAGTGTAGCTGTTTTAGAAGGCATACAAACAGATCTATCAAATTCCATTAGCAAACAGCAGACCCTGATCCTATAGGAGCCACCTTATCTGGGTCTACTCTGTTTTCAGATGCATGAAAACAATTTTATATGAGGGAAATTAAGGGTTACTTCTACAGTTCAAAGGTACAGCACTTGGGCAGTAAAATCTCTCCAGGTCAATGCAAGACTCTTAACTCTTTGCACGCTGGTGGTGAAACTGTGATTACCTATGCAAACAGTTTGGATCCAAATGAGAGGCCGCATAATGCGGCGTCTCATCTGGATCCAAACTGTTTGTCATCTTAACCATATTTTTGCAAAAAAATGAAAGTAAGTTTATTTTAAGAATTGAAGCAGATGACAATAACTTTTTGTTGCAGACGAAACATTAAAGGGCATTTTGAAAGGCATGTTGACCCATTAACCTCATAGTGTGTAGTGTGAGTGATTTGTGGTTCTTTACAGCTAGATGTTACCAATGTCTCTCAAATCAGATGTGGTCCTTCACTAAGAGTAACACCTATTTAGCCAATCAAGGAAAATGATTATCATCTAGACTTTTGATCTGGGTCCAAACCCAACTGATGTAGGTCATGGTAATGTTTAAGTATAGGTTAGAGCTTATAAACTGCAGTCTTCGAAAATAAGACGGCCGATAACGCGAGCGAAGCGAAGCGTTTTAGGCCGTCTTATTTTCGAAGACTGCAGTTTATAAGCTCTAACCGATTTAGTGATTGCCCTACTTTTCAACAGGCTGAGTTTATAAGCCCCGCCCACTGAGCAATGACAAACTTGTATATAGCCACGTGATTATGGTACATCTAAAACCCACGTCCGTTTATGCAAAATACTCAGAAAACCCACCAATCAAACGAACGTCGTCTTTGTTAATATTCTCACGTGTTTATGTTTTGAAAATCCTACACAGTGAAACTGATTTCGCGCCTTTTTCTTGTAAACATTGCCATATTTGGCTTTGTTACGTATTCAAATATTCCCCCTCTATGCGTAAAACAGTTTGACACAATTTTCTGGAGGCAAAATAATAATGGGTGACAACAATCTGTCGTTTGACCTGCTCTCTGGCACCGAGCTAGCAGACATATTTAACGAAGATATGTTAGCCGAGAAGACCCAGATCAGACAACCCCTATGCTGTCTAATCAGGGTCTACTCGGTTTACACAGATTTAAATCTTCACTGCTACCGAAACCCCATATATAAAAAAATAAGCTTATTAATATTAAACATTCATTATGTTATTATCAGAATATTGAAATAAGAATACTTACAAAAGATTAGGTGTTTGATTGTTCAAGTTTTGTTGAACGGATTACGGTTTCAAATACAGGTTTTGCTCTTATTTACCGGATTTATTTGCTTATTGACATTAGTTCTTTTTCAATATAATCCTGCTTCAACAGGTGGGATGTTTCGTGATTTATTTGTCCATTTTCTATTGGGTCTATAATTCTGCCTCTCAGTTTATTTGCCCAATTACTATTGGGTCTATAATTCTGCCTCTCAGTTGTTTGCAATTACATAGTCTTCCTCTCCACAAGTGAACACGTGTACTTGTGTATACTCGTTCACGTGTCGATAACGTCATAACAGCAACTCGTTCGATTTGTCTTGTAGTGGGCGGAGTTTTGTTGCGCATGCGCACTGGAAGGTTTGTCTTCGAAAGTTAGAGTCGATTTTATAAAATTTATGAGGATTAGAGTCTGAAAAATTTCAAAAATGCGGCTCGTTGATTGGATGGAAAAGTAGGGCAATCACTAAGAAAACTGTGAAAACATGATTATGCAATGGGCCCAACTGATATCAGTCATGGTAATTCTTAAGAAAACATGATTATGCATGAATAAGTCTGCTACCCAAAAAAGCATCTTAAATATAACTTTTTTTTTTATATAAAATTTGATGACAACACATAAAAAAGTCCTAAAATGTCTGAATCTTGTATGATATTAATGAAATAACTGAGTAAATATAACTTAATTATAACAGTAGACGAAATGGGAACAGGGTAAAATTTTAGAGTAGACGAAATGGGAATGAGTTACAGTAGACGAAATGGGAAGTAGACGAAATGGGAATAAACCGTAATTTCTTTGCAAAAATATGATCAAGATGACAAACAGTTTGGATCCTGATGAGACACTGCATTATCATCTGGATCCAAACTGATTGCATAGGTAATCAAGATGACATGATGAGAATCATGAGACGCCACATTATGTGCAAATAGTTAAATACGGTATTTAGGAAGATATTAGGTATTTCTTAAATTAGATAATACCAACAATATATTCATTTTAATACTTTTAATTAACTAAAAAATAGTCATTTTAGGAAAAGATAGGTATTATGCTAGTTACCATATTGAGAATATTAAATATTTAGGAAAATATTAGATATTTCTTAAATTAAATACAGAACAAACAGTTTGAATCCAAATCAGACACCACATTATGCAGTGTCTGATCTGGAGCCAAACTGTTAGCAATGTGAAAAACATTAAACTGTTCAGGATTTCATGTATATATGGATTGAAACCTTTCACTCAGCATCTCATCGGGATCTAAACTGCTGGAAACAGTCATAATTTAACCCTTTCCTCATATAAACATGTTTTCATGCATTGGCAAACAGAGTAGACCAAGATCAGATGGAATTTAACGTAGACCAGAGTAGACCAAGATCAGATGGAAAGTCTGTTCTCCTTGCTACTAATTGTATTTATTATAATTTGATTTTTAAAACAAATAATGTCTTAAGTTAATCAAAATTATTGTCAATCAATAATTAATGTTACTCAAAAAATTAGTAACTCTTCTCAATTTCAATTGTAAAAAAAAACTAATGACCCGTTTAATTGACTTATCATCAGATATTCACACCTAGAGCTAGAATAATTTCTAAACACCTATTAACCCTTTACCTGTTTGCTTTGACAAAAATTGATCTGGGACTACTCTGTTTGCTAATGCGTAAAAAATTGTTATTTCCATTAAGAGAAGTTTTAGCTTTGATAAAAACTGTAAAATCAAATCTATATCTTGTCAAATGCAAACAGAGCAGACCCTGATCAGACAGCTTCTATAGCAGTTGTCTGATCTAGTCTACTCTTATTTTTAATGTGTAAAACACATTATTTCTGTGAAGAGAAGTTTTTGCTTTGACAAAAACTGTAGAATCAGATCTATATTCCGTAGGAGTCGTCTGATCTGTGTCTACTCTGTTTGCTAATGCGTAAAAACAGTTTTATATGAGGGAAAGGGTTAAAAGATTTTTAAAGATATTTTTATTGGTCATTTCACACAAAAACTGGCATTATGTACTGCCTAGCACTTTATTTGCCTATATACCTGGATCAAGGTATAATTGCATAGCTTTATTGACGTCATTTGAATTTCTCAAAGACCAGTTTTAGGCATTTTGAGCTAAGCCTAAAATGGCACAAGTTGTAAACAGTTTAGATCTTGGTCAACCAGTCACTTGGTATTAGATTTGAATCCAGTTCAAGTTTATTCAGCAGTGAAAGGGTGAAAGCAGTGCACTAAGCTTCTTTCATCTGCTAGAAATGTTGTCCACTGAAAAATGTCAATATATTACTGTAACTCAGGTGAGCGATATAGGGCCAATGCTCTTGTTTAAAAATATATTGTTTTTCTGTAGAATTTCCCGTTTTTGGATGATAAGTTTAGTTCTGTATGTCTGATCTTCATGAAACTTCACATGTGCTTTGATATCAATGAGGGCAGGAACCCTATTGAATGTGGGCTTTGCCCGACCAAGGTCAAGGTCATTTGTTTTCTAAAAATATTGTTTTTCTGTAGAATTTTCCCCGTTTCCGGACGATAACTTTAGTTTTGTATGTCGGATCTTCATGAAACTTCAAATGTGCATTGATATCAATGAGGGCAGGAACCCTATCAAATATGGTCTTTGCCTGACCAAGGTCAAGCTCACTTTTCCTAAAAATAGATTGTTTTCAGTAGAATCTTTCCATTTCCAGACGATAACTTTAGTTCTGTATATCCAATCTTCACGAAACTTTACATGTGCATTGATATCGATGAGAGCAGGAACCCTATTGAATATGGGCTTTGCCCAACCAAGGTCAAGGTCACTTTTCCTTAAAATTTATCATTTTTCCGTAACATTTTTTTCGTTTAGGGACTTATATTGATTAAACGTAAAAAAATTATTAATTTCCATGAACTATTGCCACCTGATATGGAGTAATGGCCTTTCATCTGAAGACATTTGACGGGTGTATTATGTGACATTTGGCACTCTTGTTCAGAATTGTAGTTGTCTGCTTCAGAATTGTTGTCTGCTTGTCTAAGATTGTTCACATTTTGTTTTTTAATACATGTCAATCTTACAATTAACTCTCTTGTACAAACCACATATGAAGTAAAATATTGGATTCTGATCTGACGCATATGTAACTTGAAGTTACATATGTGTCAGATCAGAATCCAAACTGTGTGATAGGTTTCCCTTTGCATATTTTGATAACAACTGGATTGCCTCCCTTTTGGGTAGACAACTGATATTTTTAGATCTGGCCTGTTACACAGACAATTAACTCTTTACTCCATAATTATGCATTTCTACACCTTTGCAAACAGAGTAGACCCAGACTCATTTAGTAGCCATCTGATCAATCTGCTCTGTTTGCTTATGATATAATATAGTGCAAATTGCATTATATTATTTCCATTTTGTGTACAATATACATGTACTTATAATATGTTGACTTAACCCTTTCCCTCATATAAATACCTTTTCACGCATTTGCAAACAGAGCAGACCCAGATCAGATGGCTCCTATAGCAGCTGTCTGACCAGGGTCTGCTCTGTTTATCAATGGAATTTGAAAGATGTTTCTTTACTTTCTAAAATGGCTACACTTTCCATTTTTCATTATAACTATTTTGTCCATGAATATTCAGTAGGTATTGAAATTTTGAATAAACATAGAACAGGGGAAGGGTTAAAAATAAGTTAAGATATGAATAATAATATGAACTCATGAAGTTATAATGAAAATATCTGGAATTTTGAAGTATAGATTAATTTTATTCTTTTTGAAATTCAACCATTTTGCTCAGGTAGATACTATACATACTTTTTTGTATGACCTTCTTTAGATTTACATTGTTATATGTTTTCATTTACATTTTTTAGCTCACCTGGCACAAAGTGCCAAGGTGAGCTATTGGGATGATCCTATGTCCGGTGTCCGTCGTCGTGCGTCGTGCGTATGTGCGTCGTGCGTACGTGCGGGCGTCAACAATTTACTTAAACATCTTCTTCTCTGGAACTACAAAGCCAAGAGCTTTGATATTTGGTATGTAGTATGATGTAATGGTCCTCTACAAAGATTGTTCAAATTATGTCCCCCGGGCCAAAAATGGCCCCGCCCAAGGGCTTATCAGTTTTTCATAGGAAAATCTTTAAAAATCTTCTTCTCTGAAACTGTAAGGCATAGACCTTTGATATTTGGTATGTAGCATGATCTAATGGTCCTCTACTAAGATTGTTCAAATTATGACCCCTGGGCCAAAAATGGCCCGCCCCGGGGCTTATCAGTTTTTCATAGGAAAATCTTTAAAAATCTTCTTCTCTGAAACTGTCAGGCATAGACCTTTGGTATTTGGTATGTAGCATCATCTAATGGTCCTCTACTAAGATTGTTCAAATTATTACCCCCAGGACAAAAATGGCCCCGCCCCAGGGCTTATCAGTTTTTCATAGGAAAATCTTTAAAAATCATCTTCTCTGAAACTGTAAGGCATAGACCTTTGATATTTGGTATGTAGCATGATCTAATGGTCCTCTACTAAGATTGTTCAAATTATGACCCCTGGACCAAAAATGGCCCCGCCCCGGGGCTTATCAGTTTTTCATAGGAAAATCTTTAAAAATCTTCTTCTCTGAAAATGTAAGGAATAGACCTTTGGTATTTGGTATGTAGCATCATCTAATTGTCCTCTACTAAGATTGTTCAAATTATGACCCCTGGGCCAAAAATGGCCCTGCCCCGGGGCTTATCAGTTTTTCGTAGGAAAATCTTTAAAAATCTTCTTCTCTGAAAATGTAAGGAATAGACCTTTGGTATTTGGTATGTAGCATCATCTAATGGTCCTCTACTAAGATTGTTTAAATTATGACCCCTGGGCCAAATATGGCCCCGCCCCGGGGCTTATCAGTTTTTCATAGGAAAATCTTTAAATATATTCTTCTCTAAAATTATAAGGCATAGACCTTTGATATTTGGTATGTAGCATTATTAAATCGTCCTCTACCAAGATTAATCAAAATATGACCCGGACCAAAAATGGCCCCGCCCAAGGGCTTATCAGTTTTTCATAGGAAAATCTTTAAAAAATTTATCCTCCAGAACTGTAAGGCCCTTGATATTTGGTATGTAGCATCATCTAATGGTTTTCTACCAAGATTATTCAAATTATTACCCCTGGGTCAAAAAATGGCCCCGCCCTGGGGCTTATCAGTTTTTCATAAAGGCAGAGACCTTTAATATTTTGTATGTAGCGCTATCTAATAGTTTTCTACCAATATTGTTCAAATAATGTCCCCTGGGTTGAAAACGGCCCCGCCCAGGGGCATATCAGTTTTTCATGGGAAAGTTTTTAAAAATCTTCTCTTAAAAATCTTTAAAAGTCTTCTCTGAACTTGTAAGGCATAGACCTTAGATATTTGGTATGTTGCATTATCATATAGTCCTCTACCAAGATTTTCAAATTATGAACCTGGATCAAAATTGGGCCCGCCCTGGGGCTTAACAGTTTTTCATAGGAAAATCTTTAAAATATCTTCTCCTCCAAATCTGTAAGGTCTAGACTCTTTATATTTAGTATGTAGCATCATCTAATGGTTTTCTACCAAGATTTTTCAAATTATGCAATCTGTCATTGAAATCATTAATCTGTTACGAACAGGTGAGCGATTAAGGGCCATCATGGCCCTCTTGTCTTTAATTTCTATTCACTTGAGGTCCTCTACAAAAGCTATATAAATCATACCCTTGGGGTCAAAATTGGCATGCCCCAGGGCCGGCTAGTTTTCTATAGAAACATATAGTGAAAACTTTGAAAATCTTCTCCTGATTGTCTGGCGAGTGATATCAGGGCCATTCTGGCCCTCATGTTATTTAAAGTAGCTCAACCTTTCCAACATTGAAATAGATATAGAAACCATATTTGTACATTCACAGACATATACATGTATGTACGTATGTCTCTCTGGTACATTGGATTGCCATTATGCTCTACTGTATATTGACAATTAATTTGAGATACATTAATGCAGTTGTTAAAGAACATAAACCTTTTAGATTATCTTGTTTATATTTATGTATTAGCCACCCTACAGATCAAACAACTTCATTTAATGTTAAACATAAAACTATGAATCAATGAAACTGTCGTCCCAGTAATTTTTCAATAGTGGTACAAAATAACCATCAAGCATACAGATTAATCTAAACAAACTCTGATTACTTCAAATTTTCTGTTTTTACCAACACAGTAGTACACTAGAATGTGTTACCACCAGATAGCATTGATCATCCAATAGCATTGTTCAACTTGGCTGTCAGTCAAGTTGAACAGATGAACCCATTCCCTCATACTGATGACTTTTGACGACTCTGTAAAAATCATTTTGTGAAACCATTGTGGTAAATAGAGCATTTGCTCCTATAGGAGAAAATGCTCTATTTATCACAATGGGTTCAAACTACAAAATTCTAATATTTTCCTTTTCTCTAGTTAATGCTCCTTTTCGGTAGATTTATTATGTCTCCCCCCATATTTATATGGGGGAGACATATTGTTTTCGTGAGAGTTGTCTGTCTGTCCGTCTGTCCGTCCGCACTCACCAAAGGGTAGTTGTGTGACTTTTTCTAACTAGTCCCACAAGTAAAATCATTAACCTGGCCATCTCTTGTGACATTAACCTGGCCATTTCTTGTGACATTAACCTGGCCAGTTGTGGGACATAGGGTTAGGGTTAGGGTTAGCTTCCAGATCATTCTTTTCCAAAGTTATAGCCAAAAATAGTTTTTCTTGTGGGACTAGTCACACAAGAAAAGATCAAAGGAAAAAGTCACACAACTACCCATTTGTTAGCATGTCCGTCTGTCTGTCCGTCCGCACTCACCAAAGGGTAGTTGTGTGACTTTTTCTAACTAGTCGCACAAGTAAAATCATTAACCTGGCCATCTCTTGTGACATTAACCTGGCCATTTCTTGTGACATTAACCTGGCCAGTTGTGGGACATAGGGTTAGGGTTAGGGTTAGCTTCCAGATCATTCTTTTCCAAAGTTATAGCCAAAAATAGTTTTTCTTGTGGGACTAGTCACACAAGAAAAGATCAAAGGAAAAAGTCACACAACTACCCATTTGTTAGCATGTCCGTCCGTCCGTCCGTCTGTCCGTCTGTCCGTCACACTTTTTGTCCGGACGATAACTTCAATATGCCTGATGCCAGTTGATTGAAACTTCATATATGGAAAGAGCATAATGAGAGGAAGTGTCATGCACAAGGTCCATAACTCTGGCTTCACTAATATTGGAGTTATTGCCCTTTGTAAAAAAAATCACACTTTTTTGTCCGGACGATAACTCCTATATGGCTCATGCCATTGGATTGACACTTCATATATGGAAAGATCATGACGAGAGGAAGTGTCATGTACAAGGTCCATAACTCTGGCTTCACTAATATTGGAGTTATTGCCCTTTGTAAAAAATATCATAATTTTTTGTCCGGACAATAACTTCAATATGCCTGATGCCAGTTGATTGAAACTTCATATATGGAAAGAGCATAATGAGAGGAAGTGTCATGCAGAAGGTACATAACTCTGGCTTCACTAATATAGGAGTTATTGCCCTTTGTAAAAAAAATCACACTTTTTTGTCCGGAGGATAACTTCGATATGGCTCATGCCATTGGATTGAAACTTCATATATGGAAAGATCATAACGAGAGGAAGTGTCATGCACAAGGTCCATAACTCTGGCTTCACTAATATTGGAGTTATTGCCCTTTGTAAAAAAATCACAATTTTTTGTCCGGATGATTACTCCTATGTGACACATGCCATTGGAGTGAAACTTCATACATGGAACGATCATGATAAGAGAAAGAGTCATGCATAAGATCCTTAACTCGAGCTTCAATAAATTTAGAGTTATTGCCCCTTGTACATTTGTTTAATTCTTTCTTGTCCGGACGATAACTCCTACATGGCTCTTGCCATCGTATTGAAACTTCATACATGGAAAGAGCATGATGAGAGAAAGTGTCATGAACAAGGGCCATAATTCTGGCTTCAATACTTTTGGAGTTATTGCCCTTTGTTACATTTTTTGGCCGATCAATAACTCCTGTTCGACTGATGCTATTGGAATGACATTTTATTTTTGGAAAGAGCATGATGAAAGTAAGTGTCATGCACAAGGGCCATAAATCTGGTATCAGTATTTTTGGAGTTATTAGCTGTTATCATTTTCTTCTTGAAAAAAGTGTGGAAAACGCATAATGAGGGGAAGTATCATTCATCAAGACCATAACATTTTTAGTGATTTCCCTTTACAAATTGTTTTTATTAGAGGGGAGACATCCGTTTTTTTGACAAAAACCTCTAGTTCAAAGAGGTTGTATCTAAAAATAGCCTATGAGGGAATGGGTTAACAAATGAAGCCAGAGGAGACCAACTAGTGGGACCTAGACATTTTGGGAGAATATTTAAGGGAGATTACTGAAGAACATCCGTTACTCAGACAAAGCTGTATTCGAGTAAATCGAATATTTGAATGTATAGTTACAACCCTAATGAAATGCATAAGATAAAATGGAATTTCTGATTCTTTTCAGTTTCCTTTAAGACTAGAGAATTGAACTATTTACAAAGTTTGAAACAACATAGAAGTGTTTTGTTTATTTTCTGGGTTGAAAATATTTTTCTGTCATTGTTTTCAGTGTTGGACATGGCAAGATGAACACTCCTCTCCATTTAATTGGAGAACCAAGGTGAGAATTTTCCAGTACTTATAAATCCTATCCCACATATACCAGTAAATGTATTTTCACGCATTTACAACAAGTAAACCTAATTCAGATGGCATCTTATTCTATTGTTTGTCTTTGACATGATACAGATCCATGTCTACAATTTTTGTCAAAGCAAACAAATCCCTTGAAAAGTTTACATTATAAAAATCAGCTAATAAGTATTCATGATACATGTATCATTTTTAGCTCGACTATTCGAAGAATAGTGGAGCTATCCTACTTGCCCGGCGTCTGTGTCCGCGTCACACCTTGGTTAAGGTTTTTGTTAAAGTCCACTTTTTAGCTCACCAGAGCACAAAGTGCTCAGGGTGAGCTTTTGTGATCGCCTGATGTCCGTCGGCGTTCATCGTGCATCGCCCGTCATTCGGCGTTCGTCGTCCGTTGTCAACAATTTGACCGGCCACGTGGCTCAGTGGTAGAGCGTCCGCCTGCGGTACGGAAGGTCGTGGGTTCGATCCCCGGCCGCGACAGACCAAAAGTCGTTAAAAAGTTGGTACTAGTAGCTCCCTTGTCTACGCTCGACATTAAAGGTGTAGTTCTAGGACTGGTCGGCCCGGTGTCAGGATAATGTGACTGGGTGGGGTGCCCTTGCCATGTACCTGCGGCAGGGGTATTCAAGTGAGGCAGCACTATAACTTGTCTCATGCGGGTGCCGTCTGCAAATAACTGAAATACTGTTGGTCGGACGTAAAACCCAACTCACTCACTCAACAATTTGAATCTTTAAAAATCTTCTCTAAATCTACAGGGTTCTCAGCTTTCATTTTGGCATATAGCATCATATTCAGGTCCTCTACAAAAGTTATATAAATTATGCCCCTGGGGTCAAAATTGGCCCCGCCCCAGTTGTGTCAAGTTTTCAATAGAAACATATAGTGAAAATTTTGAAAATCTTCTCCTCTGAAACTGGAAGGTTCTCAGCTTTCATATTTGGCACATAGCATCATGTTCAGGTCCTCTACAAAAGTTATATAAATTATTCCCCTGGGGTCAAAATTGGCCCCGCCCCAGGGGTGGCTAGTTTTTTTAAGCAGACTGTTGTTCCAGTTTTCTGTTACAGACTGCTTGGTTCATTAGTTAGGCATAGGGAAAACTTTAAAAATCTTCTTACCAAAAACTGCATGTCCCAGAGCTTAGATATTTGGTGTATAGATTTACTTAGTATACCTTTATGAATTTTGTTAATATCATAGTTCTGAGGTTAAAATTGCCCCTGCCCTGTGGGTTATACTTTAAAATAGACTTCTACAGTATAAAGGTTTCCCTTGAACTACCAGCTAGTGTATTAGAGAGGTCAAGCTTAAGTTCACCTGTTCTATACTGTAGCTGTTGTCTGCTTCAGAATTATTGTCTGTTTGTTCACACTGTTTTTAATACATACCAATCTTACAATTAACCCTCTTGTACAAACCACATAATTATGAAGTTACATATGTATCAGATCAGAATCCAAACTGTGCTAATTTCAGTCAAGTCATGCTTAGCACTGATAGGGTTATAACACTGAGTTTCTGTTATCTGTATGTGTGCTGAAAAATTAACACTGTTAATGGCCCTCTAGTTTTATATAGAAACATATTGTGAAACCTAAATAGTAATCTTCTTCTGAAACTGAAAGTTTCTCTGCTTTCATATTTGGCACATAGCATCATCTTGAAGTCCTCTACAAAACATATATGAATTATGCCCCTGGGTTCAATTGAAGCCCCGCCCCAGGGGTGGCCAGATTTCTATAGAAACATAGTGAAAACTTTGTAATTCTTCTCCTCTCATCGTCTGGTGAGCGATATCAGGGCCATCATGGCCCTCTTGTTGTCTTTAACCTTTGGAATAAAGCTTTGAAACTTGGAACACTTGTTTACCACCACTAGCTTCATCTGTAGGCAAGAGTGCATAACTCTTGTCAAGCATTTTGACAGAATAATGGCCCTTTTTAACTTACAATTTTTGGTTAAGGTTTTTGTTAAAGTCCACTGATTAACATAACCCTTTGGGATAAAGCTTTGAAACTTGGATCACTTTTTCATCACCACAAGCTTCATCTGTAGACAAGAGTATATAACTCTGTCAAGCAATTTGACAGAATTATGGCCCTTTTTAAATTACAATTTTTGGTTAAGGTTTTTGTTAAAGTCCACTGATTAACATAGTCCTTTGGGATAAAGCTTTTAAACTTGGATCACTTGTTCACCACAACAAGCTTCATCGTACATAACTCTGTCAAGCACTTGGACAGAATTATGGCCCTTTTAAACGTAGAAATTTTGGTTAGGGTTTTTGCTAAAGTCCACTTATTTGCATAATCCTTTGAGATAAAGCTTTGAAACCTGGAACACTTGTTCATCATCACAAGATGCATTTGTAGGCAAGAATACACTACTCTGTCAAGCATTTTAACAAATTATTGCCCTTTTTAGCTCACCTGAGCTTGCTCAAGTGAGCTATTGTCATGGTGCTCCGTCCGGCGTCCGGCGTCGTGCGTCGTGCGTTGTGCGTCGTGCGTCGTCAACATTTGGCTTGTGAACACTCTAGAGGTCACATTTGTAGCCAAATCTTCATGAAACTTGGTCAGAATGATTGTCTTGAAAAAATCTCGGATGAGTTCGAAAGTGGGTCATGTGGGGTCAAAAACTAGGTCACTAGGTCAAATTATTCAAAATCTTTGTGAACACTCTAGAGGTCACATTTTTAGTCCAATCTTCATGAAACTTAGTCAGAATGATTGTCTTGATAGAAACTTGGATGAGTTTGAAAGTGGGTCACATACGGTTAAAAACTAGGTCACTGGGTCAAATTATTGAAAAACCTTGTGAACAATCTAGAGGTCACATTTTTAGTCCAATCTTGATCAGACTTGCTCAGGATGATATTCTTGATGATATCTCGATCAAGTTCGATCATGGGTGGGGCAGGATTAAAAAGTAGGTCATTAGGTCAAATCTTAAAAAAATCTTGTTTACACTGTAGAAGCCACAATTTCTGCCTAATCTTCATCAAACTTGCTCAGAATGATAACCTTGATGATATCTTGATCGAGTTTGATCATATGTGGGCTTGGGTCAAAAAGTAGGTCACTAGGTCAAATCTTAGAAAAATCTTGTTTACACTCTAGAAGCCACATTTTCTGCCTATTCTTCATCAAACTTGCTCAGAATGATGACCTTGATGATATCTCAATTGAGATCCATCATGGGTGGGCTGGGGTCAAAATGTAGGTCACTAGGTCAAATCTTAGAAAAATCTTGTTTACACCCTAGAGGCCACATTTTCAGCCCAATCTTGATCAAACTTGCTCAGAATGATAACCTTGATGATCTCTCATTTGAGTTCGGTTGTGGGTGGTGTGGGGTGAAAAAGTAGGTCACTAGGTCAAATCTTAGAAAAATCTTGCCTACACTCTAGAAGCCACATTTTCTGCCTAATCTTGATCACGCTTGCTCAGAATGATAATCTTATGCCGTGTGATTCTTGCTCAGAATGATAACCTTATGCCGTGTGATTCTTTAGCCTATTGGAGGGGCTGTATTCGAATAAACTTTTCAAGCTACAATAGTAATGTGTACCTTGTCTGCATAAGCCTTTCAGATTGAATAACTCTCTGCACAATATGGATATTTTCAATGTTATCAAATGAAAATTAGAAATATTAATTTGTTTTCAACACAAGCCTCACCGATAGTCCATAAAATTAGCTCATTTAGGTATTTAACTATATAAGTAGCAAGCTTGCTGTTTATACAGCTAAATATCTAAATGAGCTAGTTTGGATTTGCAATGAAGAGAATTGGCAATCATAGACATGCGGTCAACTTTTCAAGCTACAATAGTAATGTGTACCTTGTATAGGAAAGCCTTTGAACATCTTCTTTTAAACTGTAAGGCCTAGACATGATTTAATGGTCCTCTACAAAGAATGACCCCGCCCAAGGGATTATCAGTTTTTCATAGGAAAATCTTTGAAAGTCTTCTCTGAAACTGTAAGGCCTAGACCTTTGATATTTGTATGTAGCATCCTTTAATGGTTCTTTTCCAAGATTTTTCAAATTATGACACCTTGGCAAAAAAATGACCCTGCCCCAGATTACATGAATTCATTGTATACATAAATCTGTTATAACCAGGTGAGCGATTAAGGGCCATTATGGCCCTCTTGTTAACTTTCATTGAAGATTTCAAAGAGATCCTACATCTTGAATACTATTAAAGATATTTTACTGACACTTTGATTACTTGCTTCTAGTATCATTGGACACCATTTTAGTCCGCTATCAAGCATTTTTACACTAACAATTCTGAGAATAGTCGAGCATGCTGTCCTGTGACAGCTCTTGTTCTTAACCCTTTCCCTGTTCTATGTTTATTCCAAATTTCAATACCTACTGAATATTCATGAACAAAAAAGCTATAATGAAATATGGAAGGTGGAACATTGTAGTCATTTTAGGAAATAAAGAAACAGATCTTTCAAATTCTATTAGCAAACATGGCAGATCCTGATCAGACGGCTCCTATAGGAGCTGTCTCATCTGAGTCTTCTCTGTTTGCAGATGTGTGAAAACACATTTATATGAGGGAAAGGGTTAAATGAATATTGAACAGGGAAAGGATCTATTTTATCAGATTTATTAACCCTTTCCCTCATATAAATGCATTTTCACACATTTGCAAACAGAGTAGACCCAGATCAGACAGCTCATATAGGAACCATCTGATCAGGGTCTGCTCTGTTTTTGAAATGACATTGATCCGACTCTACAATTTTTATGAAAACAAACAAATCCCTTGAAAAGTTTACATTATAAATATTCAACTAATAAATTTTCATGAAAATTGAACAGGGAAAGGGCTAATCTTATGAGATTTATAAATTCTCTGAATGCTGAATATTCAGAGTGGAATTGCCCATCAGTGTCTTACTCTTTACCTGATAGAGATGCCTTTAACCATTTACCCCATGAATATCCATGTAAGTATTAATGATTCTATGAATATTAATTGATTTCTTGAATAGTTTATTTTTTTATAATTTCATGTGAATGCAGGAAAGTTGGGCCATGGCAGAAATTATAGTATTGGATCTTTTCTATTCCATAAGCAAAGAGAGCAGACTCTGAAACAGGAGCCATTTAATCTGGGTCTAATCTGTTTGAAAAGGCATACTTCAGAATGCTTTTGTAGGAGATATCTATCAGGCCTGCACTCTTTGCTTATAAAACAACATAGATCTGATTCTTGACTTTCTGTCATGGCCAAACTTTCTTTTGTTCATTGGCCATTGTAAAATAAAAATCAGTAAATTAATATTCATGTACATGTAGAAATGATTTCTAGTAGTAGGGGAGGCGAGTCTCTAAGGGTTTTGGGGGCTCCACATACATAACTAAATGGGGTGAATGTTTATGTAGGCCAGAGCGCCTCCATGTACGCAATTTATCGGGGCGAAAGTTGATGTAGGCCGGAGCGCCTCCACGTACACAACTTATCGGGGCGAATGTTGATGTAGGCCGGAGCGTCCCTAAGACTCTCTACAGTGCTTGCGGCATCAACATTTACCCCGATTAGTTATGTACTTGGAGACGCTCCGGCCTACATCAACATTCGCCCGCGTACGTGGAGGCGCACCGGCCTACATTAACATTCATCCCGTTAAGTTGTGTACCCTGGAGACATTCACCCCGATAAGTTGTGTACGTGGAGGCACTCCGGCCTACATCAACTTTCGCCCCCGATAAGTTGTGTACGTGGAGGCGCTCCGGCCTACATCAACTTTTGCCCAGATAAGTTGTGTATGTGGAGGTGCTCCAGCCTGCATAAACTTACGCCCCGATAAGTTGCGTACGTGGAGGCGCTCCGGCCTACATCAACATTCACCCCAATTAGTTATGTATGTGGAGCCCCAAAAACCCTTTGAGACTTGTCTCCCCTACTACTTTTCTTGTATAAATATTCATGAGATAATGGGTTAAAGAGGTTCTGTCATATATTCATGTAGATTAGTTTCTCCCATATACAAATGTATATTGTACTTTTTTGATGTTTTAGAGAGAAAAAAAACATTGCAGTTTTTTAATTTTAACCCTTCAGTGCTGCTTTCTCAAATGGACTATTCCAAAATTAAAAAAATGTCAAGCTTATTGTTGCTATTTAGGGATATTTTTAATGAAAAAAGTAACCTGACAAACAAGGCATACCCTGATCAGAGGCCTCTCATCTGGGTCTACACTGTTTGCAATGGACATTAGTGACATGTGTCCTACTCAGAAAGGATTAGGTTTTGAACTTTTCCTAAATTTGTTCATTTATTTACTAGAGTCAACAAGACTTGACACTTGATGACTTGGAGCTAGAAAGCCTTGGCAACCCACCATCCAAGGGAAAGAAGAAAGAGGCTGATGTAGCACCCTCTGCCGGACAAGTGAAACTAGCACCTCAGCAGTTTACTGTTCAGTCCAATACCAGTATATGGGAGTCTCCATTTCTGCAAGGAGTGAAAAAACCTGAGTTTCTAAACAGGTAAAAAGTACAGACTAGTGTGAAGATGTGTGTGTTTGTGAGTTTGTGCGTGTGTGCACACATGCATGTGAAAAAAATAATCGAATAAATATTAATGATGTAATTATTTCTAACATAAATATTCATGGAGTAAGGTTTTTAAAAAATCTGATAATTTATGTCAGAAGAAAAGTTAAATGTATTTTGGTGTCATTGCAAACTGGACATCAGGGTCTGTGATTTCTCAAAAGGCTCTCTGATGCACATAGTTTGTGATTTCTGATTAGGGTCAACAGTCTCTCTGATAGTTTGTGATTTTGAGGACAATTAGAAACTCTGATCTGCAGCAGGATGTTGCTGTTAACCCCTTTCTCATAGGAACGGCTTTTCACGCATTTGCAAACAGAAAATACTCAGTTCAGATGGCTCCTAGAGGAGCCAGGGTCTGATCTGTTTGCTTATGGAATTAGAGAGATCCGTTTCATTGTAACTATTTTGTCCATGAATTTTTCATAGGTATTGAAATTTGTACTAAATATAGAACAGGGAAATGCTTAACAAACCCACAATGTGCCTTTCATGCTGAGGTCATTGTAAAGAGCTGCAGATAAAAGAGGCTTTTACCTACGTAACTCTTATTTGTCAGTCAAATTCCGTCTTGCTGGTATTCATTATAATCACATTGGAAACATGATTCTAATGAGTATTAACCCTTTCCCTGTCCTATGTTTATTCCAAATTTCAATACCTATTGAATATTCATGGGCAAAATAGTTGTCCTGAAATATAGAAAGTGTTACATTCATTTTAGAAAGTAAAGAAACTGATCAATCAAATTCCATGAGCAAACAGAGTAGACCAAGATCAGTCAGCTTCTATAGGAGATGTCTGGTCTGGGTCTACGCTGTTTTCTAATGCATGAAAACACGTTTATATGAAGAGAGGACTTAACATTTTCCCTGTTCCATGTTTATTCCAAATTTCTATACCTATTGAATATTCATGGAAAAATAGTTACAGCGAAATATGGAAAGTGGAATATTGTAACCATTTTAAAAAGTAAAGAAGCATATCTTTCAAATTCTGTTAGCAAACAGAGCAAAGCCTGATCAGACGGCTCCTATAGGATCTGGGTCTACCCTGTTAGCAAAACATGTTTACATGAAGGGAAGGGTTAAGGAAAGATTTTTTTTCTAAAATGTTCAACCCTGTTACATTCTCTCCTTTTCTACAATTTTGTGTAAATTATGTTATCATTGCACATGTACATTGTGTTTCAGGTCTCGGAGTGCTAGTCCCAGTAAATCCGCAACAGCTTCTAGAGAATCTTTATCAAATCGCTCAAAGACCCCAGAGGAGGTGAACTATGCATTTTCTGGTAGTTTGGATGATCTGTCAAGCTCAGCCAGTTTGAAGGATGAGGACAGAAGCATGTCAGTGTCCAGTCGAGAGACACTCAACACCTCCCCATCACATCATCCAGATGTAACCAAAGCCCCCAAAAGACAAAGATCTTTCAGCAAGTCGCCAATTAGAAGTGTTCTTTCAGGATCAAAGAAAGCTGATTCTGAGCAATCCTTTGAGGTACTTGTGTCTAACAAGAATGATGAAGAACATGCTTTTGATAATCCAGCTCTTGGGAATGAGTGGTCATCTTTTGTGAATGATAATCCAAGACTTGAACCAAGTAGCGCTGCTTCCACTCCTAGCAAGAGACTTCTGAAGGAACCAGAGCCAGTTCAGATGGATAGAGGAGATAATTATGAAAGTGGGCAATTGAGAGCTGATCGTATTACTGATGGAGAAAATGAATTTCAAGATGAAATGTTGGTCGTAGAGATGACAGATATTGGAAAACAGCAAACTGATGAACCGGATGCAATGAACACGTCAAGTTTGAGCAAGACTGGATTTGATTTCTTAGATAACTGGTAATGATGTGCATTGACTGATTATATGGCTGATTTTGCCAGAGCTGTAAATTAGAGGAATATTTCTTTCCCTCATGAATATTCATGTAAGAATTAATCACACCATGAATAATAATGAGACTATTTTTCTTATGGCATATGAACATGGGAAATTTGTTTGGCAGAAACTGTAGCATTAGATCTATATATGTAATTCCATAAGCAAACAGAATACATGTAGACCCTGATCAGAAGCCTCCTACAAAATCTAGGTCTGCTGTGTTTGCAAGGGTAGGAAAAATCATTTATATGAAGGAAAGGAATACTGTAGGTAAGATAATGCTAAACTGATTCTTGGTAAGCTGTTCTTGTTAGTCCTCTGAGGCCTTACTAATAAGTACTACCTGCAAGATAGAGTTTGGCTGTCAGAAGAGTCCGGTTGAAAAAATGAGAGATTTGTAAAGATCTGCTCCTTTTATCTACAGCTCAGTTTTGCAGAAAATTTGACAATCAGACATTTATAAACAGTGTATAATCTGATGAGTTACTTCATTTGAAAGTTGCATTTGATGAGAGTTTATTCTGTTTGTCACTTTTAGTAGCTCAGTATTTATATACTGTTGCAGCTAACAGTGTTGATCCTGATCATTCTGATGCACCAGCTGAACTGGATGTGAAGAATGCAAATGCAGTAGAACCTTTCTTAATCCTTTCCTCCATAAATATGCCTTTCTACGCCACTGAAATAGTCACTTTTTGAAACCTATGGAGCAAATGCTGTTTATCACAATGTTTTCAATACATGTACATGTACTACACACTTCTTACATTTTCCTTTGCTCTAGTAAATACTCCTTTTTAGACCTAGATTTATTCAAAGAGGTTGGGTCAAAAAATAGCATATGGGAGAATTGGTTAATAGACAACTAAAGCAGTAAACATCAGTGTCTTTAAAAGCAGGTGTTTGCTTAAGGCAGAATTAAAGTAATGCAGAATGTGTGTGTGAGCTGATATCCAGCGTTAACCCTTTCCCACATATAAATGCTTTTTCACGCATTTGCTGAGTAGAACCGATCAGGGAAGATCAGACAGCTCCTATAGGAGCCGTCTGATAAGGGTCTGCTCTGGTTTCTTATTAAAATGAATTATAATAGACCTGATTTTACATTTTTTGCTAGTAAAGGTAAAAAAAATGATTTGTCCATCTTCCATTATAAAAATTCAACTAATAAATATTCATGATGGTATTATTTCTTACATGAATATTGAACAGAAAATGGTTGAGAGGTTGTACTGTGCGTTGCATTGACAATTTGAAAATGAATTTTGTTCATGATTCTGTGTGTTGTAGCTCCTATAAGGAGACGGCCTTACTCAGAATGACTCTTGCCATGCATCATTTATATTAACGTAATGTCATGTTAGTATGCATTTTGTATTCTTACTGTTTACCTGAACTGTAATTTATGATCAGTTTAAAATTAAGATTCATAAATGGTTATTGAGACCTTTTTTGGTCATCTGGACATTTACCCTTTCCCCCATATAAATGTGTTTTCACGCATTTGCAAACAGAGTAGACCTAGATCAGACAGCTCTATAGGAGCTGTCTGATCAGGGTCTGCTCTGTTTGCTAATGGAATTTGAAAAAAAAAATTCTTTACTTTCTAAAATGGCTATATGGTCTACCTTTCATATTCCGTTGTAACTATTTTGTCCATGAATATTCAGTAGGTATTGAAATTTGGAATAAATGTAAAACAGGGAAAGGGTTAAGAACTTTGGTTGTGGTATAACTTTGCAAATAGCATCAAAAGAGATCAGGAGTGAGATGGTACCTGTTTGACATCTGGTTTGGAAAGAAATGCAGGCAAAATCTACTTTAAAGCCTGGAGCAAATGACAGTATTACTATTGCATATCCTTTTCCTTCATAGAGACACTTTTGATGCTTTTGAAACAAAGTAGACCCAAGATCAGACGACTTGTTTAGGACCCTCAGCCTCTGATCATGGTCTGCTGAGACTCTGTTCTGTTTGCATATGAAAAAATATAGATTTGATTCTACAGCTTCTGCCTTGGTTTAAGAAACCTATTGTTAACCCATTCCCTCATATTGTTAACCCATTCCCTCATATTGTTAACCCATTCCCTCATATTGGCATCTTATGATACCTATGCAAAAGTCACCTTTTTAAACCGTTTTGATAAATAGAGCATCTGCTGCATAGGAGTAAATGCTCTATTTGTCATAAAGGATTCAAATCTTCATAATTCTAAAAAAAAATCCTTTTCCCTAGTAAATGCTCCTTTTTGGTAGATTTATTCAGAGAGAATGGGTTAATGGTGCCATCATAAATTTTAGCCGATTAATATTTATACATTCATTATTTCTCACATGAATATTCTGTTTCATTAGGAAAAGGATGAAAAAGGTTTAGGAAATGCATTGCAATAAATTTACCCTTGTCCCTCTGGACTTGGTTTATCTTATACATGTAGTTAGTATGTAGTAACTAGTATAATTTATACGGTTTATCTTATGCTAACTATGTAGTACGTATATGTCTTCTGTGTTGTATATGTATGGTACATATGTTGGACCATGGTTTCTGTTTTTGCGTGTGAAATACAAGCAATATGATGCAATATGTAGTTAATCTCAGTTTTATTTAGGAATTTATTTATACATTTTCATTTATATGAAGAGAAATACTGTAAAACTTCTCTAAAGCGACTGTTAAAAAAGGCATAACTTTGGGTCTTCATGCCAGATGGTAGCTAAATGCTGGACAAAAGTTATGCAGAATTATGCATTAAGCAACCATCTTCTTTTAACCCATTCCCGCATATTGACACCTCTGTAAAAGTCACTTTGTGAAACCATTGATAATGAAACAAATGCTTTATTTACCACAATGGTTTCAAAACTACACAATTCTAAAATTTTACTTTTCTCTAGTAAATGCTCCTTTTTGGTAGATTTATTCAAAGAAGTTGGATCTAAAAATAGCTTATGAGGTAATGGGTTAAAGACATGTTTATTTATAAAATGGCCACTTGATAGAGGCTTTACTTTATTCATGTTTAGCTTTATGTGCAGTGGATTACTTTCCAAAGCTCCTCTTAGTTCTTGCTCATAACAAAACAGTGTACATTGTATTTATCACTATACATGTACTGTTTAAGATTTCATCTGTTATACAAGTTTGGTACATGTGAATGTATTATGTATCTATTTTTATCTTATTTAAGAGGTCAGTTGATCTCTTTAGTCAGAACTTTGTATGTCCTTGCGTAATTAAAATTTCCTGGGTTCAAATGAGGTCTGCCCAAAGGGTGGCCAATTTTCTATAGAATTATACATTTGTAGTAAAAACTGAAAATCTTCTCCTCTGATTGTCTGGTGAGCGATGTCAGGGCCATCATGGCCCTCTTGTTTCTTTTGTTTTCAAAAAACGTTTTTCCTAATGAATTACATTCGGAATTTCATGTATTTTTTATCACAAAAGGTTTGTATCAGAAATACATGTATGCTAAAAGTTTTATATGGTTTTCTTATTAAGAAATTGTATTTATTTGGTGGCGTAAGCACAAAAAGATTTTATGAGGTACATGTATATCCAATTTTGATATTGTCATTCAAATTTGATGGGCTTGTTGGTTTATTCAAGTAGCCAATTTTGATGGATCTTCACATTTGTTCCTTAACCCATTCCCTCATAGACTATTTCTAGATCCTACCTCTTTGAATATATCTACTGAAAAGGAGCAGTAACTAGAGAAAAGGAAATTTCAGATTTGTGTAGTTTTGAAACCACTGTGATAAATAGAGCATTTGCTCCATAGGAGCAAATCCTCTATTTGTCACAATGGTTTCAGAAAGTGACTTATACAGAGGCATCAATATGAGGGAATGGGTTAAATGCGTTGTTGGTTGTTGTAAGCATTTACAATGTATTTGTGTTTTTAGTCTTTATGAATATACCAATTTTACAGGAACAGTTTATATTCCATTATTTTTACCCATTCAATCTATAAAACATCATATACTGATTGCAGGAAAGAAATAATGTACATGTACCATAAACATTTACAGGAAATCTTTTGTAATACGACCACCAACATGATGTATAAAACTGGGTCTTAAAGTGGTAGCAGGATGAAAACTAGAATTGTTTTTGAGATGCCCCCACTACACGGACAAAGTTCTCCATGTAAAAAATTCAGGTCACATAACTGCAGAAAAATCATCGAACCGGAACAGCAACAGTCTTAGAGAAACCGCTTGGACAAAATTTTGAAATTTCCAGGTCCCATAACTGTGCAGAAAATCATTGAACTGGAACAGGAATAAGATATGCAGCATTATGCACAACTAGGCATTGTGCTGAACAAAGTTTCGTGAAAATCCTACCTAAGGTTTTGGAGAAACTGCACTGACAAAATTTTCCATGTTAAAATTTCAAAGTCCCATAACTCTGCAGAAAATCATTGAACTATAACAGGACTAATATATCGTCGCTGTGCTGACAAAACCTCATATAATGAAAATCACTACATTTCAGGAGAAGCAAAAAACTGATTATTTTTATGAATTCGTCTTTATGTGACAAATGTCTATATTCTGGTACCATATTAAAACACAAATTAATAGATAAAATAGTTTAATAGATAAAACTTTATTTATTCAATCATTAATAAAACTTTATTTGTTCTATCATTTAGTATGACGATTTTTTAAATGTACAATATTTTTGTACCAAGTTTTGTTCACCTTATGTATATACGAGCTTTTACCACTTATACGATATTTCGTCGTTTATTTTTTATCCGGCGATCATGATATACGACAATTTACATTACACACTTGTTTCCATTTCCATTTTAGACTACAGTGTAATCATAAAGGGTCTGCAGAAACAACTAATGAACACAATATACACATTTCATGTTTATTTTATATGTTTATATATAAATGTTCTTTGTTAATAAACTACTTTGATAAAAAATCTAAAAACTATGAACAATTTAACCATAAGTAAATTAGCCACAGTAACAAAAACAATTCTCATATGGAATGTTAAAGAAACACCATCTTGTATATGAACCCTGCTGTTTGAGATTGTTGACCTATTTCCAAATTTGAAAGAATAGTGTTGACCTAGATCAAATTCTGTTCTGGGTCAACAGTATGTCACTAATTACAATGCTAGTTAGCCTTATCACCCTCAGTATTTGGACATTCACTCCTTGTACAATTAGATACCATTTTGATAGCTTTAACCCTTTCCTTCATATATATGTTAATGCATTTTTATGCATTTGCAAACAGTAGACTCCGATCAGATGGCTATTATAGGAGCCATCTGATCAGGGTCTGCTCCATTTGTGTTTGACGTGTTATAGATCTGATTCTACAGTTTTTGTCAAAGCAAAAAATGTCCTTGAAATTTGTACAATATAAAAATACAGCTAATAAATATTCATGATGTCATACTTTCTTACATGAATATTGAACAGGGAAGGGTTAAATTAGACTGACATAGTAATAATGTAGATTGTGATCTAACGGCTACATCAGGAGCAATTTGATCTTGGTCTACACTATTTGCCTTACTTTGTCAGTCCAAATACTTAGTGTAATTAAGGTACAGTAAAATCCCTCTAAACTGGATGTTTAATTTAGTATAAATGTCAGTCTTGAAGACAGGTGGCAGCTTAATGCAGAGTGAAAGTCATTCTGCATGACTTTCACTCTGCATTAAAAATTAACCCATACCCACATACTGATGCCTTTTGACGCCCCTGTAATAGTCACTTTGTGGAACCATTGTGATGAATATAGCATATGCTCTATTTATCACAATGATTTCAAACTAAATAATGCTAAAATTCTCCTTTTCCATCGTTAATGCTCCTTTTCAGTAGATTTATTCAAAGAGGTTGGGTCTAAAAATAGCCTATGAAGGATTGGGTTAAGTAGTCTAAATTCTAAGCAGTTTCTAAATTATTTTCTGCTAGACTTCCGATTTAGAGAGGGTTTACTGTATACCTACTATATTGTAATGCAACAAACAGCTGAGAAACTAATCTGACATGGCAGCTGATATGTGATGAAAAGTTTCATTTTCAGACAGAGGGGATCATATACAATAACAAAGACAACCACACATTTTGAGGTTAGCCCCTTCCCTGTTGCATATTCATGTTAAGAAATGATACCATGAATATTTATTAGCTAAATTTTTTAGTGGTAACCGTATTTGAACACTGGATTTGTTTTATCTTGGCAGAAACTATAGAATCACATCCATTTAATTCCTTAAGAGCAAACAGAGAAGACCCTGATCAAAAGGCTCCTACAGGAACAATCTGATGTGGGTCTACTCTGTAAAGGCATGAAAATGCATTTATATGAAGGATAGGGTTAGATGAGCTAACCAGCACCAAAAGATACTGAACATACATGTAATTATCTTTAGTCTTCACTGGGCCCAGACCAATGTTATGTGTAGTGAAAAAATACAATTTGTTTAATATCACTGCAAACAGTGAAAAGACAGATCAGATGATACTTCTTGAATTAACTCTTTGCAGACTAAGTAACCGGTGTGTGCAAAGAATTGTTGTCTACTATAATACAAAGTTATTTCTTTCTTTCCTTAATTGCTCATCAATAATCCAACCAATATCAAACGATTTAGATCCTGATGGGACAGCAAGTTTTACAGCTACTAATCTGGATTAACCCTTTACTCCATGAATATTCATGCCAGAAAAAAATGATACGAGTATTAATTAGATTAATTATTTAAATAGCATATGGACACAAGAAATTTTAGCTATGACAGAAAATGTAAAATCATAGCTAAATCATATCATAAGCAAACAGAGCAGACCCTGATCAGACGGCTCCAATAGGAGCCGTCTGATCTGGGTCTACATGTACTCTGTTTGCAAAGACGTAGAAAGGTGTATTTATGGAGAAAAGGGTTAAAACTATTTGCAAAGGTTATCACAAATTTGCCACTACATGTATGCAAAAACTTTGACAAATATAACAATTTCTAAGAGACCATTGATCCCTGATATCGGCTATATACATCAACAAAATTCTCAAGAAAATGATTTTTAAAGCCTTTGAATTGGGACTCTTGCTCACATGATAAATATTGTGTATGTATAAGGTGATGTGGAGTGACTATAAGACTAAATGCTTTACAGCTAGGAGTAAGCACCATAATTGCAATATAATGATATACTTGTCATTACTTGATAAGTGTTCGTGCAGGACAGAGCTGTAAATAAGAGGAGTAATTAGGAAATGTAATTAACCCTTTACTCTATGAATATTCATATAAGAATTAATGTTATCATGAATATTAGCTGAAGTCTTTTAGTGACAAATGAACACAGGACTTTTTGCCCATTGCAGAATCTGTAAAATCATATCTATGTTATTTCATATGCAACCAGAGCAGACCCTGATCAAAGGGCTCCAACAGGAGTCATCTGAACTGGGTCTACTCTGTTTGCAAAGGCGTTAAAAGGTGTATCTATTGAGTAATGGGTTAAATAACCTTTATCCGATAAATGCTATCTTGCTGGTGCTCGTTAGAATCACCCCTGATTCAATGAATAGCAGCAATGAATAGCAGCATTATAGTGTTTCAATGAGAATTTAAAAAAATATTCTGATCAATATGCCTCTTATTTACAGCTGTTCATGAATAAATGCTTCTAATTATATACCAACTAAACTTTTTAAAAAATGGCTGGAGCTATAAAAAAAATATATATTTGTTCAATATGAATTATGAAACACTTCTGGTAGAAAAAATATATCCTACAAGGATCAGATCTTCAAAATCACAACTAATATAATATATAGATACAAATAAACTTCAGAAAGTTTAGTAATTGGTGTAAGTTAAGACATATCTAATTGTTAGTCTTGAAGACAGATGGTACCTTTATGGAGGATAAAAGTCGGACAAAATCCTCAAAAGTAGTGTTCTGCATTGCTTATCTCCATCAAGCAGACACCTGCTTCTAAAGACCTCAAGGTACAGATGACACCTGCTTCTAAAGACCTCAAGGTACAGTAAAATCTGTCTTAAGCGACCATAGACTAATTTAACACTGGCATCCTAAAAATCAGGTGGTTACTTAAACCCTTTCCTTCATATAAACGCTTTTTCATGCCTTTACAAACAGAGTAGACCCGGGTCAGTTGGCTCCCATAGGATCCATCTGACCAGGATCTGCTATGTTTGCTTATGGCACAATTACAGTCCAGATTCTACATTTTTTTGTATGATCGCTTCACCCTTTCTCCGTTTCATATTCATGTAAGAAATAATGAATATCTATATGGCATATGTACACCGGATTGTTTGGTATTGTACTGTAGAGTGAAATCTATTATAATCTCATAAGCAAACAGAGCAGACCCTGTTCAGATGGTCTACTCTGTTTGCAAATGCATGAAAAGGTATTTATATGAAGGAAAGGATTGAGACAGGTTTTACTGTACATTCTTTAACCTTTTCCTCCATAGGCTATTTTTTGACCCAACCTCTATGAATGGATCTACCGAAAAGGAGCAATTACTAGAGAAAAGGAAAATGTTATAATTGTGAAGTACATGTATAGAAACCATTGTGATAAATAGAGCATTTGCTCCTATGGAGAAAATGCTCTATTTATCACAATTGTTTCAAGAGGTGACTATTACTGAGGCGTAGAGAGATGTATTTATGGAGGAAAGGGTTAAGAAAATGTAAGAAATTATATATGAATATTAATTACCAGTAGCTTCATTTTTATAATGACATATGATTATATGAACAAGAGAAATTTTGGCTTTGGCAAAACTGTAGAATCGCATCCATATAATACCATAAGCAAACAGCAAACCCTAATCAGAAAGCTCCTACAGGAGCCATCTGATCTGGAAAGACATTAAAAAGTGTACCTATTGGGTAAACAGTCAAGTAATCATTAAACCTGAAACTCTCCAATATTTGTAAAAATGCTCATTAAAATGTATGCACCATTATTTGATTAACTTAGTTCTCTAAAACATCACATAGTGAAGTGACATGTACGGAAACAGTTTGCATAAGTGTAAATTACAAAAGTAATGATTGTAAATGGTTGGGCAGCAATATCATTTTCATGGCATGCTGAAACACCAACACCAGTACAAAGATTTATATACATGTACAATTCAGTTGTGACACAAGAAAAGGTATTACAGGTGTTGCAAACAGTGTATAGACCCAAACAAAGTGTCTACTGTAAATAAATGTCTCAACGGATCATTAAAAACAAGTTTAATGCTGGGTCTTAAACCCTTTACCTGTTCAATATTCAGATAAGAAATAATGACATTATGAATATTCATCAGTTGAATTTTTACAATGACATATGAACACAAGATTTTTTCCTTGGAAACTGTAGAATCATATCTATATAATTTCATAAGAGAACAGAGCAGACCCTGATGACAACTACAAGAGCCATCTGATCTGGATCTACTATATTTGCAAAGTGTGAAAAAGGTGTATGTAAGGGAAACGGTTCAGGCAGATGGTAGCTTAATGCAGGACAAAAGTAATGTAGAAAGCTCTCACAGGAAATTCCTGCATTAGTATTGATGACATTTTTCTTGTGCAGCATCTCATTTTTTTGTGACTTCTTCATATCTTGGTTATTTTTTTCCATGCTCAGCAATTTTCGTCTGAATTTTTTTGTATTTCAATGTTCTAAGTAATTTTTTAATATTTCTCTTCAAAACTACAGTCAGTCAGAGTATCAAATAATTTGAATACTGATGAGCTGCCAAAACCACAGTCAGAGTATCAAGTAATTTGAATACTGATGAGGTGCCAAAACTACAGTCAGAGTATCAAATAATTTGAATACTGATGAGCTGCCAAAACTACAGTCAGAGTATCAAATAATTTGAATACTGATGAGGTGCCAACACCAGTCAGTCAGTCAGAGTATCAAATAATTTGAATACTGGCGAGGTGCCAAGACTACAGTCAGAGTATCAAGTAATTTGAATACTGATGAGCTGCCAAAATACTCTGGATCTGAAGTATGTGCATAGGTTAACCCTTTCCCTCAGATGAACGCATTTGCAAACAGAGTAGACAGATCAAACAACTCCTACAAGAGCCGCCTGATCAGGGTCTGCTCTATTTATGAAAATATAATAGACCTGACTCTACAGTTTGTATCAATTCCAAAACATCCTACGTACATATGCCATAATGAAACTTCAGCTAATAAATATTCATGATATCATTATTTCTGTTAACAAGAAATCTAAGCAGCCAAAGGTTTATCATGATTTTGCTGCTAACATATAAAGAGTTCATACAAATATCTGGCGACAATTCATGGATTTAAGGTTAATCAAACAAAACAAACCATAGCAAACTACATATACAATAAAACCCTTAAGATGTTAAACATCAAACAAAACTACTACTGTAACACAAATATTAACCAGACTGCAAACAAAAAACACATTAACCCTGATCTCGTTATGGTGACAAAATCTGAAACAGCAAAAAATGCTTTCTCTGGAAAAGCAATAATCACTCACTTAATCCTTTCCTCCATGAATATTCATGTAAGAAAAGATGATGTCGTGAATGTTAATTAAATCAATTTTTTAAAATAGCACATGGACACAGGAATTTTTAACTATGGCAGAAACTGTAGAATCGTATATTATATCATAAGCATATCATAAGCTACAGGAGCTGTCTGATCTTAGTCTACTGTATGCACAGTAGATGTGTAGAAAGCATATTTAACTATTTATGAAGTAAAGGGTTAACCCTTTTCTCAATAAATACACCTTTCTAAGCCTTTGCAAACAGAGTAGACTCAGATTGGATAGCTCCTGTAGGAGCTTGTTTGTAGACTCAGATTAGACAGCTCCTGTAGAGGCTGTCCGATCAGTGTCTGCTCTGTTTGCCTAATTGCAGTTTCTGCCATGACTAAAACTCCATATGTCCATATGATATCATAACAATTAATTCAATTAATATTCACAAGGTCACTATCTCTTACCTGAATATTCACGGAGTAAAAGGTAAAAATGATTTTTCTCTGATAATGGTTCAAACATGAGCATGACTAGTCAAATCAGAGGAAGACACTGTAAATGCTAGGCCTTGTGAAACACACAAAAAAGAAACTTTTTGTCTAAACTTTGGGTGTATAACAAAAAATAAACTAAACCCATAACAAACATCATTAATCAAAAAGTGTTACTCTAATCCTTTATCTGACGAATATGTAAGATATAATGACATCATGAATATTCATTAGGTGAATTTTTATAACAGTATATAACCAAAGGATTTTAGCCATGGAAAAAACAATAAAATCAGATCTTTATACAATACAATAAATCCATAAGCAAACAGTGCAGACTCTAATCAGCAGCTACTTCTGGAGCATTCTGATTCTTCATATGAAATAATATGGCTATGATTATACAATTTCTGCCAAGATAAAATATTACCATGGTTATAATGCCATTATAACATTCAGGTAAATGATATTCTTTATATCAATGTTTCTTACTAAATGTTCATGAGGGAAAGAGTGAACTACGTGCATACGTTATTATACTTCTATCGCAGACTACACCAGTTTCAAGTTTCAACCCATTTTAACAACAATTCGGCAGTAACTAGAAATGTGTCCATAGTACACTGATGCCCCCACTTCAGATTTTTTGTCACAGAAAGTAAGGGCCATAATCCTGTATGCAACAACTGAAGTGATTACATGGCTATCAAACTTGACCAAGCTATATGGGCCACAAAAATGTGTATAATGTTTGATGAGGATTGGACAAATACTTTCCAAGAAAGAGGTCGAACAAGATATTTTAAAGTCATTTTTGCAAATAAAGGGCGGCAACTCCTAAACGACTGAAGCGATTTACATGGTTATCAAACTTGACCAAGATATAATGGCCAAAAACATGTGTGTAAAGTTTGGAGAGGATTGGACAAATATTTTCCAATCAAGAGCGAGGACAAATTCTAGATGTGCGTGCATACGGCTGACGTACGGACAAGGGCAACCCTATATGCCACCACTGTGTGAGGGCATAAAAAGTGCATCCCTAGATGACAACATGGTCTGTTCCAATTAATCAAATTACGGCATAAACATGCAGTTAGAGTCCCGATTAACCTGTATTAAGAAAACTTTGCTCGAGCACATGCATAGTCATTGACCAGTTTGAATTATCCATTTTCAGACCTACTGTAAACAATGGATGTTACCACATAACATTGTGTCATCAAAATTATGTTCCCCTAATATACATGTATGTATACTTTGTATGATTCGGTGCTGCTGGCTGAATGCACAGCAGTTTGGCTCATTCCCTCACATTTACGACTTTTGACACACCTGTAAAAGTCACTTTTTGAAACCATTGTGGTAAATGGTTCCAAAACTACACAAGTAAAAAAAAAATCCTTTTTCTAGTGAATGCTCCTTTTTAGTACATTTATTCAAAGAGGTCGGTCTAAAAATAGCCTATGATGAAATGGGTTAAGAAGCTTTTTCATATGAATATTTGAAATCAACAGTGTTTATGACAGTTGTTTTCTTCAAAAATGTTTTTGTTTCTGGCACTAACATCTGTGAAGTTCCTTAAACCTTTACTACATGAATATTCATGTAAGTAATAATGTATGTATAAATATTTATTAGCTTAAATCTATAATGGCATATGAGCAAGAAACGTTCTAGTCTCAATAAAAATGGCAGAGTCAGATTTATATAATTCCATTAGCAAACAGAGCAGACCCTGATCTGGGTCTTCTTTGTTTGCAAAGGCATTAAAAGGCATATCATTGGAATAATCATTGAAACACTTTGCAAACTAAGTAATTGTCTTCTGCACTGTTTGTAATATGCTGCAAGGCCTTAAAATGGTTTTTACATACTTATTTTTCAAATAACACTTGACCTATTAAACAGGTGAGCAATACAGGGCCATCATTGCATCATTGTTAGTAACAGTGACCTTGCTCTTGACCCCAGACCCTCAAAATGCATTCCCAACCTTTGTCTCCATGCAAGATATATGTACACCACGTTTTATAACAATGTCTTTCCTATCTGTACACTAAAATTGGTCACAACATACATGTACCGTTTTTTTATGCCTGTCCTACTGCCGACCTGAAACACCCACTGACTTAATAACCATAATTTTTCCTCTTTTGAATTGTAACAGATGACAATTTTTGCAGAAAAATATTTAAAGAATTTTTATGAGCAAACTCACATACCCCAAGCCGCTACATTGTCAGAGAAAAAAAGTGGTCCCCCATAACAGATTCCGCCGAAAATCAAACCCACCCAAGCTTTTATTCGTGACAACTCTTAAGACAAATATGAGGTAAATGGGTCAAGAAAACAAAGTGCTAGATGAGCAATAATGTATTATGATACACAGATGGACTGACTGATGGACAGATGGGTCAAAATCTATATATCCTGAGTAACTTTGTTGCATGGGGTATAATTAAAGGGTTAAAGTCTTAATTTTCAATGGTTATCATATAACCAAATAAAATCCAACTACATGAGTATCGCTTTTTATGGAAGACTAAATTAAGCTGAACAACTTATGCATACTTTTGGCAAAGGAATTTAAGCCTTTACTCCATGAATATTCATGTTAAGAAAAAACGACATCACAAGTTTTACATGGATGCAGTTTTATAATGACATATAAACACACACAGTTTTTGGCCATTTCAAAAAAACGTAGTATCAGATCTATAGTATTTCATAACAAACTAAGCAGACCCTCATCAGATGGCACCTAAAGGAGCCATCTGTTCTGGGTCACACTGTTTACAAAGGCATATCTATGGACTAATGGGTTATGTTTATTATCATTCAGGCTAGAATTAACATTTAAAAGGAAATGTAACAACTAACAAAATCAAACAGCTTTTCCAGTAAATTAGTGGTCCTGAGTGATCTTAGTAACAAATGCAGCTCTGTAACACACTATAACTTTAAACCAGAATAACAGGTGCATACTCAAATACTAAAATCATCATATGTCCGCCAAACCCTTTGTTGTGACCATTCTTTAGAATCGTCTCAAAGAGATGATTCTAAAGAGTGGTCACAACATAGGGTTTGGTGGAGAAATTAAGAACTTATTATTGAAAAAATTTTAATTACCGCATCTTCTCTGAACCTATGTAAGCATATAGAACTATAGAACACTATAGAACTACCTGACAATAGTTCTACTATGAAAAGTCTGTTTATCTCTTACTTTTTTTCTATATTCATATCAGAAATAATGACATCACGAATATTGATTTGTTGATTTTTTATAAAGTAAAATTTATGAGGGAACTGTTTGCTTTCACAAAAACTGTTGAATCAGATCTCTATCATGTCAAATACAAACAGAACAGACCCTGATCAGATGGCTCCTACAGGAGCAGTCTGATCTGGGTCTACTCTGTTTGCCAAAGTGTGAAAAAGCATTTATATGAGGGAAAGGGTTAAATGCATGATTTTTATATGTGGAAAAGGGTTAAATGCACCATTTTTTCATATCTCGACATGTTTACAAGACCCTAACCAGCACCCAGCGACTGGCCTTTGGTTGACATGTGGTACTTGAAGACGACATATGACATGAATCTGTTTGTACTTCAGCAGTATTTGTCATGAATTGATGGAGAGCTTGAGATGTAAATACAGTGGTTTCACCGTTAACAAATGGAGATTCTTGCGTTTAAAGTTGGCTGGCTTTTTATATCTGCAACGAAAAATGCATTGTAGCTAGAGTCATAGATATTTAAAGAGGAATATTTATAAAATCTATTTTTATGCAGACAAACTGGATCCAGAGGAGACACACTATAGATTTTTTTGCACTTTGTTTAATGTTTCTGGAAAGAAATGGAACAGTGCAAGACTAGCAGTTATAATAAAATCTTTATATCTCGCTAAAACCAGGGAAATTTCATCCATTCAGTCCTGGTGACAAATTTGCAATTATACAGTAAAACCCCGCTAATGCAACCACTTAATAAACAGCCACTGACGTCGTTTAAAGCAGGTCGTTGCTTAATGCAGGACAAAACAAAAGTTATGCAGAAAACTCCTATAGGAGCTTTCTGCATAACTTTCGTCCTGCATTAAGGTACCACCTGCCTCTGCCACCCAGAATTATGTCCATTTTTGGTGGTCACATTAGAGGGGTTTTACTGTATTTGCAAACAGTTTAGATCCAGATGAGGTACCAAGTAAACAGCTCTACATTACAAGGAAAAAAGTCGTAGTAGCAGTATGCAGTATTCTTTCATATAAACAAGTTTTCACCATTTGCAAACAGAGTACATGTAGACCCAGATCAGATGGCTCCTATAGGAGGCTCCTGATCTGGGTCTGCTCTGTTTGCTCATGGAAGTTGATACTTTGTTTCTTTAATTTCTGAAATGGCTACAATGTTCCACCTTCCATATTTCATTATAACTATTTTGTCCATGAATATTCAGTAAGTTGAAATTCGAAATAAAGCTAGATTTTCATATTAAGTTTTATAATCTCTGACATTAACTCCTTGCATGCTAGCAGCAAACATGTGACAACCTATGTACACAGTTTAGATCCAGGGTCCATGCTTATAAAGCTTTTAGTTGAGTCTGAGATCGTTCTCAAGCTTTTGATTGGTCAGATTTGAGCCAAAGGCTCAAATCTGACCAATCAAAAGCTTGAGAACTCAAATCTGACCAATCAAAAGCCTGAGAACGAAACTCAGACTCAACTAAAAGCTTTATAAGCATGGACCCAGATGAGACAACATGTAACTCGGCATCTCATCAGAAAGCCAAATTGTTTGACACTCTGACTGTCTGTTTCAGCGTTGGAAGAAATAATAATCCCGATAATTGTAGCAGATGACATATTTTGCAGACAACAATTTCTTAGCATGCAAAGACTTGACCCTTTCTTTGTTGTATATTCATGTAAGAAATAATAACATCATGAATATTTATTAGCATACAGCATATGTACACAGGATGTTTTGGTAGTGGTAGGAATTGTAGAGTTAGATCTATTATAATTTCATAAGCAAACAGAGCAGATCCTGATCAGAAGGCTCCTATAGGAGCTGTCTGACCTGGGTCTACCCTGTATGCAAAGGTGTGAAAATGAATATAAATATGGGAAAGGGTTAAGTTTTATAATCTCAGGCATCATCTAATGATTGGTAAATCTTACAGTTCCAGCACAGCAGTACCATCCTTCACTTCATCACTCTCCATGAATGCCCAGCACCGTGTGCTCACAGCACCCTTCTTTGGCTTGTAGTGCTTGAACTCAAAGAAAACGGCATATCCTGAAATTACAAAGTGTAAATGGAAAACACTTCCTAAGAGCAACAGATAATGTGGGTATTCAAATACTAACATCGTCCTTTCTCCACTAAACCCTATGTTGTGACCACTCTTTGGGATAGTCTTACCAAGAAAATTTTAGAAGTTGAAATTTCACAAGATGTGTATACATGCTATGTATGAAGTCTCTATCTGTAAAAGTTCAAAGTTATGGCTAAGGGTCAACCCTTTCAACCATGAATATTCATGTAAGAAATAATGACATCATGAATATTAAATAGATTAATTTACTACAATAACACATTAAAACAGGAATATTTGGCCATGGCAGAAACTGTAGAATCATATCTTTATTATATCATAAGCAAACAGAGCAGACCCTGATCAGACAGCTTCTATAGGACCCGTCTGATCTGGGTCTACCCTGTTTGCAAAGGTGTATTTATAAGAAAACGGTTAACGTTTGGGAAAGATTGACAGGCCAAAAACAATACGCCACAATCAAGGTCTATGGGTATAAAAATATAAAGTTTCCTTATGTTATGACCATTAAACAAAATAATAGGATGTTTGATCTGGATTCAGACCCTTTTAGTAGGTCAAGTTGCGATTATCAAGCTTAGATTAATGTTAGAAATGACTTGCTTGGCATTTGCAAATAGTGTAGACCCAAATCAGAGGGGCCCTGGAAGTGCTGTTCGATCATGGCCTGATTGTAAACAACGTAATCATCAATAGTATTCAGATTCATTTTTATACTGGCATATGAATGCATGGAAGTTGGCCATGACAGAAACTGTAGAGTCATATCTATACTATCGTCCACTTCCCTCTTATCGAACCTCACCTTGCATTTGAACCTTTCAATGTTTTGGGTTTTATGCGCATACGGTAGTGCGCACAACGTCATCAATTTGTGTGTACCGGTGCATTATATTGATAACAACACGCAATAACTTTGAACGGGAAATATGCGACAAAAACAGGTAATTACAGTCTATTTTTCCTGCAGCTACGCTAAAAATGATAAAATACTTAATACTTTATTCAATCAAATCAGAAAAATATAGTATATCAACATAAATTTAGAAGTTTACCGACACTGAAAATGTTTTGACAGCTCTCCTCTTCGGCTGCTGCTGCAAAGGTCACGTGACCATGGTGAAAATCATGTGACTATGTATTTATACGTTACAGTTCAAAAATTCTATTCCATTGAATCTTTGACAGAGTTTTTTTTTAAAAAAAATCCTTACATTTATTTTCAATTTATATTTCAGCTACATCCAACAATTCTCACGTCCACTAGCACTGGCTTAAGCAGTATTCAATTTTTCAAAACTAATGACATCAAAACTAATGAACCTTAAGGGTCAGAAATTATAACAAAACTGAGAATGAAGTAAGAGGCAACTCTTTATGGCCGCCCCACAATCACTTAACAGCTGCTTTTGTGAAGTACATTAATTCTGAAAGTAGTAGATCATTCAAAAGTAAAAGCAGCAATGCAAAAAGAGACATTTAGGTAATGTCCAATGTTAAAATTTAATTAGTTAAAATTATTGACTGTTTTGGATCGGACTTTTTGAACTGCACTGTAATTTTTAAAAGGTTCGGTAAGCAGGTGAACTTTTTTGTGACCGCCATTTTGTTTTGGCTGTTGGGGTGGTGGGGAACACTTGATGATTTTTGGATTGTTAGACGAGGAAAAAAATACTATACTATTTCAAGGAATGTATAAAAGATTATTTTGAATTGATGATTTATTACTTTCTTCATTATTCACGGTAAACGTGTTCTGATCCTGGTCAAATATTAAGAGGTTCGATAGACGGTGAGACCACGCTACATGTACTTCATAAGCAAACAGTGAAAATCTCAATCAGACGGCTCCTACAGGAGCTGTCTGACCAGGGTCAACTGTATTTGCAAAGGTGCATAAAGGCATATTTATGGAGTTAATGCAGAATCTTTCCTCTTCAAAACTTCAACATGTAACGGGTTCTTACAAGAAGCTAACCATTATGATTATCAACTATGCCTCAGTCACATTTGCAGCTGCCACAAAATTCCTATGGCCATATACTGCATGTCATCCATGTGGTTTCAGTGGAACCATACTACAGCTTGTAAAAAGCTATGGTGGCCTTATAAAGAAATTATACTACATGTATGACAAACCATACAGCCTGTAAAAATAGGGATTCACCATATGGCAGCTACAGCAGATTCACTATTGCTGTCGCAGAAAAATCTCGATTTCAGGGATCTAAGGATGTCGTACGGCAACCATAGAGCAAATGTGACTGGGGTTTTAGTTGTTGAACTCAAATGTAAAATGGCAACCAATAGTTTCATATATTTAACATATAAGTAAACATAGAAGACTCTGATCAGACGGCTCCTACAAGTGCTGTCTGATCTAGGTCTACTTTCTTTGCAAAGGTATCAACCACTTTTTCATGCCTTTGCAAACAGAGTAGACCCAGATCAGATGCCACCTGTAGGAGCCATCTGATCAGGGTCTGCTTTGTTTGCTGATTATTTCTTTAGTTTCTGAAATGGCTGCAATGTTACACCTTCCATATTTCATTATAACTATTTTGTCCATGAATATTCAGTAGGTATTGACATTTGGAATAAATACAGAACAGGGAAAAGATTAAAGGCAGGCTCCTGTTCTATATTATAGTCCAAATTTCAATACCTACTGAATATTCATGGACAAAATAGTTATTATGAAATATGGAAGGTGATACATTGTAGCCGTTTTAGAAACTAAGGAAACAGATCTATCAAATTCCACGAGCAAACAGAGCAGACCCTGATCAGACGGCTCCAACAGGAGCTGTCTGATCTGGGTCTACTCTGTTTGCAAATGTGTGAAATCATGTTTATATGAGGGAAAGGGTTAACAGTTACATGCTGGTAAAAGGACAAGCCTTACCTGGAGGAAGACTATCTAGGGTCTTCTGTACATGAACATCGACATTAAATATCACATGACTGTCCTCTTTACAGTTAGCAACCGGGGTTTCTTGATGACTGGTTAGGTCTGCACCATGATTGTCTGAAGAAAGATATACACTGAATAAATGGTTTAGTTTGCATTTTAACTTTTTACAGTTGAATTTGGATAACTCGAACTAAAAGTTTGGTCCTTCCAAAACAGAATTGCTTTAAAATATATCACTACGGATATCTAACAAGAGGGCCAGAATGGCCCTGACATTGCTCACCAGACAATCAGAGGAGAAGATTTTCAAAGTTTTCACATATGTTTCTATTGAAAACTTAACACCCCAGGTACGGTGCCAATTTTGACCCCGGGGACACAATTTATATAACTTTTGTAGAGGACCAGAACATGATGCTGAAAGAATGTAGTGAAAGAATGGATAGAGCATAGACCACTGGAACTTGTATTAATTCTTTGGATGCTAGAGGCAGATTATCCCACCACTAATGACCTATGCAAACAGTTTGGATCCAGATCAGGGCCCACATAATGTGGGGCCTGATCTGATATCCAAATTGTTCGTAAATGAGACTGAACTTCTGAAAAACTTAGAAAGAAAGTGTGTAGTGGGATTCTCCCACCACTAATGACCTATGCAAACAGTTTGGATCCAGATCAGGGCCAATATAATGTGGGGCCTGATCTGATATCCAAACTGTTTGTCAATGAGTCTGAACTTCTGAAAAACTTGGAAAGAAATTGTGTAGTACGGATAACTTATGAATATGCTGCAGACCAGTCAGAGCTCTGCAGGCTGATATATTAAGGAGAAACCTTTAGGCTGTCGTTTCTGAAGTGAAGAAGACTGTACACACAGGGCAGGGCCAATTTTAACCCAAGAACTATGATACTTATAAAACCCATAAAGTTATGCTAAGTAAATCTATACACCAAATATCTAAGCTCTGGGACATGTAATTTCTGACAAGAATACTTTTAAAGTTTTTCCTATGCATAACTAGTGATCCTATGGGCTGTTTAAGTAGTCAGCTTCAAAAAACTGGCAATCCCTGGGGTGAGACCAATTTTTACCCTAGGGGCATAATTTATATAACTTTTGTAGAAGCCCTGAAGTTGAAGCTATGTGCCAAATATGAAAGCTGAGGACCTTCTAGTTTTAGAGGAGATGATGTTCAAAGTTTTCACTATATGTTTCTATTGAAAACTGAAAACCCCTGGGGCAGGGCCAATTTTGACCCCAGGGGTATAATTTATATAACTTTTGTAGAGGACCAACAGATGATGCTATATGCCAAAGATGAAAGCTGAGAACCCTGTAGATTCAGAGGAGAAGATTTTTAAAGGTTCAAATTGTTGACGACTGACGACGAACGACGCACGACGGATGACGCACGCCGACGGACGACGGACATCAGGCAATCACAAAAGCTCACCCTGAGCACTTTGTGCTCTGGTGAGCTAAAAACACATGTGACAGCTTAATGCAGGTCTAAAGTAATGCTGAAAGCGCCTGTATTTAGACCTGCATTAAGCTGTGAACTCGATAAATTGTCCAGATTAGAAATCAGACAACTGGAACTTCTGTTATCTTGAACTAATTTGTATAGTCCTTTGAAGTTTGAGATATCGAAGTTCAACTGTATTCCATGATGATTCATATCACAAATAATGCATGCTTGGATATTTATCAGCTTAATAAGGTCTACACCATGATCGTCTGAAGAAAGATATATACTGAAAAGGTGGTTTGGTTTACATTTTAACTTTTTACTTCATGAAGATTCATGTCACAAATTATATATGTATGGATATTTATCAGCTTAATATTTATACTGGCATATGAACAAGAAAGGTTTTGGCCCTGGTAAAATCTGTAGAATCAAATCTTATTAGTGACGACACTAATGATTATTCGCTCACAACAAGCTATGATTTAGCTGTGTCACTATATCATTATCACTCGGCGTGCATTGCCGGCACTGATCAAAAGGTTTAGTTCTAAATCAGACTGAGAAGTTTGACTTTGATACAAAAACCACTAATTATGTGACAAAAGACACTTTCTGGAAAGAAAATAATCTCGAAGACTTCCTAAAAACGTAGTCGCATGAAACGTGTTACATAAAATAAATTGGAAGGAAGTTGTAACTTTACTAAAACTTCATAACAACAAGAAATTCATAGCAAGTAAGTTAGCCATACTGAGAGTTAGCCATGATGATACAATAAAACCTCACCTGAACACTCAAATATACGTATCATTATCAATCTTTAAGACAGATGACAGCTTAATGCTGGGTGGAAGTCATGCAGAAAGCTCCTCTGGGAGCTTTCTGAATAACTTCCACGCTGCATTAAACTGCCACCTGCTTAAATGGGTTTAAATTCTTCTATACAAAATTGTACTGTATTTGTAGAAATGTCTCACCTTTCACATAGACAGATATATAAGGATCAATGTACTGCTTGGCATCCTTTAGCCCAATCTTAACTATACGAATAGTTAACACAGGTTTGCCTCCAAATGAAACTGGCTGTGGCAAAAGATTTCCAAGTGCTGTAAAACAGAAGATAAACTTTTAATCCTTACCATACAACACATTTTCTTATCCCCCTTTCCTTCATATAAACGCCTTTTAAGGCATTTGCAAACAGGGTAGACTCAGATCAGATGGCTCATATAGGAGCCGTCTGATCAAGGTCTGCTCTGTTTGTTTTTGATTTAGATCGGATTCTACAGTTTTTGTAAAAACTAAAAATTCCTTTGAAAAGTTTACATTATAAAAATTCAGCTAATAAACACTCATGATGTTGCTATTTCATACATGAATATTAAACAGGGAAAGGGGTTATAAAGGTGATTATTTGTATTTGTGTATATAATAACATTCAGAACACCAATACACTTGGACCTTTTTGTTTGAGGAAGGGCATGAATATTCATGAAAGAAATAATGGCACCATGAATATTAATTAGATTATACATAGGTAGTATATGAACACAGGAAATTTTGGCCAGGACATAAAAAGTTGAATCAGATCTATATTATTTCATAAGCAAACAAAGCAGGCCCTAATCAGACTGCTACAACAGGAGTATTTTGATCTGAGTTGATTCTGTTTGAAAAGAGTACCGCATACGGTACATAATACGCCCACTTGCAAACTTTCTCTGATTCAACATGCCTTATAAGTGTTGACATTTTCTAATCTGTGCTTCAGATCTTGATTTCCATATTAAGGTGATACTATTTTTAGAAAAATTGAAGTGAATATCTTATTAAATAAAAAAGTTACAGCTAATCCTCATATTTGCAGATTGTTGTAAAGTGCAAGAGCCGTAACTCTGTAAAGACAAATTGTATTAACCTCAAAATAAACTCAGCTTCAGATTTTGTTGCTTAAAACATTTGTGTTAAGTTTCATTTATATCACTTTAATAGTTTTCCCAGAAAACAACAAACTAAAAGTTGACTGACAAACAAAGCAACGAACACACACAGTTCAAGGAACATAACTTTAGAATAAAATGACATATCAAAAACCCCGCAATAATATGTGAAAATTCATATCAAGGTTTAACCATATAAAAAATTGAAGCAAATATCATTTCAAATGAAAAAGTTATGGCCATCCTCATATTTGCATAGATTTGCATTATTTTTTTTAAGTGCAAGGGCCATAACTCCGAAACGACAAATCAAATGAACCTCAGAATCAACTTAGCTTCAGGTCTTGATGCATTCAACATGTGTGTGAAGTTTCATTAATACCTATCAAACAGTTTTCCAAGAAAACAACTGACAAACTATATGCATATATTTGCATTATTTTTTAAGTAAAAGGGCCATAACTCAGAAACGACAAACCAAATGAACCTCAGAATTGACTCAGCTTCAGATCTTGATGCATTAAACATTTGTGTGAAGTTTCATTAATATCTCTGAAATAGTTTTCCCAGAAAACAGCGGACAAACTATTCACATGAATTTGCATTATTTTTTAAGAACAAGGGCCATAACTCTGAAACGAAAAATCAAATGAACCACAGAATCAACTCAGCTTCAGATCTTGATGCATTAAACATTTGTGTGAAGTTTCATTAATATCTGTCAAATAGTTTTCCGAGAAAACAGCGGACAAACAAAATGTTGACGGACGAATGAACGAATGAATGGGCGGACGGGGCCACGCCAATATACGACCACCTTTATTAAGTGGGCGTATAAAAAGGAGTATACAAGTCATGGTGTAAAAGATTTAATACAGAAATACAATATCTTGTACATGTAATCGTTAAACACTCCGTAAACTTACGGCCTTTAAGATGTTAAAGCCACTCGGTGCAAGCCCTAATTCATTATTATAGACTGTTGCATAAAAAATATGATTAGCTAATTTATTTTACCTAATGAATTTTGATTAAGAAATACTGCACGTATAAATTTCCATGGCAGAAACTGTAAAATCTGTGTGTCATAAGCAAACACAGATGGCTTTGATAAGATGGCTCCAACAGAAGCCATCTGATCTAGGTCTTATCTGTTTGCAAAGGCAGGAAAGAGTGTTTCTATCAGATAAAGGGTTAAAGTAAAAAAAATCCTTATTATTCGTTCAAAGCCCAAAGTCAAGCCGACCTTGATTTTTATCAATCGATTTGTTCTGATGATGCATACCTCTTCAATATTGTATCTCCTATTAAAATTTACTTCAGCGTAATTATAATACAGTTTCTCTCTTACCACTGACACCATTCCTATCTTCTTCATTATCTAGGTCTGGAAGCCTGTAAACAACAAAAAATATACTTTAACCTTTTCCCTCATAATAAAGCCTTTTCACAACTTTGCAACAGAGTAGACCCAGATCAGATGATGGCTTCTATAGAAGCTGTATATCAGGGTCTGCTCTGTTTGCTTTTCAAATGATATAGATTTGATTCTATAGTTTTGTCAAGGGAAAAAAAATCCTTGAAAATTTTACATTTTAAAAATTCAGCTAATAAATATTCGCTATATCATTATTTTTAGCATGAATACTGAACAGGGAAAGGGTTAGCCTTTTACCGCAAAGCATGAACATTCATGCAAGATATAATGACATGATGAATACTAATTAGAGGAATTTTAATACTGGTATGTGAACACAGGAATTTGGGCTGTGGCAGAAGCTATATATACAATCAGATCTATATTATTCCTTAACCCTTTCCTCCATGAATATACATGAAAGAAACAATGATGTCATAAATATTAATTAGATGAAATGGTTATAATAGCACATGGACACAGGCATTTTTGTCCATGGTAGAAACTGCAGAATAATATCTATATTATATCATAAGCAAACAGAGCAGACTCTGATCAGACAGCTTCAATAGGAGCCTTCTGAGCTACTCTGTTTGCAAAGGCGTAGAAAGGCGTATTTAGTAAAGGGTTAAGCAAACAGTGCTTGTTCCGATAATCTGAGCTTGGTCTACTCTATTTTTAACTGGTTAACAGCGTATTCACATTGGTCTGCTATAATGTGATGCTTGGAGTGTAACTGGTTAACAGCCCATTTACATTGGTCTGCTATAATGTGATGTTTGGAGTGTAACCGGTTAACAGCCCATTTACATTGGTCTGCTATAATGTGATGTTTGGAGTGTAATTGGTTAACAGCCCATTTACATTGGTCTGCTATAATGTGATGTTTGGAGTGTAATTGGTTAAAAGCCCATTTACATTGGTCTGCTATAATGTGATGTTTGGAGTGTAATTGGTTAAAAGCCCATTTACATTGGTCTGCTATAATGTGATGTTTGGAGTGTAACCGGTTAAAAGCCCATTTACATTGATCTGCTATAATGTGCTTGGTCTGTTATGATGTGATGCTTGGAGTGTAACTGGTTACCAATCTACATACTGATGGTCTGCTATATTCCGGTGCTGGGAGTGAAGCTGGACACTGACATCAACTGGAAAGTCCTTCACTCGCTGCTGCAGCAGGTTACGAAGGGCTGAAAACAGCAGCAGGAGCATTACACCATCTGGTAAGTAATTGTCTTTGCTAAAATGTGTCAATTGTTGAAGTAGAATTTCACTCAATATTCTATGAAAGACAATCTTCTCACCTGAATAAGAATTGTCCAATTTGTTATTAGCATACACACATTTATGTATTACTGGTATATTATGCTATAATAATCACAATTCAACTTCCACTGGCCCAAGAGAATGTTTCACTGTGATAACATTAGTATCATCTATACTTTGTAATTAGAAATCAATTCAAATGCTAAAATTACACAAATTTGTTTAACATCTGATCTGGATTCAGTCTATTTGACACAGTAGACAAGGTATTACACTAGCAGATATTCCAGTTAATATTATTTCCTCAGGTCCAAAAAACAAAAAGGTTAAACAGAGCTCCAGATAATAGGCATATTTTGAAAATAGACAATAAACAGAATATAGTACAAAGAAGTGCTTAAAGATCTATTTCTATTTTAAAGTTGTTAGAGGCAGGTTTAACTGGTTCATGGTATGATCTAAATGCCCAATTTCCTGAGAAGCAGCCTACCTACTGAAAGAAGCTATTTCTGTGTACTTACTTGTCTCTATTTTTCTGAGATCATCCAGAGATATTCCCTCAGAGGATCCTGGGCTCTGTCAAAAATAAACAAAGATGCCAAGTGGTTATCAGTACATGTAGTTTAAAGTGTCATAACCCTTTATCAATCCTTTACTCCATAAATATTCATATAGAAATAATGTCATGATGAATATTAACTAGACTACTGTCGACGAAGGGCCCTGCCCGCATATTGTAAGCCTGATTTTCCTTGAGGAGGAGATATTGCATGGAAACCAATCGGCTAATCAGAGTGCATCAGCCTAAGTGAAAATGCCTGTAATTTAAAACCAGAAATGGTGTCAATGCCACCTGATGCTCGCCTGTTTAAAAGTTAAGTCTAAAACATATCATATTGAACAAAATAAATCATTCTTTTTCCAATTTAAACTTACTAACATCAATATCTGAATCAAAATGCAACCAAATACCAATTTTCAGCAACTTAAAGATTACTAAACAAGAAAGATGTAAGGTAGCCCTAGGTCTATTAGTTCCAATGTAATAGGCAGTTAAAGATTTTTACAAAAGTAGGTTAAAGGTGAAGGTCAGGTCATACCAAGTATAGAAGCCCTTTGCCCATCTTGTCCAATATCATAGGCATTTAAAGATTTTTGCAAAAGTAGGTCAAAGTCAAGGTCACATGGTAAAAAACATTGGTATGGTTGGAAAGTCTTAAGACAGGAAAGATACATACAAAGTATGGAAGCCCTAGGCCTATTGGTCCCAATGTTATATGCATTCAAAGACATGCAAAAGTAGGTCAACCGTTAAAGTCGAGGTCAGAAGGGCAAAATATGTTGGCATGGTCATACCAAGTATGAAAGCCCTAGGTCTATTGGTTCCAATGTTATAGGCACTTATAGATTTTTGCAAAAGTAGGTCAAAGGTCAAGGTCATATGGTAAAAAGCATTGGTATATTTGAAAAAGCCATTTATAAGACAGACAAGAGGGCCAGAATGGCCCTGAAGCGCTCACCAGACAATCAGAGGAGAAGATTTTCAAAGTTTTCACTATATGTTTCTATAGAAAATTAGCTGGCCCTGGGGCGGGGCCAATTTATATAACTTTTGTAGAGGACCTGAACATGATGCTAAGTGCCAAATATGAAAGCTGAGAACCCTATAGATTCAGGAGAAGATTTTCAAAGTTTACACTATATGCTTCTATTGAAAACTGGCTACCCCTGGGATGGGGCCAATTTTGACCCTAGGGACATAATTTATATAACTTTTGAAGAGGACCTGAACATGATGCTATGTGCCAAATATGGAAGCTGAGAACCATCTAGTTTCAGACGAGAATATTTCAAAGTTTTCACTATATGTTGCTATTGAAAACTGTCCATCCCTGGGGCGGGGCCAATTTTGGCCCCAGGGGCATAATTTATATAAATTTTGTAGAGGACCTGAACATGATGATATGTGCCAAATATGAAAGCTGAGAACCTTCCAGTTTAAGGGGAGAAGATTTTCAAAGTTTTCACTATTTGTTTCTATTGAAAACTGGCCAACCCTGGGGCGGGGCCAATTTTGATCCCAGGGGCATAATTGATATAACTTTTGTAAAGGACCTGAACATGATGCTATGTGCCAAATATGAAAGCTGAGGACCTTCCAGTTTCAGAGGAGAAGATTTTCAAAGTTTTCACTATATGTTTCTATTGAAAACTGACCACCCCTGGGGCGGGGCCAATTTTGATCCCAGGGGCATAATTGATATAACTTTTGTAAAGGACCTGAACATGATGCTATGTGCAAATATGAAAGCTGAGAACCTTCCAGTTTCAGAGGAGAAGATTTTCAAAGTTTTATTATATATTTCTATAGAAAACAATGCACCCCTGAGGCTGGGCCAATTTTGACCCCAGGGGCATAATTTATATAACTTTTGTAGAGGACCTACAGATGATGCTATGTGCCAAAGATGAAAGCTGAGAACCCTGTAGATTCAGAGGAGAAGATTTTTAAAGGTTCAAATTGTTGACGCGGGACGACGGACGACGCACACCTCACAACGCACGACGACGGACATCAGGCAATTATAAAAGCTCACCCTGAGCACTTTGTGCTCTGGTGAGCTAAAAAGACCGATACCAAGTATGGAAGTATATGCATTTAAAGACTTCTGCAAAAGTAGGTCAAAGGTCAAGGTCAGAAAGGCAAACATGTTGGCATGGTCATACCAAGTATGGAAGCCCTATGCCTATTGGTTGCAATGCTATAGGCATTTGATATTTTTGCAAAAGCAGGTCAAAGATCAAGGTCAAGGTCACATGGTAAAAACAATGGTATGGTTGGAAAAGTCTTAAGACAAGAAAGTTGCATTACAAGTATAGAAGCCTTTGGCCTACTGGTTCAAATTTTATAGGCATTTAAAGAATTTTGCAAAAGTAGGTCAAAGGTCAAAGCAACATGGCAGAATCAATGATATTGTTGGAAAGATCTGAACACAAAAATGTTGCATACCAGGTATGGAAGCCCTTGGTCCATATGTTATAGTCATTTAAATGTTTATTAAAAAGTAGGTCAAAGGTCAAAGTCAAGGTCAGAAGGGCAAAATGTTGGCATGTTCATACAATAGTATGGAAGCCCTAGGTATATTGGTTCCAATAATATAGACATTTAAAGATTTTTGCAAAAGTATGTTAAAGGTCAAGGTCAAGGTCAGAAAGGCAAACAATACAAGAGATGTTTGTAAAACATGTATACCCCCAGACCCCCTGACCTTTGGTCTATTGACCTCAACTATAGAGGTCATCTAGTGGTCATGACTAATCACCACAGCAACTTTGAAGATCCTAAGCCAAACCACTGATCATTTATTGATCTGAAAACATTTAACAAGTTAAGGTCATGGTGACCTTGACCTTTGACCTAGTGACTTCAACAACTAAAAGGGTCATCTAGTGGTCACGACCAACTACCACAGCAAGTTTGAAGATCCCGAACCAAACCATTGAGCAGTTATTAATAGGAAACCATTTCATCAGTTAAGGTCATGATGACCTTGATCTTTGACCTAGTGACCTCAAAAACAATAGGGGTCATCTAGTTGTCATGACCAACCACCACAGCAAGTTTGAAGATCCTAAGCTAAACCCTTGAGTAGTTATTGATTGGAAACCATTTCACCAGTTAAGGTCATGGTGACCTTTACCTTTGAACTAATGACCTCAAAACCAATAAGGGTCATCTAGTGGTCATGACCAACCACCACAGTAAGTTTGAAGATGCTAAGCCAAACCCTTGAGCAGTTATTGATCGCAAACCATTTCACCAGTTAAGGTCACGGTGACCTTGACCTTTGACCTAGTGACCTCAAAAACATTAGGGGTCATCCAGTGGTCATGACCAACTACCGCAGCAAGTTTGAAGATTCTAAGCCAAACCCTTGAGCAGTTATTGATCGGAAACCATTTAACCAGTTAAGGTCATGGTAACCTTGACCTTTGACCTAGTGATCTCAAAAGCAATAGGGGTTATCTAGTGGTCATGACCAACCACGACAGCAAGTTTGAAGATCCTAAGCCAAACCCTTGAGCAGTTATTGATCGCAAACCATTTCACCAGTTAAGGTCATGGTGACCTTTACCTTTGAACTAATGAGCTCAAAACCAATAAGGGTCATCTAGTGGTCATGACCAACGACCACAGTAAGTTTGAAGATCCTAAGCCAAACCCTTGAGCAGTTATTGATCGCAAACCATTTCACCAGTTAAGGTCACGGTGACCTTGACCTTTGACCTAGTGACCTCAAAAACATTAGGGGTCATCCAGTGGTCATGACCAACTACCGCAGCAAGTTTGAAGATTCTAAGCCAAACCCTTGAGCAGTTATTGATCGGAAACCATTTAACCAGTTAAGGTCATGGTAACCTTGACCTTTGACCTAGTGACCTCAAAAGCAATAGGGGTTATCTAGTGGTCATGACCAACCACGACAGCAAGTTTGAAGATCCTAAGCCAAACCCTTGAGCAGTTATTGATCGCAAACCATTTCACCAGTTAAGGTCATGGTGACCTTGACCTTTGACCTAAAAAACAACAGGGCTCATCTAGTTGTCATGACCAACCACCTAAGCAAATTTGAAGATCCTAAGCCAAACCATTGAGCAGTTATTGATCAGAAACCATTTTACCAGTTAAGGCCATGGTGACCTTGACTTTTGACCTAGTGACCTCAAAAACAAAAGGGGTCATCCAGTGGTCATGAACAACTACCGCAGCAAGTTTGAATATTCTAAGCCAAACCCTTGAGCAGTTATTGATCGGAAATCATTTAACCAGCTACGGTCATGGTGACCTTGACCTTTGACCTAAAAAACAATAGGGGTCATCTAGTGGTCATGACCAACCACCACAGCAAGTTTGAAGATCCTAAGCCAAACCTTTGAGCAGTTATTGATCGCAAACCATTTCACCAGTTAAGGTCATGGTGACCTTGACCTCAAAAACAATAGGGGTCATCTACTTGTCATGACCAACCACCTAAGCAAGTTTGAAGATTCTATGCCAAGTTGTTTATTAGTTATCGTTTGGAAACCATCGATCTACCGACCTACCGACCGACCGACATGTGCAAAGCAATATACCCCCTTTTTTTCAAAAGGGGGGTATAAATATTGTTGGAAAGGTCTTGACACAAGAATGGTGCATATCAAGTATGGAAGACCTAGGTCCGTTTGTTCAAATGTTATAGGCATTTAAAGATTTTTGCAAAAGTAGGTCAAAGGTCAAGGTCAGAAGGGCAAAATTGTTGGCATGGTCATACTAAATATGGAAGCCCTAGGCCTATTGGTTCCAATAATACAGGCATATCAAGTACACTGAGCAAGGTTAGTGAAAATTGGACCATTCCTTGAGGAAATATTGCACGGAAATCAATCAGCTAATCAGATTGCAGCAGTCTAAGTGAAAATGCCCGTAATTTTCCGAAAAATGCGTGGAAATTGCCCAACACAGAACTCATACGAGGTATTTGGATATCAAGCACACTGAGCAAGTTTGGTGAAAATTGGACCATTCCTGGAGGAGATATTGCGCGGAAACCAATTGGCTAATCAGATCGCAGCAGCCTAAGTTAAAATGCGGAAACCAAAAACGGACAGACGGACGGACGGATTACTATAGAGCACCAGCATTTTCATGCGGGCCCTAATTAGACTATTTTTTATAATAGCTCATGGACACATGAATTTTGGGTTATGGCAGAAACTGCAGAAGCCCTCTGATCTAGGTCTATTATGTTTGCCAAGGCATAGAAAAGCGTATTTATGGAGTAAAGGGTGGATTAGGGTTTATACTGTATATCAAGCATCAGAATCAGTATTAGAATTTCTAGATATGGAGAGTATGTGGGTATTTAACCTTCAGCACTCTACTGGCGACTTTGTGTAAACCTATGCAATTAGCATCCAGACGAGAGTCACGAGACGCCAAGTAACTTGGCTCCAAACTGTTTGTCACTCTGACATTTATTTTTTTTAAAGAAATGAAATAAATACAGTAGAACCTGTCTTAAGCGACCGTCAAAAAGAGGTCTAATTAGGGCTCTGTAGGGCAGGTTGTGTAGTTTAAAGCAGGTAAAAATTAATGCAGAAAGCTTCTATAGCTTTCTGCATTACTTTTGCCCTGCATTAAGCAACCACCTGCTCTTTAAAGATTTCTGTGTTCAATCAAAAGTTCAAAGTCGCTTAAGACAGGTTTTACTGTACATAATAATAAAACTGAAGCAGATGACAATATGTTCAGACAACAGTGGACCTGAGTGCAGGATGTTAAGAAATCAAGGTAGACATATTGAATTTCTCTGCAAAACCATATTTTGTTGGTATTCATTAGAATTGCCTATATGAGGCAATTCTAATGTCAGATTATAAACTGAGGTGATTCTAATGAATATAGAAAGACACAATTTGGTGGAGAAATCAAATAAAGAGTTTGAGGTGCTCCTTTAATCTACTGCTCTGAGCATTATTTCCTCCACCAACCCAAAAGGTGCATAGTGCATATCCTGATCAGAAGCTGCTTTCCTGAATGGCTGTTGCTCTGTGCCCATACTGTTTGCAAATGTGCCCCGAGTGCCCTTTTACCCCATGATGACACAAGTAGTTCTTACCTGCAAGGCTTTACATCGAAGCTGTAGACAAATGGCTATCTTTCCAAGAACACGCTGAAATAGACACCCAGTAAAACCAGTTTTTAACTACCTTTTAAAAAGCAGGAGGCTTTTGGAAGTTTTCTGAATTTTTTTATCTTGCATAAAGATTCAACCTTTTTCTAACTTCTAATATCGAAGAAATATTCAGTGGTTTATTTTCGTAAAAGCACTTTGAAATTGCACATTCAAATTACCATCTTAATTAGTTTTCAGGTAACAATAATGACATCAAGAATATTTATCAGCTGATATTTTATAACGGCATATGAACACATGATATTTCGGCCATAATTGGCAGAAAATGTAGAATGAGATCTATATAATTCCATAAGCCATCTGATCTTGGTCTACTCTGTTAGCAAAGATGTGAAAATGCATGAAAAGGAATTTCTATCTGGCAAAGTTTAAATGTCATCCTACTACAGCAAGTGCCATAATAAGAGTGTTCAAAGGAACACATGTGTCACCTGCTGGGAGAAGTGTTGGAATAAAAAATATGAAAGTGTAATGGACAGACAGACGGACGTTCTAACGGATTGAGTGTATGTGGCTATTCTTTTGTTTGAAATAGCCACACAAACTGAAAATAAGCCACTTAAAACCGATGAGAACAAACAATCTTTTGTTCTCATATAATTATTTAGTCACATAAACAGGAATTGTTAGCGCAGACAGACGAATGGAAAAGTGATCCCTATGTGACACACTGCCTCTCGGCAGGTGACACAAAAATGGTACCCAAAAGAACAAAGAAATAAATGCACAGTAAATGTATCTAGTACTTGGAAGTTTTTGTTTTCAATTATTCTTGTGTGTCATACATACCTTATGCTCGTCACTAAAACTGGAACTATCAGATGAGGAAAATTTCTGCAACTGTTTTGACAACCTGTTCAATGCAAAAAAATGATACCAATTATTTATTTTCTTTCACAGTAAAAGCCATTTTTTTCAGGGACAGATGCACAGACACAATAACACCCATAAACAGGATAAATCTTTCTTCATGCTCCTTGTTCAGAGCTGTAGAACTAGAAAATAAGGGCTAAAACACAACTATATTTGTCCACAACAAATTCTTCAACAAATTCTTTATTGATTGTAACTGCTTGGAGGCCATTCTAATGAATACAACTTAGAACCTGTCTTAAGCCGCCATAAAAAAGAGTGGGTGTGTAAGGCAGGTGGTAGCTTAATGCAGGTCAAAAGCAATGCTCTGTATTGCAGATGTTATGTTTGGCCGCCTCCGGAACTATGATCAGTTTATAGAATATATTTGTTTGTACTTGTTGATTAACATCAGTTTCTGCCAACTATGGGCTAATTTGATGCCCAAAGAGAGGGGAGATGGCAAATACGCCATTCATTTATCAATCCCTGAGAGTGTAAAGTGCATGTCAGTACTTTAACCCTTTCCTTTATATAAATGTGTGTTCACGCATTTGTAAACAGTGTAGACCCAGATCTGACTCAGGGTCTGCTCTGTTTGCTAGTGGGAAATATGTTACTTTTTAAAACGGCTGCATTATTCCAGCTTCTATATTCACATAGTTCACATAGTTCTTCAGCCAGATATGGGTTGGTCCCATATAAACACTTGGTTTCTTGGGCTGTTTTCATGGTGCTTTCTCTATGCTGGTTGCAGCCTTTTATAGCTGGTCCGGGTATGAGCCGAGTATTCCTCGTCAGTCTTCTTTATTTTGCGCGTAGTTTTTCGTGTTTACAATAATGGATTCTCTTAACAGTCACTGTACTACACTGTCTAAAGAGTCTATAATTGCTCAATTTTTAAGACAGCTATTTTCACTATATATCACAAGCAGGTCTTACACTTAGATCTTATCTATCTATCTATCTATCTATCTATACATTCTGCAGCACCCCTTCACGGAGATTATGTGCAGCTGCGCGTCTGTGCTAAAATTAGTGAAGAGTAATAAAGCATGATAGAAGAGAAAGAGTGACGACAGATATATAGTGAAACAAGAGAGTCGTCACGGGTGACAAATGCCCCCAAAGTGTTTGACACCGAAATGCATTTTGGCGGAAAAACAATACAATGTAATGCAGGTGTAACATGAAATTTTGATGCTGTTAAAAATGACACAGGAGTCAGTTCTTAACATTAGAAACAGAACCTTTGGATTATGATAGCTAAGAAAAGAGCCAAGCGTCAAAACTTAGTTAAAAAGGACCCTAAGTCATTCTCAACGTTAAAAAGGACCCTGGGTTGATTGTCAACGTTTAAGGTATAGGAGATATGCTCTGGACAAGCTTTTTGTATCTGGTAAGATATAGAAGATATGCTCCGGACTGTAAAATTGAGGTCAAAGGTCAAGGTCAGTGATCTGAAAATGGTACACGACTATCCGCCATCCCAAGATGAACTCACAAATCAAATTTGGAATCCGTAGCTGGTAAGGTATAGGAAAAATGCTCCGGACAAGCTTTGTGTAAAATCTAGGTCAAAGGTCAAGGTCACAGTGACCTGAAAATGGTACGCGACACACCGTCATCCCAAGATAAACTCACACATTAAATTTGGAATCCGTAGCTGGTAAGGTATAGGAGATATTCTCTGGACAACCTTTTTTGTAACATTGAGGTCGAAGGTCAAGGTCAAGGTCACAGTGACCTGAAAATGGTACGCGACACTCCGCCATCTGAAGGTGATCTCACAAACCAAATTTGGAATCCGTATCTGGTAAGGTATAAGAGATATGCTCTGGACAAGCTTTTTGTAAAATCGGTCAAGGTCAAGGTTAAGGTCATAGTGACCTGGAAATGGTACATGACACTCCGCCATCCCAAGATGAACTCACACACCAAATTTGGAATCTGTAGCTGGTAAGGTAAAGGAGATATGCTCCGGACAAGCTTTTTGTAAAATCGGTCAAAGGTCATGGTCAAGGTCACAGTGATCTGAAAATGGTACGAGACACTCCTCCATCCCAAGATGAACTCACACACCAAATTTGGAATCCTTAGCTGGTAAGGAATAGGAGATATACTCCGGACAAGCTTTTTGTAGCTGGTAAGGTATAAGCGGTTTTTAAAATCGAGGTCAAAGGTCAAGGTCAAGGTCACAGTGACCTGGAAATGGTACGCGACACTCCGCCATCCCAAGATGAACTCACACACCAAATTTGGAATCTGTAGCTGGTAAGGTAAAGGAGATATGCTCCGGACAAGCTTTTTGTAAAATCGGTCAAAGGTCATGGTCAAGGTCACAGTGATCTGAAAATGGTACGCGACACTCCTCCATCCCAAGATGAACTCACACACCAAATTTGGAATCCTTAGCTGGTAAGGTATAGGAGATATACTCCGGACAAGCTTTTTGTAGCTGGTAAGGCATAAGCTTTTTTTAAAATCAAGGTCAAAGGTCATGGTCAAGGTCACAGTGACCTGGAAATGGTACGCGACACTCCGCCATCCCAAGATGAACTCACACAGCAAATTTGGAATCTGTAGCTGGTAAGGTAAAGGAGATATGCTCCGGACAAGCTTTTTGTAAAATCAAGGTCAAAGGTCAAGGTCAAGGTCACAGTGACATGAAAATGGTACGCGACACTCCCCCATCCCAAGATGAACTCACACACCAAATTTGGTATCCGTAGCTGATGTGACAAAGGAAATATACTCCGGACAAAATGTACACACACCCACACACACACACACCCACCCACCCACCCACACACCCACCCACCCACACACCCACACACACACACACCCACCCACACACGCACGGTGCGATCACTATATGCCGCCAAAGCCTAGCTTTGGGGGCATAATAATGTTATAGAGGTTTCAGTGAAGTTAAAAACAGGATAAAAACAATGTTGTGACTTATGGCATTTTGTGCTCCAGGGTCTGGACTGCTGTCTTGAACATTTGCAGTTCAGGCAGCATGACCACACTCTGTGGCAACCTGTTCCACTGGACAACTGCCAGTGGAAAGAAAGAGTACTTGTAGCAGTTCACTCTGGTATGGATCTGACAGAAGGCGAGAGGATGGCTATGCCGGGTCATTCTGTTTGGGGTTTGGAAGTACTGGGGGATTTCAAGAGCTACTAGTCCATAGTGAATTTTGTACAGCATAGTCAGTCTGGCATCTGCTCTCCTCTGTTCTAAGGATCTCCACCCCAGGGTATTTAACATGGAGGTGACACTGTCATATTGGGAGTACCTACCCAGGGTCCAACGGGCTGCTGGTCTTTGGCATGCCTCGATTTTGGAGATGTTGGTCTGGGTATGCGGGCTCCATGCAGGAGAGGCATATTCCAACTGGGGCCTAACAAGGGTTTTATAGGCTAATTTCCGTACTGGCTTACTTTTTGTTCTTATATATCTCTTTATAAACTCCAGAGATCTGGACGCTGTCGATATAATGGACTGGATGTGGCGGCTCCATCTAAGATCATTTGAGAGGATCACCCCCCGATACTTGGCGTCATCGACAGCATCCAAAGTCTGGCCATGCAGGGAGTAAGACGTTTTAGTGATGTGCTTAGCTCTGGAGATATGAAGAACATGGCATTTTCTAGGGTTAAATGACATGTCCCATTTATCTTCCCAGAGTTGTAATTTCTCAAGATCGAATTGTAGAGTAGAGCCATCTTGGTCATTTCTGATAGTCAGGTAGATTGCAGTGTCATCGGCAAAGAGCCTAATTTGAGAAGTGATGTTGTCAGGAAGGTCATTTATATAAAGAAGGAATAAGAGAGGACCAAGTACAGAGCCTTGGGGTACCCCTGAACTTACTCTAAGTTCTTTAGTGTTTCAGTTTAGGCATTTTGGTCTAAATTTGTTTTGCCCCCCAACCCAGTTTTTATTTAGCCTACTTTTAAATGTATTGATGGAAGGTGCTGTTACAATTTGTTCGGGTAAATTTAATTATTCCATTGATCAAATACCCTACGGCTAAATGAGCATCTCCTAATTTCAGTGTGTGACCACTGCTTATAAATTACCTTTGAATTTCTCCTGAGCGAGGTGGCATTAAGACCAGGGAAGAATCTGTGTCTACTTAGATGTACATGCCCATGCATTATTTTGTATGTTTCTAACAAATCTGCCCTAGTCCTTTTGTATTCAAGACTCTGAAGGCCTAGCTCCCGTAATATCTCTGAATATGATCTGTTTGTAATGCCTTTTATCATACGAGTGGCCCTATGCTGCACATTTTCCAAAGCTTTTTGGTCTTTTTTTTTAATCTAGGAGACCAGATGGCTGAAGCATATTCCAGATGGGGTCTTACAAGAGATTTATAAAGTATCAAAAACTTGAATTATAACTATTTTGTCTATGAATATTCAGTAATTTGGAATAAACACAGAACAGGGAAAGAGTTAAAGCAAGAATATATAGTAAGATACAGATAAATACAAGTTTGTATCAAAGACCTATCGCGACGTAGGGTGTTTTCGACGGTATCCGATTCGGTCGTTTCCGCTTTTTATCCGCGCGTGCTTTGCAGAGGTCACGTGATGTTTTTATGAAGCTGTCGGAGTAAAATGTCATCCTTATTGAAACTCAACAAAATGGACATTAGAAAGGTAAGAAAACGATTCGTGTATATAAACATGCATGTTTAGCTATATTTTGTATATTCCCAAATTACTACACTTTTTTTCCTCTTTTTTTTTAAAAATTTCATTGATCGAAAAAATTTGACAGATCGTCTGGTGAAAATAGGTCATTCATATATAAAGGTCACGTGACTGTGGTTTACAGAAACTATAGTGCTCAAAAAATAAAAGGCGTCAGAATTTTCGTTTTTTTGTAATAAAATTTTGCTGAAGCAGGTTATCTTTTTAGGTAGATCTAATGTAAAATATTAAACTTAGGATGTCTTTTTCTGCTTTTTCTGTTACTAGAAACCACCAGTCCGTGGTCCCTACCGGAAATATGATGCTGATCACCTGACAGAGGCTTACAAAGCTGTCATAGAAGATGACCTACCTGTAGAGAGGGCAGCCAAATTATTTGAAGTACCTATAACAACACTGAAAGATCGTGTGAAAGGCAGGGTATATGTAGACACAATCAAATCTGGTCCAGGGACAATTTTTACTCAGGAACACAAGGCCCTGTTGTCTGCATACATCTATATACACAAATAAATCTATCTATCTATCTATGCCCATCTAAAAACTATGGCAGAGGTTGGGTATGGTTATTCAAGGCAAGAAGTCCTCAACCTAGCCTCTGACTATGCTATTCATGTTGGAGTCAGAGATAAAAAACATCCTCTTGGCTATGACTGGTTTTATGGATTTTTATCTAGATGGTCTGAATTAAAGGTAACCAAACCAAGAAGCCTTGAAGTCTGTAGAGCCAAATCTGCAACTGCTTCTGCTGTAGGAAATTACTTCTCTGAACTGAAGACAATATTGGACAAATATGACTTGACAGACAAACCAAATTTTATATACAATATTGATGAGAAGGGCCTCAGTTCTGAGCATAAGCCACCAAAGATAGTGTCTGGTAAAACTTACAAAAGTCAGGCTGTAACATCAGGAAAAGGAAAGAATGTTACACTAATTGGTTGTGCTAATGCAGCTGGACAACAGGTTCCTCCATTCTTTGTATTTCCAGGAAAACAGATGATCGAATCATTGATGGAGGGAGCTTCTCCAGGGGCAGCAGGTGCAGTTTCTGACTCTGGGTGGTCAAACTCAGAAATTTTCGAACAATATATGAAAGATCACTTGATGAAATATTTGCCCAGTAGATCTCAAACTTATGTGTTAGTACTGTATGATGGGCATAGGAGTCATGTTACCCTTCCTTTGATTCAGTGGGCAATTGAGCAGTACATTATCCTATTTGTATTGCCCCCGCACTGCAGCCATATCTTGCAACCTCTAGATGTCAGCAGTTATGGACCCCTAGAGTTGGCCTGGAACTCCGCATGCCACAGATATCTTCGGGAATCTGGTGGTAAGGTTATTACCCGTTACGAAGTTTGCAAACTTGCATGTAGAGTGTATACATCTACACTCATCCCATCCAACATACAAGCTGCCTTCAGAAAGTCAGGTATCTTCCCTTATGACCCCAAAGTAATTAGCCCAACAGCTACAGCCCCCTCAACAGTATTTCCTAGGCCTGATCCTATTAACATTGACAATGACTCATCAGCAGAAGATTTCTTAGAATCTAGGGGTGGTGATATTTTGAAAAATGTAGCAAAAGCAAAAAGCAGAAAAACCTTAAGTAAAGTTGTAGGAGGCAAAGCAATAACTGAGCCATCTGTAGTCGAGGCTGTTAAGACTCACCTGGACTTGCAAAAACCAAAGCCCAAAAAAATTGACACAAATTCCAAGGGTGGGGGGAATGTTGAAATTCCAGTGCCTGGGCCTTCCGGGGTTAAGAGAAAGAGAAATGTTATCCCTAACAAAACTCAATATGATGATTCTAGTGAATCTGGTGAGAGTGATGTGGAGGAGAGTGATAAGTGTACAATGTGTCACAGGTTTTCACCAGAGGGACTTAAAGACAAGCCAGATCTGTTCTTTGTAAAGTGGGGATGCTGTGACAAATGTGATAAATGGGTTCACCTGTCTTTCTGCACACCTGTGAAAATATTGCGCAGAGGTGACCCATTTGTCTGCCCCCTTTGCACCTAAATTTACAATCAGTCACAAGTAACTGTGTACATAAGAGTTAAATTGTTTGTTAATTCTGTTTTAAAATAGTTAAAACTGTTGAAAATGTTTGAGAAACACTCTTTGCTACATTTTATATGCATTGACGCATAAACTTTTGTGGGCAGTATAGTTTCCTGGCTGCTGACCTTTGACCGTCGAAAATACCCCACGTGAGCGCCGTACGCATGCTTGGTAAGTACCCACCATTTTGGTTCAAAATGTAAACAATTCGACGTTGCCGTAGTTCTTTATAAAATATCAGTGATATACATTCGTTTGCATGTTTCACTCACATATTTATTTAAGCAATCGGCGTTTGTTTAAGTAGGTCAAATTTACGAAAACTGCTTACACCGTCGAAAACACCCTACGCCGGGATATATGTGTATCGGTTACCAGTCGTTTCGCCCACCTGGATTTTTCGCACCTGGTCATTTCGCACCTGGTCGTTTCGCTCCCAATTGGGGTCCTGGTCGTTTCGCCCCCCCATACCCTGGTCGTTTCGCCCCCACTACAAAACTGGTATACAATGTATATGAAATCAGATTTCCAAAAATGTTAAATTCAGAAGGGCGTATACATGAGTAAACTCGGAATCAAACAGAGAAGACACTGATCAGTCGACTCAAACAAGAGCCATCTTATCAGGGTCTATCATGTACATTGTACATGTATGCACCGTAAAAGTTTCAACCCTTGCTAACACGTTAAAAGTTTATATTAACTGTAGCGTATCCTTATATTGTTCAATGTGGACCTCTATTATGTATATGGTGCTAAAAATTACAGGTTTGTAGGTTGCTTTATGTATATAATTCCGAAAACTTTCAGAAAGGTTTATATATATATATATAATTTATTTAGTTTGTACATAGCCGAGCAAACCGGTCAGATTCTGATCAATTGGCTTTTACAGGAGCAACACGTGTTTGAAGCTTGCGGATAGATGACCGAGACTGTTGATAAAAAGGTGTGAAAATCCAATCACGCTATATTAAATCGCTGATTGGATTAAACACCTACTTAATTCATTATAAATGGACTATAACGGGTGCGAAAATCCTATCCTACCGATCAGGGTCAGCCCTGTATTCTTTCGACTTGACATTTTCTGCTATGACAACACTTTACCTGACGAATGAAATCTAATGAATGGTGAAATATACTTGTTTGTTTTTTTTTCTTCTGGAAATGACTCTTATTAAGGGTGACATCATTATTTATTAGTGACTAAATTACACTAACATAGTAGACCCAGATGAGACGGTTCATGTCTCCAATTTTAAACCATGTATTGAAAAATCGAAATTACATGAATTTAACCATATAACTTGTATATAACCATTATATATTGTATACAGTGGGCGAAGCGACCCAGGAGCGAAACGACCAGGTACAAAACGTCCTGGGAGCGAAACGTCCAGGGCGCGATCTGGTTAGTGGGCGAAACGTCTGGTCACCTGTGTATAATCTATAGGTCTTTGTTGGTACTGGTTTGTTGTATTAATTTTCTGCACAATGATTCCTAATAACACTGATCATGTCAGATGACCATTCTAAGCCGAAACTTTTCATTAATGAACAAATAATTGTTCCTCTATCAATTATGTACCTTTGGTAATCTTCTATTGCTTCAACTGGCTGCCCCCATAGATCGAAGTCCGTGCCCCGTTTAAACGCAGTGTGCCATGCTGTGACAACCTTCTCTTCGTCGTCTGACTCGCCCATTTCAATATTCTCTATTTACTGCATACTTCCATGTAGAAAAAGCTTATAAAGTCGATAAAATGCATTTTTGACATTTCAGTTGACTTTTTTTTCTCGGAAATTGTTAAGACGGAATATGGCAGAGATAAGTCGTAAAATTTGTCTTTTGAAATTCTCGTATAAGGTTTATTAGAATATATTAATCAATTGATTTTGATCTGACAATAATGTATATTCAGATTTTTTAGTGTATGAGAATCTGATGATACGCATTAGATAAAATATTATGCTCATTAATTTTTACGACTTAATACTTTGCGCATGCGCAGACAGTTTTTCCTCCATTTCCTGTTGTGGATTATGCGGAAGAAACATCAAAGTTGTAAACACAAAACATTCTCTTTATGATACTTTGATGTGACAATGGCTTTATCACTTATGTAGAAAGAATCCCGAAGATGTTATGTAAACAGCGGTAGATGCAAAATTTGGACCGCAAGGCTCCTGGAGGATGGAATAGTTGAAGGTCACACACCAATGAATCCTCCTCCCAAGATGGGGGCTTTCATCCAGTTTTATAAAGAGCAAACGTGTTAGAAAACATTGCAAATATGTTTGCAACAAATCCAATTAGTGATAGTAATACTTATGACTTTTTGTCAGAAGAGAATGCTGCCAAATGGTCTGGGCTGTTCGTTGATTCGCTGAACATGGTGAGTTTCTACTGAGGGTAGGAAGAAGTCTGAAACTTACTTACTCAAAATTTCCATTTAAATTGTAAATATTTACAGCCAAATTGGACCAGAAATAGTTCACTATAGCTGTAGATTACATGTTCAGGTATATGTATTATGTTTAGAAACATGTCACATGTGAATGGTTTGAAGTTTCAGTTTGAAAAAGTTATTTTGTTGAGCTTTAGAATATAGAAATATTGATAATGAAATTTATTCAGCAAGGTTTTTTCCTCATCTGTTTTTGTGTGTCGCATGCGACAGCAATCACAGCATACAGCTAGCCTTGATTTTTAGTACATTATCTAGGACATGCTTTGATTTTGTTGACATGTGGCTGCTAGTTATAAATTTCCCATGTCTGCAGTGAAAAGTGTTTTAGAGCTTGTCAGGGTTACAGATAAGGCGCGTATCTGCGTAAATACGCAATTAAATTTAGCTGAAAAGCAATTACTTTAAAATTCATGCGTACTGAAAATCAATTATAAACGTGGTTTACGCAAATGCATTCAAACGGACGCGTATTAGTATACGATTATAAACGTGGTTTACGCAAACGCATTCAAGCAAACGCGTATTAGTATTCGATACACAAATGACGATTGTTTACTGTGACACCGGTCTGCTGTTTTACCGCTACACCGGCTAGACTGGTTATTCATTTTACGGGTCTCGGTACATATAATTATGCAGCATCCTTTTAGTACTTTCGTTTTCAAATAGTAAACCAGTCACGCCGTCTGCTTTACAAGTAAACATGGCGTCAAGAGGACGAAAGAAGAGAACACCGCAACAGAAAAATACATTGTTTGATTACATGAAACCTTCTCTGAATGAACCAGAATTAATCTGTAACGGCATATTGGATGAGCTTGTGAACAATGTATGTTACACACCAAATGAGATTGTCGGTGGAATTATAGACGAGCTTTTATCGCATATATGTAAGCCCCCGAAGAAACACGACGGTGCAAAAGTCAGCAAAGTAACGGTCAAGGAATGGCTTGTAAAGTATCCGTGGCTTATAATAAATGAAGCATACACAAACATGAAGTGTTGCATATGTGTTGAGATGAAATCAAAAATGAAACTGTCGAGTGTGTGGGCCAATGATGGTACATTGAATATTCAGGTGTCGAGCATCACAAGACACAATCAGAGTGCTGAACATAACAATGCATGCATCGAGTCTGAAAAATGTAAAATACAGGCAGAAATAGACAGGGAGAGACATGCAGAAATGGACCTATATGACACCTCAGAATCGGTAAGTGATGCTGATAAGATTGTGTTTAACACTGTGTATTTTGCAGCAAAGAGTGAAATTCCATCCAATTCAGTTAATGGACTCCTAGAACTACAGTCAAAAAATGGCCTGTCTGTGAAGTACACAAATCTCAGTTGGAACTCTGTGACTGAGATGCAGAATTCCATTGCACATGTGCTGAAATCTGAACTAATAGAAGACATAACATTGTCTGGGGTATTTGCAGTTATGCTTGATGAAAGCACTGATGTGACTGTTGATAAGAGACTGAGCATATGTGTGAGATATGTTAAAGCAGGTGAGCCTGTAACGAAAATGCTGTGTAATGTTCCACTGGATGATGGACGTGCTCATACCATTATGAACTGTGTAGTTGAAGAATTTCAGCGTGTGGACATTGATCTAAAAAATTGTACATCCCTTGCAACCGATGGAGCTGCCGTAATGATGGGTAAACACACGGGAGTAGGCAAGCAAATGTCAAGCAAATACTCGCCCTTCTGTACTCAGATTCATTGTATGGCACACAGAATAAACTTAGCGTGTTCTGATGCAGTAAAGAAGAATGACTACATGATCAAATTCAGAGACAAGTTCAATAGCCTGTACTTTTTCATAAGTGCTTCAAGTATCAGAACTCTTGCTCTGAAAAATATACAGAAATTATTGGAAGAACCAGAAATCACTGTGAAAGAACCATATTCAATTAGGTGGTTGGGACTAAGAGATGCAGTATCTGCAGTATTTGGATCCTTTTTATCAGTTCTGAGTACGCTGTCAAAATTTGCAGCAGAGAAGAATCCTGCAGCCAAGGGTCTGTACAAATACTTTTGCTCATACAAAGCTGCCCTAGTCATTGCTCTAGTGCTTGATGTGCACAATGAACTAGCAATCCTGAGCTGTGAATTGCAAAAGAAAAACCTGCTGTTCAGTGAGGTAAGACCAGTCATGGATGCGACCATTTCAAAACTCAACAGTCTGGAAGAAAATGATGGGGAATGCCTTACCAAGACAAAATTAGAGATAGAGAAAAGAGATGAAGGTGTATTTTATGGAGTGGAGAAATTGAGTTATCATGAAAACATGGACAGTGAATTTGAAACAATAAGGAAAGACTACATCAAAAGGTTGAAAAAGAATATGAAGACTAGATTTCCAGAGGGAGATAGTGCCATATTTTATGACTTTAGCCATCTATTTGAGCCAACAGTGGTAAACTCTTCAAGTGTAGAAGAATGCAATAATGCTGTTGAGTCACTGGCCACTCTGTATGGGTATGAGAAGAAAGTTAGAATTGTAGAAGGAAATCTCACAGAAGGGACTGAAGAGCATGAGCGTGTAATAAGGCCTTTAATTGATCCTGAAAAGCTACAGGAAGAGTGCCCTAGACTGTATGGCATGATCAAAGGCACTTATGCAAACTTTACTACTGATAAGCTCTGTAAAAGATTGATTCTTTTACACAAGAACATGATGCCAAATGTAGCCAAACTTGCTGCAATAGCCCTTTGTATGCAGCCAACCAGTGTAGAATGTGAGCGTTCATTCAGTGCACAGAACAGGCTGAAGACAAAGTTTAGAGCAAGACTTAAGTCTGAGCAACTGAATACACTGATGATAATCAGCATGTTGGGTCCCAGTGTTGCAGTGTTTGACCCAGTTCCTGCTGCAAGACACTGGAATGCCTTGAAGAAAAGGAGGAAATCCAGACTCTTTACAGAGTTCAAACCTAGGCCAGCAAAGAGGCCTAAACTCTGCTAAATAACTGAAACCCTGAAGAGTTAAACTGTTATTAAAGCTGGAAAGTAGCAGCATCTAGTTACCTGTTGACAAGAGTTAAAATGTTAGTGTCATTAAAGCTGGAAAGTAGCAGCATCTAGTTACCTGTTGACAAGAGTTAAAACTGTTATAAAGCTGGAAAGTAGCAGAATCTAGATACCTGTTGACATGTTAATAAGATTGATTTGAACACGACTGAAATTTAAGTTTACATTGTATGGTGATGAAGATCACAGAAACATTTTAAGACAGTAGCAGTTGTTTAAGACATCATGAAGATCAAAATACTATTACATTGTATCAGGAAGGATATTCTCAAGACAATGATTACAAAGTACAGAACAGTACCCCTTGCTTCAGAAACAAGTAAGTTACATGATAAATGCAGTAATAGGCTTATAATTTGTATATTGCATTGAAGCTTAAAGTGTTGCAGTAAAAAAGCAATTCATTTCAAATTGATGGGGTAACAACTTTCTTGATACTCAATCAAAATTCTGATAACCCAATTCCTTGAAAAAGTAAGGAGTAAATACCCAATTAACCCAAAACCTTATCTGTAACCCTGGCTTGTATTAATTGTTGTTTACTCCATATATATGAAGTGTGAATGACCAACCATGTGTGCCAAGAACTGACAGCCCACTTGCACAGCATCTTTCAATCAAATGCGGATTTAAGTTGCCATTCATGCGATAAATAGTACTCTAACAATCAGTAAAATGTGAGATTTATGCATGCTTGACAAACTACCTCTAAAAAGAATGCCTCTTTTCATCCCCCTGCCGACCACCCCCAGCCCCCCACCCACCTGGTTGACAATAGTAAGGGGGCATTATGTTTTGCACCAGTCTGTCCATGTGTCACGCTTGTCCATCCATCTGTCCTTGTGTCCCGCTTGTACATGCCGTTGGTTGTCACAGTTTTTTCATGGTCAAGCACCACCACAGGGGCATCATAATAAGCAGACAGTGTGTGTTATAATTGTGTAGGAAAGAAATGCTGAGTAATTTGCACATACACATGTATTCTACATCATAATGGAACAGACTACCAGCGACTGTCGCTGAGGCCCACTCTTTGGCATCCTTTAAGAGTGGGCTCTCTACCCTAACTTTCCAAATGGAGCATTCCCTCCTGGCTGTTATTAGCACTGTGTGATGGGCTTGAGCTGTGCCAGCGGGGTTTTGCACCCTGGTACCGCCACAGAAGCTGGATTGGTCTTGCCTTGATGGTACGAATACAGCTGGGGAAACTTTCCTTTTTCTCCCTTTTACTTTATTTCACAAATATCTTGTCTGCTACTTTTCTATCTTTCCTATTATTTCATTTTTACTGAAATCTTTTTCTTGGCGCACCGTTGTAAAATTGTCACCTATGACAGGACAACGTAGATGTAGATAATAAGCTGACAATGTGTGCTATAATTGTGTAGGACAGAAATGATGAGTAATTTGCACATACACATGCACTATACTGCTTTTAGGAGATACCCACAGGGTAACTTGTATTAAATTAGTCTTCAATTAACCAATTTCGAGTCTTACCATGTAACAAGAAACAGGATTAAAAATTTGCTAATTCTGTCTGAAGCCAGATGATTGGGAAAACCCACTAACCTATATGTCCGTTTGGGAAGTCATGAATGCTAAGTGAAGTTAACCAACCAGAGAAGTCATTGCTTACAAAATTTTGCATGAAGGTTTTCCCATGCTGGCTGCAACTATGTTATTCCCACAAGTTTTGGTACCTCATCTGTATCATGTTTTGATTTTGTCTATTTGCTATATACCTACTTGGGTAAGTTTATCAAAGTACATGTCTGTATGGAAATTTATGCTGGCTGTACACAATACATGAGAAATATTTATGACCAAACCATGATTCCAAATGGAGCTTCACTCTAAGTAATATTTAGTATTCCCATAATAACTCATAACAAAAAATTACTAATTAATGTTATCTCATCAGAGCAGACTTACAGGAGCCATCTGATCTGGGTCTACTTTGTTTGCAAAAGCATAGGAAGGTGTATTTATAGAGTAAAGGGTTAAATCAATATTCTGGAGTAGAGGGTTAAAATGTCATCATTTCATATTTTATTAATCATTTGAAGTTTTATTTCAAATGGGAATTACAATGTGTGGTACTATTCTTATTCAAGGGGGCACTCAACACTATCTTTCCACCTCTACTTGATTTAACTAAAGAATGGGATTATTATGGTCAGAAAGCATGTTTATCATGGGCTAATCTACAACATTTTTAGCTTGTCTGTTTCAAAGAAAAGTCGAGCTATTGTGGTCACTGGGTCATTGGCGTTGTCGTCGTCTGTGTGCAAAAACTTTAATGAAGCTCATTTCTAGAAAAGTATAAGAGGTATCAACATGAAACTTCATAGGTTAGTAGATCTCATTGAAGGGAAATCCCCTACATAAGAACCATAACTGTTTATTTCAAAATTTTGGAGTTATGGCCCTTTTTTTAAAAAAATTCGCTGGACAAGCACCAAATCAGACAATCGTTGGCGCCGCACACAGCTCTTGTTGGGGTTTGCACTTTCTTTTCTTAATCATTATTATTTTTACACATATTGATACTTTGAATTATGTACATGTAGACCTTATATAATACATAAATGAGCCTTTTAATTATTGCACTGTTGCTGTTCTTGTGACTAAGAGCAGTTGAGTTACATCTACTGGTTTGGTATAAACTATTGGTCTTGGTTAAAAGTGGATGGCATTAACCTTTGCTTTACACCATGAATATTCATGTGAGAACTAATGGCATTATGAATTCCTGAATGTAAAAATGGGGGGTGGTTGTTCGGGTTAACAAAACACACTTTTTTGTGTCATCTGCCGAGAGGCAATGTGTCACTTAGGGATCACTTTTCCGTCGTCTGTCTGTCCGTGTCTGTCTGTCCGTCCGTCACACTTACCTTTTTTGGCTGTCATTTCTAAACTAATCATTATAGAGCTTTCAAATTTGACACGTGGAGTAAGCATGATGAGAGGAAGTGTCATTGCGCAAGGGCCACAACTCTAGCATCACTATTTTTTGAGTTATTCCCCTTTTTCAATTTTTTTTGTCCGGACAATAACTCTTTATCTACTGGTTCAATTGATTTGAAACTTCACATATGGAACAAGCATGAAGAGAGGAAGTGTCATGCACAAGGGCCATAACTCTAGCATCAGTATTTTTGGAGTTATTCCCCTTTTTAATATTTTCTTGTCCGGACAATAACTCTTTATTTACTGGTTCAATTCATTTGAAACTTTACATATGGAACAAACATGATGAGCGGAAGTGTCATGCACAAGTGTCATAACTCTAGCATCATTATATTTGGAGTTATTCCCCTATTGTCATATTGTTATTCTTATTTCTTATTATTTTTACAAATACCATTCAGGTTTGTCATGTTTATACCATTGTCAACTACACCATGGGTTGGTGGGTCAGTGGAGGTTTCTTTTAATACGGTGGGGGACTCATGTATTGCATAGCAATACAACATAAACTTGTTCCCCTTTGTTTTGATTTTCGCACTCCAGCATATTAACAGTTTTTGTATCAGCTTGGAGCAGGTGACACATGTGTTCTTCCGAACACTCTTGTTTTTCATTTCACTTGGTCAGAATTATGGCTGTGACAGTGTCAGAGACTCAGACATGTTTGACTATATATGTCATTCATTTATGTAATGTATGGAATATGTTGTGACGGCTGAATATTTTTAGTTTTAGTAAAATAGTAAGCTAAGTATGTTTCTCCTAAAAGATTAGAACTAGATTAACCCTTTAGTTCATGAATATTTATACAAGAATTCATGACTTCATAAGTATTAATTAGAATAAATTTTATTCCGACATATGAACACAGGCATTTTTGGCCATTACAGAAAGTATAGAATCAGATCTAAGTAATTCTGCAAGCAAACAGGAGCTAGGTGATCTGAGTCTTATCTGTTTGCAAAGATCCGAAAAACATATTTAATTATCTATGGAGGAAAGGTGTTACGTTCTTCTCATATTTGTTACAGTTATTAATTATTTTCTTTGATTTGCATTGCAGGTTCACAAGCAAGTCCATCCCTCTCTGACGCCCAATAAGGATGCCCTGGAGTATGTAGAGTCGTTGATAACCCAGTTACTGGCCACTCTGTGTGCCTCAGAGCCACATGTGGTCCAAGATGTTGAAGACCGGGTCCAAAAAACTTTTCCTGATCCAATTGATAAATGGGCAATAAGAGATGCAGAGAGGGCCATTGAGAAAGTGGACAATAAAAGCAAGAAGAACACAAGCCTTGTGTTACCAGTGGATAGAATACATACTCTACTAGTGAAGGTGGGTCCATCATCTCTGATGTTGTAGCAGCTATTTTACTTCATGAATATTCATGTGAGAAATGATTGCATCATGAATATTAATTAGATGAATTTTTTATAATGGCATATGTACACAGAATATGTTTGTCATAGCAGAAACTGTAGAATCAGAACTATATTGTTTCATAAGCCAACATAGCAGACCTGATGTTGTTAATTACTATCTTATTCATAGTGTTTCTATGAATTTGATACAGAATCAGCCGGAACTAAGCCAACATTTTCTACTGACTTTGGTAAAGTTTCTCTATTTTAAAAAGTTGGTGGTTTTCTAAGGATTTAGCCGTCTTTAGATATTGTTAATATCTAGTTGAATATCAATACAATTTTATCCATATGTTAGTTAGATAGAATCAACCTGTTACACTGAATATTCACGTAAGAATAGATGACATCATGCATATTAATTTACTGTTTTTTATAATGGCAAAAGGAATGTTTATCAATGGCAGAAACTGTAGAATCCGAGCTATACAGATCCATTTAGGCATTATAAGCAAACAGAACAGACCCTGATCATGAGACTCCAATAGGAGCTGTCAAATCTAGGTCTTCTCTGTTTGCAAAAGTGTCAAAAGGCGTCTATGAAGTAAAGTGTTAACAATTTGTTTCTACAGAGTTCAATAGGGACTTCATTAAAGGCATTTCGAAAGGAATGTTGACCCATTAACCCCATACTGTGTATTTTGGGAGCTGACTGTCAGGGATCTTATACACAAACTGATAAGGCGGGCTACCATCACAGAGGATCAATGTATAATTGATAACTTTATCTCTTATGGCTATGGACCCTGACTGGACACTTCAGAGCACAGCTGGATATTGTGTATATAGGGGGGTCACTTATATAAGGAGCTTTGAAATGCCTTTAACCTCAGTTTGTTTGTTTACTGTTTCAGGAGGTTCTTGGCTACAGAATTGATTACAGTGTTACTGTGTATATTGTAGCAGTACTGGAGTATATCGCTGCTGATATTTTAAAGGTTTGTTCACAAAAAAGTTTTTGTATATCTTTTTACTCCATGAACTTTCAGGTAAAAATTGATGACATCATGAATATTAATTTGATTAATTGCTCTACCGACACAATGAGACAGAAATGTCTGGCCATTGCAGAAACTGTAGAATCATATCTATTTTATATCACAAGCAGAGCAGGCCTTGATCCAGGGTTTCTGCTGCCATTCGCCACTTTCGCAAATGGCGAAAAAATATCCGAGAGTGGCGAAAAAAAATTGACCAATCAAATTTCAAAATTTACCTTAATTAACCCTTTATCTGGGAAATTAGCTGTGAAAGATTGTTTAATATTAATCTCATTGCCTCGGGCACCCTCGTGTCAACCTGACAGGTTGTTTGCCAATACACACACAGATTAAGAGCCTATAGAAAACGATAACCATATGCACGTTCAATTTGTCACTTTCAGAACAAAATCACGTGACAGAAGCAAAATTGCAATCGAATACGATCATAAACTGAAGATAGAAAGCTCTTCGTGGTCAGTATACTCTGTCAAATTGGAACATTAATACGTTAAAAAATTTATTTCGCGTATCCTCTCATCTTGTTTTCTCTGAAGGAAATGATGAAGGTAGTAGAACGTGTTCTTCCGACTACTTCTACTCCTGTCTCACTTAATCGTACACATTCATTTTTCAACTTCCGAACCACTTTTGTAGACGTAGTTTTGTCATGAATTCTAGATAGGGTTTCGGTCAATTTCCTGTTAGATGCTATCCATTCAATTCTTGATCAAATTTGAATGCAAAAGGTGTGAACAAAATTCAACCAAAAGCAGTTAAAACGTTCTAATGAGACGTTCCAGCTAATGGTATTTTGGGTGATGGGGTAAAATGGTAGAAAGACTGTTGGCCGTTTGGGAGGCGAGTTCAGTTGCTCGACACATTCTGATGGTTTGTTCAGTTGTACAAATGATCCTGAACTATAAACTCTGTGTGTTTTCAAGACAGGGATATCGTTGAAACTGAAAATAGCTCGATAACTCCATTTAGAGTACACAAATGTGAACTGAATTTACCCAGATATACAAGCCGAATCTTAGCTTGTAAAAATAAATGTGTAACTACCTATACATAACTTGTAAATGTTGATATAATGCATTCAGCAGCCACTTTGGTCCATTCTTTTGGGTGATAATATAAATTTGACTGGTCTTAGTATAAGCTATACTTTATCCTTTGTAATAAAGCATTGGTCCCTCCCAACAAAACTCCCTCCGTACAACAACCTATTTTCCTGATTCAAACCAAAGTTATACACTAGTTTTAATGAAACATTTATTCAGAAATGACCGAGTATAGAAGTCTGAGATTAATGGACTGAATGTGAAGCTTGCTGTTTGAGTAGTTAACATTTTATGGCATCATATTGATATATTGCTATGTAGAAAATAAAATTCAGAAAAACAAGAAGTCATAGCATTACTTTAACATGCATAAATGTTATGTTAGTTTATGCTCCAGGTATACTGGAAATGGTGCCTTTTGTAGTCCAGATTTAAAAAAAAAATGCTGATCATATGGCTCCTATAGGAGCCATATGATCTGAGTCTACTCTGTTTGCAAAGGCATAGAAATGGGTATTTATGGAGTAGATGGTTAAAAGCACTGCCTCCTTTTTACAGACAAATACTTTGTGAAGATAATTTATTTCTTTTTATCTGAATATTTAAAAAATGATATTTAGATTTACTATTTGGTAAGACAATGCATTGAAAGGTAATTTATTCTGCTTAGCTTGAAAGATGACCAAACAAGAGTGAAAATAGGGACGTCTCTTCAAAATACATTGTAAATTTATGTTAAACAAAGTCTGTAAATTTATGTTAAACAAAGTCTGAAGCATTTAAAACATACATGTACTGTACACCTGATGGTTATTTCATTTGCGATTTGTTCATTATCCATTGTTTAATTTGTCTAGTCAAATAGTCTGTTCATATACAGTAAAATCCTCTAAACTGGACTAAGGTTAGGGACAGGTAAAATTCCGGTTTAGAGGGGATTCCGATTTTGAGAGGTTTTTAGATATGACCATATTTATCATCCAGTGTACATGGACACATACACCTATTTTAATAACCAATCAACCAATCAATTATTATCCAGATTATCCATAAATCAACAATTTAAACAAATTTCACAGTGTGAATATCTTATCTGTGCAGACAATTCGTTTTTATAGTTAAAAGAAACCATCAGTGATTTTCTCGTAGGTAATTAAGAGATCAAACAATTACTTGTTATGCATCACCCAATTAAACACCGTTTGTATTTTTCACATATTAGTTAATCTCACGGCACCGACAGCTCATAACCGAGTCCGAATAGACCATGCCTTTGCAGCACCTAGCAATACAAGGTGCCCCAGGCTGTGGTTAAGGGATGTATAAAGCCTCTAGCCTGCTGTCCGGTATGTAGGGAAAATTTATAGTTCATATCTTGCAAAAATGTTTGAAAATTCGTCCGGTTTCCAGAGTTTAGAGGGTTCCAGTATTGTGAGGAATCTTGTATAGAAATAAAGAAGGAATAAAACGGGACTGAGAATTTTGGCCGGTTTAGAGAGGATTCCGGTTTACTGAGTGTCCGATTTGGAGGGGTTATACTGTACTTATTATTTATAATGAACATCTCAGAATTTGTGAACACCATTGCCAGGTGTTTCATACCCAGTACACAGGTCCTTAACTCAGTTATATGTACTTTGTTTCTTCACTGGGTGCAGAGGCCCAGATAAGATGAGTAAATAAAGAAATAATTTCCAAGAATGGTTCCCTTAATACTCTGCTAAACCCTATGTTATGACCATTCTTGAGAATCACCTCTTTGAGATGATTTTAGTCTAAAGAGTGGTCACAACGTAGGGTTTGGTAGAGAAATGACATTTTAGTATTTGAACCTTTCTTTATTACTCTGGCTGTTAACTGTTTACTGATATTATCATACATTTGTCCAAAAAGTGTAAGGTTGCTAAACAACTCAACTAGTGTTGTTTAAGTGCATTTTCTTGCAAGAGTATAAGAGTCTTAGATGATGTAATACATATACATGTGTGTTATTTTGCTTATTTCAGCTGACCGGTAACTATGTGAAGAACATCAAGCACACAGAGATTACCTCACAAGACATTAAAGTAGCAATATGTGCAGATCAGGTCAGTTTGCAATTGAGCATACCATATTTATCATAAATATTTGGCCATAAAACTTAGGCGAATAGTACGGACCCAAGTCAAATTGCTCCTGAAGGAGGAATTTGATTAAACTGCTCAGAGTCAAACTGTTCCATTTGTAGTTATACCCCCACAAACAGAGTTTGAGGGGGGTATACTGGAATCAGCCTGTCGGTCGGTCGGTCGGTCTGTCTGCAAAATCTTGTATGGCGAACTCCTCCTTCAGTTTCAACCCGATTCACTTGACACTTACCATAATTGTTAATCAGGAGTAGTAGATGTGCAAGACACAAATTTCAGGTCTCTGTGACCTTGACCTTTGGCCTTGAAATTGGTCTTGAAATTGGCAGGCAAAATCTTGTACTTTGAACTCCTCCTTCAATTTCAACCTGATTCACTTGATACTTGGCATAAATGTTACTCAGGAGTAGTAGGTGTGCAAGACACAAATTTCAGGTCTCTGTGACCTTGACCTTGACCTTTGGCCTTGAAATTGGTCTTGAAATTGGCAGGCAAAATCTTGTACTTTGAACTCCTCCTTCACTTTCAACCTGATTCACTTGATACTTGGCATAAATGTTACTCAGGAGTAGTAGATGTGCAAGACACAAATTTCATGTCTCTGTGACCTTGACCTTGACCTTTGGCCTTGAAATTGGCGGGCAAAATCTTGTACTTTGAACTCCTCCTTCACTTTCAACCTGATTCACTTGATACTTGGCATAAATGTTACTCAGGAGTAGTAGATGTGCAAGACACAAATTTCAGGTCTCTGTGAACTTGACCTTGATCGTTGGCCTTGAAATTGGTCTTGAAATCGGCAGGCAAAATCTTGTACTTTGAACTCCTCCTTCACTTTCAACCTGATTCACTTGATACTTGGCATAAATGTTACTCAGGAGTAGTAGATGTGCAAGACACAAATTTCAGGTCTCTGTGACCTTGACCTTTGGCCTTGAAATTGGCAGGCAAAATCTTGTACTTTGAACTCCTCCTTCAATTTCAACCTGATTCACTTGATACTTGGCATAAATGTTACTCAGGAGTAGTAGATGTGCAAGACACAAATTTCAGGTCTCTGTGACCTTGACCTTGACCTTTGGTCTTGAAATTGGTCTTGAAATTGGCAGGCAAAATCTTGTACTTTGAACTCCTCCTTCAATTTCAACCTGATTCACTTGATACTTGGCATAAATGTTACTCAGGAGTAGTAGATGTGCAAGACACAAATTTAAAATCTCTGTGACCTTGACCTTTGGCCATGAAATTGGTCTTAAAATTGGCAAGCAAAATCTTGTACGGCAAACTCCTCCTTCACTTTCAACCTGATTCATTTGATACTTGGCATAAATGTTACTCAGGAGTAGTAGATGTGCAAGACACAAATTTCAGGTATCTGTGACCTTGACCTTGACCTTTGGCCTTGAAATTGGTCATGATATTGGCAGGCAAAATCTTGTACTTTGAACTCCTCCTTCACTTTCAACCTGATTCACTTGATGCTTGGCATAAATGTTACTCAGGAGTAGTATATGTGCAAGACACAAATTTCAGGTCTCTGTGACCTTGACCTTGACCGTTGGCCTTGAAATTGGTCTTAAAATTGGCAGGCAAAATCTTGTACTTTGAACTCCTCCTTCACTTTCAACCTGATTCACTTGATACTTGGCATACATGTTACTCAGGAGTAGTAGATGTGCAAGACACAAATTTCAAATCTCTGTGACCTTGACCTTTGGCCTTGAAATTGGTCTTAAAATTGGCAGGCAAATTCTTGTACGGCGAACTCCTCCTTCACTTTCAACCTGATTCACTTGATACTTGGCATAAATGTTACTCAGGAGTAGTAGATGTGCAAGACACAAATTTCAGGTCTCTGTGACCTTGACCTTGACCTTTGGCCTTGAAATTGGCAGGCAAAATCTTGTACTTTGAACTCCTCCTTCAATTTCAACCTGATTCACTTGATACTTGGCATAAATTACAGAATTTTCTCTATTTGAACTTTGGGTATTTTTGTTATTTGGTCCTGTTACATGTTCAAAACTTAGATTTGCAATCAAGGATGCCGTGTGGGGGTATTCATCACCTTTAGTGATAGTTCTAGTTTTATTTAACCCTTTCCCAGTTCTATATTCATTCGAAATGTCAATACCTAATCAATATTTATGGACAAAACAGTAATAATGAAATGGGGAAAGTGGAACATTGTAGCCATTCTAGAAAGTAAAGAAAAAAATCTTTTGATTTCCATTAGCAAACAGAGCAGAACATTGTAGCTATTTTAGAATGTAAAGAAACAAATCTTTTGATTTCCATTAGCAAACAGAACAGACCCTGATCAGACAATTTTTTGAAAATCTTTGCAAGCAGTTTGGTTTCAGATGAGATGCAGGGTGAATTGGCATATAATCACTAGCCAAACTGTTGGACATTTAAACTTTGAAAAGTGATGGAAGAAAACATTTTGTTAGAATTGTATCAGACAAAAGTTACTGAACCCTTTCCCTATTTTACACGCGTTAGCCCGTGTGTATCGATTACCTATTTTACCGGCCGTATCCCGTGTTTATCTACTACCTACCCTACCCGCATTTGGCCGCCTTTATCCATTACCCATTTTACCCGCCTTTTCACGAGTCTCAATTTCAGATGCATATTAAATACATTTTCATTTGAAAAAACACATCAAAGTTTATGCAAACAGAAACAACAACCATTTTACCGAAAGTTGTCAAGAAGAAACCATCATGTTGCTATATAAATTATCGGTGTTTTTGGCGATCAAATACAATGAGGGTTCACAGTTTTACTACTGTGCATTGCATATGGACTTACTGAGTTGCCAGGAGTATGTTTCCATTTCCATATAGCCTATTTAAATGTCTTTTGCAATGATTTGATGTGTGTAAATGCCTCAGTATTTAATTCGGAAGTCATTTGCCAAAAATTGCAAACATTGAACAGGAAATACGTCATAAAACCTCATTAGGAAACCCCAGACTCAGAGCTGAGGTCGGAGGTTATATGCTAATGTAGAAAAGGGTGTGTACTCTGACCAATCAAATGACATTTAAAACCCCAATAAATCAGGCGACATCGAATGTAGGTAAAAATGCCACAGGTAAAAATGCCTTAGGTAAATATGCCATAGGTAAAAATGCCACAGGTAAAATGGTAAAAAATAAGGCCAGAGGTAAAAATGCCACAGGTATAAATACGAGCACCGCAAGTGGGTGCAAACGCTCGTCTGTCTGCATTGTCAAGATGAACATGCATACCAAAAATGAAGGTTGTAAATGAAAAATTGGAGAAGTTATGGTCAATGTTAAGATTTCGGACAATGACGCGGACGTCGGGGTTACGACAATAGATCGTGATTTCCTCGAAACAGACGAGCTAAAAATGTAATAACAAAATAGTTTTGAATTTATAAAGGAAAACTGTATAGTGTGAAAAAATTCGGTGTAATAACATAATAATCAGATTGGTATCTTAAATATTATAACAAAACTTAGTATTTTGGACTCGGACCGAAATTCAAAATATTGTGGTCAAAAATTTTTTTTTTTTTTTTTTTTAATAATATCTTAAATCCATTTAAATATCATGAGTTATGAGTGGTGATGTCAATTAACCCTTAATCCCGCATTTTCTTGCACTAGCATCCGAGAAGATCCCGATCAGACATCAGGATCTGCTGTGTTTGTTTGCATATTGAAATTGATCAATCTGAAATGGCATAATTCCATCTTCCTTGTTAAAATATAAGATGTTTCTCCATGAAATCAAAATAAATATAGAGCAGGGAAAGGGTTAATGACCTCCAGTTACCTGTATGAAGATATTGTAGCCACTATGACCTATACAGTGTTGATTAAGAAATAATAAATTCATACCAGTGTTTTATCGTGCTATCGAACACTGGTAGGAGTTGAGATGCGTTGTAATTAAAGCATGAGGCTGATATAGGCCGGGTGATTTAATTATATGCATCTTAACGACTACCCGTGTTCGATTGCACAATAAAACACTGGTATAAATTTATTATTTCGATTCTAACACTTCAATTTAACTATAATTTGCAACGGCACTACGTTTCTTGTCGTACGAATTTTCGAAGCCATATTACGTCACGTTTAGCCGTTACAGCGCGTGCGGTGTTTTATGGAGAATTCAAACATAGATACGTCCATTCATTGTTTACGTAGATGTGTGCGCAAGGTGTGTTAGAATTGTCTTTAACCCACATAGGCTATTTTTAGACCCAACCATTTTGAATAAAACTTCTGAAAAGGAGTTTTTATTAGCAAAAAGGAAATTTTTTATATTCCACTTCTAAAGAAGTGGGGACTATATTGGAACGCGCATGTCGGTGTCCGTCTGGATTTTTGTCCGGAGCATTACATTAAGTATTATAGGCACAACTATGAAACTTTATATGTGGATAGAGGATGATGAGAGGATGTGCAGTCAACAAGGGTTGTAACTCTAAATTCATTTTTGTGGGAGTTATTCCTATTAGTTACTTTTCTGAAGCAATTTTTTTGTTCAGAGCATAACTTCTTAAGTATTGTAGGCACAATTGTGAAACTTTATATATGAATAGAAGGGGATGAGAGGATGTACAATCATCAAAGATTGTAACTCTAAAATCATTTTTGAGGAAGTTAGTCCCCTTAGTTACTTTTCAGAAGCAATTTTTGTTCGGAGCATAATTTCTCAAGTTTGTAGGCACAACGGTTAAATTTTATATATGGATAGAGGGCGATGAGAGGATGTGCAGTCAACAAGGGTTGTAACTCTAAATTCATTTTTGTGGGAGTTATTCCTCTTAGTTACTTTTCTGAAGCAATTTTTTGTCTGGAACTCAACTTCTCAAGTAATGTAGGCACAACTGTGAAACTTTATACATGTATATATGGATAGAGGGTGGTGAGAGGATGTGCAATCAACTAGGGCTGTATCTCTAAAGTCATTTGTGAGGGATTTATTCCCCTTTGTTACTTTTCATAAGCAATTTAAGTGGATGAAAGGATTATTGAGCTATTGCCTCTTGTATTGAAGTCAATGGATCTTGTGACAAGATGGCTTTTAGTGATAGCTCTAGTTAGGATTGTGTAGTTTTTAAACAATTGTGAAAAATAGAGCATTTGCTACTACGGTGCAAGCGCTGTATTTATCACAATGGTTTCAAAAAGTGACTTTTATAGGGATGTTGGAAGGCGTCAATTTGACAGAGTGGTTTAATGTAGGAGGTAATTTTCTGAGTAAGATTTTTCATTAAGAATGCATGCTTGTTAGCATTGAAATGGTTCATGTAATGTTCAGTTGTTTGATTAATGTTTTGTATAATTGTTTCCAGGTACTGATGGATATGTTCTCCCAGGAGGAGACAGAGGTGTCCCTGCCCCTGGTCGATGAGCCAATCAGAAGAGAGTCACTGACCTATGAGGATATTGTCAAAGACTTCATCCTGGAGGAGAACCAGTACCTGCATGATCTCAACATGATTATCAAAGTCTTCAGAGCCCCTTTTGCCCAGCACTTTCCAAGAAGCAAGGTAAATAGATGCTTCTGTATATGAATTTTCCTTAACCCTTTCCTTCATATAAATGCATTTACACACTTTTACAAACAGACTAAACCCAGTTCAGACAGTTCCTATATAAGCCGTCTGATCAAGGTCTGCTCTGTTTGCGAATGGAATTTGATGTATCTGTTTCATTACTTTCTAAAATGGCTACAATGTTCCACCTTCCATATTTCATTATAACTATTTTGTCCATGAATATTCAGTAGGTATTGAAATTTGAAATAAACATAGAACTGGGAAAGGGTTAATATTGAGCAAGGCTGTTGATTAGATGTTTACTGATCTATCAAATCTCATATTAGATGTTTACTATCAAATCTCATATTAGATGTTTATTGATCTATCAAATCTCATATTAGATGTTTACTATCAAATCTCATATTAGATGTTTACTGATCTATCAAATCTCATATTTTCCAGCTGGGCAATTCCAATGAGTAACAACACAATAGGGTTTGGCGGAGAAATGTCAAAAACTTTTTACCATGATTTCGTAATGTACATCTCATCTACAGTTCTGGTCCTACAGACACATTTAGGCAAATAGTGTAGAACTAGATCAAGCTACTGAGGACAGAATTGTTTAATCAGGGTCTTCACTATTTGCCACTCCATTAGTTTTATTTAACGTTATCAAAACAGTGTTGCATTGGCATATACAGCTTTAACGACCAGGGAACTGAAACATTTGGTATCTTAATATTAGAGTTTAACCCTTTGCTTGCTAAGCACGTCAAATGACGCGGTCGACTTACCTTACCTACACTGCTAATCGCATATATTGACAATTTTGTACGAACCAATCATGGGCCGACAATTTTGGTATCTCAAGTGATGTCATAAAGAAAACTTAGCAATCATTGGCTGATGCACACATCTAAATATAGTTTGCCACTGACATAATTCCTAAAATTAGGATGGAAATTTACCTGTTTATTAGCTCACCTGGCACAAAGTGCCAAGGTGAGCTATTGGGATGATCCTGTGTCCGGCGTGCGTATGTGCGTTGTATGTATGTGCGGGCGTCAACAATTTACTTAAACATCTTCTTCTCTGGAACCACAAAGCCAAGAGCTTTGATATTTGGTATGTAGCATGATGTAATGGTCCTCTACAAAGATTGTTCAAATTATGTCCCCCGGGCCAAAAATGGCCCCGCCCAAGGGCTTATCAATTTTTCATAGGAAAATCTTTAAAAATCTTCTTCTCTGAACTGTAAGGCATAGACCTTTGATATTTGGTATGTAGCATGATCTAATGGTCCTCTACTAAGATTGTTCAAATTATGACCCCTGGGCCAAATATGGCCCCGCCCGGGGCTTATCAGTTTTTCATAGGAAAATCTTTAAAAATCTTCTTCTGAAACTGTAAGGCATTGACCTTTGGTATTTTGGTATGTAGCATCATCTAATGGTCCTCTACTAAGATTGTTCAAATTATGACCCCCCGGACAAAAATGGCCCCGCCCCGGGGCTTATCAGTTTTTCATAGGAAAATCTTTAAAAATCTTCTTCTCTAAAATTATAAGGTATAGACCTTTGATATTTGGTATGTAGCATTATTTAATGGTCCTCTACCAAGAATAATCAAATTATGACCCCCGGACCAACAATGGTCCCACCCAAGGGCTTATCATTTTTTCATAGGAAAATCTTTAAAAATCTTCTCCTCCAAAACTGTAAGGTCTAGACCCTTGATTTTTGGTATGTAGCATCATCTAATGGTTTTCTACCAAGATTATTCAAATAATTACCCCTGGGTCAAAAATGGCCCGCCCTGGGGCTTATCAGTTTTTCATATGAAAATCTTTAAGAATCTTCTTCTCCAAAACTGTAAGGCCGAGACCTTTAATATTTGGTATGTAGCGTTATCTGATAGTTTTCTACCAAGATTGTTCAAATTATGTCCCCTGGGTTGAAAATGGCCCCGCCCCGGGGCATATCAGTTTTTCATAGGAAAGTCTTAAAAAAGTCATCTTCTCTTAAAAATCTTTAAAAGTCTTCTCTGAAATTGTAAGGCATAGACCTTAGATATTTGGTATGTTGCATTATCTAATGGTCCTCTACCAAGAGTGTTCAAATTATGACCCCCCGGATCAAAAATGGCCCCGCCCTGGGGCTTATCAGTTTTTCATAGGAAAATCTTTAAAAAATCTTCTCCTCCAAATCTGTAAGGTCTAGACCCTTTATATTTAGTATGTAGCATCATCTAATGGTTTTCTACCAAGATTTTCAAATTATGCAATCTGTCATTGAAATCATATATCTGTTATGAACAGGTGAGCGATTAAGGGCCATCATGGCCCACTTGTTTTGGAATCTTGTTCACAGCGCGAGCACAAATCAAAATGGCTGACAGCGCCAACAGCAATGACAGTGACTTTGAATTTATCGCACGTTTGGACACTTTGTCATCAGATAGTGATGCATTTCTTACTGAAACAGATGAGCAAAATGTTTTTGATATAAATATATATAGACTGCGAAGTACCTGAGGACATTGAATTTGTAGGGTTCATCATGGTTTAGAGAAGACGACATTACTACATGTACACCTTTCACTGGGAATCCAGGTTTTAAATTTGAAACGTACTGATCATATGATGGAGGTTAATAAGTACAGACTCTGTGAATAGTTAAGAGTTTATTTCTAAAACACAGATAAAGAGAAACAGTACAGGACATTGACAAAACACAATTTTAAACACATTATTATATGAATGAAATGCATTAGTTATTACAAGTGTAAATTAGTATTTCAGAAATAGGTGACCCATTTTTGTTCTAGAAACTAACCATGGAAACAACTTTTTCATTGTCATATGTTATTTTGACTAATTAACCATTTATTTGGCAAACAAATACACGGTTTAGCCAAAAATAGCTCATTTGACCTTTTTTCCTGTACTTTACCTGCAATATTACCTGTAAGGTTACCTGCTCAAAGTTGTCGTGGTAATAGCGAGCTTCGTCGTTAAGTGAGCATGAATTTTGATATAGGTTTCATCTATGTGTGATGAATAAAAAAAAATTACAAGTTTAATCTTTACTTAGTATGCACACAACAAAAGGCATTTAAGAATTCAGCATCAGTGTATATGCCCTTACATTAAGTGTATAGCAAGCTAAGGGTTAAGAAATATAGTACTGGTAAAAAGAGAATGGAAATTGAATTCTTTGTAGATTTGAAGCTTGTCCAGTTGTCATGCTATGATGATGAAAGAAATGAAATTGCAAACAACTTGGGTCCAGATGAGACGCCAAGTCATGTCTCATTAGAATCCAGGCTGTCTGACACTTAGAATCCAGGCTGTCTGACACTCAATCAGTAGTTTCTGAAAAGTTCAAATTGAAGATAAGTAAAAATTGTAGAAGTTTGTGCAGACATCTTTTTTTTTCATCTGGATCTTCATCTTTAACTCTTTACGCCATGAATATTCATGTTAGAAATAATAATATGTGAGAGCAAGGTAACACCATGTGTATTGTTTTTTATTTAGGATTTGGATGTGATATTCAGCAATATTTTGGATATCTTCAAATTCACATCTAACATGCGGGGTTCAGTAGAAGACCAGGTGGAAGTGGCTGAAGAAAATGAGACCCCGACTGTTGGCATTTGTTTTCAGGACATAGCAGAGGTTAGAATCAGAATTTTTCTGATATAATGTAGCTTTTCAATATTGTTGTTTCTTTGCGTTTCTTAGCGTTGTTTTCGTATCTAAACTCACACTTGTAGACTGGTACACAAACTAGTTTGCTGCATCTGCGTGTACAGTAGTAATATTTCGATCACAATTTCACATTGGCATGAACTCAATTTTGTTACTAAATAGAGAATCTAGCCAGCACCGCATAGATGTTCGAATTTCCGACTATTTTTCTGCCCCTTCATCTAAATATCGAAGTCTAGCTAATCCGAGACAAGTCAAAAGTCATCCACAAACACAAGTGACACATCTCATGGTAATAATACCAATATCCCCAGTAAAAGGGCTGAGGAACCTTAAAAAAAAGGATGTGACGGCAATTTGCAATCAAGGCTGCCATGCGGGGGTATTCACCAACTTTAGTGTGTTAGCTTTAGTTCTAGCTAGTTTTCAGATATTCTGCTCTATGCATATAAAAATGGTGTTATTATTTGCTTTGTATCTACTTTTACTGTACTTGACAGGGAGAAGAGTTCAGTGTGTATGAAAAGTATGTGGATGATATGCTGGCCCCACATGGCAGAGAGCGACTGAACACTCTCCTACAGAGAGATGACATTAACAAAACACTCCAGGTAGGCTTTCAACATAACATATTTTCCCTATAATCAGAAGCCGTCTATCTAGGTCTGCTCTGTTTGCAAAGGCATAAAAGGCATATTTATGGAGTAAATCGTTAAATAGATTCTCTTTGTAAAGCTTAGTGACCCTCATTTTTGTTAGAAAAGGATTTTGAATTTCCTTCTGTGCATTTTACATTTTCTGAAGGGTATATTTCTGAAATTGATGTATGAAAGTTTATATTAGTGATGTTACAGGTTAACCGTTTCTGATCCGGTTATCCGGTTACGAATTTGCAAATAGATTAACCGTTTAGAAATGTTGAAAGTAGGTTGCATTTTCAAAACATACATCGTGCGATGCCCCTCTCATAATAAATAAAAGACGACTTGGCCCATTACACTCTTCCAATCAGGTCAATCAACACGTTAATTGTCATTAAACAGCGGGGGTCAAGGGGCTGAGGGCAATGTGGATCCCTTTTGACAGATGTTTGAGATAAACAATCATGACATGCGATGCACGTTTGAAAGTAATATCAAAACAGTTGGATGGGTTGTTTCTTTCTGATTAGACAAATAAAGATCATTATTAGCCATTGTATCTGACCTTTAACATCTATCAAATAAGCAATTTATTCATTGATTCAACGTTTGGATCCACACAATTGCTTTATTTAGAATTTCTAACGTAACAGATTTCGGTTTGTATAAAACTCAAACAGCTTACAAAGAACGAATTCGGTCTTATGGCACCTCGGAACTAAATAGGTCATCAATATACATTTGTATCACCTCATTCACTTTAATACTAAAGAATATGTTTTATGTCCCCAAAGTATTTGGAATGAAATATCCATATTCTATAAAATCAATGCAAAAAGTAATACAATGACGATGGTGATATTTTACTGGAACTAAATTTTCCCAGGCAGTAGACTTTGTCAACAGCATTGGCGTTTGATGAATACATGCTTACTGCAAAGTTTTTATTCAATAAGCAACAAAGAATAACACGTTATGTTGTAAAGTTTTTGTTCAATAAACAAAAAGAAGAAGCTTGAAGTCACAATATATCGATACAATGACAGTTATAACCATAATTTTGACAGTTGTCTCTTCAATGATTGTTGATGGGTGAGGTAATACTTCGTACTTGTCTTTACAGCGTCTTAGTATCATCCGGTTAACCGTTTGGTTACTGCTTACGATTAACCGGTTACGATTTCTGTAACATCACTAGTTTATATGGATGTTACAAGTTTTCATTGTATAGAATCAAAACAGAAGTGATAGATAGCAGTGTGCTTAAGTGTGAAGAGGAGCTATTTTTCTTGTAAAATCTAGGCATTGACATGTATTTTTGAAAATATTTGCAGTATTTATGGCTGTGTGTTCTTCATTACAGGACTGTGGAACTGGTTTTAAAGATGCCATGAAGTATGTTCTGCCCAAACTGCTGCTGGGACCTATCTACCACTGTCTGCACTATTTTGAAGTGATAAAGGTAGGCTAAAATTTACAAGAACTAAATACCTTCACTGGTTGCATGAGACTTCGCTAGGTGTTATATAGAAAATAAGTGCAGTTACTCTTTTTTCAATTCAAGTAAAACTAAGAATATATTGCAGAGCTATGATATGGTTGTAGGAAATCTTGCAAAGATATGTATGATCAAACTTCTGTGATGTAGTAATTATACATTTTACACTTTACTGTATATTTTATCTTTATGGGATGATTATTTAAGTTTGTTTTTATTACTTAACAGGCTTTGATAGCTACTAGTCCAAATGAGGAAGACCGGGAGTGCCTGGAGCAGGCAAACGGCTTACTCACACCCCTCAAATATATGCTGGAGAACAAGTTCTCTGGCAGCCTTGCCAAAAAGAAGCCATGGTAAGTATCAGCGCTGTAGAGGAAAGAGTATGTAGGAAATTAAACCCTTTACTCAATCCTTTACTCCATGAATATTTATATACATAAGAAACATTGACATCGTGAATATTAATTAGAATTAAAGAATATGAAATGAGAAAATTTGTTGCCTTTGTAAACAGAAAAGAATCTGATCTGTATCTTGTAAATCAACAGCCCTCGCTTATCAGATTGTTTCCAAATCAACAGAGCCCTCCTTAATCAGATACAGTCGAATACCGTTAGCTCGAACTCGGTTAAGATGATTTACCGGTTAGCTCGAACCTACTTCGTTGGTCCCGACAGTTTCCTTATTTATTCCTATATAACATGATATCGTTACCTCGTTATTTTTAGCTCGAAGTAAAATTTAAGTCCCGTGTGCACATTTCTCTTTAATTTTAATCCAGTTACCTCAGCATAACACTTACTGTCTCGTCTAATTAGACTACACAGCAATATGTGTGAAATACAGGTTGCCGCGGCAGCCTTTAAAACTGCCCGCGTCTGACATTTAACACAACACTTGTGTTGTCTATAATAATCCGCTAATACCCCTATGCACACTATATATGTAAGTGGCTGTTTGTTTGTTTCCTTATCTGAGAAACTTCGGGAGCAGTTTTCGTGTCATTAATGAGTTAACAATGACCAAGCAACTGATTTGGTTTATAAATGACAGTAGCAAGTGTTTCTCCGTAATTCTTTAATGATTTAACAAAGTGATAAACTCATACGTGTGTGTAACTAGTGTTTGAACAGTGTATTATGCGTGAAGCGCTTATTAGCCCTGATGCTGACGGCCATTCGATAAGGAATTACGCATACATAAATGTACCTGTTCCAGTCTACAGTGTTTTTTTGTGTGTATAAAAGACAGTGATACTGTCTAAGCTACAAACGGAAGTGTATCCATGCAGTGTAAATATTTCGTTGTTACTTTCAGTTTTATGTTTTGCTTGTTGGTGATAATTATGATTGATGTTTGATTTATTCTGATTCATTTGAAACTTTATTTCATGAATACTGCTGTTAGTTTTGTGTTCATGGTATCAATAATATAGGTGTCACAGAGAATATCTTCGTACTACATACGTGTAAATTAAACGTACTTCGATTTCGACTTCAAGCTTATGCATGGATACAGATATGTTGAACTTCGGTTACATTGAACAGACCCCCTCCCTTATCAGATAGTTTCTCAACTCAACTTAAATGTATAGAGTTAACACCTATATTTATCTGCCGTAATGTGTGTTTAGCGAAGGAATTCTGCCAACATGGCTACACATTGATAGCTTGGATGGTTAGTTGTTTCTTGCGTACATTTGGTAAGTAGAATGAATTCATTCTGCTTCACCACTTGGAACACCTCAGCTAATTTCCGAACTCTGACGGAATACAAGTAGTTACCAATTGCTACTCCACATGCTCTTTAAACACAAATTGATGAAGCGAGTAACTTGCGCAAAACAGGTGTTGATCCACTTGAGTGGATATTGTCATTCAACCGAAACAATATGCAAACAACAAACTGCTCCAAATGATACAGTGGTTATCAAAACAAAATGTGCTCGATTGGCGTTTATCTACTGGTGACACCTTAGACCTATGGATGCTATCACTAATCTGCCTTGAGGGCTTGTTTGTCACAACAGGGGGCAATCTTTATGATATGGATGGGAAGAGAAAGTTATTTTTTCGTGAGTTTAGTGTCATTATGATTATAAGATGAATGACACTAACATTTTTATACCCCCTTTTGAAAAAATGGGGGTATATTGCTTTGCACATGTTGGTCGGTTGGTCTGTCGGTCGGTCGGTCGGTAGATCGATGGTTTCCGAATGATAACTAACAAACGACTTGGCATAGAATCTTCAAACTTGCTGTGGTGGTTGGTCATGACAAGTAGATGACCCCTTTTGTTTTTGAGGTCACTAGGTCGAAGGTCAAGGTCACAATGACCTCAAATGGTGAAATAGTTTCCGATCAATAACTGCTCAAGGGTTTGGCTTGGGATCGTCAAACTTGCTGTGGTTGTTGGTCATGACCACTAGATGACCCCTATTGTTTTTGAGGTCACTAGGTCAAAGGTCAAGGTCACCATGACCTTAACTGGTTAAATGGTTTCCGATCAATAACTGCTCAAGGGTTTGGCTTAGAATCTTCAAACTTGCTGTGGTAGTTGGTCATGACCACTGGATGACCCCTATTGTTTTTGAGGTCACTAGGTCAAAGGTCAAGGTCACCATGACCTTAACTGATAAAATGGTTTCTGATCAATAACTGCTCAAGGATTTGGCTTAGGATCTTCAAACTTGCTGTGGTAGTTGGTCATGACCACTAGATGACCCCTATTGTTTTTGAGGTCACTAGGTCAAAGACCAAGGTCATCGTGAGCTTAACTGATGAAATGGTTTCCGATTAATAACTGCTCAATAGTTTGATTCGGGATCTTAAAACTTGCTGTGGTAGTTTGTCGTGACCACTAGATGACCCCAATAGTTGTTGAGGTCACTAGATCAAAGGTCAGGGGGTCTGGGGGGTATACATGTTTTACAAACATCTCTTGTTAATTATGTCTCCCCCCATATTTATATGGGGGAGACATATTGTTTTCGTGAGAGTTGTCTGTCTGTCCGTCCGTCTGTCCGTCTGTCTGTCTGTCCGTCTGTCTGTCACACTTTTTGTCCGGACGATAACTTCAATATGCCTGATGCCAGTTGATTGAAACTTCATATATGGAAAGAGCATAATGAGAGGAAGTGTCATGCACAAGGTCCATAACTCTGGCTTCACTAATATTGGAGTTATTGCCCTTTGTAAAAAAAAATCACACTTTTTTGTCCGGACGATAACTCCTATATGGCTCATGCCATTGGATTGAAACTTCATATATGGAAAGATCATGACGATAGGAAGTGTCATGCACAAGGTCCATAACTCTGGCTTCACTAATATTGGAGTTATTGCCCTTTGTAAAAAATATCATAATTTTTTGTCCGGACAATAACTTCAATATGCCTGATGCCAGTTGATTGAAACTTCATATATGGAAAGAGCATAATGAGAGGAAGTGTCATGCAGAAGGTACATAACTCTGGCTTCACTAATATAGGAGTTATTGCCCTTTGTAAAAAAAAAAAAACTACTTTTTTGTCCGGACGATAACTTCTATATGGCTCATGCCATTGGATTGAAACTTCATATATGGAAAGATCATAACGAGAGGAAGTGTCATGCACAAGGTCCATAACTCTGGCTTCACTAATATTGGAGTTATTGCCCTTTGTAAAAAAAAATCACAATTTTTTGTCCGGATGATTACTCCTATGTGACACATGCCATTGGAGTGAAACTTCATACATGGAACGATCATGATAAGAGAAAGTGTCATGCATAAGATCCTTAACTCGAGCTTCAATAAATTTAGAGTTATTGCCCCTTGTACATTTGTTTAATTCTTTCTTGTTCGGACGATAACTCCTACATGGCTCTTGCCATCGTATTGAAACTTCATACATGGAAAGAGCATGATGAGAGAAAGTGTCATGAACAAGGGCCATAATTCTGGCTTCAATACTTTTGGAGTTATTGCCCTTTGTTACATTTTTTGGCCGATCAATAACTCCTGTTCGACTGATGCTATTGGAATGACATTTTATTTCTGGAAAGAGCATGATGAAAGTAAGTGTCATGCACAAGGGCCATAAATCTGGTATCAGTATTTTTGGAGTTATTAGCTGTTATCATTTTCTTCTTGAAAAATGTAGTGTGAAAAACGCAAAATGAGGGGAAGTATCATTCATCAAGACCATAACATTTTTAGTGATTTCCCTTTACATATTGTTTTTATTAGAGGGGAGACATCCGTTTTTTTGACAAAAACCTCTAGTATTTATTTTTTTAATTCAGGTAATCAAATATCATATTTAATAACCGATTATTGGTCATCCGATCGATTAACCGGTTAGCCGTTGACATCCCTAATCAAATCCCATTAGTAAACAGAGCAGACCCTGGTGATATGTGAATTTCTGTTCTCAGGGAAACCTCTTTAAGACTTCAAGGTAGAACTGGGAGACAGGCTGTAGTGCAGAAAATGTCAGAATTACAGAAGAGCATAGATGGCTGGGAAGGCCGGGACATCTGGCAGAGCTGTAGTGAATTCATTCTAGGTAAGTTTTTGGATTATCAGTTGTTGTTTTTGGAAAAAGATCTGTAGTTAGAAAGAAGCTTTGCTAATCTTATACCTTTGTAATCGCTGCTATAGGAGCTTTCTATATTACTTTTAACCTGCATTAAGCTACCATTTGCCTTACATATCCATAATTATACCTCTTTCTGATGGCTGCTTAACCCTTTGCTTGCTGAATTTTAAAACACATTTCTCCTTCTTTACCCATACCCTGTTGTATAATTACATATATGTTCACTGTGTACAAGTATTTCGCTATGCAATCAATTCTGTGGAGTGCACTGATTGCACAATCAACTTGTACATAGTGCAGACCCTGATGAGAAAGCTCCTGCAGGAGCTGTCTCATCTGGGTCTCAACTATTTACAGGTAGGTATATTGACGTGAATAGCAAGAGAAGGGTTAATCCTTTCCCTCATATAAAACACTTTTTCACGCATTTGCAAACAAAGCAGAACTAGATCAGATTGCTCCTGTAGGAGCCATCTGATCAGGGTTGCCTATGTTTGCTTATGGAAAATATAAACCTGATTTTACAGTTTTTGCTTGAGCCAAAACATCCTGTGTACATATACTGTCGTAAAAATTCAGCTAATGAATGAATATTTCATGATGCCATTATTCCTTGCATCAATATTAGCAGGGAAAGGATTAAGCAGAGGTCTGTAATTTTAAACATTTTCAAGATCTCCTTTTTTTCTCCACCAAACCCTACACTGTGATCATTCTTTAGAATCGTCTCTTCGAGACGATTCTAAAGAGTGGTCAGTGTAGGGTTTGGAGGAGAAATGTTGATGTTACTATTTGGGTACTCACCTTTATCTTTAGCTCTAGGTTAAGACAGGTTCTACGGTAGTTTTTATGCACTTAAGCCTCAGTTTGCCTTTGTGACTGGTTTACAGATGGTGTATTGATGAAGCACACAAGAGGGAAGAACACAGAGCGCCATGTGTTTCTGTTTGATGCTCTGATAGTTCTTTGTAAACCGAACATGCGGAGAACATCAGTATCTGGTCCGCTGGCGGAGTTTAAACTGAAGGAGAAGTTCAACATCAGAAAGCTAGACGTGAGAGATAGAGAAGACGCAGATGGTATGTTCAAGGGTTCTGTTATTCTTGCCAGTATTTCAACTGAAAATACAGTCGACTCTCTTTATCTCGAGTTCGTAGGGACCAGTTAAAAACTTCGACTCATCAAGAGGTGACTCAAAAAAACACATGCCATTTTCTAAAAATAACAGTTTCTTTCATTACGTTCACCTGTACAAGCTGCCATATTACAGTCAAACCTGTACTTGTATAATTTAGTCTTCACATTGTGTAAAGGAATTGCACTCTGTGTGTATAAGAATTGTACATGTGCATGTTGATCCATTACTACGAGTACAAATGTCATTCTGTCCTATTCTGTTAATGACACTATGTCCTAGTTAACAAGGCCCTATCCAATTTTCAGATCCGTTTTGCCTCAATCATTGAATTAATCGCCATTGGTTTGGCAAATTTTTAAAACTCATCATTTGTTTATCCCATTTCTATGGGGGGAAATCCCTTAATCAACGGGCACCGGAAATATGCAATCACATGGGAACTAGCTTTGATTCTGGCTGGTTACAGATTTGTGCTCTTCCGGTACATATAAGAGCCATATTCAGGAAACCAGACATATCAAAATGTTTACCTGAGCTGTTTCGGTATCTAATTGTGGCATGTATATTACTCAAGCAACAAATTGAATTCATTGTTCAACTGCATGAATTGGTAATAAAATGAGGATGTGGTCTCAATTTTTATTCCAATTTCTTCGAAATTGTGTGGAAGCGGGGACGCCTGAGAGTTATTTCATACTGCAGTAGTCATGACTGATACTTAGGACGAATGGAAGGTAATGGGTCATTTTACTAAATAATGTCCACTCATTTTGGCATTGTTCCACAGTTTGAATAATTATCAGTCATCAGTGATTGTTTACCCACAAAACACTGTAATTACCTGTGTCCCTTTCACCAGGCGTACATTGTCTGTGTCGGATCAAAAGGTCCAATTCACACCTCGAACTTAATCAGACTTAGAGGTGGGACTTCGATACAAACACTTATTATTACATGCAAACAGACACTTTAGGGTTGGAAAATGACTTTGACTTATCGAAAACGTAGTCAGTTCGAATTCGTCTTAAAAACTCAAATTTATATAGAATATATATGAAGAAAAGTTGGGACTTTACAAAAACTTTGTGACAACGAGAAATTCGTATCAAGCGAGTTCGCTATAACGAGAGTGGACTGTACTTAACTTAACCCATTACCTCATAAGCTATTTTTCAGACTCAACCTCTCAGTAAATCTACCGAAAAGGAGCATTTTCTAAAGAAAAGGAAAATTTTAGAATTGTGTAGTTTAGAAACTAGTGTGATAAATAGAGCATTTGCTCCTATGCATTTGCTCCTATGGAGCAAATGCTCTATTTATCACAATGATTTTAGAAATTGACTTTTACAGAGGCCTCAAAAGGCGTCAATATGAGGGAATGGGTTAATTTCCATACATATTCATTGAGACCGACAAATTTAGGGAAACAGTGTAGACCCAGATGTAGACTACTTTTGAAGGAGCAGTTTAATCAGATCAAGTTATTTGCTACTCCATTTGTTTGATTTTAAGTTATAACATCATTCTAATTTGACTTATTCAGGTTTGAAGTGGAAGGGAGAAAGTGTATTCAGGATAAATAGGATAAATGTGGTACATGAAATAGATATTTTGTTTGCAAGTAGTAGGCCTTCCTGTGAAGAAATGGTAAAACTGGATGTTTAAACATGCTAAGGGCTGTTCCATTTAAATGTGTATTGGGGGGGGGGGGGAGCAGGAAGGCACTTTAAAAAAAAACAGCTATACATGGATGGGTTTTGCTGCAAAAATGGTACTAATTGGTTTGTGCATTAGTAAAAAACTTGTATGGGTGAGTGGCCGAATTTGAAAGTGCCTTCCTCCACCCCCATACACATTTAAATGGAACAGCCCAAATTCATATAGCCAATGTTAAAGTCAGATAAAATATAGAATATATTGATATCAAGTTGATATTCAAAACAAGTTTAACTTGCCCGCTTTTTAAGCTTTTAAATCCTGTTACAGTGCTCCCTCCATTAAATTCACCTCTCAAGAACGGTTCCCTCCCCATAACGACAGAGTCTATTTCCCCCCTATGGAGGATTTTTAAGTAAAAACCCCTCCCGCGAACGGTACCTCTCTACAACGGCTAACGGCATGTAGATTTGTAGCCGGACGGCAACATTTACCTCCCTTCAACGGTACTTCAGCTGAACGTAATTTTCCGAACACTGAACAAAAGCAACCAATCATGTAAAAGATGTTTGGTCCCAATAACATGAATCTTTATGTAATTAACGGCCGCCTGTCACCTTACTAGCTCTGAGCAATTCAGTCAACCATAGCTAGTCTGTTGTGCGACTCGATTAACAATGCGTGTGTAAATCCATTATGACACACTGGCACCTATATGCTGTTGTGTATAACTGATTAGGAAAGTACTGAATTTCAATTGAGAAACACGTTATCTATATTTATGAAGTATAAAAATCTTATCGGTTAAATTAGTTTATTTCTTTTTTGTTTCAGAACGATAACCATAGACGCAGTCAATTTGTCAATTCTAGACTAGAACAAGATCATGTGACAGAAATAAAATTTCAATCGAGCACGGTCATAAACTGAACATAAAAATCTTATCAAATTTGAACTTAAATGCGTAATGATTTCTATTCCGTTTTCCTCTAGTTTTTTCCTCAGAGGGAAACGGTGAATGAAGTAGAACATGTTCTTCAGAATATTTCTACTCCTGGTGGACCTAATCGAACACGTTCATTTCTCAACTTGCGGATTGCGATTCGTGGACGTAGGCATACATTTTGTTATGAATTCTAAACATGAGTTATAAATCTGTCTGTTAATCTGTCTATCTATCTACCTATTTATTAAATCATCAACCCATCCATCCATCTGTCAAAATACGTCTGTAGTGCTCACGCCCAACAACAACACCCTCCCCACAACAACGCTTTTATATGTTTCCAAAAAGTGTCGTTGTTCGGAGGGAGCACTGTACAAGGGCCACAATCTGACAAAATACTTTGTTAAACTGTTTTTTTTTGCTTGCCAACTAGTATGAGTATCCTTTCTTACTGTTTTTGAATTTTAGTAACATTGGCTAAGCTTGAAATCGAAAAAACTGTTCCATTTGTTCATATTCTTCTTTGTGTTTTTTTCCAGATTTGTTTAAGAATGCATTTGAGCTTCAGACACGCGACCACAGTAACCACGTACTGCTGGTAGCCAAGTCCCCAGAAGAGAAAAGCAACTGGATGGCTGCTCTGATTTCCCTCCAGACTAGAAGGTAATATATAATTGGCAGCTGTGTGTAAAACTTTTATCAGAGCAACAGATAAAGGTGCATACTCGTATACTAAAATCTTCATTTCTCCATCAGACCCTCTTTTGTTACCACTCTTTAGAATTGTCTCGACGAGTGACACAATATAGGGTTTGGTGGAGAAATACAGAAGTTATTCTTGAAAATGTTTTAATTTACGCATCTTATCTGGACCTGTGCTTTTATTGATAAATGAGCTGTTCTCTGAGAAAAAGGGTTCGAGAAAGAGGGCCTTATTGCTTTACAAGTAGTGTAGACCAGGTTAGACATCCTGCCTGTGAGGAGATATCAGATCAAGTTTTATGCTGTATGGAAATATAGAGAACATATTACTACAGATAAACATGCATACTCAAATACTAAAATCGTCATTTCTCCGTCAAACCCTATGCTGTGACCACTCTTTAGCTTTAGAATCGTCTCGAAGAGACGATTCTAAAGAGTGGTCACAACAAGGGTTTGGTGGAGAATAAAGGAATTATTCTTGTAAATGTTTAAATATACACATCTTAAGTGGAGCTCTGTTACTGCATATTCTGAGGAATGTCAAACAAGACTGACATGATGGAGATTCAGCAGCTGGTCTACACAGATTGCAAATCAGACCTCTTCCTCAAAGAGCAGTGCAAATCATACGATGCTAGCATGCCACAAGGAACTTCATAACACACCAATAGTGGAAAAACTTTCTTAAAGAACTGAGGCGATACGGAAAATTGCTATGAGTGTTAAAGGATTAGTTAATAAAACACTTTGTTTGGCCATTTTAATAAGACTCAAATGACTATGAATATAGATAGATTAGCAAAATCTTTATAATGGCATTTAAACAAAGGATTTTGATGTCGTTGTTAAAGTTACAGGACTTTGAAAATTCTACATGAAATATTTTGTCAGCACGGTTTTACCAAAATCTTTACGCAGTTTCTCCAAAATCCTTTTACATGGAAAAATTTGTTCGCACGGTTTTTCCAAAATCCTTGTTCGGATTTTGTTAGAACTTCGTAGGATGGATCAGCACCATACCTAGTTGTGCATATCTTATTTTTGTTCCAGTTCGGTGATATGTTTTAGAGTTATGGCACTTTGAAAATTTAACATGAAATATTTTGTCAGCACGGTTTTACCAAAATCTTTGCACCATTTCTCCAAAATCCTAGTTCGGATTTTGATAACACTTGGTAGCATTGATCAGCACCATGCCTTGTTGTGCATATGTTATTCCTGTTCCACTTCAGTGATTTTTGGCAGAGCTATGGGACTTTGAAATTTTTACATGGAAAATAACAAGTGGGAGAGACATCAGTTTTTGTATCAAAAACAATTCTAGTTACCATTGCAGAAACTATAGAAATAGATCTACAGTTTGATATCTCGAACTCAGATAACTCGAACTTTGGAATAACTTGAACTAAAAGTTTGGTCCTTCAGAAATTTACAATACAGAATTGTTTTAACTATTACTACCCATATCTAGAAACATATGTGACAGCTTAATGCGGGAGCTTTCAACATTACTTTAGACCTGCATTAAGCTGTGAACGTGAGCAATTGTCCAACCTAGAACTCAGATGACTTCATCTTCTGTTATCTCAAACTAATTTGTGTGGTCCCTTGAAGTTTGAAAAAAAAACACCATAAGTTAAAGGAAGGCCAGTATTTCCACAAAGCTTTATTTATATCTTACAGTATGTTGGAACGCCATTTAGATTCTATTCTTCGTGATGAAGAGAAGCAGACTCCACTGAAACTGCCTACTCCAGATGTCTACAGGTATTTATTGATGTTGAGCCCAAATCAGTCTTTTGGTGTAATGATCGAAATAAGAATACGAAATCATAACACATTAGACCAAAAAAGGTGATGAAGTTTCAATTTTATTATAAATCTAAAATTAACAAGTCAATTTTTATGTATGTGCAAATCATGAAAATTTGGTAATCTATGTACAGTCGAGTCCCGGTTATTCGACGTGCGGGGGAACAGCAATTCTTTTGGAATAAGGCATGTGTTTGAATAAGCCAAATAATCTTGAAAGTATACAAAGTCTTTGTGTCGAGTCTAGAGAGGGTCTCGATACCTACACACATATGCTTTTAAGAAAGATTTCGATTATTTAAGCATAAATGAAGAGTATTTGTGTCAGGAAATGTAATAAAAACAACTTGTTTGCTTTATAAACTTGCATTATATCAACAAAATTGACTTGATAAAAGGAAAACAAGTTATGCATAGCGTAACTTACATGTACATGAATGAAATAGGCACAACTAAAACCAAGCGAATATCTAGTCAAAAATCATCATCGGCTTAACACCTGTACCTAGTAAACGTGTGTACTGCAGTTTGGTCTTTACATTATAAAAAAGGGTTTTAAAATATTTTTTTAAATACTAGTGAAGCAATTATTAAAAATCATATAGGAGATCTTTATCAGTCAATTTCCAGGTGTAAATATAGCACTGAATTGATTAAAAAAACACTGAGTTTCTAAGCATTGTTTAGAGAGTATGCTGTGTCATTTTCACAGTACACATTTTGCTGTCACAGACTCAACACACCGCAGTTGGCTGACCTAATTCTGCCAAATATAAGCATAAACACCAATTTCCTGTGTTAATTCCTGGGCTCCATGGGTCAGTAAAGTACACATGTTTGTCTCATGTAATTATCCTTTGAAAATGGCTAGCTTCGCGAAACAAGAAATGCAGTGCACTGCAGACTTCAAATTAAAAATGGTGGAATTTGTGTGTGAAACGGGGAAATCTACAATGTTGACCAAAAATTGTGAGTGAATGGTGCCAAAATGAAGAAAAAAAACTCGTATCTCTTAACAATCGAGAGAAGTTAGAATGACAAAAAGCATTAATTTCATAACATAGTGAACAAAAATAATGGCTTGATTTTTTATGTTTTGTGTTCTGGAATACAAGGATAAATATAGTTGGTTCAACAGGATAAGGTAAGATTTTTTTCATAATCCTTTAATACAAAATTACTGAAAAAATACCAACGATAATGACAATTAAATCATGCATTTAACACACACCGTGGTCAGGCCAAGTTTTACCATGTCGGTAATTACGATAAATTTACACCTTTTTGTTTTTTCAAAATGGCGCCGATTTTCTGTGTTCACTGATCTTAGGACGACGCGAATTTGGATATTCCAAAAAGTTTAACATAGAAATAAGAAGGATGGAGATCGGGACTAACACCATGCTTTGAATAACACGGGGGCTTCGGATCAGAGATGGTTGAATAACCGGGACTCGACTGTATAATGTTTTCAGGTCTAATTTGGCTAGCTCTTTGCCCTGTGGTAATAGAGTTAACTGATGAGATGTAATTACCCAGTTAACTAGCAATCATTACTCTAAATGCATTGATTCTTAACCCTTTCCCCCATATAAATAAATGCCTTTCCACGCATTTGTAAACAGAGTAGACCCAGATCAGACAGCTCCTATAGGAGGTCTGCTCTGTTTGCTTTTGGCATGATATAGATTTGATTGTATAGTTTTTGTCAAAGCAAAAACATGTCCTTGAAAATTTTACATTATAAAAATTCAGCTTATAAGTACTCATTATGTCATTATTTCTTGCATAAGTATTGAGCAGGAAAAAGATTAATGTAGAGGTGATATGAGACAATTGTATGAATGAACGATACCGTATCCATTGTAGATATCCAATGTGTACGTATTATGTAACTCCTAACCCTTTTTGAATCTGAATATTCCAAGTTGCAAGGGTACCAAAGAGCCCTCTTCACTGTTTGCAAATTCCAGTACACTGTTTTTTCTGCATTCAGAGAGGTAATTGTAAGTTGGAAGTTTAATTTGGTTGTTTCTTTACTCAGGTTTGCTGTGGAGGATTCAGAGAACAACATTGTGTTTGAGGATACTCCTGCTACGCCGGGGGAGAGTCCACTGATCAAGGGCGGGACCCTATTGAAATTGGTGGAACGTCTGACATATCACATGTATGCTGACCCCAAGTTTGTACGTACATTCCTCACCACCTACCGGTCCTTCTGTACACCACATCACCTGCTGGACTTGCTGTTTGAAAGGTAAATGGCTTTACATGTGTATCTAAAAGCTTGATTGTCAAGAGAAAGGGTATTTAGTAGGGGTGAAACGGTACACTACCCCCACGGTTCGGTACACGGTACATGAGCCACGGTTCGGTACATTTCGGTACACCAATTTTTATCTTGTAAACATAATTTTGAAGCTTACCAACAGAAAACCCCTTTTGAATTAATTTGTTTTTACTAGAATCAGTAACTGCCACAGCTAGCAAAGATGATGATTAATCTCTTAAAATTATAAACAGTCAAATATTAAGGGAAAAACACTAAAATAAATGTAATACTGAACACCATGTCATAGACTATTGATTTATAGTTCTTAAAATACAAAATATCACTATCTAATAATCTCTTCAACTGGAACTTTAAAATAACCAACAATGTGCTGGAAACAAGTAAACAAAGCATTGCAAACAGTGTAGATATGATTAGAAGTTTTCTAATCTTGGACTGCACTGTTTGTCTATTAATATTATACAAGTTTAACGATGTGACATGTAGGATGATAATTGAAATTGAGCCTCACTATAAGATTTCCAACCAAAGTGCATTGCAAACAGTGTAAGCCCTGAGCAGCTGTCACATTCCAATGTCACATTTTAATAAGACAGCTTATCTTAGTCCACACAGTTTTCAATGGCCTATGATTGAAAATCTCAGAGCAGAGTTTAAGTCTAAGACTATTATATAATAATACCCAGCACATTAAGGATTAATAACAATAACTCACTTGTCTATCATCAGTAATTACTACAACAGTCAGTTTGCGATAAACGTGCTTTATATGGCACGTCCGCGAAACAACGCTTACATGACATGTTGCCATTCTGCTCTCAGACTGGTCTTCCCAAAAGCCAAAAGACTTCCAAACTTTCGACTAGTAGCTTGTTGGTGCATATTTTCAATTTGGGAACAGTTTCAAACTGTTCCCAAATTGAAAATATGCACTTTCGTTTCGTTCTGGAGAAGCGATGTATGTAAGCTATGAGTAATGTACTTAATGCGTAATCTAATTGGATATTATTTATAGAATAACCAATCAGAGAACGGTTTTTAGCTCACCAGAGCACAAAGTGCTCAGGGTGAGCTTTTGTGATCGCCAGATGTCTGTCGTCCGTCGGCGTGCGTCGTGCGGCGTGCGGCGTGCGTCGTGCGTCGTCCGTCGTCGGTCGTCAACAATTTGAACCTTTAAAAATCTTCTCCTCTGAATCTACAGGGTTCTCAGCTTTCATCTTTGGTACATAGCATCACCTATAGGTCCTCTACAAAAGTTATATAAATTATGCCCCTGGGGTCAAAATTGGCCCCGCCCCAGGGGTTGGAAGTTTTCAATAGAAACATATAGTAAAACTTTGAAAATCTTCTCCTCTGAAACCAGAAGGTTCTCAGCTTTCATATTTGGCACATAGCATCATGTTCAGGTCCTCTACAAAAGTTATATAAATTATGGCCCTGGGGTCAAAATTGGCCCCGCCCCAGGGGTGGGCAGTTTTCAATGGAAACAAATAGTGAAATCTTTGAAAATCTTCTTCTCTGAAACTGGAAGGCTCTCAGCTTTCATATTTGGCACAGAGCATCATGTTCAGGTCCTCTACAAAAGTTATATAAATTATGCCCCTGGGGTCAAAATTGGGCCCGCCCCAGGGGTGGGAAGTTTTCAATAGAAACAAATAGTGAAATCTTTGAAAATCTTCTCCTCTGAAACTGGAAGGCGCTCAGCTTTCATATTTGGCACAGAGCATCATGTTCAGGTCCTCTACAAAAGTTATATTAATTTTGGCCCTGGGGTCAAAATTGGCCCCGCCCCAGGGGTGGGTACTTTTCAGAATAGAAACAATAGTGAAATCTTTGAAAATCTTCTCCTCTGAAACTGAAAGGCTCTCATCTTTCATATTTGGCACAGAGAATCATGTTCAGGTCCTCTACAAAAGTTATATAAATTATGGCCCTGGGGTTAAAATTGGCCCAGCCCCAGGGTTGGGCAGTTTTCAATAGAAACAAATAGTGAAATCTTTGAAAATCTTCTCCTCTGAAACTGGAAGGCTCTCAGCTTTCATATTTGGCACAGAGCATCATGTTCAGGTCCTCTACAAAAGTTATATTAATTATGGCCCTGGGGTCAAAATTGGCCCCACCCCAGTGGTGGGTAGTTTTCAGTAGAAACATATAGAGAAAACTTTGAAAATCTTCTCCTCTGAAACTGAAAGGTTCTCAGCTTTCATATTTGGCTCATAGCATCATGTTCAAGTCCTCTACAAAAGTTATATAAATTATGTCCCTGGGGTCAAAATTGGCCCGCCCCAGGGCCGGCTAGTTTTCTATAAAAACGTATAGTGAAAACTTTGAAAATCTTCTCCTCTGATTGCCTGGTGAGCGCTTCAGGGCCATTCTGGCCCTCTTGTTATATTATTACGGCAGATTCGTCCCTAGACATTACGAAATGTTCGGTACGTACCGTAAAGTGGAAATAAATACACTGGAGATCCGTTATAAAGCGGACCGTTTTACCGCGGTATTCGATATAATGCGGGTGGTCTGTGTCGCCGAATTTTTTTTTGTAAATACCTCATTTATAGTAATATGATTGAATATCGCAATGAAACATAAAATAAACTTAGGTAAACTTATCCGCCCGCAGCAGGCTAAAGGATAAAAACAAACACCGGTCCCTACATAAACAATTGAAGACAATCTTACGTGTGAAAAACTGACAACTGTCAACTTGTATATATGCCGCCATGAATGTAATACACACAGCTGATTACCGGCTCGTACCATGCGCATGATGCCCTAATAGCACGGGAACCAGTAAAATCTTAACTGCATAGCTTTCGTTACAAATTAATTGTGTGTATAATTGAGATGCGCATGTACTGAATTTTTTCACTGTCAAAGCCACAAAAGTTCGCACTTTAATTATGAAAAACAAACATCATTAGAAATCTAAACCTCTAACTCAGTGCGGGGTTGGAGGTTATATGCTAATGCAGAAAAGGGTGTGTACCCTTTGACCAATCAAATGAAATTTAAAACCCCAACAAATCACACGCGACATCACATGTGACCTTTCATTTTCTGAAAACAGTGACAGCCATGTTTATTGTTTTACACAGCAGGTTTAATCGGATTAGGGGTTTTGACAGGCCAAGAGGCAATTACATCCCGTCAACAGGCTTGTATTATGAAATATACTTGGTTGCTTGAAATCATACTCGATTTAATTTGTAATTTTGTATAACCCTTTCCCTCATACAAACGTGTTTTCACGCATTTGCAAACAGAGTAGACCCAGATCAGACGGCTCCTAGAGGAGCCGTCTGATCAGGGTCTACTCTGTTTGCTAATAGAATTTGAAAGAGCTATGTGAGTGGGCGGGGAAACAAAGTAAACAAGTCAGTTTTGTTCGAAATTAGTTTATTTTATGAAGATGGGGGTTTATGTAAGTACCCAGATAAAAAAAACTCATTACAACGCGGTTCCGTATATAATGCGGGTTGAATTTTATGTCCCCGGACCACCGCGTTGTAACGGGTCTCCAGTGTACCGAAAACCGAACCGTAAGTGAAAAAAACGCGGTACATGTGTACCATAAGATACCGTTTCACCCTTAGTATTTAGATATGATTGAAATAGCTACAATAAAACTGTTGACTCGATGAACCCAAAAAGGGACATAGACAAACATTGTAGACCATGGTCAGAAGGTTTCCCGACGGAGGCACTTTTTGCCTAAAAGATTATTGCAGATACTGCAATTGAAAAGTAGACTGATTCAGATTATATATTTGTGAAAGGGCAGGTAGAGGATCAAGCTTAACCCTTTAATGGATAGAAGTGTCTTTTAATACCTTTGCAAACGGAGTAGCCCCAGATCAGATGAGTCCTATTGGATCTGTCTGATCAGGGTCTGCTCTGTTTGCTTATGGAATTATATAGATCTGATTATAGAGTTTCTGCCCTGAGCAAAAAATCCAGTGTCTGTATACCATAATAAAAAATCAGCTAATTAATATTCATGATGTCATTATTTCTTACATAAATATTCATCAAGCAAAGGGTTAACCTTTAGTTTATGAATAGATTCCTTAAATAGTATTTTGATACAGTAAAACCCCTCTAAACCGGAGGTTAAATTTAGTGTAAATATCAGTCGTGGAGACAGGTGGCAGCTTAACGCAGGTTGAAAGTCATGCAGCAATCTCCTATAGGATTCCAGATCTACTAGTATTCCATATTAGAGGGGGTTTACTGTATGTGTATATTAGCAAAGTCATGTCTAAAAGATCCTGAGTGCAAACCCTGATCAGACAGCTCCTACATCTGTCTGATCTTGATCTACATAGTTTCCAAAAAGGGGTAGACAAAAGTGTATGTATGGAGTAAAATGTTAAGTGGGTTTAAAGAAGTTCCCACTGTGACACCACATTTCCAGCCTATCGGCTTGTTCTAAGTCAACACTAGCTTTCATGATGTGAATGTCCTTTTCATACTTCCATCACCCATATCTTAATTGTTGCTTAGTCTTAACAGTTGTTAGTCCTTTTCTCCATGAATATGCCATTCTACGCCTTTGCAAACAGAGTAGACCAAGATCAGACGGCTCTTATCTTAGTTTGCTTGTGATATAATACAGATATGATTCTACAGTTTGTTGCACTAAAGTTTAAAAAACCCCAAAATAAACCTTAATTCTTTGCGCTGATTGCACTAATTCTTTACTTTTTAGTCCTAACAGTTGTTAACTATTCCTATCTGTTACTTCCTTGAAGGTTTGAGATACCCGACATAGAGATGGACATTGATCCAGAGTTGGAACCAGACAACAATGATAATCTACAAGTCCGAGATGATCTCAAAAGGTTCCGCAAAGAATATGTTAAACCAGTGCAATTTCGGTAAGATCTTATTTCAATATGGATAGGAAGATTTTGACTTATGAATATTTATAGATGTTGGACCCTGAGCCATAACTGTAGTAAGTAGCTTTTGGTGAAGTTGAAATTTTATGGGGATCAAGGTAAAATTGTTTGAAAAACTAATAGAGTAGACTTTCAGATAAGCCATCTCAATATCATGCAAATTCTTGTACAATCTGATTTTTAAAGAATTTGAAGAAAAAAATCTACTTTAAGAATTAAAACAAACATGAAATAGGTTGTACCTTTTCCCCATGAATATTCATGTAAGAAATATTGACATTGTGAATATTAATTAGATTAATTTTTATAATGGTGCATGTACACAGGAATAGTTGGCAATGGCAGAATCTTTAGAATTGTATCTATATTGTTACATAAGCGAACAGAGCAGACCCTGATCAGACGGCACCTACAGGAACCATTTAATCTGGATCTACTTTGTTTGCAAAGGCATAGACAGTAAAGGGTTTAGAATTAGTACACCTTTTTAGCTGAAGAACGTCAATTAGTCTTTAAGATATTTATCTATTGCTCTGTAGTACCACATATTACTTCTATGCATATTTTAAGAGGCAAACTTTGTCATTAGTTGATACTTTTGCTACTTAACCCTTTCCCTCATACAAATGCTTTTTTCACGCCTTTGTAAACAGAGTACACCAGACCAGACAGGTCCTGTAGTAAAACCAGGGTTGCCAGTAACAAAAAATCCTGTGTACTGTATGCCTTTAAAAATTCAGCTAATAAATATTCATGATGTCATTTCTTATATGAATATGTAATAGGAAAAGGGTTAACCATTACCCCATAGAAACGCCTTTCAACACTTTTGCCAACAGAGTAGACCCTGATCAGTTGGCTACTGTTACGTACTGTAAGAGCCACCTGATCAGGCGCTGCTTGTTTGCTTAAGGAATAGTACAGATCTGATTATTCTGTTTCTGTTATGGCCTACACTTCCTGTGTTACCATGCCATCATTAGAATTCATGTCATTAATATTCATGGTATAGTTATTTCTTACATGAATATTCATGAGGTAAAAGGTTACGGATAGATTATTGTAGTAGTATTGTATTGTATGTCCCCATTATCTAGGTTAGGGTATATTGGTTTTGGCCAGAGTATTTGGTATTCTGTCTGAAACTTTAACCTTGGCCATACATTTGAACCATTAGAGACTGACACCATATGCGAAATGTGCAGCTGCAGCTTTTTAGTGGTGCCATGTGATGGTCATAATCGAACTTCTAGGTCAGAGGTCAAAATTACAGGTCAGAGAACCTGTTGGGGTCATAATGTTTCACATGCTGTAGATAAGAAGCAGAGCAACAGATTGACATGTATACTCAAATACTAAAATTGTCATTTCTCCACCAAACCCTATGTTGTGATCACTCTTTAGAATCGCCTCTTCGAGACGCTTCTAAAGAATGCTAACAACATAGCGTTTGATGGAGAAGTAAAGAAAATGTTTTAATTTACTTAACTTATCTGGACCTCTGAATAAGAAGAGTTGTTTAAAAAGTAAAGTACCTAGTTATGTCTCCCCCCATATTTATATGGGGGAGACATATTGTTTTTGTGAGAGTTGTCTGTCTGTCCGTCTGTCCGTCTGTCTGTCACACTTTTTGTCCGGACGATAACTTCAATATGCCTGATGCCAGTTAATTGAAACTTCATATATGGAAAGAGCATAATGAGAGGAAGTGTCATGCACAAGGTCCATAACTCTGGCTTCACTAATATTGGAGTTATTGCCCTTTGTAAAAAAAAATCACACTTTTTTGTCCGGACGATAACTCCTATATGGCTCATGCCAGTGGATTGAAACTTCATATATGGAAAGATCAGGATGAGAGGAAGTGTCATGCACAAGGTCCATAACTCTGGCTTCACTAATATTGGAGTTATTGCCCTTTGTAAAAAATATCATTTTTTGTCCGGACAATAACTTCAATATGCCTGATGCCAGTTGATTGAAACTTCATATATGGAAAGAGCATGATAAGAGGAAGTGTCATGCAGAAGGTACATAACTCTGGCTTCACTAATATAGGAGTTATTGCCCTTTGTAAAAAAATTCACAATTTTTTGTCCGGACGATAACTTCTATATGGCTCATGCCATTGGATTAAAACTTCATATATGGAAAGATCATAACGAGAGGAAGTGTCATGCACAAGGTCCATAACTCTGGCTTCACTAATATTGGAGTTATTGCCCTTTGTAAAAAAATCACAATTTTTTGTCCGGATGATTACTCCTATGTGACACATGCCATTGGAGTGAAACTTCATACATGGAACGATGATGATAAGAGAAAGTGTCATGCATAAGATCTATAACTCGAGCTTCAATAAATTTAGAGTTATTGCCCCTTGTACATTTGTTTAATTCTTTCTTGTCCGGACGATAACTCCTACATGGCTCTTGCCATCGTATTGAAACTTCATGCATGGAAAGAGCATGATGAGAGAAAGTGTCATGAACAAGGGCCATAATTCTGGCTTCAACACTTTTGGAGTTATTGCCCTTTGTTACATTTTTTGGCCGATCAATAACTCCTGTTCGACTGATGCTATTGGAATGACATTTTATTGTTGGAAAGAGCATGTTGAAAGTAAGTGTCATGCACAAGGGCCATAAATCTGGTATCAGTATTTTTGGAGTTATTAGCTGTTATCATTTTCTTCTTGAAAAATGTAGTGTGGAGAACGCATAATGAGGGGAAGTATCATTCATCAAGACCATAACATTTTTAGTGATTTCCCTTTACATATTGTTTTTATTAGAGGGGAGACATCCGTTTTTGTGACAAAAACCTCTAGTTATAGTCTACTTTCAGTCTGAAGGACTGCTGAGCCGACTGTACATTTACTCCCCTGGTCATTGAGCTATTCGCCTACAATATTGAGCACTGCTAACATATGGCACATTCATGCAGCCTCAGGACCAGCTTGTGACCCTCACAGGTACCCATTTTAACCCCTGAATGGGGAGGAGGTTCGGGTGGGAGACACTGAAAAGCGTCTCTGTAATTTCCGGGAGGAACCGGCATTTGAACCCCGGGCCACCGGATTGGTAGTTAAGCGCATTACCACTAGACCACCGCACACCACTGTTTAGGTTATCTAGTTGAATTTTTCTGTATTTCTCTCTCAAACCCTGTTATGCTGATAATCATAATTAATTGGCTAACAGTTGGTTAAGAAATAATAGGTTTAGACTTTAGATATATGTTCACACCTTGAATCTACAACCCTGAACCTGTTCTTTGTTAGTGAACAATGCTGCTTTTTGTTTTGCAGTGTGGTGAACGTGTTACGACACTGGGTGGATCACCACTTCTATGACTTTGAGCGAGACAACACCCTGCTGGAGAAACTTAGGCAGTTTCTGGACACCATCAAAGGCAAGGCCATGCGAAAGATGGCTGACTCTATACTGAAAGTCATACAGAGAAGGGTGAGATATTGGTGGCTTGCTGTGTTAGCATGAAAAACATATAGTAAAACCTGTTTTAATTTACAAATAAAAAGAAGACACAGTTCTAGGTATTTATAAAGGTAAATGACCTTTTGTCATTACTTTTGCCCTGCATTATGCAAACACGTGCTTTTAAGGACTCCTGTGTTGAATCAGCAAGTGATCGTTTAACAGTTTTCCCTGTTCTGTATTCATGTAAAAATAATGACATCTTCATTATTACTTAGCTGAATTTTTATGATAGTATATGACTATATGTACACAAAAGTTTGTGGTATTGGTTGAAACTGTAGTCAGATCTATTGTAATTCCATAAGCAAACAGGTGACCCTGATCAGACAGATCCTGTAAGAGCTGTCTGATCTGGGTCTACTCTGTTTGCACATTTATATTTATAGTGCTTTAAACAGGTTTTGCTTTGTAGTCACATCCTCTGTGCTGTAGTAATTGTCTTTGATCTCTTTGTTACGGTGGAGAAACTTTAGCTACAATTGGAAAATCTTGACGGTAGCCAAAGTCTTCTCCCTGGCCTCAGTCTGGTGAAGTTACATAAAATTAAAAGAATGTTTCTTAGATTATTTGTTTCTCAAGCAGACAAGCTTTAACTTTTGCATGTGATATTCGTGTTTAATTTCAAATTTGTTTGATGTTTTGATGTGTCAGGCTGCTGGTAGATATTAGGATAGGCAAACCATAATTGCCATTATACATCATGATCAAATACTGGTTGTTAAAGCTGGCCATAATGTACAGTGCTAATTGAACCCTTTACTGCATATAAATGCCTTTCTATGCCTTTGCAAACAGAGTAGACCCAGATGAGATAGCTGGTATAGGCGGGGTCTGATGAGAGTCTCCTCTGTTGGCTATGGTATAACATAGAACTGATTCTGCAGTCTCTGCCATGCCCAATAGTTCCTGTGACTATGTGCTAGTCTAACAATTAGTGTAATTGATATTCATGGTTTCATTATTTCTTGGGGCCTCCGTGGCGGAGTGGATATGGTCTTTGACTGACAATCGCTTAGCCCCTCGCCGCTGTGGATATGGTCTTTGACTGACAATCGCTTAGTCCCTCACCACTGTGGTTTGAATCCCGGTCTGGGCATTTGGATTTTTCATGTGAGGAAGCCTTCCAGCTGGCTTGTGGTTCTACCCAAATGTTCTTCTGTGCATGAAATGATGTAATTTATTCCACGCACAGAAGAACCTCTGGAGTCTCTCTCCACCTGTAATTAGCTGGATGTCATGATATGACTGAAATACCGTTAGTGCGACATAAAACCTAATGGAATTAAAGATATTTCTTTACTTTCTGAAATGACTGAAATGTTCTACTGTCCATATTTCATTGTAACTTTTTTTTTGTCCATGAATATTCAGTAGGTATTTAAATTTGGAATAAACGTAGGACAGGGAAAAGGTTTATGTTCCAGACTAAAAATGATTTCCTTGCATTGTAGACTGATTTTCCAAACACAGAAAGAGAGTTCACCTACCAGAAACCTCCTCCTACAACAGAGTGGCATTTGGCGAAGAAGAAGGAGGAATTTGATCTGCTTACTGTAAGTGATACCAGATCGAAATTCCAAAAGGTGTATTTCGAGAGTTTTCACATTCAAATACAGTTGTTGGAAATGTTTTTGTAAGAATGAAAACTACTTTTAGAAGCTAGATGTGAAAAGGTGACAGTTGTTTCGGGTGAGTAAACAATATTATAGTTGATTGTGATTAACCCGTTCCCTCATATAAATGCATTTTCATGCAATTTGTAAATGCGGTAGACCCAGATCAGACAGCTCCTATAGGATCTGGCTCAGTGTTCTCATTAGGATTGAATTTTACTGAGTCCCTGGGACCCAGGGCATCAGCAAAAGTTGCGTCCCAAGCAAATACAACTGAGTCCCAGATAATTTCACTTCTGCTTTTGTAATGGAGATTTTTTGCACCATTAAATGTAAAGGTGTATCATTTAAAATCAAAAAGATAAGTGTTATAAGCACTTTATAATAAGGTATTTCTTGATGCTTTGATTTGAAGTGCACGACGATGAGCATCGTTTGAGTGAGCTGAGCTGAGCATCACTGTATCCGCTGGTACGTAAAAGCGGTTTTCACTTCATTTTCAGTGCATACAAAGCATCACATGGTAATTCTATTGGTTTCAGGGCTACAAGTCTTTAAACTCACGATCTTGCACCCATAACACTTTAAAGTTCCTGGCGTGTTCAACTTTTACTAGCAGACGCCATCTTTTTTCAGCACCCAAATGTCATTACTACGCGACAGAACGGTTCTCATAGAATTACATAATTTTAGATGCCGACATTAGGGTGGAAATCGTAACCAGTCAATGCAGGTGCCCTCCTACGTACCTGGAATAACCCAGGACTCGATATTAATAGATGCGTTGCAATTTCGGAAAAATGTCAAGAAAACGGAGCGAGATTCACTTTGTTTATTGATCCGGATTGATGTAAGACCGAGTATCAGTTGTTAATTTACCTGGATTCATTTAAATCGGTAAAATTTCGATCATTGATCTTGCGTCCCATGGACGCAACGTACTTGACTATTTTGCGTTCCAACGATTTTCGGTGCGTATTTAGATATGATTACGATGTAAACGGGAACACTGTGGCTGATCAGGGTCTGCTCTGTTTACTATTGGAATTTGATAGATCTGTTTTATTTTCTAAAATGGCTATAATGTTCCACCTCCAGTATTTCATTATAACTATTGTATCTAAGAATACAATGTATTCAGTAGATTGTGAAATTTTGAATAAACATAAAACAGGGAAAGAGTTAATAATGTAAATTAACTGATTGGACCAAAGAGTTTCCTTTATTAAGTTATATGTATATGCCATTATATTATATATTATTTCTATGGACAGCTCCACCCAATAGAGATAGCGCGGCAGGTTACGCTGCTGGAGTTTGACTTGTACCGGGCCGTGCAGCCTTCAGAACTTGTGGGCAGTGTCTGGATGAAAAACACAAAGAACCAGACATCACCAAATCTTCTCAAGATGATAGAGTTCTCCAACAGTGTAAGTCTGGATAACGATTCATGGACATAAACAGCTTTATCACTCTGTCTAAAACAATAAATTACATATTTAACCCAGTCCCTCATATTGACACCTATGTGAAAGTCACTTTTTGAAACCAATGTGATAAATAGAGCATTTGCTCGATAGAAGGAAATGCTATGTTTATTACAATGGGTTAAAAACTAAACAATTCTAAAAAATTCCTTTTTTCTAATAATTGCTCCTTTTCAGAAGATTTATTTTAAGAGTTTGGGTCTGAAAATAGCCTATGAGGAAATAGCCTATGAGGAAATAGCCTATGAGGTAGTTGGTTAATGCAGAATGAAACCTCTACTAAACTTTTCTAAAATGGCTTTCTGCATTGTCATTTTCATCTCGCAGATGCCTGCTGTTAAAGTTATTAAATGAATGGTTTACGGTAATGGGTTAACCCTTCTCTTCATTTAAGTGCCTTTTTAGCTCGCCTATTCGAAGAAATGGGGGGCTTACGGAAACATCCCGGCGTCTGCGTCGGCGTTGGCTTTTGGTTAAAGTTTTGGGGTAAAACTGAATTTTAGTCCAAATTTCACCTGTTTTGGAGTCAGCTTTTTGGGCTGAAATAGGAAGGTTAAAGTTTTGGGGTAAGTGTTGAAATGCACTAATACTACATGAAATATTTGCCCTAGAAAGCTGATATTTGGAATGGAGGTTCCCTGTGTGTTGAACATTGATGTAGTGTAGTTAAAATCTAAAATAGAATTGAATTTTAGTCCAAATTTCACTTGTTTTGGACTTAGCTTTTTGGGCTGAAATTGGGGTTTTGGGGTAAGTGTTAAGATGCACTAATACAACATGAAAAATATTTTTGACTTCATCTTTGTAGATAAGGTCTACAATAGGCGAGCTTTGCTGTCCTGCGACAGTCTAGTTGCTTTTGAAATTATAATTGATCTGACTCTACAGTTTCTGCCAATACCAGAGAAGAACATATGCCATTCTAAAAATTAGTTACAGTATAACGGCGTTGTTTCTCTTTTTTCCGAGATACCCGCCTATTCCGAGGGAATTTTTAGGTCCCGGCTCAAATTCTATCAAATGTCATTGAAAATACCTGCATTAATCCGAGTAGCGATAAACCGAAAATTCGAGCACATGTGCTGGTCCCGCGGATCATTCTGGTTCCCTTTATTGATTGTTTAATTCGAGCACGGTGTTTTTCCATCTTCGAGGTAATTATTCACACCTTCTCAATACCCTTTCGTAATCTTTTTAAAGATCCGTCTGTGGGGCATTAGATCTTCCAAATGTGTGACAAACACATTCATTGAATGTAGACTTTACTTTGAAGTAGATATGATGAGAATTGAATAGACTAAAGTCTAATAAACAAAGAGTCACAATCATTATTTGCATATGTTAGTAAACGTGTAGTGATTTTTCGGTACCGCTGAAAGTGTGCCATATAACGTCTTTCTGCTTTAAATTTTGAAATAGTGCAGAGTTTTTTGTGTAATACTTTGAAATTCGCAATATTTTGGTACTTTGAGACAGTCTCGTTCATGCAGATTCTTGCTACGAGAGATGAACGAGAATAACTATTTCAGACGAAAAAAGCCAAGTGTTCCGGTTATTAATTAATTGGGTCACTCGCCCTGATTTTCCTTACTACGAAACAGCACAAACACACAAACGATAATGTTTGTTTGTGTACCCAACTCAACACCAACAACTAAATTAATGTCGACGAATGGAAAATTATGCAAAATAAACGACATAACGCTATACGCTACGACTTGTTCTAGGGATATGTCTAAATGGTTTGAAACAAGTTTTGAGTAAAGGGTCAGTTGAACGGACCCATACAAATTATAGTGAAACTTTGGTCGCCGATGTGAATGGTGTTTTCCCTTATCACTTATTAAAGGAAAGAATCGATGAATTATATATGCATTGAAGTTTATGATAATGTTAAAACAGTTTACTGTGAAGAAATACGCTTCCTGTCATCGTCAAACAATGCTCCTAGGAAATAACATAAAATTCTCTCGGTTCTTTAGAGCATTTCGATAATCCGAGGTTTTTGCTGATTCCCGATGGTGCTCGAAATATCGCCAATATACTGTAGTAAATATCCATGGTGTCATTTCTTATATGAATATTCAACAGGGAAAAGGTTCCATAAATATTCATGTACGAAATAATGACATCATGAATATTAATTAGATTAATTGTTATAATAGCTCAAACAGAGTAGACCTTGATCAGATGGCTCCTATAGGAGCCATCTGATATGGTTCTTCTGTGTTTTAAAAGGCATAGAAAAGAGTATTTATGGAGTAATGGGTCTTAACAGAGCTATAGATAAGAGAAGTACTGAATTTTCCGAATCTCTTAGTTATCAGCTTGATAACCCATGGTGGGTAATTATTAGAATCGGCTTTCAGAGGTAATATATTCCACTGAGAACCTACAAGACAGGGTTTGCACACAGGGGTCTGGGCCGCTTCATGGGGGTCTATATGTACTATATAATAACAAGGGTTCCAACTACCAGAACGGATATCCGTGTACCACGAGTACAAATATGACTGTAACTCTTACAATTTAAACGATAATTTCGTATAAATTCGGCTATTGAAAGCCAATATATTTTTCTATCAAATAAATATAAGCTTATAACGGTAACTTATGAACAAGTATCAATCCAACAATGATTTTCTAAAAAAAATCATGTGTTTTTGGGCCATTGACAAACGTCCGTTCACCCCGGTTTCACTATATCACAGCAATAACCTGGCAATTTGCAGTTAAAATAATGGCGTGGTTCAATAAAACAAATCATTTCTATCACTCGCCTCCAATTTTTAGTCCCCATCATCAAAAGAATGGTGTAAAACTAGCAAGTTTTGTCAGTTTGCTTCAAATCGTTGAGGAAGGAGCCATTGTACGTGACGTCACTGATTTTCCTTCGCTCATCCAATAAAATGGCTCCATTCAAATTTGTTGCAAAATGGCACCATCCGAAATAGAAACATAACGACAGACGGAAAGGCCGCTGTTGCTAGTTGCTTACTTATTAAGAGGACAAAACAAATGGAGTTTGGTGATATAATTGGGTTGTTTTATTGAACCACGCCATCTTTTGAACTGAAAATCGCCAGGTTATAGCTGTGATATAGTGAAACCGGGGTGAACGAACGTTGTCAATGACCCAGAAAACAGGTGAAATTGTGAGAAAATCATTGTTGGATTGATAATTGTTCATAAGTTACCGTCAGAAGATTATATTTATTTGATAGTAAAATATATTGGCTTTCAATAGCCGAAAGAATTACAAAATTATCATTGAAATTGCAAGAGTTACTTTCATATTTGTACTTGTGGTATATGGATATCCGTTCTGCTAGTTGGAACCCTTGTTATTATATATAGTACATATAGACTCTCATGAAGCGGTCCAGACCCCTGTGGGTTTGCATAACTATATTATAAAAAGCCGAACTTAGCAAAACTATTTGCGATCCTTACCAGCCCAATTTTTATCTCAAACACACTCTTGTTTAGTGCTGAAATAGTTTTGATAAGTTTTGTCTTATACTGCAGCTCACCTTCTGGCTGGAGAAGTGTATTATAGAGGCTGAAAACCTGGAGGAGAGAGTGGCGGTTGTGAGCCGCTGTATCGAAGTAATGACAGTATTCCAAGAGCTTAACAATTTTAATGGTGTCCTCGAAGTTGTCAGTGCTCTCAACTCGGCTCCAGTACACCGACTGGACCATACATTCAATGTAAGTTACGAGTAGTAGATAAGACAAGTATTTGAAATTTTTAGGTGTAATATTTATGTCCACCCATATTTATATGGGGGAGACATACTGTTTTCGTGAGAGTTGTCCATCCGTCTGTCCGTCACACTTCTTGTCCGGACAATAACTTCAATATGCCTGATGCCTGTTGATTGAAACTTCATATATGGAAAGAGCATAATGAGAGGTAGTGCCATGCACAATGTCCATAACGCTGGCTTCACTAATATAGGAGTTATTGCCCCTTGTAAAAAATGTTCACTTTTTTGTCCGGATGACTCATGCCATTGGATTGAAACTTCATATATGGAAAGATCATGATGACAGGAAGTGTCATGCACAAGGTCCATAACTCTGACTTCACTAATATTACAGTTATTGCCCCTTGTAAAAAAAAATCCACAATTTTTTGTCCGGATGATAGTTCCTACATGGCTCATGCTATTGGATTGAAACTTCATACATGGAAATATTATGATGAGAGGAAGTGTCATGCTCAAGGTCCATAACTCTGACTTCACTTATATTGGAGTCATTGTCCCTTGTAAAATATTTTCACACTTTTTTGTCTGGACAATAAAACCTATATGGCTCATGCCATTGGATTGAAACTTCATTCATGGAAAGATCATGATAAGAGGAAGTGTCATGCCCAAGGTCCATAACTCTGGCTTTACTAATATTGGAGTTGTTGCCTTTTGTAAAAAAATCTCAATTTTTGTCCGGACGATAACTCCTATATGGCACATGCCATTGGATTGAAACTTCATACATGGAAAGATCATGATAAGAGAAAGTGTCATGCATAAGGTCCATAACTCTGGCTTCAATAAATTGAGAGTTATTGCCCCTTGTACATTTGTTTAACGCTTTCTTGTCCGGACGATTACTCCTACATGGCTCATGCCATTGTATTGAACTTCATACATGGAAAGAGCATGATTAGAGAAAGTGTCATGAACAAAGGCCATAACTCTGGCTTCAATACTTTTGGAGTTATTGCCCTTTGTTATATTTTTTATCTGATCAATAACTCCTGTTCTACTGATGCTATTGGAATGACATTTCATTTATGGAAAAGCATGATGAAAGGAAGTGTCATGCACAAGGGCCATAACTCTGGTATCAATAATTTTGGAGTTATTAGCTGTTGTCATTTTTTTCTTGAAAAATGTGGTGTGGAAAGCGCATAATGAGGGGAAGTATCATTCATCAAGTCCAGGGCTCTAGAAATCCGGAAAATCGCCGGTCTTGACTGATTTTTGTATTTTGAGACCGGTTTTTATTTCAGAATTTGAAAAAAAAATCGGTCTGAAAATCTTAAGCAGACAACACGTTTCTAACCAAAATCACCAGCTGAAAGTAACTGTTTTCATTTGATCCCATCATAAAAACGTGTCAAGAGACTGCCCGGGGCAGTCAAGGTCCAGTTCCACTTGGTCTTTTCTCAGCTAGCCACTCAACCATATTGATAAGACATTCATCTCTTATGACACAAACCAAAATTTTACTAATTACCTACCTTGTACCTGTTAACAAACACGTTACAGTCCGTAGGTTTAGGCTACTGTAATTATATTAAGGCTGAAAGGTCACTGAGAAATAACATCTTTGCATCGGGTAATCAGTTTTTTTATGAGCAAATACTCTCTTGATATCCATCAGCAACACAATTTACTTTGAACAATCATAACAAAAAGTCAACAATATGTCCGCTTGATTCAAGGTAAAGATTGACCTGTTTTTGAGACTCCACATTAAAGAGCTTGGGTACAGTTATTGCCATAAATATGCTGCAGTGAACAGAAAAAACAATGTTGTGGTTTTCGTTTATCTGATGGGAAATAAGTGTGCATCATAAGCTAAATGATAATAACTAATCATGTAAGATTTTTAATAGAAACTAGCCTAGTTTTCTTGCTTCTCTTTAAACTGCCACGCATGCAAACTTGAAATGTCATTAGTTTTCGCGAATGTCAAATGTCATTATTTTCACAAACTTCGATATTTAATGCTGTCATATTAGTACATACAAACTATAAGGTGGCAAATGTCCGACATTTAAACATACTAACGGGGGCGAATGTCCGCGCATCGAGAAATTTGTGGGCAAAAGTATGGGTGGCTAATGTCCGTTTATTGGCTGGACCGGTGGGGATTTGAAAATTTCTAGAGCCCTGATCAAGTCCATAATATTTTTAGTGATTTCCCTTTACATAATGTTTTTATTAGAGTTTTTTGTCTGTCTGTCTGTCTGTCACACAGCTTTTATTAGTCTAGTTCTCATGTACAGAAATGTGACGATATGTCGCAGTGTGGGTGCGAGGGGTAGTGGGGGAGACATCCGTTTTTGTGACAAAAACCTCTAGTTTTTACATCTTTTTTATCAAACCCTATATTTTTGGAACTGTTTAGAATCACTTCTCCAAGGTGATTCTAATAAGTACCAATAAGATAGGATTTGATGGAGAAAATAAGGGATTTAAATAGATCAGTACAGCTCCATATAAGATGCGTAAATTAAAATATTTTCAAGTATAACTTCTTCATTTCTCCACCAAACCCGATGTTGTGACCACTCTTTAGAATCATCTCTATGAGACCATTCTAAAGACTGGTCACAACATAGGGTTTGGTGGAGAAATGATGATTTTTAGTATAATATTTGAGTATGCACCATTATATGTAGCTCTGAATCAGTACAGTAAAACCGCTCTAAAACTGGACGTTCAAATTAGTGTCAATGCCAGTCTGTAAGACAGGTGGCAGTTTAATGCAGGGTGAACGTCATGCAGAAAGCTCCTGCTCGACTTTCATCCTGCATTAAGCAGCTACCTGCCTAAAATATCTTAATTCGTCTTTACTTATATTCTGATTTTACTATATTCCTTATCTAGTGTCTTTTATAGTGAAGATTGAAATGAGTTTGTAATTTACAAGTCTTTTCATGCCTGTAGAAAATTGTTGTAACTTTGATAAAGAAACAGTTTGGATCCAAACAAAATATTGAGAAACTTGACGTCTAATAGGGGATATGACCTTAAATTGTTCAATTAATAAGTTTGAAGAATAAACTGCGAATTTAAATAGACAACTTCTACAAACAAGTTCTACAAAGCATGCTTCTTTCTCTCTACATTATGGACCAAATTGTGGGGTCTTTTGCAAATAGTTTGAATACAGATGGGGTGAATCTCATCAGCATCCTAATTGGTTGACATTCACACACTGTTTTCTTTGAAGGAAATGCAAGGACATTGTGGCAGATTGCAATTTTTGTGGAAAAAAAAACAACTTAATGTTGAAAGGGTTATTAACCCTTTACTCCATGAATATGCCTTTCTATGACTTTGAAAGCAGACTAGACCTAGATCAGACAGCTGCTGTAGGAGCCATCTGGTCAAGGTATCCTCTGTTTGCTTATGAAATAATATAGATCTGATTCTACGCTTTAAGCCTTGGTTAAATATTCCTGTGTTCATGTGTTATAAAAATACAGCTAATCAATATTCATGGTACCTTTTACTTTTTACATGAATATTCATGGAGTAAATTGTTAATGTTATGTTAATTTATTCTACTCTAATTACCATAAGTATTTTGACAGACAAATATAGGCAAATAATGCAAATCCAGATCAAACATTTTCTGAAGGAACAGTTTGGTCAGGGTCTTCATGTTTTGCTACTATGCCATCTAATTAAACCCTTTCCTCCATAGACTATTTTCAGACCCAACCTCTTTGAGTGAATCTACCCAAAAGGGGCATTTACTAGAGAAAAGTAAAATTTTAGAATTTTGTAGTTTGAAACCATTGTGATAAATAGAGCATTTGCTCCTATAGGAGCAAATGCTCTATTTATCACAATGGTTTCAAGAAGTGTTTATTACAGAGGCGTAGAAAGGCGTATTTATGGAGGAAAGAGTTAAAGTTGACTTATGCGAAATTGAATTATTCAAGCATACAACAATAGATGGAGAGGGGAGATTTGGTGTCCAAATACTTACAGTGTATTCAGAGTAACTACAGGGTAACTATAGCTGATGGTTTGGTAAAGGTTAGAGATGCTTGTTGACCAATTCCTTTACCAACTTTCTATGTTTTTGTTATCAACAGGAGGTGAATCACAGGTTGATCAAACTCATGAATGAGTCCAAAGAGTTGAATTCAGACCACTTCAAAAAATACACGGAAAAATTACGCTCTATAAACCCACCCTGTGTTCCATTCTTAGGTATGTGTTACATTTGTTACAGTGTTACCAACAACTTACCATGATTTTCCTATATTATTAAAGCATTCTGCCAGACAAACTTAGATAGTACAGACCCAGATACACTGCTCTTGAAGGAGCAGTTTGATCAGGAACTATTCTATATGCAACACCAATAGTTCATTTAACCATTTACCTGTTTAATATTCTTGAAAGAAATAATAAGGCCATAAATATTAATGAACCAAACTATTTTAAGCATTATTAACAAAGGAATTATTGACTGGCAGAGAGTGTAGAATCAGATCTATATAACTCCGTACTCAGACGGCTCCTATAGGCGATCGGTCAGTCCATCTGCTCTTGAACATGTGTTGTTGGTGTTGCAAACTCCTCCTTCAGTTTAGAAAGTTATTGAAGTTGTATTTGGTATACATAATAACCACGAAATAGTAGATGTGCAAGATGCAATTAATTTCATGTGTTTAGTGCCAAGTAATTCAGAATTTTCTCCCCATGAACTTTTGGGGAGTGGGGTTGTCATTTTTGCATGAAACATTCATAGCTGGTATCACAAACTCATCCTTCAATTTGAAAGTTATAGAATTTATATTTGGCATATATAATAATATAACGAATAGTAGATGTGGAAGACATAATTTTCATGTGTTTAGCCCCAGGCATTGAAAATTATATCCCCCTGAATTTCAAGTAGTTTTGTCATTTGGACCTGTGTTGAAGCAAGGCTGCCATGTGGGAGTATTCATCAACTTTAATGATACAGTAAAATCTCGATTATTCGAATTTTAAGTATAGAAGAATTTAGACCCTTTTAGGCAGGTGGCTGCTTAATGCATGGTGAAAGTCATGCAGAAAGCTCATAGAGAAGCTTTCTGCATGACTTTCACCATGTATTAAGCTGCCACCTGTCTTAAAGATCGATAATGATACGTATCTTAGTGTTTGAATAATCGAGATTTTACTGTAGTTCTAATGTAGTACAGTTTTGCCTATCATCTGTTCTGTTCTAATTTAGTACAGCTTTGTCTGTTACCTGGTCTGGCAATGTCTATCTTAAAGTACCTTCTTACAGGTATGTACCTAACAAATATCCTGAAAACAGAAGAAGGAAATCCAGATTTTCTGAAAAGAGAAAACACTGAAGGTCTGATCAATTTCACAAAGCGGCGGAAAGTTGCCGAGATCACTGGAGAAATTCAGCAATATCAGAATCAGCCGTACTGTCTCACAGTGGAACCTGATATACGGGTAAGATATAGATATATATATATATATATATATTAGTTAGAAATGGGAGACAGTAAAACCTCTCTTTACCCATTATCTAATGAGCTCTTTTTAGACCTAACTCCTTTGAATAAATCTTCTGAAGAGGAGCATTTTAAAACTAGAAAAAATGATTTTTTTTTAGAATTTTGAAGTTTTGAAACCATTGTGGTAACTACTCACATAAATGCTCTATTTATGACAATGGTTTCAAAAAGTTGCTTTTAATGAGATGTCAAAAGGCATCAATATGAGGGAATGGGTTAAATTACCACCAGAATGAAAGTAAAATTCTGGGTCTTATAGAAAGATGACAGCATTATTTTCATTTAGCATTAAGCGGCAACCTGCTTTTAAGGACACCCAGATTTATTCACCATGTGGTTGCTTTATAAAGGCTCAACTACACTTGTACTTTACTCTTTCATTGCCAGATTAATAGAATCAAGCATGGGTTTTGTTAAAGCCGGGGGTTTCTATACCCGAGGTTGGTCTGTTCCAGTCGGAAACGAGCTTTAGCGAGTTTCCGATAGGAATAGACCAACCGAGGGTATAGAACCCCCCCGGCTTTAACAAAACCCATGCTTGATTATTTTTCTCGCTGAAATACGCCCTAAAACCAAGTAAATTAACGAATTTTGTGAAGTACTACTTTACATTGCGTAATACGACTTCCATATCTAATAGCAACAGACTGCAGCATAACTTTAGGCGTGACAAAATGACGTCATTTGTTATGACAACCACAAACGTTACGTTTTGGCGTAAAATATAAATGACTGAGTGACTACAAAATAACGTCTTCGGTTAATTAAATAGGCTTTTAAAGTGTTTATATGATAAATAGAAATTCAAATTCGTGCTAATTACTTATCTTAATTTCAATCCATAAGGTTGTTGCCTATAGAAATGTTGGTATAATTCTGTAAGAATTCCTTCCCTTGTATTGATTTTACCCAATCGCGCGTATGAATACACTAGTCACGGGGTGTTCCAGATAAGGATTTCTAGTACGGCTATTTTTAGTAACTCAGCTTATCTAGCACGGCTGAGAAGCGAGAAATTGTTGTCTGCTATGTTTGTCATCTGCTATAATGTTCGTTTAATTTTCTTCCCCTTTCTTTCAAAAACGTTACAACAATAACAAATAGTTTTGATCCTGATGAGAGGCTGAGTTAATCAGTGTTTCATCTGGGTCCAAACTGTTTGCACAGGTAATCACAGATAGGACATTGGCAGCTAAAGAGTAAACCAAAACCATTTAAGTGTTTTTGATTTTTATTGGCATATGAGGACCTGTCTTTTGATAGCTTCATAGGGTCCTAGGTCAAAGTATAGAAATAAAAGATGACATTGGTAATAAGCTGTTGATATTTAACCCTTTACTCCATGAATATTCATGTAAGAATTTATGTATGTGTAAATATTAATTAACTTAATTTTTATAACAGTGTATAAGCAGGAGAATTTTTGACAGACCTTGATCATATGGCTCCTGTAGGAGCCAACTGGTCAGGGTCTGCTCTGTTTGCTTATAGAATCATAATGGATCTCACTCTACAGTTTTTACCAATAACAGAACTTTTAGTTTATGATAATGAATACATATGCTATTATGAAAATTCAGCTAATAAAATTAATATTCTTGGTGTCATTATTTCTTGCATGAATTTTCCCCAGGGAAAAAGTTAAAAGAAAAGCCAAGATAAATTGACTTACAGAATTACAAATTGCAGCAGATGGCAATTTTACAGTAATCTTTAGGCCAGTAGTTTGATCATAGGCTGAAGAGCTTTGTGATACATTTCAGGATTTCTTTGAACACCTAGATCCTTTGGAAGATAGGGATGAGAAAACCTTCAATGATTACCTGTATGCTAAGTCGTTAGAAGAAGAGCCCAGGGGATGTAAGCAGACTCCAAAGTTTGTAAGTACAACATGTACAACATTTATCACTATTTCAGACGGAAAGATTTCTTGGATTTCTCAGAAATTAGTTAACTGAGAAAAGTCCTCTTCTCAGACAGGTTCTGTCATCATGATTAAACCCTTACAGTATGGGAAACGAGTCACTAATATTCTTTGCAGACAGAGTAGACTCAGATGAGAGGGATCCTAGAGGAGACCTTTCATTAGGGTCTGCACTGTTTGCCATGTTACATGTTTTTTTAAAAAAAAAACCACCTAAATTCTTACTCTAAGCTTGACCGGTTTGAATTTTGGAATAGTCAATTTGGAATAGAAATTCAGCGTTGAAAGGGTTAATGTTGATAGTTTTTATTCAACTTCTCCCCCAATTAAATGCCTTTTACAGCATTTGCAAACAGTAGAGCAAAATGAGATTGTTCCTTTAGGAGCCATCTGATCAGGATCTGCACTGTTTGCTTTTGACATGACATAGATCGGATTCTACAGTTTTTGTCAAAGAAAAACATTTACTTGAAAAGTTTACATTATTAAAAATCAGCTAATAAATATTCATGTCATTATTTCTTACCTGAATATTAAACAGGGAAAGGGTTAACCCTTTCCTTAATAGTTCTTCCCTTGTTTGCCCTCAAGTTTAACTCTTTTGCTGCCAAATTCTGTCGTCTGCTAACTTTGCCGTCGGCCACCATTTTAATTTTTAATTTTTTTTTTAATTTTTGTTTCAAAAACAGTTACAGTCACAAACAGTTTGGATCTTGATGAGACGCCGAGTTACTTGGTGTCTCATCTGGATCCAAAATGTTTGCATAGATAATTGCAGATGCGACATCGGCAGCAGTTAAAAAAACAAATGTTTTCTAGTCAATAACTCATGATCCTTTTTACCTAGATATATATTTCGTAGGGAGTTTGGTAATGATAAGTAGATGACACTGTTTGATTTTGAGGTCAGTAATATTGATATAGATTTGATTCTAAACTGTTTGCCATGGCAAATATTTCTTATTTTCTTGTGTGAATTAAAAACTTAGGTAATTAATATTTATGAAGTAGTAAATTTTTGAATACATATTCATAAATTATAGTGTTAGGAAAATATGTAACTTTAAGTGTCATTTTATCACAATAAGGCCCCAATTACATACATGTAGTCTAATTATTTTGTTTCATGACCATAAGAAAAGTATTTTAGAAATCTGGTTAAAATGTATATTTCTCTGCCCAAACTGACTTATTGTTACGTATAGAAGTGGCTCTCTGAAGCAATTCTAATCAGTACAAGCAAGATTTCAGCGGGAAAAAAGTGATCAGTATTTGTCATACCTACAGCCCTGTTCTTCTCTCCGTTTGTAGCCAAGAAAGTTTGGATACAGTCTGAAGTCACCAGGGATCCGCCCAATGGCCCGGCACTCCAACACTTCCTCACGGGCCCATGCATTCCCATTTGTACCTTTCGCAGCTGGGTACCAGAGGATAGACGAGGACCCAGAGTCATCCTCTCCGCAGTGCATGACACCGCCAACCCCCACCACTCCCATAAGTCCAGGCTTCTCATCTGGTGGGGATAACGGTGTTTTCTCAAATGTTCCAGGTTAGTATAGGTCCACGTGATCAGATCGGGGGGGGGGGGGTCATATTGTTTTTGCCCAGTCTGCTTGTTTCTTTGTTTGTTTGTCACCAACTTTAACATTGGTCATAACTTTTGAGCCACTACAGATAGGGACTTGATATTTGGCATGCATATGTATCTCATAAAGCCGCCGTTTTGAGGGGTTACATGTCAAGGTCTTCATTCAAGGTCAAAGGTCAAATATATAGGTCAATTCACTGACTTTAACATTGGCTATAACTTTTGTAACAGTAGAGATAGATACTAGATATTTGGCATGCATGTGTATCTCATGAAGCTGCACATTTTGAGGGGTGGCATGTCAAGGTCAAGCTTCCAGGGTCAAAGATCGAATTGGCAGGGGGGCATAGTGTTTCACTAACACATCTTGTTTTTGTGAAACTTTTGTCTCAAGAATATTCTATATGGTTGCTTCATTCTCAGCTTCTACTATTCAGGTTTAAGCTGGTTTGCTGAAAAAACATGTATTAGAATATTCGTGGGATATGAGTCTTAATATATGTCCAGGAGTATGAAATTTCATATCTCATCTGGCTTTTTGGGATCACTTCTTCATCTTCTGTCTGTCTTTTAGTTTTATATATTGTCCTTTGAAATCCTATTCTACTATTGTTCTACTATTGTTATTAAAGATCAGATACCAAAATTATTTAAGTCCTAATTTACGCCAATCACTACTACAGTAAACCCCTCTTAAACCTTTCCAATAGAAAGAGGTCAAAGTCTGGATCTTAACCCATTCCTTCATATAAATGTGTTTTCACGCATTTGCAAACAGAGTAGACCTAGATCAGATGGCTTCAATAGGAGCCGTCTGATCAGGGTCTGCTCTGTTTGCAAGTGGAATTTGAAAGATCTGTTTCTTTACTTTCTAAAATGGCTATTATTTTCCACCTGCCATATTTTGTTATAACTATTTTGTCCATGAATATTCAGTAGGTATTGAAAATTGGAATAAACACTGAACAGGGAAAGGGTTAAATGCAGATGGTTAGCTTAATGCAGGATGAAAGTTACGCAGGAAGTTAGGCAGGAGCCTTCTGCATTACTTTAGTCCTGCATTACGCAACCAGCTGCTTTTAAAGACACCTGTGTTTATTCATAAAGTGGTCATTTTAGAGGGTTTTTACTGTATTTTCATAACTGAAATTATCACATGTCACAGTGGGCTCCAATTTAAGTTTATTTTGTAAAACAGAAATTATTGTAAGTTCAAATATAGAACAATCGCAACTGGAAGTATCAGTCGTCGCATGTAAAAACTCGGAGCTCCAGGTAGGATGCGTAAATGTGAACATTTTCAACAATAGCTCCTTTATTTTTCCACCAAACCCTAAACCTTGACCACTCTCGACGAGACGATTCTACAGAGTGGTCACAGTATAGGGTTTGGTGGAGAAATGACGATTTTAGTATTTGGGTACGCACCTTTATCTGTAACTTTATATAATTTCAGTTGTAGTCTTTCATAATACAGGCCCCCGATTTTCTTTTTTTCAGGCATAGCTTCCAGCCAACCATATGTTCCTCCTATTGGTGAACTGATTCAGTTGGAACCTAACCCTGACATCCCTCCTCTACAGCCCCCTCCCCCTCCCCTGCCCCCGCGAATTCAAAAGACAAACAGAGACTCAACAAGTAGTGATGTGTTCATCCATACTGGTTCCCCAGAACCGCCACGTGTACCCCCCAGGACAGATCAGCCCCCTCCTGTCCCGCCACGCAGGGACTCTATGTACAATACAAACACAAACTCGGCCAGCAGGGCTCAGTCTCTGTCCCATCCTCCCCGAACTCCAACATTAGTGTCACAATCTCGGACAGCCCCAAGCCAGCCACGCACTCAGAGTGTGTCGCACCCACCTACAGCGTCTGTTCAAAATCAGCATGTGTATAGTGCTACCTTACCACGGTATTTTGGAGAAAGAGACTCCATGAAAAGTGAGAATGACAATATATTCAATTACAATGGGGAGAACAGCGATATTCCAGCATTGCCGCCAAAACCTTACAAATCACATTCACGGAAACAGAGCAGTTAGAAATGTGGGTTCTTGACCTATGATCTGCGGGACAGCAATAGACTACCAACTGACAGCCGTTGTTGCAGTGACAGCCCTTGTTGCAGTGATGGAAGCCAGTTTTCAGGGTTACACTTACGTTATAGACCAAAATATGAAAACTCCTCTTAATGAGCCACTTACAAATCCTGGACTTCTTTTCAGTTACTGTATGGCAAACCCAGTCATGATTAAGTTAGTATATTGCAGAGCTACAGATAAAGGGGCGTACCCAAATACAAAAATCGTCTGTTCTCCTCCAAACCCTATACTGTGACCTCTCTTTAGAATCGTCTCGAGGAGACGATTCTAAAGAGTGGTCACAGTATACGGTTTGGTGGAGAAATAAAAAAAACCTATTCTTGGAAATGTTTAAATTTACGCATCTTATCTGGACCTCTGATATTGGCCATGTTTTGATGAATAGTAATTTGTAATTTTAAAGATTTGATGAAGAAAATTGTATGATGATGCTGTAACACAAAGTTGGTATGTCACACAAAAGCAATATATTGAGATACGGGAATGTTACTTTCACAGCTGTAGATAAGAGGCGTACTGATCTATTGGGTGTTTTTATTTTAAGATGACCATTATACAAACACAAACATCTATATACTAGGTATTGATTATTTCTTTATTTTACACTTCTTATTATACCAACATATTGGATGGGAAGTTTTGGCCTGGACGGAAAGAGTCTGCCTGGTTAAGTCCAAGTCAGACTATATTTAGCAAAGCTTTGGCCACGGAAAGGAGGTTACCTAAAGAGACAATTATTCAGTACAGTATTACTGGTATACTATTAACTGCTGCAAGCACGTTTGTCTTTCACCACCAGTCATGCGTAAACTTTACACACATTAGGAGGGTACGCAGGTGCCTGCACACAAACACCCTGCCTCCTAATCGCAACCATGCAACCAACGTATATATACTGTATGCAACCATCAGACTTGGCAACGGTTACCTTGATTTTCATTTTGCAAACGTTTAAACTGCTTGCAACCATCATATTCAGCAACCAACATTAGGAGGGTACGCAGGTGCCTGCACACTAAAAGTAAGGACAAGAACACCCTGCCTCCTAATTGCAACCATGCAACCAAATGTAAATACTGTATGCAGCCATCAGACTTAGCAACCGTTACCTTGATTTTCATTTTGCAAACAAACGTATCTACTGTATGCAAGCATCATATTCAGCAACCAACATTAGGAGGGTACGCGGGTGCATGCACACTAAAAGTAAGGACAAGAACACCCTGCCTCCTAATTGCAACCATGCAACCAAACGTATATATTGTATGCAACCATTATACGTAGTAACCGTTATGCAATTCCCTCCATCTAGGAAGGCAGACTATGCAGCCATGAAATTTTGCTATCACCAATTTGCCGTGCAGCTCCTTGAGATGGTTTGTTATTCCCTCTATCAAGGAAAGGCAAATTATTATTAGCATGAAATTGTTATGGAACTTTATTATAATGGGTTACCTCCCTTCAGCAGGCCAAAGCTTCACTAGAATTTCCGACACGACAATATGAAAAATTAAATATTAGACTATTTATTCAAGTTCAGCCTTGTAGGTAATGCATCTATAGTATAAAGTCACTTCTTGTTCTTGAAAACTTTAGCCAAATATGAATGTTTATAAGTTCTTTATGTCTTAGGCACAGACCTGGGGTTAATTACATGGCATTGTAATTAATTAAATTACAATTACATTCATAAAAAGGTCAATTACCATTACAATTACAGGAGTTTTGTGCCTGTAATTAATTAAATTACAATTACTTTGCCAAATGTAATTAATTACATCTCAATTACTTTGAAAAAGCTGGCAACAACAGATGTTTGAGAAAACAAGTTTATCAAGTAACATAACTTGTGCATGTACATGTAAGTTTGCATGTACATGACCAGTAACATATTTACAGTCACTGAATTATGTTTCTATATCAGAAGTATTTTTATAAACATCTTTAAGTGCTCACCGGATACATACCAATTTACAAAATATTAAATCTTTATCAGAAAGCTATCATAGACATGTTATACACAGATGTCAAATCAGGGTTTCCACTGATTCTAACTTTTCAAACATAATCTGTAATACTGCAGATCTATCGTATCAGGACTTGGAACGAAAACAGTGGTTGATGTAGAAAATTTAACTTTATTACCTGGTTGGGCCAATAATAATCATTTTCAATCAGTTTAGATCTGGGTGAGACACCAAGTTTATTCTTTATCTGGGGTATTCGTCCAGATTAAAGCTGATACATGTAGCCATTTGTTATCCTCATCTTTTGATTAAAATGAAACAGTTGCAACAAAGGAGCAGGGCAGATATGGAATTTAGCCTAAACCGTTTGTTAACATACACCGTTTGTCAGCACGCAAAGGGTTATATCATGGGGATTAATTATACAATTAATGGTCACTGCTGGTCACTGTATTTTGCTTTCTGTGGTCTGTCAGGTGTGACAGTGTCTATTGTCAATAGCATAATTATCACAGGTAATGATAAAGGTGTCAGTGCTGTTGGTTTAATTATTCTGGATATATATTTGTAATCAGCCAAACTTTATATAACTATTCCAACACAATAGACTTGTTAAGATTGCACTGGTGACACTTGAAAAAAAATGTATACCCAGATCAAAGTGCTGCTATAGGAGCCCTTTGAAACAGGGTCTGCACTGTTTGAAGTATAACTCTAGGTTTTGTTCTCAGTTCACAAACACAACATATTCCCATAAAATGCAGACATTGATTAACTCAAAAATTTCATATGCTGTTTGACAGAGTAAATTTAAGAAAACATTGTAGACTGAGATGAGATGCCTTCTATAAGAGCTGTTGCATTAGGGTATGTGCTGTTAGCAATGCAGACCACATACTGGTAATGTCTGCCCTGTTTGCTATTGAAGAATGGATATTACAATTTTACCATTTTCATGAGATGTGTTTAATTATTCAGCAGGGTTATAAAACCATGCAGCAGAATAATAATTTGCAAAATATGGGATCTCAAAGACTCATTCAAATGAATATATATGTTAGTTGACTTTCTCTGTGTATTAAACAATATAATACACTGAAACAACATTTGTTATTTAATATCTTTCTCTATGGAGCCAGTGTTTAAAAAATTAAATCTATTAAACTCACTGAATGGCTGTACTTTATAACTTGTAAATAACCTAAGTAATTGAAAAGTAATTGAAAAGTAATTGTCCATTACACCTATTTTTTCGCTGTAATTAATTACATTACAATTACATGTAATTAAAACAACACCCAATTACACATTACATCAATTACATTGAAAACATGTAATTAATTGTAATTAATTACAATTACAATTTTAATTACCCCAGGTCTGCTTAGGCAGCTAATTAAACTATTTCTCTGCTTTCCACGAACAAATACTTAAAAAGCTCAGATCAGTCAATGTTAGAATAATTCTGTTTTCTGTATGGTCCTAATCCATGGAATTGCATTGTCAGCGCTGGCCTTGGATAGGAAGTGATGCCCGAGCTTGGTAGAAATACTGTCCATCAGACCTCCATGTGTACATTCTGAAATTATATACAAAATCCTGGCAGAATCTTTAGTTCCTCAATGTTAAATCTATTTACAAAATGTAAGAACTTCTTAAGCAAAGAGTAAGGTCCAACTATTTACATAACCTTTTGAGATAAAGCTTTGGAACATCTGTTCAGCATCACAAGCTTCATCTGTAGGCAATAGCACATAGCTCTGTCAAGCACTCAGACAGAACCATAGACCAATTCAACTCAGAATCCCTGGTTAAAGTTTTTGTTAAAGTCCACTTATTTACTTAACCCTTTGAGATAAAGCTTAGAGCCTTGGAACACCTATTCAGCATCACAGGCTTCATCTGTACTCTGTATGCAAGAGTACATAGTTCTGTCAAGCATTTTTACAGAAGTATGGCCCTTCTTAAATTAAAATATTTGGTTAAGGTTTTATGGCCCTTTTTAACTTACAATTGTTGGTTAAAGCCCCTCACAAGGTCCACTTATTTATACAACCCCTGGACATAAAGCCCTGAAACTGGGAAAATAACCCATAACAGAATTTTTAACAGAATTATTGGCCTTTTTAACTTGGGTTTTTCTTTTCTCTAAAGATTGTAAAGAGGTCCTACATCTTGAATAACATCAAAGACATTTTTGCTAAGGCTTTGATTACTTCTTTCTAGTATTTTTGGACACCATTCCAGTCCACCATCACGCATTTTTAGCTCACCTGAGCAAAGCTCAGGGTGAGCTTTTGGGAGACTTGAATGTCCGTCGTCCGTCGTGCGGTGTGCGTCGTGCGTCGTCAACAATTTGCTTGTGAACACTCTAGTGGTCACAATTGTAGTCTAATCTTCATGAAACTTGGTCAGAATGAATGTCTTGATAAAATCTCGGACGAGTTCGAAAGTGGGTCAAGTTGGGTTAAAAACTAGGTCACTAGGTCAAATAGTAGGAAAACCTTGTGAACCCTCTACAGGTCACATTTTTAGCCCAATTTTCATGAAACTTGGTCAGAATGATTGTCTTGATAAAATCTCGGAGGAGTTTGAAAAGTGGGTTATGTGGGGTAAAAAACTAGGTCACTAGGTCAAACAGTAGAAAAACCTTGTGAACACTCTAGTAGTCACAATTTTAGTCAAATCTTCATGAAACTTGGTCAGAATGAATGTCTTGATAAAGTCTCGGACGAGTTCGAAAGTGGGTCAAGTGGGGTAAAAAACTAGGTCACTAGGTCAAACAGTAGAAAAACCTTGTGAACACTCTAGTAGTCACAATTTTAGTCAAATCTTCATGAAACTTGGTCAGAATGAATGTCTTGATAAAGTCTCGGACAAGTTCGAAAGTGGGTCAAGTGGAGTTAAAAACTAGGTCACTAGGTCAAACAGTAGAAAAACCTTGTGAACACTCTAGTGGTCACAATTTTAGTCCAATTTTCTTGAAACTTGGTCAGAACGAATGTCTTGATAAAATCTCGGACTAGTTTGAAAGTGGGTCAAGTAGGGTTAAAAACTAGGTCACTAGGTCAAACAGTAGAAAAACCTTGTGAACACTCTAGTGGTCACAATTTTAGTCCAATCTTCATGAAACTTAGTCATAATGATTGTCTTGATAAAATCTCAAACGAGTTTGAAAGTGGGTTATGTGGGGTTAAAAACTAGGTCACTAGGTCAAATAGTAGGAAAACCTTATCAACACCCTAGAGGTCACATTTATAGCCAAATCTTCATGAAAATTGGTCAGAATGATTGTCCTTATAAAATTTTGGACAAGTTTGAAAGTGGGTTATGTGAGGTCAAAAAGTAGGTCACTGGGTCATATCTAGTTTACACTCCAGTGGCCACATTTTTAGCCCAGTCTTCCTCAAACTTGCTCAGACTGTTTGTCTTGGTGATATCAAGGTTGAGTGTGATCATGGGTAGGGTGGGAATAGAAAGTAGGTCACTAGGTTAAATCTTAGAAAAAATACTTTAGAGAGCACATTTTTAGCCCAATCTTCATTGGTCAGAATCATTGTCTTGATAAAATCAATATACTAAATCTTTGAAAATCTTGTTCTGCAGAACCACTGCTCATAATCCACTGCTCATGATCCACTATCAACATTGTTCATATATTGTCCCTAAGTTCAATATTGACCCTACCCATGGGCTACCCTGCAAAAATCTTAAATCTATGGTAATCAGGTGAGCGATTAAGGGCCATCTTGGCCCTCTTGTTACTCTAACAATACTGAGAATAGTTGGATGCGCTATCCCGTGTCGGCTCTTTTTTTAATTATGCCCCTTTACGGACTTGGGGAAACTTTTTTCTTTTTTTAATATTTTTGATGTTTGTCATTTTGAAACTGTAACCAACTAGGCTCTCATATTTCAACTTTGAATCCCTTGTTGCAAGGCCTTTCCATCAATGTTCGATTTTTGGACGTTTGAACTTGACCTCTGAACTTTAACCAAATTTTAAAAAAGATGAACAAAAATACTTACATTTGCTATTGTTTTAAAAACATTTAAGCAAATCTTATGAAATCTCACACCTGCTTACCATCACAAAGGCTACAAACTGACAAAGGGCCACAACTCTTATAAACTTTCTAAGTAACTCTGTAAACTTACTATATCTCCTAAGCTCAGAATTTGTTATCAAAATTATGCCCCTTAATGGACGTAATAAATAAAATTTTAAGACATCTCGACAGACGAGTACCAGCACCTGCACACAGTGCTCTTGTTTATCTTGTGTGTGAACAAGAGTGTTATTAATTGATATCTACATTCACTCTGAAAGAACCAATTATGACTATGAATGTGATAAAGGAGGGTGTGGTGGGTGGGATGCTTAAAAATCTCTAAGTCTCTTTAGAAGCTTCAAGGGCAAACTGAACATGTGCTAGCATGTGCTTCTATATATACTTACCAACTGACCAATGACATTTTGAGATTATTCTATGGACCAATCAGGAGTCTAGATTAGTTCTTTCCCATAGTTGTTTCTATCACTCTGTTATACAATTCAAAACATGTACTTATGGTCACATGACTCCATGACGTCACAACTGCTGATGCAGATTAAATCTATTTTTAGACTTCTACTATTGACAAGACTTACTTCCCTTGTACTGATTTATGGTCACTAAAATAACATGGAATACTGATAAACAGTATTCTCCTTTATTTCTCATTTAAACCCTTTCTTGCTGGTACCAGAGCATTGGATAAAGGCGCGTACTCGAGTACTAAAATTGTCATTTCTCAACCAAACCCTAAGTTGTGAGCACTCTTTAGAATCGTCTCTTTGAGACGATTCTAAAGAGTGGTCACAAGATAGGGTTTGATGGAGAAATAAAGAAGTGATTCTTGAAAAATGTTTGAATTCTTATCTGGACCTCTGTAGAAGTCATTAAAATTGCCTCAGAGAGACAAATTTAATGAGTACTAGCAAGAAAGGGTTTGACTGAAAACTGTGGAACCTATTTTACCTAAATTTCCTGAATATTCCTCTTATCTACAGCTCTGCTACTTTGTTTCATGTGAACAAAATCATTTGATTAATCTGGCTTCACTGAATGATGTTTCTATTTCAAATTTACATTGAAAAGTCAAACGAAAGTTGGGTTTTCGTAGCTGAAGAAGCTCTGGAAATTTGCGATAGACGTCTTACAGTTTACAGTAGTCTTGAGTCATCCATGAACACATTGAAGTCTTTGAATATGAAGAGTCCAGTGGTATGACATCATCCTTGTGCTAATCTCTTGAATATTTGGTGTTGACCGATAACCACAGGCTATGGATATTTGTATCTACAGGATACAGATTAGACCATCCTGTTTTCCCTGTAGTTCTGTATATACCAGAGTATTATCAGAGATTCAGAGCAACAGATAAACATGCGTACTCAAGTGCTAAAATTGCCATTTCTCCACCAAACCCTATGCTGTGACCACTATTTAGTCGTCTCTTCAAGACAATTCTAAAGAGTGGTCATAACATAGGGTTAAGTAGAGAAATAATTTATTATTAAGAATGTATTCTTGAAAATATCCTACATTACACATCTTACCTGGAGCTCTGAACCTTTACCCACTACTCCATAAATATTCTATTTTACACCTTTGCAAACAGAGAAGACCCCTATCAGATGGCTCCTACAGGAGCTGCTTAGTTTGGTCATGAAATGATATAGATGTAGATCTGATTCTCTGTAACAGCAAAAGATTTCTGTGCTCAGGTGTTTTTATCAAAATTCTGCTGTAATTTTATTAATTAACTATTACATGAATATTCATGGTGTAAAGTGTTAAACTGAAACCCTATACACCATGAATATTCATGTAATAGTTAATGCAGATGACTGCAAAGTAAAGAAATAATGTACTGTTTTTCTGTATAGCCTCGTTGCTCATTAGCCTGTGCAAACAGATTGGATCACAATGAGAAGCAGAGTAAGTTGGTGTCTCATCAGGATCCAAATTGTTTGTCTCCGTCTTCATTTTAGAAGAGAATGGACAAATCAGCTGTTTGTAACCCTTGACATGATGAACTTTTATGAAAGAAATAATGTTATGAATAAGTGTTATAATAGCACATTTGGCCATGACAGAAACTATAGAATCATATTGTATCATAAGCAAACAGAGCAGACCCTGATCAGACAGCTCCTACAGAAGCCATCTGATCTGGGTGCAAAGGCATATAAAGGTGTACAATGTATTTATAGAGTAAAGGGTTAATAATAATTGCAGCAAAAGACATTTTTTGTAGATGTCAATTACTTAGCTTGCAAAGTCTTATAAAACAGATACATGTAATTAGAAATTGCTTGAAAAAAGTACTGCAAATATCTGTCCGTTTAATTTACATTGTGCAATAAGGTGCAACTGAGACCTTCAAAGTGACTTCCTCAGTGAGCACTTTAGGAAGGTTGAACTTCTACTGTATGTGTAAGTTAACCCTTTCCCCTTTTCAATATTCATGCAAGAAGCTATGACATCATGAATATTTGTTAACAGTATTTTTATACTGATTTTTTTTCAAGAAATGTTTTTTTGCTTTGACAAAAACAGTTGAATCAGATGTATATCATGTCAGAAGCAAACAGAGCAAACCCTGATCAGATGGCTCCTATAGGAGCCATCTCCTATAGGAGCCGTCTGATCTTGGTGTACTCTGTTTGCTGTTCTACTCTGTTTGCTAATATGTGAAAAGGTATTTATATGAGGAAAGGTTTTAAGTGCATTAAATACCCTGATGGTAATAAGACTTATGAACATTGCATGTACAAAAATCACAACCGTAAATAAAGGTATCTTTTCTCCACCAAACCCTGTGTTGTGACCACTTTTTACAATCGTTTCTTTAACCCATTCCCTATATTGAAGAGACTTTTTGAAACCATTGTGATAAATTGATCACAATGGTTTCAGAACAACAGCTCTAAAACTTACCTTTCTACCCGCCTAGACTATTTTTAGACCCAACCTCAGAATTGTGTAGTTTTGAAACCATTGTGATAAATAGAGGATTTGCTCATATGGAGCAAATGCTCTACTACTACAGAGGCACTAAAATGTGTCACTAGGAGGGAGTGTGTTCATTAATAGAAAATGCTCCTTTTCATTAGATTTATATTAAGAAGTTTGGTCTAAAATAGTCTATGAGGGAATGGATTAAGTGGTCACCACTCTTTAGAATTGTGTTTTCAAGTAGTCCCAAAATAGGGTTTAGTGGAGAAATAAAGGAGCCATTCTTTGGAAAATTTAATTAACCGTTTTCATATAAACGTCAAGACAAGACCCAGATCTTCTTTAGGAGCTGTCTGATCAGGGTCTGCTGTTTGCTTATGAAATAGTAAAGATCTGACTCTACAGTCTGTTATGGCTAAAATTCATACTCATAAACCATTATCAAACTTTGACTTATAAATATTCATGATGTCACCATTGGTTTCATAAATATGCATAAGGGAAAGGGTTACTGCACTAAATTATACCTCTGAAAGATGCTACATTTTTCAATGTCAGTTATTTTTATACAGTATAAGTTTCTGTGTAAATCTTTACTCCATAAATATGCCTTTGCAAACACAGTAGACCCAGATCAGGAGCTGTCTGATCAGGTTCTGCTCTGTTGCTTATTAATAATATAAATATGATTCTACAGTTTCTGCCGTGATTGAGCATTCTTATGCTGGTGTGCCATTATGAAATTAACAAAGTGATAAATTAAATAAATTAATAAATTAGTTATTAATATTAATGATGTAATTATGTCTTACATGTATTTATTTCTTACATGTAATTATTTCTTACATGAATATTCATGGAGTAAAGGGTTTAAAAGACAGGTTTGCCAGTCTTTATCTTTTATTAAAAATCAGAAGGTTTGAAAGTCCAAAGACATTAAGTTTTACAGATGTAGTGGGCAAGGCATTTTATTAAAGTCCTCTCTTAAAATCTTGTTATGGAAGTTATTTCACAAAAGGTTGTTTTTAGACAATGTTCCTATGAAATTATTTATTATTGCCAGGGTTGATGATTCATTTACAAAAGATGTTATATAGTGGAACCCACTATTTTTTTTAGCCCTTTTGCCTTTTCTGCAAAAAGTTTTGTCTGCTGCAAAATTCAAGATTTCAAGTTTCCTTCGGCTTCTTTAACCCTTTCCCTCATATAGACGTGTTTTCACGCATCCGCAAACAGAGTAGACCCAGATCAGACGGCTCCTATAGAAGCCGTCTGATCAGGGTCTGCTCTGTTTGCTCCTGATATAGATATGATTCTACAGTTTCTGTCATGACCAAAACTTCATGAGTCCATGTACTATTGTTAAAATTATCCTAATTATATTCATGATGTTGTTATTTCTTACATGAATATTCATGGAGTAAAGGGTTAAAAAAGCATAATCAGGGTGTCTAACAAGGTGGATCAGGATAAGACGATGTTAATCAGAGTCTCATCAGGATCCAGACTGTTTGCAAAGGTTGTCCGATAAGATCCTTATAAGTTATGTGAGCATGGGAATGGTTTCCGAAAATAGGTTCTGAAACTCGCATATTCAGTTTGTCATTGATGAGTTTTTGATTACCTATGCTTATACAGTAAAGCCTGCCTTAACCCTTTCCCTGATCTATATTTATGTAAGAAATAATGACATCAGGAACATTATTTGCTGAAGTTTTATATAAATGTAAAAAAATTCAAGGACATTTTTTTCTTTGATTGAAAAAACCAACAGAGCAGCCCCCTGATGAGATGGCTCCTATAGGAGCTGTCTGATCTGGGTCTACACTGTTTGCAAAGTAAGCTAGTTGCATTAGGCTACCACCTGTCAGAAAGACCCAGATTTACACCTCAATTTAAATGGTCACTTAAGACAGGTTACGCTGTAGTTTTGAATCCAGATAAAGCTCTCGATAATTGCACATCTTTTCAGCATCAACCTATTTAATACTGATTTTATTCTTGAAAATAAAAGTAGAGGACAATATGTGCATAATTGCCTTGAATAGGTAGAAATGAATTTGGTTTGTTTTAGGATTCATAGCTAGGGTGTAAAGAGTTAAGAATGGTTTCCAGGATTAGACATGTTGATAATACAATCACAATGTTTTGTTAGTTATGCTCCAAATTAAGGATCGATTCGTGATAAATGCACAAGGATATGATACACACGGGGGACTCATTAGTATTTCAAGACATGTTTTAAGATACATATGATCTGCACCGTAAGAAAGGATGTTATGTAGAATTGGATACAGTGTTAACCAGACCACTTGGACACAGCATTTGATTAAGGTCTAAACCATACTTTTTCCTGCCTTTTCCAACAGAGTAGACCTAGATCAGACAGCTTCTAATGGAACCGTCTGATCAGGGTTTACTCTCCTTGCTTATGATATGATATAGATCAGATTCTTCAGTTTTTGCCACCGTAAAAAATCGCTAAGAATGTTGTTAAAAATTGCAGCTGGTTAATATTTGTACAGTCATAATTGCATACATAAATCTTAAACTGGGAATGGGTTTGCCCTTTACTCCATAAATACGCCTTTGCAAACAGCAGACTCAGATCAGATGGCTGCTGTAGGACCTGTCTGATCAGGGTTTGCTCTGTTTGCTTATGAAATTATATAGATCATAATTCTACAGTTTCTTCCATGGTCAAAATTCAGGTGCTCGTGTGCCATTATAAAAATTAATCTAATTAGTATTCATGATGTCATTATTTCTTACATGAATATTCATGGAGTAAAGGGTTAAAGAATGAAAGACTGCAGATACTGTTGGCTGGCAGGTAGTGTAGATCCTGCTGAGATATTGCCAAGTTGACTGAGACAGCTTGGATAGGACAACAGTATTTATCCTCAGTTGAATACTGTTTTGATAACTTTAACCCTCTCCCTGTTGAACATTCATGTAAGAAAGTATGGTATTATGAATATTCACTAGCTGAATTTTTATAATGGCATATGTATGTGGGATTTTTCGGTATTGAGAGAAACTGTAACAGAACAGAAACTGATCAGATGGCTCCTGCAAAGGTGTGAAAAAGTATTTATATGAAGGAAAGGGTCAAATAAACCTTAATGGAGCTGCAAATAGTATAGATTTAGATCAATCTGCTCCTCCCAGAGGTCTACTATGTTCCTGGTCAAATACAATACACTGCAATTCTCCTTAGATATTTTTGCTCTTGGTGCAGGTCACATGTATGGTAAAGTCATATTCACTGATCAGCTGGTATTTATGTCTGTCAGTCTGCATCCCTTACCAAGTAATTGGTTGGTTAAATGCAGCTCTTATGTTTCCATTTTTGTTGTTAGTGAAAACTAAATAAAAATTAACCCATTTATGCCTAACATCTAAAATACTGGACTTTGGCAATCGGTGTAGATCCAGATCAGTGGAATCTTGTCAGGAGTCATGTGATGAGAGTCTGCACCAGAGCTACAGATAAAGGTGCGTACCCAGACACTAACATCGTAATCTATCTACCTAACCCTATACACTGACCACTCTTTAGACGATTCTAAAGAATGGTTACAGTATAGGGTTTAGTGGAGAAATAAAAAGGAGCTATTCTTGAAAATGTTGAAATTTATGCATCTTATCTGGACCTGTACACTATTTATTGCAATTGATAAAGATGAAGTTTTAGCCTTTGAATGCAAGAAACGAGTTTACAAGCATTTGTAATCAGTGTAGACCCAGGTCAGATGACCCCTAGAAAAGCCCTGTAGTCAGCGTCTGCACTGTTTGTTAAGCAGAATTCATATTGAGTGGTATTTACCATTATAAAATGATTCATTCATATTGAGTGGTATTTACCATTATAAAATGACCATTCATCTTTGAAAATGTATCATTCAAAGGATTAACACTAGCATAATAATAATTTACAGAAATATCCCTTCAAATGAAAATAAGACTTGTTCAGGATACAGATTATAGCATGTCCACTTAGAAAATATAGACATAATTGGGTTAAGACTGGTATGGTGCTTCCATGTTGGATGGACGTGATGTAAGCTTTGTTTTATTGCTCAGGAGAGCTAGCGCTGCTATTGTTGTTGTGTGTCCGTCCAAGTACTTTTGATCAGAGTTATGACTGAGCTAGTTATATGGTCCTCATGTCATAGGGATTGCATGCACAGTGTGGGTCAATTCTCGCAAAGGCAATGTATAGTAATGTCTCACTAATACAACCACTCAAAAGAATTATAATTCTGAAGTTTTAATTCAGGTGGTAGCTTAATACAGGACAAAAGTTACGGTGAAAGCTTCTATAGGAACTTGTTGCATGACTTTTGCCCTGCATTAAGCAACCGCCTGCTTTTACAGACACGTATGTTAATGAATTATGTGGTTGCATTAGCGAGACTTTACTCTCTTGAAACCTCATTTCTGACAATGGGCAAATTTGACTAGCATAAACCTTTAATGTGGGAAACATTTGTACTGGCATTTGCAATGCAGTGTAGACCCTGATTGGGGACTCTTAGAGGAGCTGTCTGAACTGGGTCTGCCCTGTTATTAAAAATCCTCAGCAAATTTTAAGCCTTTCGTACTGAATGGATTCTATAACTGATGGGCCATTCCACTTTTAATATCAGCATGTCAAGTTTTATGGTTGTACAATACTAAGACAACTCAAAAGAAGTATAATTCTGGATTTTAAAACAGGTGGTTGCTTAATACATAAGTTATGCAGAAAGTTCCTATAGGCGCTTTCTGCATTACTTTTGCCCTGCATTAAGCAACCACCTACTTTTACAAATTCCTATTGTAATAAATTATGTAGTTGCATTACTGTATCTTCAACAGTTTCAACAGTTGAATGAATTCTTTGAAATTAATGAATTGATTAATATTTTTAGCTCACCAGAGCACTTTTGTGCTCAGGGTGAGCTTTTGTGATCGCTTGATGTCGTCGTCCGTCGTCGGGCGTCAACAATTTGAACCTTTAAAAATCTTCTCCTCTGAATCTACAGTGTTCTCAGCTTTCATCTTTGGTACATAGCATCATCTTTAGGTCCTCTACAAAAGTTATATAAATTATGGCCCTGGGGTCAAAATTGGCCCCGCCCCAGGGGTAGCCAGTTTTCAATAGAAACATATAGTGACAACTTTGAAAATCTTTTCCTCTGAATCTACAGCGTTCTCAGCTTTCATATTTGGCACATAGCATCATGTTCAGGTCCTCTACAAAAGTTACATAAATTATGCCCCTGGGGTCAAAATTGGCCCCGCCCCAGGGGTAGCCAGATTTCAATAGAAACATATAGTGACAAATTTGAAAATCTTTTCTTCTGAATCTACAGGGTTCTCAGCTTTCATATTTGGCACATAGCATCATGTTCAGGTCCTCTACAAAATTTGTATAAATTATGCCCCTGGGGTCAAAATTGGCCCCGCCCCAGGGGTGGTCAGTTTTCAATAGAAACAAATAGTGAAACTTTGAAAATCTTCTCCTCTGAAACTGGAAGGTTCTCAGCTTTCATAATTGGCACATAGCATCATGTTCAGGTCCTCTACAAAAGTTATATACATTATGCCCCTGGGGTCAAAATTGACCTCGCCCCAGGGGTGGCCAGTTTTCAATAGAAACATATAGTGAAAACTTTGAAAACCTTCTTCTCTAAATCTACTGGGTTCTTAGCTTTCATATTTGGCACATAGGATCATATTCAGGTCCTCTACAAAAGTTATATAAATTATGCCCCAGGGGTCAAAATTGGCCCCGCCCCAGGGGTAGCCATGTCTCAATAGAAACATATAGTGACAACTTTGAAAATCTTCAACTCGGAAACTGGAAGGTTCTCAGCTTTCATATTTGACACATAACATCATGTTCAGGTCCTCTACAAGAGTTATATAAATTATGCCCCCGGGGTCAAAATTGGCCCGCCCCAGGGGTAGCCAGTTCGCAATAGAAACATATAGTGTCAAATTTGAAAATATTTTCCTCAGAAACTGGAAGGTTCTCAGCTTTCATATTTGGCACATAGCATCATGTTCAGGTCCTCTACAAAAGTTGTATAAATTATGCCCCTTGGATCAAAATTGGCCCGCCCCAGGGGTGGCTAGTTTTCTCTGGAAACATATAGTGAAAATTTTGAACATCTTCTCCTCTGATTGCCTGGTGAGCGATGTCAGGGCCATTCTGGCCCTCTTGTTTATTTATTTTATTTTTTTTAGGCGGGGGGGGGGGGGGGCTCAGAATGCCACATGCATGTTTAGATGTCTTTAAACACCTTTGCTAATAGAGAAGACCCAGATCAATCATCTCTGTAGGAGTTGTCTGACAAGGGTGTTTGCTTATGGAAATGTATAGATCTGATTCTATGGTTTCTGCCATGGCCAAAACATCATGTGTTCATATATATTATTTTTTTTGCAAAATCGTGAATTATTGTATCAATATAGTCATGGGGTAACGGGTTAAGCAAAAATAAAGCTTGAACTTCTACCATGTTTCAATGAAATTCATCAAGCCAGTTATGAGAAGTGGGGGGAACATTGCCATTTACCTTGATCATAATCTCAAGAAATGGCCTCATCAACTTGCTATATTTATTACCCGTTATTGAAGCCACATTCTGATCAAGGTTCATAATCTTACCATGCAGTGATGTCCCTTTTAACTCTTCTCCCTCATATTAATGCATTTGCAAACAGGGTAGACCAAGATCAGACAGCTCTGGCAGGAGCCGTCTGATTAGGGTCTGCTCTGTTTGCTTATGACTTTATAAAGATTTGTTTCTACAGTTTTTGTCAAAGCCAAAGGTTCCGGGGTTACACTTATAACAGTAATCTATTAGATATTCATATCATTTGTTCTTACACTGAACAGGGAAAGGGTTAAATTTAAGACATTTTGCTAAAAAAAGAACTGTTTATGTCAGAAATAATGACATCATGAATATTAATTGGATTCTTGTTTTATAATGGCCCATGAACACAAGATTATTGTCGTGGCAGAAATTGTACACTCCTATCTATATTATTTCCTAAGCAAACAGAGCAGACCCTGATCAGACAGCTCCTACAGCAGCAAACCTCCTACACGGTTTGTAAAGGTGTATTATGGAGTAAAGGGTTAAATTGAAAGAGCGTATCGTAGTTTTAGAAATTTAATAATAAATAGTATAAGAATAAATGCCAAGTTTATCCTTTTCAAGGAATTTTTTGCTTTGACGAAAACTCTTAAATCAGATCTGTATCATGTCAAAAACAAACGTAGCAGACCCAGATCAGATGGCTCATATAGGAGCTGTCTGATCTGGGTCTGCTCTGTTTTTGCAAATGTGTGAAAAGTGTTTGTTAATTATACTATCAGAATGAATACTGGTATGTCTAAAATGTATATGTGTTAACCCTTCACTCCATACCCCCAGATCAGACAGGTCCTGTAGGCGCTGTCTTGTAAGGGTCTGCAGTTTGTGTCTACGATACAAATCTAATTCTTGACTGCCATGGCCAAACATTTCCTTATTTTATTTTTTAATACAAATTATAATAATTGAAATAACATTCATTTACGAATGTTCATGAAATAAAGGGTTAATTTATTACAACAGCTTTGAAGCTATTCTGTACTCATTTATTGACCTGATGCACAATGTGTTTTGATCTTGTATTCTCTGTGGACATGAGGTGTGGAGTAACTGTTGATCTGTTGTTATGGGGACATGTGACTGTTGTGTATGTAAACTGCAGCCGGGCTGATCAGCCCAGTGTATAGCAAACTGTATACAATAAATCAGAAATGTTTGCAAAGCAGTGTTGTTTGTTTACTTCTCATCCATATAATAGCATGGATGCGTATGTGTAGGGGTCTCGTCTTCCCATCATGATGTTAGCAGGCAAAATGTCCCAACTCTTTCAACACTATGGTTTGATCCAAACTCATTGTTTATCATTCACACGTATACACTTAACAAGGTTGGAGGCATAAAGCTGTATAGTCCATCTGTATGTCTGTCCCGCAATTCTTGTGTCCAACTATATACTGACAATTTTTATACCCCCAAAGCAAGCTTTGGGGGTAGATCGTAATCAAAGCTCCAGATATGATGCGTAAATTAAAACATTTTCAATAACTCCGTTATTTCTCTGCCAAACCCTATACACTGACCACTCTTTAGAATCATCTCGTAGAGACGATTCTAAAGAGCAGTCACAGTATATGGTTTTCTGGAGAAATGACGATTTTAGTATTAGGGACGCACCGTTATCTGTAGCTCTGATAGTAAACCAACTGCCTGTGTGTCCATGTACATCTTGTCCTGAGCAGATCTCCTATATAACTGGAGGTAGGAATGTCAAATTTGATGTGTGAGTACATCTTGGGATGGCCGAGTGTCATATATCCTGAAAGTGGGAGATCCTTCAAAAGCAAAAGTAGCGATGCGAAAAGAGAAAATTGCAGACTCCGTTTTATTGTGTCACCTGCCGAGAGGCAGTGTGTCACTTAGGGATCACTTTTCCGTCGTCTGTCCGTCACACTTTCTTTTTTTGGCTGTCATTTCTAAACTAATCATTATAGAGCTTTCAAATTTCACATGTGTCTTCCTCTCGTTGAGGACCATTGATGTAACTAAGGTCCATTACTCTGCATGCAATACTTTTTGAGTTATTCCCCTTTGTTCTGAATTTCGTCACACTTTCTTTTTTGGCTGTCATTTCTAAACTTATCACTATAGAGCTGTCTAATTCCACATGCTTCTTCCTCTCATTGAGGACCATTGGTGTAACTAAGGTCCATCACTCTGCATGCAATTAAGAAATGAATGACATGCTTCCGGTGTTCATGAGGTTATGCAACGCATAGCTTTACGAGCAAAGTTAGTGAAGCCCGAAGGTCTTCACGTGAATCTTTGCTCGTAAAGCTATGCGTTGCATAACCCATGAACACCAGGAGCACGTCATTTATTTCTTATATTTATATTCCATTGTATTTCTTATATTTAAGAAATGAATGACGTGCTTCCGGTGTTCATGGGGTTATGCAACTTTCTTTTTAGCTCACCAGAGCACAAAGTGCTCAAGGTGAGCTTTTGTTATACCCCTGTGTCCGGCGTCCGGCGTCCGTCTGTCCGTCTGTCTGTCTGTCCGTCTGTCCGTCTGTCTGTCCGTCAACAATTTCAAACGACTTCTTCTCTGAAACCGACTGCCCAATTGTAACCAAACTTGGTCAGATACATACTGTGGGTGGGTGCTTCAAAAGTTGTTAAAAGATAGTGGGCGGGGCCATCGGTCTTGTTGCCATGGCAACCGGACACAATATCTAGAAAAATCTTCTTCTCCAGAATGACTTGTTGGATTTGAATATAGTTTTCACCAAAATGTTTCTCAGTTGATAGACTTTAAAAGTTGTTAAAAGAATTTTGATCGGGCAAAAAACATGGCCGCCAGAGGGCGTGGTCAATATTTCCATATATGGTAATATGGAATTTTCATAGGAAAATTTTAAAAATCTTCTTCTCTGAAACTGTAAAGCCTAGACCTTTGATATTTGGTATGTAGCCTGATCTTATGGTCCTCTACAAATATTGTTCAAATTATGACCCCCAGGCCAAAAATGGCCCAGCCCAAGGGCTTGTCAGTTTTTCATAGGAAAATCTTTAAAAATCTTCTTCTCTGAAACTGTAAGGCCTAGACCATTGATATTTGGTATGTAGCATGATTTATGGTCCTCTACAAATATTGTTCAAATAATGACCCCCGGGCCAAAAATGGCCTCGCCCAAGGGCTTATCAGTTTTTCATTGGAAAATCTTTAAAGATCTTCTTCTCTGAAGCTGTAATGCCTAGACCCTTGATATTTAATATGTAGCATGATCTTATGGTCTTCTACAAATAGTGTTCAAATTATGACCCTCGGGCCTAAAATGGCCCCGCCCAAGGGCTTATCAGTTTTTCATAGGAAAATCTTAAAAAATCTTCTTCTCTGAAACTGTAAGGCCTAGACCTTTGATATTTGGTATGTAGCATGAACTTATGGTCCTCTACAAATATTGTTCAAATTATGACCCCCGGGCCAAAAATGGCCCCGCCCAAGGGCTTATCAGTTTTTCATAGGAAAATCTTTAAAAAACATCTGAAACTGTAAGGCCTAGACCATTGATATTTGGTATGACTAACATGATCTACTGGTCCTCTATAAATATGTAGCTGTGGCTTGTGGTCCTCTGCCAAGAATGTTTAACTTACGACCCTGACCACAGGGCGAAACTTGGCCCTGCCTCAGGGCTTATCAGTTTTTTCGATGGGAAAAATATGAAATATTACTTTTCTCTGAAATCATAAGGCTTAGACCTTTAATTAATGGCATACTGCTTTGCCTTGTGGTTCTCTACCAGGTTGTCCACATGATTTCTTGTGGTCAAAAAAGGCCCTGCCCCTGGTGTTATCTCAGGTGAGCGCTTCAGGGCCTCATGGCCCTCTTGTTAGAATAAGGTTATATAAGGACGTTGCAGGGCGAATGTAAATATTACTTTTTGAGTTATTCCCCTTTGTTCTGATTTTCGCACTCAAGCATATTAACAGTTTTTGTGTTAGTTGCGAGCAGGTGACATGTGTTCCTCCGAACACTCTTGTTGAGTCTGTTCATGAGTAGTAATTAACTACTTACGCCCCCTATAGCATATCTTTTTCAGGTTGCTGTGTACTTGACCTCTGACATAGGCTATAGAAAAACCTTGTCCGGAGCATATCCTGTATTTCTTGATGTAGGAATGCCAAATTTGGTGTGTGACTACATCTTGGGATCGCAGAGGGATGTGTATGGTTTTAATGTGACTGTGGCTTTGAACTTGACATCTGCTGTAGAAAAGCCTTGTCTGGGGCATATATCACCAGGATTACTTTAGGTAGGAATGCCAAATCTCATGTGCGAGTACATCTGTGGGATGGGTGAGTGTCATGTATGGTTTTCAGACCACTGTGGCCTCGACCTTGCATCTGCTATAGAAAAACCTTGTCTGGAGCATATCTCCTATATTACTCGAGGGGAAAATGTCAATTTGGTGTGCGAGTACATCTTGTGCTGGAGAAGTGTCGTATATCATTTTCAGGTTGTGACCTTGACCTCTGCTATAGAAAAACCTTGTCTGAAACATTTTTCCTGCATTACTTGAGGTAGGAATACCAAATTTGGTGTGAGAGTACATCTAGGGATGGCAAAGTGTTGCATAACTTTTTCAGGTCATTGTTGCCTTAACCTTGTCCTCGGCCTTGAGATACCATTTTCAGGTCGCCTTGACCTGACCTCAGCAGTAGAAAATCTTGCCCAGAGCATATCTATATATCTTGAGATGATGCCCATTTGTGTGTGTGTGAGTACATCTTAGGATGGCGGAGTGTCGCATACCATTTTGAGGTCATTTTGACCTTGACCTCAACTGTTTAAAAACTTTTCTAGAGCATATCTCTTGTATTGCTTGAGGTAGGAATGCCAAAATTAGTGTAATAGTACATCTAGGTATGGCAGAGTTCCGTGTACCATTTTCTGTAGCACTCCCGTCATATCGCAGTAACCTTCTGGTAATTGCAGTGTACTCCTGCTTTACTTAATTCCTAACAATATTGACTTTCGACAAACATCCGATCTTTGCCATCATATCCATAATCCTTATAGACGATTGAAAATGGCATATTGTAAAGTTGATTTTATGTTGATACACGGCTACTGCAACAGTATTTACTATTCTGCTCTAGTTATATACACCAAACCTGTGTCCAGTAAACGTACCCTCAATCATCAAGGCAATTGCTCGATCTATCACCTTTTCAATTGTCCATTATAATGTCCAGAGCATAATGCCAAAAGTTAGATCTCTTAACAGCTGAACTTCAAACCTTCGACATCCTCTCATTCTCAGAAATTTGGACGACTGACTCAGCCTCGACCGACCCTTCATTCCACTCCCCTTAACATAATGATCATCTGTCCGATAGACATGGTGGTGTCATTCTTTACGTTAAGGACACCACTTTGTATCCGCATAGGCATGATCTTGAAATTAACAGTGTATTAGGATAGATGTTTTTCTAAACATATAATTATAAGGCATATTTTATCATCCACCTAACTCAAACTTGGCCTACTTTCAAATGATTGAGGATTCTATTCACCCTGCAGTAGATGCAGATATAAATATTATAATTACGGGTGGTTTTAACTTGAATATTGCCGATTACCAAACTTCCCGTAAGATACATTGTCTGTGTCAAGAATATGGGTTTGAACAAGTAATTCCAAGAACCAACCCATTTTACACAACATTCTTCCTCCCTTATCGATAATTATCTCTGATTGTTAATTAAGAATAGTCTCTATTCATGCAGTGTCGGAGATCCCTTCCTCCACAAAGTTGTGCAATACCACTGTCCTATTTACATTTTTTTTAGCATTTTAAGTAAACCTAAATTTAAAACATTTATTAGGACAAGAGGCCCAGAATGGCCCTGAAGCGCTCACCAGACAATCAGAGGAGAAGATTTTCAAAGTTTTCACTATATGTTTCTATTGAAAACTGGCTACCCCTGGGGCGGGCCAATTTGACCCCAGGGGCATAATTTATATAACTTTTGTAGAGGACCTGAACATGATGCTCTGTGCCAAATATGAAAACTGAGAGCCTTCCAGTTTCAGAGAAAAAGATTTCACTATTTGTTTCTAAAACTGCCCACCCCTAGGGCGGGCCAATTTTGACCCCGGGGGCATAATTTGTAGAGGACCTGAACATGATGCTATGTACCAAATATGAAAGGTGAGAGCCTTCAAGTTTCAGAGAAGAAGATTTTCAAAGATATCACTATTTGTTTCTATTGAAAACTGCCCATCCCTGGGGCGGGGCCAATTTTGACCCCAGGGCCATAATGAATATAACTTTTGTAGAGGACCTGAACATGATGCTATGTGCGAAATATGAAAGCTGAGAGCCTTCCAGTTTCAGAGAAGAAAATTTTCAAAGATTTCACTATTTGTTTCTATTGAGAACTGCCCACCCCTGGGGCGGGGCCAAGTTTGACCCAAGGGCCATAATTTATACAAATTTTGTAGAGGACCTGAACATGATGCTATGTGCCAAATATGAAAGCTGAGAGCCTTCCAGTTTCAGAGGAGAAGATTTTCAAAGTTTGCACTATATGATTCTATTGAAAACTGCCCCCCCCTGGGGCGGCGCCAATTTTGACCCCAGGGCCATAATTTATATCCAGTTTCAGAGAAATAGATTTCACTATTTGTTTTTATTGAAAACTGCCCACCCCTAGGGCGGGCCAATTTTGACCCCGGGGGCATAATTTGTAGAGGACCTGAACATGATGCTATGTGCCAAATATGAAAGCTGAGAGCCTTCCAGTTTCAGAGAAGAAAATTTTCAAAGATTTCACTATTTGTTTCTATTGAAAACTGCCCACCCCTGGGGCGGGGCCAATTTTGACCCAAGGGCCATAATTTATACAAATTTTGTAGAGGACCTGAACATGATGCTCTGTGCCAAATATGAAAGCTGAGAGACTTCCAGTTTCTGAGAAGAAGATTTTCAAAGATTTCACTATTTGTTTCTATTGAAAATTGCCCACCCCTGGGGCGGGGTCAATTTTGACCCCAGGGCCATTATTTATATAACTTTTGTAGAGGACCTGAACATGATGCTATGTGCCAAATATGAAAGCTGAGAGCCTTCCAGTTTCAGAGGAGAATATTTTCAAAGTTTGCACTATATGATTCTATTGAAAACTGCCCCCCCCCCCCTGGGGCGGCGCCAATTTTGACCCCAGGGCCATAATTTATATAACTTTTGTAGAGGACCTGAACATGATGCTATGTGCCAAATATGAAAGCTGAGAACCTACTGGTTTCAGAGGAGAAGATTTTTAAGGTTCAAATTGTCGACGACGGACGACACACGCCGACAGACATCAGGCAATCACAAAAGCTCACCCTGAGCACTTTGTGCTCTGGTGAGCTAAAAATATGGAAGTATGAACAGGCCGACTACGACCAACTCGGACAAAGCGCTATAGACACTGACTGGACTGAACTGATGATATTTCACACTTTGATTTAGTCAGAGTCGACAGTATTACAAATACCATAACAATGGCATCACTCATTTTTAGCTCGCCTATTCGAAGAAATGGGGGGCTTATGGAATCACCCCGGCGTCGGCGTTGGCTTTTGCTTAAAGTTTTGGTGTAAGTGTTGAAATGCACTAATACTACATGAAATATTTGCCTTAGGAAGCTGATACTTGAATTGGAGGTTCCCGGTGTGTTGAACATTGATGTAGTGTAGTTGAAATTTAAAATAAAACTGAATTTTAGTCAAAATTTCACCTGTTTTGGACTTAGCTTTTTGGGCTGAAATAGGAAGGTTAAAGTTTTGAGGCAAGTGTTGAAATGCACTAATACGACATGAAATATTTGCCCTAGAAAGCTGATATTTGAAATGGAGGTTCCTTGTGTGTTGAACAATGATGCAGTGTAGTTAAAATTTAAAATAAAATTGAATTTTAGTCCAAATTATACCTGTTTTGGACTTAGCTTTTTGGGCTGAAATAGGAAGGTTAAAGTTTTGGGGTAAGTGTTAAGATGTACTAATATAACATGAAATACTTGCCATAGGTAGCTGGTATTTGGAATAGAGTTTGCCAGTAGGTTTAACATTGATGTAGTTCAGTTAAAATAGAAAAATATTTTGGACTTCATCTTTGTAGACAAGGTCTACAATAGGCGAGCTTTGCTGTCCTGCGACAGTCTAGTGATCAGTGTCTACTTTATATGACGCACGTCAGCTTCTGCAGTATTGTGTGTACAACCTTGTCAATCTTTGACACTGGTGTTACGATCAGCAGTCTTACCGTCAATATGGATATCTATGTATAAACTGTGTTAGCTTGGGCTTAGCTTACTGGCTTTTCACCTGAGAGACTGGGATTTGATTAACCCTTTACTCAATGAATATTCATGTAAGAAAGAATGACATCATGAATATCAATTGTTATATCATATGGGCACAGGAATTTTTGGCCATAGCAGAAACTAGAATAATATTCACATACATGTATATATTATTTCATGAACAAACAGCAGACCCTGATCATACAGATCCTATGAGCCATCTGATCTGGGTCTAATTTGTTTGTAAAGCCGTTGAAGCATAGTTATGGAGTCCTGTGGTAGAAATATTTATAAAATAGTTGTAGCTAAGCTTTGTTGCATTCAAGGGTTGTAAAACTTGGACTGGTTTGAAGTATAATTGTTTCCAACGTCAAAAGGTAAGTTTTCTCCAGATTTTGGTTGCTTGTCAAATGGTATAAGAATGAAAACAACATGACTTTTTCATCTACAATTTATTAGATTACAAGAAAGAAAAGTGGAAAGTGCGCACAGAAAGAATCTGCAAAATGCAATTTTCTAAAAAAAATTCAATGAACCTTTAAATTTGCCAAAACTTTGAATTCATAGCAATAACTCCTGGTAAAGTATCTATATGGAGAAACAAAAGAAGATGCTCTTAATCATTTTTCAGTATTCATAGAATTACATGCAATTTAATTTTCCTCTAAAAAGTTTTTCTTAGAATTAGAAAACTGTTTATCAAATATTTTCAATTGTGTATATACATGTAGCTTTTTAACCCTGTACTTGGAATATTCACGAAATAATGCATGTAAAACTATTACATGTAATTAGCATACTTTTTTAAAATGATATACAATGAAGAAAATGATTCTCTTTGATTTTATGGCTGAATGCATGTAACAACAAGAGGGCCATGATGGCCCTTAATCGCTCACCTGTTCGCAACAGATTAATGATTTCAATGACAGATTGCATATTTGAAAAATCTTGGTAGAAAACCATCAGATGATGCTACATACTAAATATAAAGAGTCTAGACCTTAAAGATTTTCCTATGAAAAACTGTTAAGCCCCAGGGCTGGGTCAATTTTGATCCGGGGTTCATAATTTGAAAATCTTGGTAGAGGACTATTAGATAATGCAACATACCAAATATCTAAGGTCTATGCCTTACAAGTTCAGAGAAGACTTTTAAAGATTTTTAAGAGAAGATTTTTAAAAACTTTCCTATAAAAAACTGATATGCCCCTGGGCGGGGAAGTTTTCAACCCAGTTTTGAACAATCTTGGTAGAAAACTATTAGATAGCGCTACATACCAAATATTAAAGGTATCTGCCTTACAGTTTTAGAGAAGAAGATTCTTAAAGCTTTTCATATGAAAAACTGATAAGCCCCAGGGCAGGGCCATTTTTGACCCAGGGGTAATAATTTGAATAATCTTGGTAGAAAACCATTAGATGATGCTACATACCAAATATCAAGGGCCTAGACCTTACAGTTCTGGAGGAGAAGATTTTTAAAGATTTTCCTATGAAAAACTGATAAGCCCTTGGGCGGGGCAATTTTTGGTCCGGGGGTCATATTTTGATTAATCTTAGTAGAGGACGATTAAATAATGCTACATACCAAATATCAAAGGTCTATACCTTATAATTTTAGAGAAGAATATATTTAAAGATTTTCCTATGAAAAACTGATAAGCCCCGGGGCGGGGCCATATTTGGCCCAGGGGTCATAATTTGAACAATCTTAGTAGAGGACCATTAGATCATGCTACATACCAAATATCAAAGGTCTATGCTTTACAGTTTCAGAGAAGATGATTTCTTCAAGATTTTCCTATGAAAAACTGATATGCCCTGGGGCGGGGCCATTTTTGTCCTGGGGGTCATAATTTGAACAATCTTAGTAGAGGACCATTAGATGATGCTACATACCAAATACCAAAGGTCTATTCCTTACATTTTCAGAGAAGAAGATTTTTAAAGATTTTCCTATGAAAAACTGATAAGCCCCGGGGTGGGGCCATTTTTGGCCCAGGGGTCATAATTTGAACAATCTTAGTAGAGGACCATTAGATGATGCTACATACCAAATATCACAGGTTTATGCCTTACAGTTTCAGAGAAGAAGATTTTTAAAGATTTTCCTATGAAAAACTGATAAGCCCTGGGGCGGGGCCATTTTTGTCCTGGGGGTCATAATTTGAACAATCTTAGTAGAGGACCATTAGATGATGCTACATACCAAATACCAAAGGTCTATGCCTTACATTTTCAGAGAAGAAGATTTTTAAAGATTTTCCTATGAAAAACTGATAAGCCCAGGGGCGGGGCCATTTTTGTCCCAGGGGTCATAATTTGAACAATCTTAGTAGAGGACCATTAGATCATGCTACATACCAAATATCAAAGGTCTATGCCTTACAGTTTCAGAGAAGATGATTTTTAAAGATTTTCCTATGAAAAACTGATAAGCCCTGGGGCAGGGCCATTTTTGGCCCAGGGGTCATAATTTGAACAATCTTAGTAGAGGACCATTAGATCATGCTACATACCAAATACCAAAGGTCTATGCCTGACAGTTTCAGAGAAGAAGATTTTTAAAGACTTTCCTATGAAAAACTGATAAGCCCCGGGGCGGGGCCATTTTTGGCCCAGGGGTCATAATTTGAACAATCTTAGTAGAGGACCATTAGATCATGCTACATACCAAATATCAAAGGTCTAGGCCTTACAGTTTCAGAGAAGAAGATTTTTAAAGATTTTCCTATGAAAAACTGATAAGCCCTGGGGCGGGGCCATTTTTGGCCCGGGGGACATAATTTGAACAATCTTTGTAGAGGACCATTACATCATACTACATACCAAATATCAAAGCTCTTGACTTTGTAGTTCCAGAGAAGAAGATGTTTAAGTAAATTGTTGACGCCCGCACGTACGCACGACGCACATACGCACATACGCACGACGCCGGACATAGGATCATCCCAATAGCTCACCTTGGCACTTTGTGCCAGGTGAGCTAAAAATGTGACGTGTATTTTGACATGATAATCTTTGACAAAGGCCCTTAGTGGTCGAAATATATGATCAGAGCAGTTTAAGTATTTATGTAAAATGATATAAAAACTAAAAAGTTTTGGTTCTAGTAAAAACTGCAGAATCGGATCTTTCTAATTCCATAAGGTCCTACAGGAACGGTCTGAAGGGTCTACTCTGCTTGGGTCTACTCTGCTTGCAAATGTGTATGTATGGAGTAAACATGTGCTCACAAGCAGAATATACAAATACTTGTCTGGTTTGTGTTGATTTACGTCCATTTCTGCTCACTATGGGCTAATTGGACACCCCACAGAGAGGGGAGAAGATACAGAAAAACCCGGGCGCGATGCCCTACTCTTATTATTGACTGAGTTTCTCTAGTTCTTTTAGATGCCCAGTGTACATATACATATATACAAAAAAAGACAATATCAACTTTTTTTTCTTCTGAAAGTCCAATATCAAATCAAAATCCATCACCAACAAATATCTCATCCCAAAATATAAATAAGCTTTCCATCTGAAAACAAAGCACTACACTGTATATATTTAAAGTTTTTGTTAAATATATGAATGTCTAGCCCAGGTCTGAAGAGACAAGAGCCACACCTCTCTCGTAAAAGCTGTGATCTTTGCCTGATCCCTCTCCTTCTGTGTCAAAGTCCAGTGTAAACAGAAGCTGGGCTCGGGTGGCATTCAGGTACACGGGCAGTGTCACCTTGTTGCTGGTTTGCACCCCATCCAACCTGAAGAACATTAGAAAAGATATGACAAGGTTATTTATGTTTTTTTCTTTTTAATATTCTATTTAAATTTTGCTATTCGATAATTTTTCTGATTTAAAAAGGTCTTGATGTGCTATTTCTATTGGACAGACAGTCTAAACGTTTTCCACTTCTTTAAACTCATAAATTCACAAAACTTTCACTAAACAAATCCAAATCATTACCCTGCATCACAAAGTATGGTAGTGTAGAAAAATAACCCTTTCCCTACAGAATTTGATATATCTGTTTCTTTACTTTCTAAAATGACTACAATGTTCCACGTTCCATACTTCATTATAACTTTTTGGCCATGAATATTAAGTACCAGTAGGTATGGACATTTGGAATAGATATAGAACAGGGAAAGGGTTAACAAATAGATATAGAACAGGGAAAGGGTTAACAAATAGATATAGAACAGGGAAAGGGTTAACAAATAGATATAGAACAGGGAAAGGGTTAACAAATAGATATAGAACAGGGAAAGGGTTAACAAATAGATATAGAACAGGGAAAGGGTTAACAAATAGATATAGAACAGGGAAAGGGTTAACAAATAGATATAGAACAGGGAAAGGGTTAACAAATCCAAATCATTACCCTGCATCACAAAAGTATGGTAGTGTAGAGAAATATCTGACAGCTAAATACCAGTTCGTACATGTATAATGTCATTTGAGTCACTGGACAATGACTGTAATCAAGCTTCTGTGTCTTGTCTGCAAATATTGCCGTCTGCTTTAATTTTGAAAATATTTTTTTCTTCCACGTCTTTCCAACAATCGTGCCAAACAGTTAATATCGTGATGAGATGCAGCATCCCAGCAATGTTGAGCAAGTCAGAGTGACCATAATGCTGGTTAAGAGTATGTGCATCGGACTTTGTCTGGCACAGATTTCAGTATAATTTGGCAGGAGTAGATATTGTGTCACATATAGCTAGTTTGTGAGAGATAAATAGAACAACAGACGATGTTGTAGCTCAATAAATTAATTGACTTACTTGACCCAGCGAAGAAGTGTAAGTGGCAAGTCTGTGGAGATGGAAGAGGACAGCTGCAGCTTGTTGTTCTTACAGACGGCTCCCTGTAACTTAAGTCCTGTCACACTGAAACTGCAGGCATCAAGAGAACTCGGGGCACCTTCAGTCACCTTCACCTGTAGTGAGCATAGCCAAGAAGTGAAAACAATAGTAAAATTCCTCTACAATGACCACTCAGTCTTAATACAGAAGGTAGCTTAATGCAGGACATAAGTTATTCAAAAAGCTCCTTTAGGCATTTTCTGCATCACTTTTGTCCTGAAATAGCAGCCACCTGCCTTTTAACAAAGACTGCATTAATTAAACTGTGGTTTACTGCATATCAATCATAAAAGAAGAAAACAAAGAACATCTATGTAATTTAATTTTTATATATAATCAATTGTGCAGCAAAAAACATACAGTTGAATTTCAATATCTCGAACTTGGATAACTTGAAGTAAAACATTCGGTCCTTCCAGAATTCACAATTGTTCTAAAATGTATAATTGCCCATATCTAGAAACATGTGTGACAGTTTAATGCAGGTCAAAAGTAATGCTGAAAGCTTTCAGCTGTGAACTGGAGAACTTGTTCAGATTAGAAATGGGCTGACATGAGCCTCTTGTTCAGATTAGAAATGGGCTGACATGAGCCTCTTGTTCAGATTAGAAATGGGCTGACATGAGCCTCTGTAATATCAAACTAATCTGTATGGTTCCTTGAAGATCGAGATATCAAAGTTCAACTGTATATATCAAAGCAAATGCAAAACGTACTCCTTATTGGCATGCTATGCTATGACAGAATTTGAAATGGCAAACAGGTTAGATCCAGATGATTCATTCATTTAATGAATAAAGAAGTATACCACTTTAATGACAAGATGTTGAGATTGGAGTAAATGAAATATAGAGTCATTCATAATAACATGCTGTAACATTATTACTGGATATTTACAATGCTGTTATATTATTCTACTACTTGCTGGCATTTGCAAAAGTATGAGCTCCTAGGAGTCCACAGATCAGAGGCTGCATAGTTTGTATTCAAAATCCTCCAGTAAACTATACCCATTCATACTGAATGGATTTCATCATTAACTCATTCCCTCATAAGCTATTTTTAGACCCAACCTCTTTGAATAAATCTACCAAAAAGGAACATTTATTAGAGAAAAGGAAAATGTTAGAATTGTGTAGTTTTGAAACCATTGTGATAAAAAGAGCATTTGCTCCTATTTATCACAATGGTTTCAGGAAGAGACACTTACAGAGGCGTAGAAAGGCATCAGTATTTATGGAGGAGAGGGTTAAATAATGATGGATCATTTCACTTTAAAAATTCAGCATTCAAAAACATTACTAAACCAGACATTACTAAACCAGTCGAAACTTACATCCAAATAAAGTTCTTCCAGAGACCAGCTATTGGCCTGGGCCACATACTGGCGTGTGGCTGTGATGTATGCCTCCGAAATAAATAGTCCTCCCAGCCATACTTGTAGATTCTAGACAATACAAAATAAACATATGAATAGTCCCCCAGCCATACTTCTAGAAAATACAAAACTAGAGCATGTTTTTAAGAAAAACATATGTTTCCCACCCGCTCCTGTCTCAAAAATGATTGGATGCATTTTTATGAAGTTTGTTGGAGACTGGATGAGAACTTTTTTTATTTAGAGAGCAAACAAAGCTAAAAAGGCCAAATTTGGATCAATCAAATGCCATAACTCTAAAGTTCCTAAAACAATCTTGCTGGATATTGAACTTGGCTTAGATATTATAGCCATAAACATTTTTATAAGGTTTTGTGAAGTTTGGAAGAGACGTTTTTGACTGGATGAGAACTTTTTTTATTTAGAGAGCAAACAAAGCTAAAAGGCCAAATTTGGATAAATCACGGGCCATAATTCTAAAGTTCCTGAAATAATGGCCCTCTAAAGTTCCTGAAACAATCTAGATGGTTATTGAACTTGGCCTAGATATTATAGCCATAAACATTTTTACAAGGTTTGGTGAAGATTGGATGAGAACTTTTAAAGTTAGAGAGCGGACAAGATTTTGTGACAGACAGACAGACAGGAGTAAATCATTATGTCTCCCACCACGTTGTCCCCCATCCATACTTGTAGATTCTAGACAATACAAAATAAACAAATGAATAATCCTCCCAGCCATACTTGTTATTCTAAACAATACAAAACCAGACTATTGTCGAGGATGGGCCCCGCCTGCGTAGGAGGTATCGCATACGCCTGCATATTGTAAGCCTGATTTTCTTAATGCAGACCTGCAGCAGCATAATTAAATATGCATGTAGTTTGCTTAACTGAGTATTCTTTGCTAGGTACTTGAATAATAAGCATATAGTAAGCAAGTTTGATAGAAATCGGACCAATCTACCAGAAGATATGTCACAGAAATAATCAGCCAACCAGATGGTATCATCATCAATAAATATGTGCAGAATATGCCAACCACAGAACCCATATGAGGTAATTGGATATCAAGTACACTGAGCCAAGTATGGTGAAAATTGGACAATTCCTTGAGGAGATATTGCACGGAAACCAATCAGCTAATCAGAGTGCAGCAGCCTAAAGTGAAAATGCCTGTAATTTAAAACCAGAAATGGTGTCAAAGCCACCTGATGCTCGCCTGTTTAAAAGTTAAGTCTAAAACGTGTTATATTGAACAAAAAAAATCATTCAATTTCCAATTTAAACTGCATCAATATCAGAACCAAAATGCAACCAAATACCAATTTTCAGCAACAAGAAAGATATATACCATGTATGGAAGACCTAGGTCTATTGGTTCCAATGTAATAAAGTACCTAGTTAAAGTCTACTTTCAGTCCGAAGGACCGCTCAGCCGACTGTACATTTACTCCCTTGGTCATTGAGTCACTCGCCTACAATATTGAGTACTGCTAACATATGGCGCAATCATGCAGCCGCAGCCGGCTTGTGACCCTCACAGGTACCCATTTTAACCCCTGGGTGGAGAGGAGGTGCAGGTGGAAGACACTGAAAAGCGTCTCTGAAATTTCCGGGGACCGGGATTTGAACCCCTGACCTCCGGACTGGTAGTCAAGCACGTTACCACTCGACCAACGCACACCACGATGTAATAGGCAGTTAAAGATTTTTGCAAAAGTAGGTTAAAGGTGAAGGTCAGGTCAGGTCATACCAAGTATAGAATCCCTTTGCCCATCTTGTCAAATATTATAGGCATTTAAAGATTTTTGCAAAAGAAGGTCAAAATCAAAGTCGCATGGTAAAAAACATTGGTATGATTGGAAAGTCTTAAGACAGGAAAGATACATACCTAGTATGGAAGCCCTAGGCCTATTGGTTCCAATGTTATATGTATTTAAAGACTTGCAAAAGTAGGTCAAAGGCTAAGGTCAAGGTCAAAAGGGCAAATATGTTGGTGTGGTCATACAAAGTATGGAAACCCTAAGCCTATTGGTTCCAATGTTATAGGCACTTGTTTGCAAAAGTAGGTCAAAGGTCAAGGTCATATTGTAAAAAAAAACAAGAGCACCGCGAGACGGGGCAATATACGCCCGAAGGCTGTTCTATTTACACAATGTGTGAACCTTCAGAAGTTGCGCATATGAGGACTCTATTAGGGCTAAGGAGAGTAAAACTGCTTATTGTAATAGTAATCTTTTATTTGTCGGACACAAAATTTGCTAACGCTCTATTTGTGACCTTGACCTTGAAAGTTCACAATTGGGTTTTGTACGCGACACACCTTCAAGTGATACTGAACATATGTGTGAAAGAATTTTGAAAATCGGAGAAAAAATGAGTAAGTTATAGCCAGGACACGAATTTGCTAACGGACGGACAGAATTGCTAACGCCCTATTTGTGACCTTGACCTTGAAAGTTCACCATTGGGTTTTGTACGCGACACACCTTCAAGTGATACTGAACATATGTGTGAAAGAATTTTGAAAATTGGTGAAAAGATGAGTAAGTTTTACCAAGGACACGAAAATTGCTAACGCCCTATTTGTGACCTTGACCTTGAAAGTTCACAATTGGGTTTTGTACGCGACACACCTTTAAGTGATACTGAACATTTGTGTGAAAGAATTTTGAAAATCGGAGAAAAAATGAGTAAGTTATAGCCAGGACACGAATTTGCTAACGGACGGACGGACAGAATTGCTAACGCCCTATTTGTGACCTTGACCTTGAAAGTTCACCATTGGGTTTTGTACGCGACACACCTTCAAGTGATACTGAACATACGTGTGAAAGAATTTTGAAAATTGGTGAAAAGATGAGTAAGTTTTAGCAAGGACACGAAAATTGCTAACGCCCTATTTGTGACCTTGACCTTGAAAGTTCACAATTGGGTTTTGTACGCGACACACCTTCAAGTGATACTGAACATTTGTGTGAAAGAATTTTGAAAATCGGAGAAAAAATGAGTAAGTTATAGCCAGGACACGAATTTGCTAACGGACGGACGGACAGAATTCGGACAGAATTGCTAACGCCCTATTTGTGACCTTGACCTTGAAAGTTCACAATTGGGTTTTGTACGCGACACACCTTCAAGTGATACTGAACATTTGTGTGAAAGAATTTTGAAAATCGGAGAAAAAATGAGTAAGTTATAGCCAGGACACGAATTTGCTAACGGACGGACGGACAGAATTGCTAACGCCCTATTTGTGACCTTGACCTTGAAAGTTCACCATTGGGTTTTGTACGCGACACACCTTCAAGTGATACTGAACATATGTGTGAAAGAATTTTGAAAATTGGTGAAAAGATGAGTAAGTTTTACCAAGGACACGAAAATTGCTAACGCCCTATTTGTGACCTTGACCTTGAAAGTTCACAATTGGGTTTTGTACGCGACACACCTTCAAGTGATACTGAACATTTGTGTGAAAGAATTTTGAAAATCGGAGAAAAAATGAGTAAGTTATAGCCAGGACACGAATTTGCTAACGGACGGACGGACAGAATTCGGACAGAATTGCTAACGCCCTATTTGTGACCTTGACCTTGAAAGTTCACCATTGGGTTTTGTACGCGACACACCTTCAAGTGATACTGAACATACGTGTGAAAGAATTTTGAAAATTGGTGAAAAGATGAGTAAGTTTTAGCAAGGACACGAAAATTGCTAACGCCCTATTTGTGACCTTGACCTTGAAAGTTCACAATTGGGTTTTGTACGCGACACACCTTCAAGTGATACTGAACATTTGTGTGAAAGAATTTTGAAAATCGGAGAAAAAATGAGTAAGTTATAGCCAGGACACGAATTTGCTAACGGACGGACGGACGGACGGACGGACGGACGGACATACTAACAAATGGGTAGTTGTGTGACTTTTTCCTTTGATCTTTTCTTGTGTGACTAGTCCCACAAGAAAAACTATTTTTGGCTCTAACTTTGGAAAAGAATGATCTGGAAGCTAACCCTAACCCTAACCCTATGTCCCACAACTGGCCAGGTTAATGTCACAAGAAATGGCCAGGTTAATGTCACAAGAGATGGCCAGGTTAATGATTTTACTTGTGGGACTAGTTAGAAAAAGTCACACAACTACCCTTTGGTGAGTGCGGACGGACAGACAGACGGACACCCAGCCAGACGGCCAGACGATGGAGACCATAACATAATACGACCCTTCGGGCGTATAAAAATGGTATGTTTGAAAAGGTCACAAGACAGAAAAGATGCATACCAAGTATGGAAGTTTATGCATTTAAAGACTTTTGCAAAAGTAGGTCATAGGTCAAGGTCAGAAAGGCAAACATATTGGCATGGTCATGCAATGCTATAAGCATTTGAATTTTTTGCAAAAGTAGGTCAAGGTCAAGGTCACAAGGTAAAAACAATGGTATGGTTGGAAAAGTTTTAGTTGCAATACAAGTATTGAAGCCCTTGGCCCGATGGTTCAAATTGTATAGGCATTTAAAGAATTTTGCAAAAGTAGGTCAAAGGTCAAAGCAACATGGCAAAAACAATGATATTGTTGGAAAGATCTGAACACAAAATAGTTGCAATACCAAGTATGGAAGACCTTGGTCCATTGGTTCAAATGTTATATTCATCTAAAGATTTTGCAAAAGTAGGTAAAAGGTCAAGGTCAGAAGGGAAACTAGAAAATTGTGTCTCTAAGACACAGTGATGCCCCAGTGGTGGTGCTTGCCTAGCTGCACGTAAGTTTCTAAGTCATTTGACCTTGACCTTGGGCTTACGGGCAGCATGGGCTGGGTGCGCAATGAAAGTATGGATAGTGGTTTATGTGTATATACAATTCCATGCCAATAGCTATAGTGGTTAGTGAGATATAAGACAATGAAAAACTGTGACAACCAACTGCACGTAAAAGCGTGACTCACGGACGGACAGACAGATAGGTGCAAAACATAAAATGTTGTCATGTTCATACAGAGTATGGAAGCCCTAGGGATATTGGTTCCAATAATATAGACATTTAAAGATTTTTTCAAAAGTAGGTCAAAGGTCAAGGTCAAGGTAAGAAGGGCAAACAATGATACTGTTGGAAAAGTCTTGACAAAAGAAAGGTGCACATTAAGTATGGGAGCCCTAGGTCAATTTGTTCAAATGTTATAGGCATTTAAAGTTGTTTGCAAAAGTAAGTCAAAGGTCAATGTCAGAAGGGCAAAAATGTTGGCATGGTCATATCAAGTATGGAAGCCCTAGGCCTATTGGTTCTAATAATATAGGCATATCAAGTACACTAGCAAGTTTAGTGAAACCATTCCTTGAGGAGATATTGCATGGAAACCAACCAGCTAATCAGATTGCAGCAGCCTAAGTGAAAATGCCCGTAATTTTCCAAAAAATGCGCGGAAAATGCCAACACAGAACCCATGCGAGGTATTTGGATATCAAGTACACTGAGCAAGTTTGGTGAAAATTGGACCATTCCTTGAGGAGATATTGCGCGGAAACCAATTGGCTAATCAGATTGCAGCAACCTAAGTTAAAATGCCCGTAATTTACCAAAATATGTGCGGAAAATGCCGAACACAGAACCCATGTGAGGTACTTTGATATCAAGTATACTGAGAAAGTTTGGTGAAAATTGGACCATTCCTTAAGGAGATATTGTGCAGAAACCAAAAATGGACAGACAGACGGAAAGACAGACAGCAAGTTGATTACTATAGGGCACCCGCATTTTCATGCGGGGCCCTAATAAACAAATCTCACGATCTTGTACTTATTTAGATAAAAAATGTTCACAAGGGAACGAGGTGGCGGTGGTCTAGTGGTAACCCACTTGACTATCAGTCTGCTTGACTATCAGTCAGTTGTTCATTTAATAGCAATTATGAAAATTAATATAATTAATATTCGTGATGTTATTATTTCTTACATGAGTATTCATGGCGTGAAGAGTTCAACAGTCAACTTCAGTGACTGCCAGCTATCTCACCTTAAGTTCCTTGGCACCACCTTGCTGTGTGGCCTGTACCACATTCTGCAGCTGCTTGACACGGAGACTGAAGTCTGTAATCCACTGTATCACTGTGATACCAGCCGGCACAGTATAGCGACGCCATATCCGCGGTATCATACCTGCAAATGCATGAAAGTTCTCTCAGTGAATTGTGTAACATTTACATGCTACCGATTCATTTTCTGATACCTCATTTAACCCATTCCCTCGTAGGCTATTTTTAGATCCTACCACTGAATAAATCTACCGAAAAGGAGCATTTACTAGAGAAAAGGACATTTTTATAATTGTGTAGTCGTGAAACCATTGTGATAAAGAAAGCATTTGCTCCTATGCAGCAAATTCTCAATCAATGGTTTCAGAATGTGACTTTTACAGAACAGAACAGAACAGATATTTTATTGGCATAAACATGACATGTCCATTGCCATGGTACATATAAACATGAATATAAATGGCGGAATGTACAAACACTTGAAATGAAAGTTGTTGAGAAAAGTATGAAAAGCTTTTAAATAACTAAGAGAAGGTAATAACCAGGTCTACAGTTTAACCTTTCTTTTTAAACATACGGCTCACTCAATCTGGATGGTGTTGCTGACGAGCATTGGATTTACGTTCAACATACAGATAATAATCAGAATATGGATAAAACCACTTGAGCAGAGTATAATTTATATCCATTCAAACTGGTATTCACGCTGGACGGACAGTGGATGTACGTGCAGTGTGCAGATCAGTTTGGATATCAGCCAGTATATTCTTTACTGCACAACGTATCAGTTTTATGTAGTTATAAGTTACAATACTTCATCCGTTGCTAGATCAACATTTTAGTAAGTATAGCCCTTATCCTGTTTGCATGGTGTCTATTTTTGATATACGGTATGTTTGGTGAATATTGATTTTGCTTCCGGTTTATTTACGCTTTTGAAATCATGTTACTGAGTAATCTACCTTGCATCCTGAAGAGAAGCCGGGTAACGCGACCTCGCATCTGGATTAAAGGTGTCTGTAGATGCAAGTCGTTCGATCTTAACAGAATAAGGACTAACGTTTATTTACATATTGCATTTGACTGTTTCTCAAGATAATAAAATTGAACAGTACAGCAATCACATTAATTACAGGTAGATTTAATTACACATATCTGCATGTATAATTGGGAATTCTATGAATATCCTTAACACAAAAATGTAGTTTGAGCGACGAAAGGCGGGCACCATAGTAAACTGTTCTAAGATCTATCTTGTAAACTTCACGATGATAACTTTGTATAAGGTAAGTATGGGAAAAAACTATACACATACATATAACTATACATGACTATATACATAAATATCAAAGTCTAGTTACTTAATCCTTGTGTGATGATATTTTCTCTTATACATGTGGCTTGATAAAGGAATGCTGCTACTCTTTTAATCAAACTAGTACTTGATGACTGCATCAAGTTTTTAAATTTGTTTATATTTGGCCAAGAACAGTAGTATTTTGGCAATATTTGATTTCTAAGTTCTCTATAGCAAGGGCAAACAAGTAAAAAATGAAACTCATTTTCAACCACATCCATGTTACAAAAAGTACATTTACGATGATTTCTTTCTATATTACGAAATCTACCCTCTTCGACTGCAAGCTTATGTGCAGAACATCTGAATCTTGTCAATACAGTTCTATGTTTGGTATTGCTAATTACACTTTGATATTTTTCTGGTTCAAATGTTTGTTTAAATGATCTATATGTTTCTAATTTGTTGGACGCATTTATATCTGCATGCCATTGTTGTACATGTATATAACCATCATATACTCTTCGGATAACTTCATTCAATTGCGATGTTGAGATTTCTCTGTAGTTCCATAAATAAGCAAATCCAAGTGTATCTAAGAGGTGTTTAACATTATTAGACCATGCTATGAGGTAGTTATCATTTTCGTCCTTTAAATTTAGGAATAAGTGCATCAATGACTCTGGCTTCTTTAATATCTTAAACCAATATTTAAGAATGCGTACCTTTCTAACAATATGATATGGGTATCTAGCCAGTTCACCATAGATAGCAGCATTAGGTGTTTGTTGCCTCACTGTTAATACTTGCTTTAAAAATTTTGTATGGACTCGTTCAATGTCTGGAGCTTTGTGAAAACCCCAAACCTCTGACCCGTAATTCATAATTGGCCCTACCATGGAATCAAATAATCTAATCTTTTCTGTTATATCTAAAGATACGTTGTCAAACAATTTATTTAATGAAAACATTGCTTTTAATGACTGATCGGCCAAACATTTTTGTGATTGGAAAAACTTCCCAGTAGTTGACAGCGTTACTCCTAAATAAGTAAACTTGTTTACCACTTTCAGTTTATTTTTATCATAAAAGATGTCCACATTTTCTAGCATATTTCCAGCTTTAAAAACCATTATTACTGTTTTATCTGTATTGACGCTTACTCCCCATTCAGTGCAATAGTTATGTAGTTTATTGATTAAAATCTGTAAGCCGTCTTTTGTATATGAGAATAACACGGTGTCATCAGCAAATAGATATAAAAACAGTTTCAAGTCACTAACAGTAAACATATCTACTGTTTCGTCATAGATATAATTGTACATATCATTGATGAAAAATATATACAGAGGCATCAAAATGAGGGAATGAGTTCACTTGAGAGTTTACAGTTTGTAATCAATAGTCTAAGACTGTTAAATTGTCCTTCCAAATGAAAATCAAAGGCCTGAATGGCCATAATGGCGATTGGGTTTGATATGGATGTTATGTGTAAGGGGGGAAATTGATGTACACATTAATAACAATAACGTCTTGGAATTGATAACAGTATTAATAACAACACATTTTTGTGAAACACTATGCCCCTGATTGTGACAAATATAAATTTGACCCGTAATGTGACATTTAACTGTTATATAACCTTGATTTTAATAACACCCCCCCCCCCCCCCCCCCAAAAAAAAACACATTAAAAATAATAATAATAAAATATAAAATAATCTGTAAGTTGCATAGGCATGCCAGGTTTGAAGTATGTATGTGCAATGGCTACAAAGTTATTGCCAACATTAAAGTTTGAGCCAAGCCAACAAACTCAGCCCCCCCCCTTCCCCCCCCCCCCCCCTCTCTTGATTGGAGGCATAAAAATATGACAGACTGAAACAAAAGGAGCCATCTCATGATCTGCTGTTTATATATAGACATGCTTCTAGTTTCTACTATGGCAAAAGAATATCTTAATTATATTCATAATGTCATTACAGTATAACCTCTGTTGATCGGCACCCCTGTTAACCAGAAACCCCTGTTATCCAGCACTGCTGTTTGGTCCCGGCAGTTTCCCTATTTGTTTTATGTATCCAAACTCTCTCTTGATCGGAACCCCTGTTAACCGTTAACCGGCATACCTTGACAGGCCAATAAAGGCAAATTAGCTGTTTTTCACACCTTGTTATCCAGCGGTTTGCTGACCTGTGATCATTGACAGTAAGCACTAAATTCAAGTAGGTGATAAGTACCGTTAATGGGTCTAGGGTAAATTGACCGCCCTTTATAGATTTATATTGTCATCGTCATTGAAAATACATGTATGTACACATGTAAAAAATGGCAATACCAAAATATTTAGCGACCGGATCTACGCCTTTTGCTAATTGTGTAAAAACCAGCGGTGATGGTCCGCATATACATGTACCTGTGTAGAATCCGAACTTGTAAATAAAATATAGTACGAATGTTCCGGTGTTTTAGTCGAGCCCTTTATACATGTGTGTTTACTTCCGATTGTACGCTTAACACATTATGCCTATAGTTTACATGTACATGTAGTTCAAAAGACAATAGACAAACAGCGTAGATCATGATCAAATGGTTCCTATTTAAATGGAGCTATCTGATCAAGTTCGGGGCTGTTGTATATATTTATATGTAATTTGTGAATTGTCATGGTGGAATTCCCCTCGGAACGAAAAAAGGACTTGCTGGAATGAATATTAGGGTACGTAAACTTGTGAATCTAGGCATAATTCTGTTAACCGGCACTCTCTCTTAACCGGCATACTGACGTGGAACCATGGGGTGCCGGATAACAGAGGTTATACTGTATTTCTTATATGAATATTCATGAAGTAAAGGGTCAATTAATGCTTTCATGTCCAAAGCTGATGCAAAAACTGAAGCACAACATCAAAATGATACAAAGGCTACCTATAATCCTACATTTTTTGTTCAACTAATTCTTACACATAACATTTATTTTTCCATGTTCAGCACTCGTTTATTTTGAATAAATGTAGTCTGCTTACAAATTTGAAGGTAGACTGTTTTTATTTTTAATTACTAAGTAGATCCATACATGTATATACAATTACGGTAGTTGTTTGGAACCTGATGAAACTCAAATTCAGAACTACAGTCTGAAGTAGAGTTGTAAGTTGGGAAAGACATTTCAACAAATTGCTACCTACTTTCGCTTTTACACGACACAAACGTCTTGAGCAAACGACAGTGTCGGCGACTCGGCGGTTACACGATACATAGAAGAGACTCTTATTTTCACAGTTGTTATTGACACTGGAATATAATTTGATTGAATATGTGTTGAAAACCTTCTATGGATAATACTTACTTTGATAAGCCGATAGAACCCCGTGTTTTTACGGTTTTACTTCTTGTAAGACTTAGACTTGTGTTGAGGTAGGGTGCCATAGTCAAAACACGCTGTTCGATGCGTGATAAATGTGTATATGGGAATTCCGAATTTCATTGGTTGATTATTTTAGATTTCTTTGACCTTGTCCTTTATGAAACTTCCTATTTCTAATTTTGAGTACGGGTCAAACGGAAATGACCGAATACGATGCAAAAGGCAGTTTGATTGGCTGAAGATGTAGGTCTATATGCTAATCAGTTACGAATGTGTATAAAAATGCAATCGGAAACCTCGGCTATATTCCTTCTGCTTTAGAACGCCAAGGTGTTGCGAAAACTACGGTAAAAATATTCGTTCGCGTCTTCTTCTTCTTCTTCCGATTAAAGTACAGGGCCCACTCTGGAGCATCGACGTACTTGGAGTTTATTAAAATTCAAGACTTTTAAAAAGTTTATCTTTGTGTAGATTAGTAGTAATTATCTCACACAGCGAATTATTATTAAATACATGAAGAGTAAACAAATACATGAACATTTTACAACCAAACTAGTGCAGACTTGAAGAAAACCATTTTGTCTTGCGCATGTTCACTAGACAAGTGAACTTGTTGCCGTAAAGAGACCGACTGCTATATGGCGTTCCGAGCGCCATAAAAATACAGCAACCATGAAGGTATTCATAATGACTAAATGGAAGAAAGCTGTATTTTTAGAATAAAGAAAGATGATAACTACTTGTTCATTTTGCTAAAGGTTACATCTACAGTTGTACAAACATACACCAGTATGAGTGTATCTGTACAGTAAGACCCCTCACAGTGACCACCAAAAAAAGATAAAATTCTGGGCATAAAGGCAGGTAGTAGCTTAATGCAGGACAAAAGTTATACAGAAAGCTCCTATACATTCTGCATTACTTTTGGCCTGCATTAAACAATCACCTGTTTTAAAGACACCAATGTTTATTCATTAAATAGTATCTTTAGAGAGGTTCTGTTGCATTTCAAAATCTTACCCTTGGCCAGGTCTGCCATCATTGTCCTATGGTGGTTTGTGGGTTTCTTGTCACCCACACACACCTGGAGAACGTCCTGCAGGTCACGGCGGACATCTGCCAACAGTTTAGCTCCAGCATTTACCTCACGCTCAAAGAAGCGGAACAGTGGATCCTTGATGTTCTCAACAGTACGTTTCATTGCTCCAACAGTCTGTAACAGAACACAGGAAATATAACAAGATCCAACTGTACAAGAAAGTGTCCCTGAAAACGGATTTATCGATAAGTACTTATCTTTTGAAGTGACTTTGAACCTTGTCCAGGATATACAATTTTGGGTGAAACCAAATTAAAAAATTTAGAAAGTTGTCATTAAGACATGTGATTAAGATGTGGAAGTTTATTTACCTGATAAAACAGTAGCCAGTCTGTAGGTGGCTTGCTATTGCTAGTCCAAAGGTTTCTACTGTAGCAAGTATACACCTGATAATTGACTGGTATGAAGGCAAGTATTCACCTGATCATTGACTGGTATGAAGGCAAGTATTCACCTGATCATTGACTGGTATGAAGGCAAGTATTCACCTAATAATTGACTGGTATGAAGGCAAGTATTCACCTGATCATTGACTGGTATGAAGGCAATTATTAACCTGATCATTGACTGGTATGAAGGCAAGTATACACCTGATCATTGACTGGTATGAAGGCTGTCAGGAATATCATTAATCCTTAACTCCATAGAGATACCTTCTGAACCATTGCGAACAATGTAGACTCAGATGAGAGGGCTCTTGTAGGAGCTGTCTGATCAAGGTCTGCTGTGTTTGCTTATGAGCATAGATCTAGTTTCTGCCATGGTAAAAATTCTCTAGTTCATAATGTCATTATAAAAATCAACTTCCTGATATTCATTGTCATTATTTCTGACATGAATATTCATGTTTGTTGATTTTTGTGTTGATTAATGAATTCATGGTGTAAAGCTTTAAGCATTTAGACACTAAGTAACTATTGTCTTGCAAAATTTATTCAGTGACAAATTGAGCTCCACAGTTAATGGAAGACATGAATAATTATGACATCAATACCCATCCTTTTACTTTGATCAGTCCATAGCCCTTTCTCTCATAGAGACATGTTTGCAAACAGGATAGACCCATATCAGACAACTCCCGTAGGAGCTGTCTCATCAGGAGCTGTCTCATCAGGGTCTGCTCTGTTTGCTTATGGAATTATATAGACCTGATTCTACAGTTTCTACTAAAGCAAAATCATCCTGTTTTCATAAACCACTATAAAAAATCAGCTAATAAATATTCATTATGTCATTATTTCTTACATCAATAATCATGAGGGAAAGGGTCAAGGGTTATCTGTAAAGTAAAAGCTTGATAATATTTCTTTGTATCTGAAATATGTATTCTACTTCAAGGGTGATAAGGAATAAATGTAAATATGGGTAGGAAATGGTAGTTTTTCCAGCTCATTCAGATACCAGAATGGATTTTTTTTAATTTAAGACATTTTCAAACTCTTGCATGTTTAGAGAGTGTGCATGATGGGTTCAACTTCAGTGCAACACAAATACGGTCATATGGACCTGATGGGAGATTAGGATGATGACTTAAATAATTACAGGACAATGACTTTGGCTTATCACATATGCAACAAATAGTGCATGGGATCAAAACAACCCTCTTGTTGGAACTTACTAGAAAGATTCCAATAGCTTACACTTAGGGTTCAATTAGTTGTCTCCTGAAATATTTAACTTTCCATCCTCATCTACTAGAATGACATGAAAGCATTAAAAAAATGTTTTCCTAAGTTTTACTGATTGGTTGTGTAAGAGAGAAGCATGGTACATGTAATTGTAATGCTTAATGCAGATTGTCTGGTTCCCTTTGCAGATTGTCTGGTTCCCTTTTTTATGATAGAAGAACAAAGGAGAAAGAAGTTTCTAAAATGATTTGTGTTTGAATAAATATATAAAAGTCTGTAGTTTAAACACAGGAAACCTTTACTCCAACATAAATTTCTCTCACCAACATAAAACAATTACTATAAAGAAACATTTCAAGGCTATCCCAAACATAAAATATTGTACCACCTAAAATATTGTACCACCTATTTCCCTCACGAATCAGTTTTAACCTTTCACTTGCTGAATACTTAACCCATCACCTCATAGGCTAATTTAGACCCAGGCTAATTTAGACCCAACCTCTTGGAATTTATCTTCCAAAAAGGAGCAGTTATTAGAGAAAACGAAATTTAAGAATTGTTTTGAAACCATTGTGATAAATAGAGCATTTGCTCCTATGGAACAAATGCTCTATTTATCACAATGGTTTCAGAAAGTGACTTTTACAGAGGCGTCATATGGGTCAATATGAGGGAATGGGTTAAACTGGCCTTCTCTCTTTCTCAATATCAATTAAACAAAAAATTGTATAATCTGTATCACTGAAGAAAATGATTTTTTATTACAAACAGTAAAGACCCTGATCAAAGGGCTCCTAAAATAGCTCTTTGATCTTGATCTACACTGTTTTGCAAACATCTTCTATACCCGACTCTGCACTTTAAGGGTTAAACATAACAAAGCTCGGTCTTATTTCATCCTGAAAACATTGTAATGCTCTACAAACAAAGATATGTATATTAACATAATGGTACCCCAAATCAAATGAACAAGAACTAGAAATATGTCCATACTCCATAGAACCCAAATTCCCCCCCGCCCCTCACAAAACCATCCCCAGAGCTTTTTGTCACATATATTTGTGCAATAATTGTCCTGCAGATTTTCACTAAGTCAAGGTTCGGAAGTTCACTGTTACTTCTTGACCTACCTCTCAGATGAGTTGAAAACTGATAAACATTTCTGTATACATAAATACTTGAACTGCTCTGATCTAATATTTCGACCACTAAGGGCCTTTTTCAAAGATTATCATGTCTTTATAATTATTATTTCTTACATGAATATTCATTGAGGAAAGGGTTAATCTAAATGACCTCCTCTTCAGAATGATTATTCTCTTTGATTTTATGACTGAATGCATGCAACAAAAATGTGACATGTATTTTGACATGATAATCTTTGAAAAAGGCCCTTAGTGGTCGAAATATTAGATCAAAGCAATTCAAGTATTTATGTATAATTATGGTATAATTTATGTATATTAATTCCCTATTTTGGAATATTTTCTTCATTGTGAATTTCTGTATAGTTCCATGACTTTAGCTCAAATACTTTCTCAATTTTGTGTGACACAATCTAAATTTCCAATGATCTTTAATCCTTTCCCTGCTCTATGTTTATTCCAAATTTTAATACCTCCTGAATATTCATAAAAAAAATTAGTTATAATGAAATGTTGAAGGTGAAAATTGTACCCAATTTGGAAAGTGAAGAAACAGATTTTTCAAATTCCATTAGCAAAAAGAGCAAACCCTGATCAGACGGCTTGTATAGGAGATGTCTGATCTGGGTATACTCTGTTTGCAAATGTTTGAAAACGCGTTTATATGACTGAAAGGGTTAAGTCTAGGGCCATAATTCCGCAAATACTGAATGAATCATCTTCACAAACCCTATGTGCTCAACCTAACATGCTGATACACATTCCTATGAAGCATCATGGCAATAGCTAAAAGGCTCTTTTCACAAGTTCAAAATCGCCAAGTTTCACTTTATTAGTAAAAAGGGCCACATTTATACTGGTTGAAAATCCATAAAAACCAGTTGCTCAATTTCATATGCTGACAAATATTCCTGATAAAGATGCTTTTTAACGCATTTGCAAAGAGTAGACACATATCAGATGGCTCCTGTGTTCATACACCATTTATCAAAATTCTGCCATTACACATTCCTGATGTCATTATTTCTTTAATGAATGTTCATCGGGTGACTATGTGGAAACCATTTTGAGTTATGCATAAAGATTAACCCTTTACTCCATAATTACGCCTTTCTAAACCTTTGCAAACAGAGTAGACCCAGATCAGACAGCTCCTATAGGAGCCATCTGATCAGGGTCTGCTCTGTTTGCATGTATATATGATATACTATAGATATGATTCTACAGTTTCTGTTATGGCCAAAAGTTCCTGTGTCCATATGCTATTATAAGAAAATAATCTAATTAATATTCATGACATTATTATTATTTCTTACATGAATATTTATTGAGGAAAGGGTTAATCTAAATGACCTCCTCTTCAGAAGTGGTGGCATAAATCTAGTTCTTGATCTTCAACAGGTCTTAGGTTGGTTCCCTGGCCATAAGGATAGGGGAGGTAATCGTTCAGCTACTTACCACTTCATCAAAACCCTAGGTGTTACATGAAACATGGTCGTTAGTATTTATCTTAAACACACCTTAACCATCTAGGAGATGTATAAATAAACACTGAGACTTTTTTTTTCTCAGACTTGAAACAAGAAATACTTTCAAACATGATTTTTTTCCCATTTCTACTATCTTGGGTCAAGCTGGAAACCAAGCACTGTTTGACAGTTTTTTAGTTTTCACTATTAAGAATGTGTTGGTTAAAAGCTCTCAGACAGTTTATATCATATAACCTTGGCTGTTTATGGTGAGAATACAAGAAAACACTCATCTCTGATCATTTACAGTTATCAAACAACACTATACTCCGCGTGGGTCATTGTTTTTCAAAAACCATTATGAATTCATGAAATCTGTGGCAAGAAATGAAAATGATGTTTAGAAAGAATCCTGTATTTTGTATATTTGTATAACAAGATGCTGTCATAGGCAAATGAGAAGTACATGTAGTAAGATACTAGTATACATAAACACCAACCTGCAAAACCACCTACATAGTACACAGTATATTACACATGTCACAGATATGAGAAATAGCTGATCTCTATGTGCTCTTCAAATTTTTTACATTTTAACACAATACTCCATACAGACAATTCTTTTGGCACCTTTACAAACAGCAGACCCAGACCAAGATGGCTCTTGTGAGGGCCGTCTGATCGGGGTCTGTTCTGTTTGATTATGAAATAATATGACGGCTGATAATTCCTCTGTTCATATGCCATTAAAAAATTAAATATTCAGTAATTAATATTCATGATGTCATTATTTTTTACATGAATATTCATGGAGAAAAAGGTTAAAGAGCATAGTTTACTTAAAAATCATTTATATCGTTCTCTACCAATGATCAATAAGCATTCCACCCTTTCTCCAATATAAAAGTTTTTTGACACCGTTGCAAACAGAGTAGACCTTGATCAGGATCTGCTGTATTTGCTTATGGATGTCTATAGATGTGATTCTACAATTTCTATCTACATAAAAAAGTTCATGTGTTCCTGAGTTCACATGTCATTACAAAAATTCAGCTAATAAATATGCATGATGTCATTATATTTTACATGAATATTCAAAGGGAAAGAGTTAATCACTGACACGGCAAGTAACAGTAATGCTTTATCATAGTTTGAGTATAAATGAGTTTTGTTTTACATGTATAAAAACAATCCTTAAGGCTTTGCAAATAGTGAAGAACCAGATCAACATCATCATTTTAACCCTTACTATGCAGGACATGAGTCACTAATGTCCTTTGCAAATAGTGTAGACCCAGATGAGAGGGCTCCTAGAGGAACCCTCTCATCAGGGTCTGCACTGTTTGTAATGTTATACTTTTCTTTAGAAAAATCCCTAAATATTCACCTTAAGCTTGGCCTGTTTGAATTTCGGAATAGTCCATTTGAAAAATCAATGTTGTAAGGGTTAAAATGCAGATGATCTACTTCTACACTGTTTGCAACTCATCACAGCATATTCTTGTCTGCTGACTTAAGTGACAAACAGTGTAGAACCTGATCAGATGCAATGTATCAAACACAGTCAGTGATCTAGTTCTACACCATTTGCAAAGGCTAAAGGCTGGTTTTCATATTGAAGATGCTAAAATCCGGACTTGATTTACTAACAATCGTGCAAATGAGTAGGTTTTCACTTGTTAGGCTGGCAAATGACAACGGTTGGATGGGTGGTTTGAACATACGATGGACTTTAGAATTACAGTCAGATGTTCAAAATACTGTTCATTATCTCTTACAAATAACTAATTTTGTAGTCTATTTAACCCTTTACCTAATACAGACACTTTGTAACATTTTTGCAAACAGAAAAAACCCAGAGTAGACATTTCCTGTAGGAGCCTACTTATCCGGGTCTGCTCCGTTTGCTTATGGAATTACATAACTAGTTTTACAGTTTCTGCAATGACCAAAACATCTTGCATTCATATGCCATTATAAAAATTCAGCTAACAAACATCCGTGACATCATTATTTCTTACATGAATATTAATGAGGTAAAGGGTTAACTCGTTAAGATAAATACAATCAGAAGTTTGAATCGTGTTCCCAAGATTATGAAACGTTTCGCTCAAAAAAAAAGTCTGCGTTCATTCTCAAGCATCTGATTAGTGAGCTTCTGAGCAAGCTAAAATTCTGACCAATCACATACTTAACCCTTTACTCCATGAATATACATGTAAGAAATAATGGTATCAATGATCATGAATAGTAATTACATTAATTGTCATAATAGCCCATGGACACAGGAAGTTTTGGCTATTGCAGAAAATGTAGAATCATATCTACAGTAAAACCTCTCTATAACGACCACTAAATTGTGTTAATTAGTTGGTATTTAGGGCAGGTGGCTGCTTAAAGCAAGGTGAAAGTAAAACAGAACGCTCCTATAGGAGCGTTCTGTTTTACTTTCACCTTGCTTTAAGCAGCCACCTGCTTTTAACACAAAATATTTGATGTGATTTAGTGGCCGTTATAGAGAGGTTTTACTGTATGTTATATCATAAGTATACAGAGCAGACCCTAATCAGACGGCTCCTACTGGAGCAATCGATCTGGGTCTACTCTGTTTGCAAAGATGTAGAAAGGCATATTTATGGAGTAAAGGGTTAAAAATGAACTCAAACTAAGACCCATGAGTCTTATATCTTTGGGGCCAGATCGGATTTGAAGCTGCTCCATATCAAATGATATTCAGTTTGCCATCTTTATCATAAATTCACCTACAGTTAGATACACTGTAAGGAGTTATAAACATTTTCCTCAAGCTGGAGACCAATGGGCAATGTGAAGGAAACCAATGAGCAACGAGAAAGATTGACAAAAGGACCAACTGGATAGAGGGAGAACTGTATACCCAACAATAGGAAAATATATCAGTGCTGTGTAACGAATGATGAACAAGTAATTATTTTGACATGGATAAATATATTTGTAGGAACAAAATATTGTGACATGAATGGTAAACTGCTGCAGCAGTAAAAATATGTAGCTTACCAGAGCAAACAGTCTGTACTGTACAATCTCCCTAAAATGACCACTCAATAGAATCTTTAACCCTTTACATGATAGACACCTTTTACAAAATTAGATCATAGTAACTGTCTAATCTGGATTTGAATTGTTTTCTTATAAAATAATATCTGACTTAAAATTCTAGTTTCTGTCATTGTTCATAATGCTATATAAAAATCACTTCATTAATATTTATACAGCCAAATTATTTTACACATGAATATTCAACAAGTAAAGGGTTAAGATAGCTGGCAGTTTACTGCAGGACAGTGTCTGAATCTACAGAATCCGATATTTATTCATTGAGTGGTTTTTTCTAAAGAGTTGTTTTGTTCTCTCATACTTAAGATGTGTGCTAGTTATAGAATAGAGATCTTGAATTCCATGCCTTTTTCGAAGTATTTATTGCCTAATATTTATTTGATTACACAGAGATAGGGAATAACTTACTCTTCCGCTTTCCTAAAAGTGAATGGAAAATTTGTCAGTGGTGCAACAGCTTGTACCAATGTAGGGCAAGGAGTCAGTGGTGGTATAACCACCTTCCAAACTTACAAATACACTACAGAACACACCTGATCAATGGTAGTATTAAAATGAGGAAGAAAAACACATCTGAAACATACAGAGTAACTGTTGTGTAGCCTCTAATACGAATTAAGTTCTCTAACAATAATTTGTCCAACTATCTGTTAAAGTCTACATGTATCTTGTTAGTCATGAATATACCGTAATTCACTCAGATGGGAAAAAATAATTTATAAATTATGATTTATAAATTGTTTATAATTAATTCCTCTCCCACACATTAAATTAGTAAACTGCTAATGTTAAGTCATAAATCTATCTTTACCCTTTGAATGCAGGAAACCATTGTACTGGTATTTGCAAACACTGTAGACCTGGATCACAGGGCTGCTAGAGGAGCCCTCTTATACGGGTCTGCAACATTGGTCATTCAAAATCCCCATGGAAATTAACCCTTTACTCCATAAATACGCCTTTCTACGCCTTTGCAAACAGAGTAGACCGAGATCAGACAGCTCCTGTAGGAGCCGTCTGATCAGGGTTTGCTCTGTTTGCTTATGATATAATGTAGATGCGAGTCTACAGTTTCAGCCGTGGCCAAACATTCCTGTCCATGCGCTTTTATAACCAATGAATCTAATCAATATTCATGTCATTATTTCTTACATAAATATTCATGGAGGAAAGGGTAAAGCCTTTCATACTTAATAGACTCTATAGTTAAACACTTGGATTATGAAAAATATCGGCATTCAATGGGTTAAGCAAGAAAAAAGTAATATTAACTCTTAAAACTAAGCCTCAGTCTCACAATCAAGACTACCTGTGACCATGAGGATTACTTAACCAATTCTCTCATATTGATGCTTTTTGACACCTCTGTAAAAGTCACTTTGTGAAACTATTGTGATAAAAAGAGCATTTGCTCCTATTTATTACATTGGTTTCAAAATTATGCAATTCTAAATTTTTCCTTTTTTTTCTAGTTAATGCTTCTTTTCGGAAGATTAATTCAAAGAGGTTTGGTCTAAAAATAGTCTAGAAGGGAATGAGTTAACTTTCGAAACTAAGCCTCAGTCTAGGATATAATCAAGAGTTCTTTCACAATAAAGACTACCTGTGACCATGAGGATTACTTAAAGATATCTAAAGAAATTATCAAAACGAACATTGTATAATTTGTAAGCATCTAAAACTAACATATCAGGTTAGTTCAGAATGCATGACAACAAATAATGTTAACCTACAATTACAGTAAGACCGCTTTAATGCAATCACCAAAAGGAGCTCTAATACTGCGTTGTAGAAGCCATGGTAACTTAATGTAGGATGACAGGCAGAGTTCCTATGGGAGATTTCTGCATTACTTGTGTCCTGCATTAAGCAACCACCTGCTTTAAATGAAATGAATGTCCAATTATTAAGTAGATGCTTTAGATAGATTCTACTGTAATATACTCTGACTTTTAACCTAATAGTAGGTTGCATTACCTTGGGTACAAGATCAAGCCAAGTCTTGACAGAGGAGTGGAGGGTTCTCATCCAGGCTGGTCTACCATCAGACATCACCTCAGCTTCTTCATCAGTTGCCTCAACTGTGTCAAGGTCGTCGTCATCCTCCAAAAGCTCCACCTGTTCACATAAAACAATTAAAAAATATTAAAAAAACATGTTGGCATTCAACACAGAAACAGTAATGTCGGCATTGTCATCTTTCTCACAATTAAGAAACAGTAATGTAATCTTGATGCTTTACAAAATTCATCCACATGTTGTCATAAAAAGTAATTATAAATATTCATGAAAGAAAGAATAATACCATGAGAATTAATTTAATCAGCTGAATGACCACCAACGGTGCATGAACACAAGATATGTCGGTCCAGGCAAACACTGCAAAATCAGATCTTCATAACCATTTTATAACAAACTGGGTAGTCTCTGATGAGACAGATTCTACAGGGTTCTCCATCTGATCTTGGTCTACCCTGTTAGCAAATGCATCAAAAGTTGTACCCATAGGGTAAAGGGTTAACACATGAGAGTAATTAAATAATCCAAAGCCTTAAATCTATCCTAGAATGGAAAAAATGGTAGGGCTACATTCTTGTCAACACTTCAATAAACACCAACCTTCATGAGTTTAGCAATCATGTCTGACCCCAGGTTGGTGAGCAGCACTTTTTCAGCATTACTGGGCAATCCTAGCCAAGATGGGGTCTGCCGGTCACCTTCAAGATCCTCAGCAAATTTAACGAACTCTTCACGCCTGTAACAAGCGAACAGAACATAACATCGTGTCCTTCTTATCTTGAACAAGGAGCAAAATAACCCAATCAAGTAGACTAGATATGGTGATGTTAAGCTTTGACCTACAAACCTACATATTTGTCCTCAATCACGGTGTTCTCTAGAAAAACCTATCAAAAATGAAGTCTTTAAGATTTATGATTATATAATGCATAACATAAGGTGACTTTTGCATTCATATTACTTAGCATTAAGCTCTTATCTGCTTTGGACAACCCCAATATTTATCATTAACAATTAACTATTTTTGTATCACAGAAGAAGGTAGATCCCTACATTACTAAACAGAATGTTGACAATTTACCTCATGCCATCAGGCATCACAATCTTCTTGCCAGTGCCGTCCAAGTTTGCAACCAGTTTGAAGTCACCCTCAAAACTCTTAAATGTGAACAGCTTCTGAACAAACGATGTTAACAAACGCTGAAAAATAACACATAATAAGTCACATACAAGTAGTAATTTTTTTTCTTAACCTTTTACTCCTTGAATTTTCATGTAAGAAATAATGACATCATGATAATTAATTAGATAAAGTTTTATACCGACACATAGACACAGGAACTTTTGGCCATAGTAGAAACTGTAGAGTCATTTCAAATCATATAATTTCATAAGAAAACAGAGCAGACCCTAATCAGACGGCTCCTCTGGGTCTACTCTGTTTGAAAAAGGCGTATTTATGGAGTAAAGGGTTAAAACAAGTCCAAAAATTTAAATTGATATGAAATAGACTTATGTGATTACAGTAATTTCAAATATACCCTACCATTGCATGGTAAAATAATTTCTAGATTATCACTTCCATTTACCTCACAGCAAAGCCTTTTCACGCCTTTGCAATCAAAGTAGATCCCATTCAGACAGTTTTGAAAGGAGCCATCTGATCAGGGTCTGCTCTGTTTGCTTAAGGATTAATATAGATCTGTTTCAACAGTTTCTATCATGGCCAAACAAAATTAAGTTCAATTACCATTATAAAGATTCATCTAGATAATTCCATTGAAATCCAGTCTGACGAGTAAAAGTAAAATATGAACAAGATTATATGTCTACCAGACAAACAGAAAACACATCCCACCTTCAACTTCCATGTACAGAGGGATGCATTATTAACCCATTCCCTCATAGGCTATTTTTAGATCCGTCCTCTTTGAACAAGTTCGTGTTGCATTGTTATGCAATACACAAGTTCCCCACAGGATTAAAAAACAAATCCCTCCCCCAACCCACCCACCCATGGTATTTTATGGTATTTGTAAAAATCATAAGAAAGACATATGAAAAAGGGGGAATAATTCCAAATAAAATGATGCTAGAGTTATGGTCCCTGTGCATGACACTTTCTCTCATCATACTTGTTCCATATGTGAAGTTATAATGAAGTTGGCCTACCCTTGTAGGAGATCTGGCCCGGACACAAAGTGTGACAGAGCGACAGAACATGTAAATATAAAAAGGGGAATAACTCAAACAATATTGATGCTAGAGTTATGGACCTTGTAAATGACACTTCTTCTCATCATGCTTGTTCCATATGTGAAGTTTCAAATTAATTGAACCAGTACATAAAGAGTTATTGTCTGGACAAGAAAATATGAAAAAGGGAAATAACTCCAACAAGAGGGCCAGAATGGCCCTAAAGCGCTCACCAGACAACCAGAGGAGAAAATTTTCAAAGTTTTCACTATATGTTTCTATAGAAAACTAGTCGGCCCTGGGGCGGGGCCAATTTTGACCCCCAGAGGAATTATTTAGAAAAACTTGTAGGGGACCTGAACATGATGCTATGAGCCAAATATGAAAGCTGAGATTAACCTTCCAGTTTCAGAGAAGAAGATTTTCAAAATTTTCTCAATATGTTTCTATTGAAAACTGCCCACCCCTGTGGCAGGGCCAATTTTGGCCATAATTTATATAACTTTTGTTGAGGACCTGAACATGATGCTATGTGCCAAATATGAAAGCTGAGAGCCTTCCAGTCTCAGAGAAGAAGATTTTCAAAGATTTCACTATTTGTTTCTGTTGAAAACTGTCCACCCCTGGGGGGGGGGGGGGGGGGGGGGGGGGGGGGGGGGGGGGGCCAATTTTGACCCCGAGACCACAATTTATATAACTTTTGTAGACGACCTGAACATGATGCTATGTGTCAATTATGAAAGCTGAAAGCCTTCAAGTTTCAGAGAAGAAGATTTTCAAAGATTTCACTATTTGTTTCTATTGAAAACTGCCCACCCCTGGGGCGGGGCCAAGTTTGACCCTGGGGCCATAATTTATATAAATTTTGTAGAGGACCTGAACATGATGCTATGTGCCAAATATGAACAAGAGCACCGCGAGACCGGGCAATATACGCCCGAAGGCTGTTCTATTTACACAATGTGTGAACCTTCAGAAGTTGCGCATATGAGGTCTATTAGGGCTAAGGCAATAGCAAGGAGAGTAAAACTGCTTATTGTAATAGTAATCTTTTATTTGTCTTTGGGCCTACTGAAAGCAATCCGAAACTATCAAAGGGCAATAACTCCAGAATGAAAAATGATATGAGAGTTATCTCACTGATATGCACAACTACACATCAGTATCTATCATTCCTGAAAGTTTGAAGAAATTATGTTGAAAAATAAAGGAGGAGTTAGTTGCACAAGAAATTGCTACCCGAAACTATCAAAGGGCAATAACTCCAGAATGAACAAGATGTGTTTGTGAAACACTATGCCCCCTCAATATGATATTTGACCCTGAAGGATGACCTTGATCTTGACATGTCACTCCTCAAACTGTGCAGCTTCATGGGGTACACATGCATACCAAATATCAAGTCTGTATCTTTAATGGTTCAAAAGTTATGGCCAATGTTAAAAGTTGGTGACCTTTGACCATGAAGGATGACCTTGACCTTGACATGTCACCCCTCAAACTGTGCGGCTTCATGAGATACACATGCATACCAGTAAAAAGGCTGTATGTCTACTGGTTCAAACGTTATGGCCAATGTTAATGACCTTTGACCTTCAAACATGACCTTGACCTTGACATTTCACCCCTGACACTGTGCAGCCAAATGAGAAACACATATATACAAACTATCAAGTCTATCTCTACTGGTTCAAAAGTTATGGCCAATGTTAAAGTCTGTGACCTTTGACCCTGAAAGATGACCTTGACCTTGACATGCCACCCCACAAAATGTGCAGCTTCATGAGATACACATGCATACCAAATATCAAGACTTTATCTCTATTGGTTCAAAAGTTATGGACAATTTGAAGTTGGTGACCTTTGACCCTGAAGGATGACCTTGACATGTCACCGCTCAAACTGTGCAGCTTCATGAGATACAAAAGTATGCCAAATATCAAGTCTTTATCTGTACTGGTTCAAAAGTTATGGCCAATGTTAAAGTCCGTGATTTGACCCATATGTTTGACCTCTGACCTTTAAGCGTGACCTTGACCTTAACATGTCGCACCTCAAAATGTGCGGCTTCATGAGAGACATATGCATGCCAAATATCAAGTCTATCTGTACTGAGTTAAAAGTTATGACCAATGTTACAGTTACAGACAAAGAAACAGACAATTTGACCTTTGACCCTGAAGTATGACCTTGACCTTGACATGTCACCCATCAAAACGTATAGCTTCATGAGATACAAAAGCATGCCAAATATCAAGTCTCTATCTTTTCTGGTCCAAAAGTTATGGCCAATGTTAAAGTCGGTGATTTGACCCATATATTTGACCTCTGACCTTGAAGGATGACCTTGACCTTGACATGTTACCCCTCAAAATGTGCGGCTTCATGAGATACATATGCATGCCAAATATCAAGTCTCTATCTGTACTGAGTCAAAAGTTATGACCAATGTTAAAGTTGCGTTAAAGTTACAGCCAAAAAAACAGATAATTTGACCTTTGACCCTGAAGGATGACCTTGACCTTGACATGTCACCCCTCAAAATGTGCAGCTTCATAAGATACACAAGCATGCCAAATATCAAGTCTCTATCTCTACTGGTCCAAAAGTTATGACCAATGTTAAAGTCAGTAATTTGACCCATATATTTGACCTTTGACCTTGAAGGATGACCTTGACCTTGACATGTCACCCCTCAAAATGTGCGGCTTTATGAGATACATATGCATACCAAATATCAAGTCTCTATCTGTACTGGCTCAAAAGTTATGACCAATGTTAAAGTTGCTGACAAACAAACAGACAAACAGACAAACAGACAAACAGACAAACAGACAAACAGACAAACAGACAAACAAACAAACAAACAAACAGACAGGGCAAAAACAATATGCCCCCCAGATTTGATCTGGGGGGCATAAAAATGATATGAGAGTTATCTCACTGATATGCACAACTACACATCAGTATCTATCATTCCTGAAAGTTTGAAGAAATTATGTTGAAAAATAAAGGAGGAGTTAGTTGCACAAGAAATTGCTACCCGAAACTATCAAAGGGCAATAACTCCAGAATGAAAAATGATATGAGAGTTATCTCACTTATATGCACAACTACACATCAGTATCTATCATTCCTGAAAGTTTGAAGAAATTATGTTGAAAAATAAAGGAGGAGTTAGTTGCACAAGAAATTGCTACCCGAAACTATCAAAGGGCAATAACTCTAGAATGAAAAATGATATGAGAGTTATCTCACTGATATGCACAACTACACATCAGTATCTATCATTCCTGAAAGTTTGAAGAAATTATGTTGAAAAATAAAGGAGGAGTTAGTTGCACAAGAAATTGCTAACGGACGGACGGACAGACGGACGGACGACATGCGCCATACCATAATACGTCCCTTCAGGCGTATAAAAAGGGGAATAACTCCAAAATTATTGATGCTAAAGTTATGTACATGACACTTACTCTCATCATGATTGTTCCATGTGGGAAGTTTTAATTAATTTAGCCTACCCTTGTAGGAGATATGGCCCGGACAAGAAGCGTGACGGACGGACGGACAGACGGAAAGAATCGAGCAAACCTATAGTCCCCCAACCGTACCGGTGGGGGACTAATAAACCTACCAACAAGAGGGCCAGAATGGCCCTGAAGCGCTCACCAGACAATTAGAGGAGAAGATTTTCAAAGTTTTAACTGAATGTTTCAATAGAAAACAAGCCTGCCCTGGGGCGGGGCTAATTTTGACCCAAGAGGCACAATTTATGTGGAGGACCTGGACATGATGCTACGGTATGTGCCAAATATGAAAGCTAAGAACCTTCCAGTTTCAGAGAAAAAGATTTTCAAAGTTTTCACTATATGTTTCTGTTGAGAACTGCCCACCCTTGGGGCGGGGCCAATTTTGACCCCAGGGCCATAATTTATATAACTTTTGTAGAGGACCTGAACATGATGCTATGTGCAAAGTATGAAAGCTGAGAACCTCCCAGTTTCAGAGAAGAAGATATTCAAAGATTTCACTATTTGTTTCTATTGAAAACTGCCCACCCCTGGGGCTGGGCCAATTTTGATCCCGGGGCCATAATTTATATAACTTTTGTAGAGGACTTGAACATGATGTTATGTGCCAAATACGAAAGCTGAGAACCTTCCAGTTTCAGAGAAGAAGATTTTCAAAGATTTCACTATTTGTTTCTATTGAAAACTGCCCACACCTGGGACGGGGCCAATTTTGACCCCAGGGCCATAATTTATAAAACATTTGTAGAGCACCTGAACATGATGCTCTGTGCCAAATATGAAAGCTAAGAGCCTTCCAGTTTCGGAGGAGAAGATTTTCAAAGATTTCACAATTTGTTTCTATTGAAAACTGCCCACCCCTGGGGCGGGGCCAATTTTGACCGCGGGGCCATAATTTATAAAAGTTTTGTAGAGGACCTGAACATGATGTTATGTGCCAATTATGAAAGCTGAAAGTCTTCCAGTTTCAGAGAAGAAGATTTTCAAAGATTTCTTTATTTGTTTCTATTGAAAACTGCCCACCCCTGGGGCGTGGCCAATTTTGACCCCAGGGCCGTAATTTATATAACTTTTGTAGAGGACCTGAACATGATGATATGTGTCAAATATGAAAGCTGAGAGCCTTACAGTTTCAGAGAAGAAGATTTTCAAAGATTTCATTATTTGTTTCTATTGAAAACTGCCCATCCCTGGGGCGGGGCCAATTTTGACCCCAGGGCCATTATTTATATAACTTTTTGTAGAGGACCTGAACATGATGCTATGTGCCAAATATGAAAGCTGAGAACCTTCTGGTTTCAGAGGAGAAGATTTTCAAAGTTTTACTATATGTTTCTATTGAAAACAAGGCACCCCTGGGGCGGGGCCAATTTTGACCCCAGGGCCATAATTTATATAACTTTTGTAAAGGACCTAAAGATGATACTATGAGCCAAAGATGAAAGCTGAGAACCCTGTAGATTCAGAGCAGAAGATTTTTAAAGGTTCAAATTGTTGACGACTGACGACGGACGCCGACGGACGAAGGACATCAGGAAATCACAAAAGCTCACCCTGAGCACATTGTGCTCTGGTGAGCTAAAAAGGAGCATTTACAAGAGAAAAAAGGATTTTTTTAATAGTCTAGTTTTGAAACAATTGCAGTAAATACATCATTTGCTCCTATGGAGTAAATGCTCTATTTATCACAATGGTTTCAAAAAGTTACTTTTACAGAAACATCAATATGAGGGAATGGGTTAATGTAATATGAGCACTCAGCAGCATGCTATTCATTTGCTTACCTGGTCAAAGTCATTGTCAATCTTGCCACCGTAGATACACTGCGCCAGAAGAGTTTTGATAGCATCCCACGGCACCTTCTCTGGAGGCAGGTTGGTACGACCCTATAGATACAGAAATATCTCTCAAAAGAAGTCTAGTTTACATTGGCAATCTTAAAGGCAGTTGCTATATTAATCATAGTATTTATACCAATAGCTTTTATGTATAAATTGATTATTAAATTCCAATCAGCATTACTGTTTTCAAACACTCAAAATTATATTTTATTTAGTTTTTGAACACACTTTAATGGAATTTAATTCAGTCACAAAATGGGAACAAAAACCGTTACAAAGAATACCTGAGACTTTGGTCATGTATACAAGACAAAGAGTCAACCCTGACCCCTTGTGACTCTGATTTTATAACAAGAGTGTACGAAGAAACACACTTGTCACCTGCCAGCAGAAATACAAGAGGGCCAAGATGGCCCTTAATCGCTCACCTGATTACCATAGATTTAAAAATTTTGCTGGGTAGCCCATGGGTAGGGTCAATATTGACCTTAGGGACAATATTTGAACAATGTTGATAGTGGATCATGAGCAGTAGTTCTGCAGAACAAGATTTTCAAAGATTTAGTATATTGATTTTATCAAGATTGGGCTTAAAATGTGCCCTCTAGAGTAATTTTTCTAAGATTTGACCTAGTGACCTACTTTTTATTCCCACCCCACCCATGATCACACTCAACCTTGGTATCACCAAGACAAACACTCTGAGCAAGTTTGAGGAAGACTGGGCTAAAAATGTGGCCACTGGAGTGTAAACTAGATTTTTCTAAGATATGACCCAGTGACCTACTTTTTGACCTCACATAACCCACTTTCAAACATGTCCAAGATTTTATTAGGACAATCATTCTGACCAATTTTCATGAAGATTTGGCTATAAATGTGACCTCTAGAGTGTTCACAAGGTTTTACTACTATTTGACCTAGTGACCTAGTTTTTAACCCCACATAACCCACTTTCAAACCTGTTTGAGATTTTATCAAGCCAATCATTATAACTAAGTTTCATGAAGATTGGACAAAAAATGTGACCTCTAGAGTGTTCACAAGGTTTTTCTACTGTTTGACCTAGTGACCTAGTTTTTAATCCCACTTGACCCACTTTCAAACTCATCCGAGATTTTATCAAGACATTCATTCTGACCAAGTTTCATGAAGATTGGACTAAAATTGTGACCACCAGAGTGTTCACAAGGTTTTTCTACTGTTTGACCTAGTGACCTAGTTTTTAACCCCACTTGACCCACTTTCGAACTCGTCCGAGATTTTATCAAGACATGTATTCTGACCAAGTTTCATGAAGATTGGACTAAAATTGTGACCACTAGAGTGTTCACAAGGTTTTTCTACTGTTTGACCTAGTTTCTTACCACACATAACCCACTTTTCAAACTCTTCCGAGATTTTATCAAGACCATCATTCTGACCAAGTTTCATGAAAATTGGGCTAAAAATGTGACCTCTAGAGGGTTCACAAGGTTTTCCTACTATTTGACCTAGTGACCTAGTTTTTAACCCCACTTGACCCACTTTCGAACTCGTCCGAGATTTTATCAAGACATTCATTCTGACCAAGTTTCATGAAGATTGGACTACAATTGTGACCACTAGAGTGTTCACAAGCAAATTGTTGACGACGGACGACGGACGCCGGACATTCAAGTCTCCCAAAAGCTCACCCTGAGCTTTGCTCAGGTGAGCTAATAATGCAAAAAGCACATACAAGATATTTTAAAAGTAACTCTGCTAAAGCAGGCAACATAAAGAACATATAAGCTAAACAATTTTACTATTTAATGTCTCACAATAAGGAGCATTAGGTATAATTAAATCCCTAATTCAACCCTATCCATTAAAAACAAGAGTACCACATATGGTACATGATACGCCCACTTGCAAAACTTCTCTTGATTCATCATCATGCCTTATAAGTGCTGACATTTTCTAATTTGTGCTTCAGATCTTGACCTCCATATTAAGGTGATATTATATAAAAAACAACAACAAGAGGGCCATGATGCCCCTAAATCACTCACCTGGTTACTATAGACTTATGCATACACTGTATTTCTATGTAAAAACTAGAGGGCCTGAAAGGCCCTGACATCGCTCACAAGTTTTTACTATATGTTTCTATAGAAAACTAGCCAGCCCTGGCGAGGGCCAATTTTGACCCAAGGGGCATAATTTATGTAACTTTTGTAGAGGACCTCAAGTGAAGAAAATTGAAGAAAATGTAAATGAAAACATATAACAATGCAAATCTAAAGAAGGGCATGTACAAAAGTATGTATACCCTCTCCCTGGGCAAATTGGTTGAATTTCAGAGAGAATAATCTATACATGTACTTATATTCAAAAATTCAGATATTTTCATTACACCTTCATGAGTTATTAGTATTCATATCTTATAAATGGGGGAGACATAATGACTCAAAAAGTATTGCATGCAGTGTGATGGGCCTTAGTTTTATCAATGGTCCTCAATGAGAGGAAGACACAGATGATGGAAAAGTGATCCCTAAGTGACACACTGCCTCTCGGCAGGTGACACAAAATGAAGTGAATATTTTATTAAATAAACAAGAGGGACATGAGGCCCTGAAGCGCTCACCTGAGATAACCCAAGGGGCGGGGCCATTTTTGACCACAAGAAATCATGTGTACAACCTTGGTAGAGAACCACAAGGCAAAGCAGTATGCCATTAATTAAAGGTCTAAGCCTTATGGTTTCAGAGAAAAATAATATTTTATACTTTTTCCATGAAAAACTGATAAGCCCTGAGGCAGGGCCAAGTTTTGCCCAGTGGACAGAGTCGTAAGTTAAACATTCTTGGCAGAGGACCACAAGCCACAGCTACATATTTGTATAGGACCATAAGATCATGTTAAATACCAAATATCAATGGTCTAGGCCTTACAGTTCCAGTAGATTTTGAAAGATTTTCCAATGAAAAACTGATAAGCCCTTGGGCGGGACCATTTTTGGCCCGGGTCATAATTTGAACAATATTTGTAGAGGACCATAAGATCATGCTACATACCAAATATCAAACGTCTAGGCCTTAACAGTTTCAGAGAAGAAGATTTTTAAAGATTTTCCTATGAAAAACTGATAAGCCCTTGGGCGGGGCCATTTTTGGCCCGGGGGTCATAATTTGAACAATCTTTGTAGAGGACCATAAGATCATGCTACATACCAAATATCAAACATCTAGGCCTTACAGTTTCAGAGAAGAAGATTTTTAAAGATTTTCCTATGAAAAACTGATAAGCCCTTGGGCGGGGCCATTTTTGGCCCGGGGGTCATAATTTGAACAATATTTGTAGAGGACCATTAGATCATGCTACATACCAAATATCAAAGGTCTAGGCCTTACAGTTTCAGAGAAGAAGATTTTTAAAGATTTTCCTATGAAAAAACTGATAAGCCCTTGGGCGGGGCCATTTTTGGTCCGGGGGTCATAATTTGAACAACCTTTGTAGAGGACCATTAGATCATGCTACATACCAAATATCAAAGGTCTAGGCCTTACAGTTTCAGTGAAGAAGATTTAAAAGATTTTCCTATGAAAAATTCCACATTACCATATATGGAAAAAATGACCAAGCCCTCTGGCGGCCATGTTTTTTTGCCGGATCAAAATTCTCTTAACAACTTTTAAAGTCTATCAACTGAGAAACATTTTGGTGAAAACTACATTCAAATTGGACAAGTCATTCTGGAGAAGAAGATTTGTCTAGATATTGTGTACAGTTGGCATGGCAACAAGACCGATGGCCCCACCCACAATCTTTTAACAACTTTTGAAGGACCCACCCACAGTATGTATCTGACCAAGTTTGGTTACAATTGGGCAGTCAGTTTCAGAGAAGAAGTCATTTGAAATTGTTGACGGACAGACAGACTGACAGACGGACGCCGGACACAGGGGTATCACAATAGCTCACCTTGAGCACTTTGTGCTTTGGTGAGCTAAAAAGTTATGGCCATCCTCATATTTGCAGATTTTCGTAAAGTGCAAGGGCCATAACTCTGTAACGACAAATTGAATGAACCTCAAAATCAACTCAGCTTCAGATTTTGTTGCATAAAACATTTGTGTGAAGTTTCATTTACATCATTTTTATAGTTTTCCCAGAAAACAAAAGACAAACCAAAAGTTGACTGATGAACAAAGCAACGAAGGCACAAAGTTCATTGGCCATATCTTTAAAATGAAAAACTGATAAGCCCGGGGCAGGTCCATTTTGGTCCACTCACACACACACACACTCACGTTTTCTGGCAGTCTGCAAGCTCAGTCTCCAGGTACCACGGTTTTGCTGATCAATGCTGGCTATCTTCCATGTCTCGCGGTCATGGCTGATTGTTTGCTTCCAAGTTTCCTTCGGCCGCCCAACTTTCCTTCGACTTTCCACCTCTACATTTCTGCATTTGTTGATCCAAGCATTGCTTCTCTCTACATGACCGAACCAACGTAACCGGTTGGCCCTTAGGAGATTATCAAGCTTTTGTAGGTGCAGTTTTTCCAATAGGGTATCTGACCCGTTATACTGGGTCTGGTCTGGCTTGACATTACAAATCTATCTTACCATGGCTCTGTCATTACGTTGTAGTTGGGCAAGTGAGGACTGAGTGAGTGCCCAACACTCGCTACCATATAGCATCACGCTCCTAACACAGCTGCTATATACCTTTCCCCTGGTGGTGAGGGGGACGGCTCGTGATGTCAGTACAGGTAATAGTTCATGAAACTTACCCCATGCCGACTTTATCCTTATGGTTGAACTGAGTTCACAGCCACCTCCAGCACTCAACATATCTCCCAAATAGCAGAAAGAGTCTACTACCTCCAGAGTGTTGTCATCCACTTTCAACTCCTTGTAAGGATGGCCCTCAAGTGGGCTTGCCTGCCCCAGACACCTCTTACACTTGAAGTTGGGGTCTAGTGCCAGCTTACCGCACACGCCACTACACTTTTTGTGCACCCATAAGTCACATAGGCTGCATTGTATGACATTGCACCTTACACTCTTCCTGCACACAGCACATAGATACCTGCAGGAATCTTTCAATGGTTGTAATTCTGAGCCACTGACCATCACTTTTGTCTTTGATAGATTCACTCTCAATCCTTTGGCTTCCAAACCACTTTTCCACATTTTCTGTTTCTCCAGTAACTGTTCAATGGTCTCTGCTATGATGGCCAGATCATCTGCATACAATAACTCCCATGTATATCCTGTACAGAACTCTTTGGAAAGGGCTTCAAGGTCAATGATGAATAGCAGGGGGCTGAGGACTGAACCCTGATGGACTCCAACTTTTACACTAAAGTCATCACTGTATGTGTCATCCACCGTACTCTGCTCCTGGCATTAGTGTACATGCATTGTACCAGTCGGATGAGCCATTCCTCTACTCCAAGTTTCTGCATTGGCCACCATAACACATCCCTGGGAACTCTGTCAAAGGCTTTCTCCAGATAAACAAATGCCATGTAGAGTCTTTTGTCTGCACCAACATACATTCTCCTGCATCTGACGCAAGATGAATATAGCGTCAGTTGTGCCCCTTCCAGGTATGAACCCAAATTGCATCTCATTGATGTCAACTTGCTGTCTGATGATCCTGTCTGCCACTCGCTCAATAACCTTCATTGCTTGTTTCAAAAGCTTCAGGCCTCTGTAGTTGCCTCTAATCCGGGCATCACCTTTCCCTTATAGCAGTTGATGATATAGCTCTCTTCCCAGTTCTCTGGCACACGCTCTTCTCTTATGATGGCATTTGCTAGGTCTGACATGATCTGACTGCCTACATTTCCTGATGCTTTCATCATTTCTGCCACAATACCAGAAGGTCCTGCTGCCTTGCCATTTTTCATTTTCACTAAAGCCTGTTCTATCATTTCTAGGCTGATTTCTATTGGTGGGCCTTGTACTGGTTGTTCTTTTGTAAGGTGGTCCGGGTTCCAAGGAAATTCGAAGTTGAGTAATGTTTCGTAGTGTTGTTGCCAGGCCCTTTGTTTGGCTTTATTGTCTAAACAAAGCTGCCCATCATCATCTGTTATACATTTTTCACCTACAACATCCTGATTCTCCCTCCTCATCTGTTTTGCAACCTTGAAGATATCACTACCTTTTGGGTCAATGCGACTGAACTTGTCCAGGGGTCATAATTTGAACAATCTTGGTAGAAAACCATTAGATGATACTACATACCAAATTTCAAAGGTCTAGGCCATAAGCCACAAGGCGGGGCATTTATTGGCCTGGGGGTCATGATTTGAACAAACTTGATAGAGGACCACCCAAGGTACATTTCTGTGAAATTTAGTTGAAACCCTCCCAGTGGATTAGGAGGAGAAGCCATTTAAAAAAATTGTGGACGCCGGACGTCGGACACAGGGCGATCACAAAAGCTCACCTTGGCACTTCATGCAAGTGAGCTAAAAAAGTTTCAGCAATCATCATATTTTCATATATTTGCATTATTTTTTTGTTGCGAAATTGTTGCGAAAAGCTGCTGAAATTCTTTAATGCTATTTTTTGGCGCACAGAGACCGGAGGTGAAAAAAGTGACTGAACACCGTTGAAGCAATCCGCATGACCGACTTCAAAATGACAGAAGTAAATGGTAAACAAATAACAGCGATTATTCCGATTGGAATAACCAGCATTATTTTTTTAAATGCAAGAGCCCTAACTCCATACCAACAAATCAAATGAACATCAGAATTGATTCAGCTTCAGATCTTGATGCATTAAAGATTTGTGTGACGTTTCATTAATATCCGTCTAGTAGTTTTCCGAGAAATGGCGGACAAAGAAAATAATGACAGACGAACAGACGGACGGACAGGGCCACGCCAATATACGACCACCTTTATTAGGTGTGCGTATAAAAATGTATATACAGTAAAAACTTAATACTCAAATACATACCATTATTGATCTTTAACACAGGTGGCAGCTTAATGCAGGGCGAGTCAAACAGAAAGCTCCTCTGGGAGCTTTCTGCATGACTTTCTGAATTCACCCTGCATTAAGCAGCCACCTGCCTACAGAGATATAAATTCTTCATTACTAGTATTTCTTAGTATCATGTTTTTACTGTATTAAATTTACTGACATTCTCTAACTATCAATGTTTCTTACCATTGCAACTGAATCAATCCAGGTGTCAAGCATATCACAAGCGACTCTGAGGTCTGACTCTGTGAACTCATATTTCTTGGACCAGCCTAATGGCATGTACCTCATCCTCTCCTGCACAATGGCATGGAACCAGGCCAACAGGAAGTACAGTCGAGCTCGCTCATTGGGCTCCTGTAACATACACACAGACATGAAATCCTGGAAGTTTTATGTTGAACTTACCCCACATGTAACAATATCTCACTAAGTGATACTTTTCATTAATATTCAATTTCAACTTTATTTCTGATTATATTTTTCATTATACAGTAAAGTTCCGCTAAACGACCGGTCCGAAAATACGACCAATCCGAAAATACGACCACTTTTTAAAAGAACGGAATATTTTCCTTCATATTTTATTGCCCCTGGGGTCCGTTATTAAGACCGTCCCGCTATTACATAATACGAGCACTAATCCCAGAACAAAAGGACCACTTTGTGTTGTTTCAGGGTCCAATATTAAGGGCAGACATTCAGTGGAATTTCACACCTCGCCGGTGAAAAAAACACATCAAAGCTTATGCAAACTATCATTTTACCGAAAGTTGACAAGAAAAAATCATTATGTTGCTATATAAATTATCGGTGTTTTTGGCGATCATATACAATCAGGGTTCACGGTTTTACTCTACTGTGCATTGCAATATGGACTTAATGAGTTGCCAGGAGTACGTTTCCATTTCAATACAGCCTATTTAAATGTCTTTTGCAATGATTTGATGCGTGTAAATGCCTCATTATTTAGTTCAGCAGCCATTTGCAAAAAAAACCAAAACATTAAACAGGAAACACGTCATAAAACATCATTAGAAAATTCCCCACTCAGAGCCAAGTTGGAGGTTATACGCTAACACAGAAAAAGGGTCTGTACTCTTTGACCAATCAAATGAAATTTAAAACCCCAATAAATCAGCGACATCACATTTGACCTTTCATTTTTTGAAAACACTGTGACCCTTTCATTTACTGAAAACAGTGACAGCCATATTATTGTTTTAACACAGCAAATTTTAATCAGATTAGGGGTTTGACTGGCCCAGAGGCAATTAACATATCTCCCTTACGCAATTTATATCCTGTCAACAAGCTTCTTTTATGAAAAGTACTTGAATCTTCGAATTTTACTGGATTTTGATATACCCGACTATCTATCTATCTATCTATCTATCAATCTATATATCTATCTAGCTATAGATTCTATCTATCTATCTATCTATCTACCTACCTACCTACCTACCTACATATCTATCTATCGGTCAAGCAATCTTGCCCATATCATGGGTCTCAGTAATAAGACCGACTCGATATTAAGACCACTTTCTGTCAGTACCAGACGTAAACAGAATTTTGGGAAAATGTATTTTAGAATCTCACTTTATTTTTGTTACACAAATTACACTAAATGCAAATTGTTTGAATATTGCTTAACCCTATCCCTGTTCTATGTTTATTTCAAATTTCAATACCTACTATAAATAATCATGGACAAAATAGTCACAATTAAGGGTGGTTCGAAAGATCCGAGTCTCATATTCGTTTGGTAACAAATGGTACAGAAATTGTTCGAACGTGAGTTTAAGAATATTTTCATGTCGAAAATGAATAAACAAACTTCTATAACAAAACTCACTGTTCTTGCTGCCTTCGAAATACAATGAAAATACTAATGCAACCAATAATTCTATAAAAACATCGTCCCATTATTCCAAATTTTGTGTTTCTGCCATGAACGCATCTATGCTATGTATATGTCTCGCCATTTTGGTCTGGTTAAAAACCGTGACTGAACGACCTGTCATCATCGTCTGGGTTTATGTACAACGGTCTACAACCCATTTTAATATCTACGAGAACACACAAAATTGGTAAAATTCCGTTATTTAGATGGTTGCAACGGATCAGTCTTGGGGAAAAACTATTCCTTTTGTTTTCATAAGTGGATTCGCATATAGGGCCATAAATTAACTCAATTAACATTCACGGATAAAAACAGAGGAGAACAAATATATTCGTTAAACTAATATTTCTGCCATTGTGAATGATGAAGTTTGAACATTTTGATCGTGTTATAGCCCTACGATATGACAGTCAATGTTAGCTCAAAACAACCTTCACAAACACACACATTTAAATTTTAACACCTTGATAAAACATCACACATTCACCCATTGTCTACCAATCACGTAATTATCGGCGAGCTGAGATAGTCACCCGAGAGGTGTGAATCTTCGTTTCGACGCGCAGCCATACAGGTAAGACAACGGTTCGATTTATCAAAGGTACTTTGCACTGTTTTATTAATCAGCGGACCGGGAGATGAGTTCGAGAGTTCGAGTTTCGCATGGTCTAATTATCCGAGGTCGAACATATAGAATTTAAGAAGGAGAACAAATATATTCGTTAAACTAATATTTCTGCCATTGTGAATGATGAAGTTTGAACATTTTGATCGTGTTATAGCCCTACGATATGACAGTCAATGTTAGCTCAAAACAACCTTCACAAACACACACATTTAAATTTTAACACCTTGATAAAACATCACACATTCACCCATTGTCTACCAATCACGTAATTATCGGCGAGCTGAGATAGTCACCCGAGAGGTGTGAATCTTCGTTTCGACGCGCAGCCATACAGGTAAGACAACGGTTCGATTTATCAAAGGTACTTTGCACTGTTTTATTAATCAGCGGACCGGGAGATGAGTTCGAGAGTTCGAGTTTCGCATGGTCTAATTATCCGAGGTCGAACATATAGAATTTAAGAAGGAAGGAGTTGGGACAGCAGAATTAGTTCAAATTAAGGGTAGTGAACGAGTTTTCGGGGGTTCGAGAGTTCGGGGTTTTACTGTATATCAAATTCCATTGGCAAACAGAGCAGACCCTGATCAGACGGCTCCTATAGGAGCCGTATGATCTGGGTCTACTCTGTTTGCAAATGTGTGAAAATTCGTTTGTATGAAAGAAAGGGTTAATCAATCAAACTACTGCATTTATATGAATAATACATTCCCAATATCCAGTGAAATAAAACATTTTACTTACTCTGCACATTCTGGTAGCAGGCAGTGTGCTGAATGTACGCAATAAGTTGGCAGAGACACCTGGTGGGGGCTCAAATGTAAACACTCGTCCAGCACGTAGCAAGTTGGTCGGCAACTGTATGAAAGATAGAAAGTACATGCACCAGATTTTATTCTCAGTAAAAAAGAATCAAATAAATTTCCAACACATTCAAAATCATCACTAAATTCACTATAAAACTTAAATTACTCAAGTGTAAGGTTCTGACTGTCAGAATATAAAAGACAAAAATTATAATTCCTAGTGTCCATCTGCTCCACCTAATATATACGACACATATACTACAAATATATTACTACAAACATCCGTTAAATGTGGCCCCCTATTTGTTTCTCTTGACATATACTGTAACTATCTGAATAATTTAAAGTTATTGTCAACCACTCAAGTCTAATTTGTTGCTTTACAGTCGGGCAGTAGCTTTCAAAAAACCTATAGTTTATTCATACAGTGGAAGCTTTAACACTTTACTCCATGAATATTCATGTAAGAAATAATGATGTCATGAATTTCAATTCCATTCATTTGTATAATATAGGGTTAACCCTACTGTAATTTGAAATTTGCGACGGTATATGAGGTTTTTAACGGTCGCAAATTATTTTAATGGCGACGCCGAAGGCGGAGTCATTAAAATAATTTAAGACCGTTAAAAACCTCATATACCGTCGCAAATTTCAAATTACAGTAGGATTAACCCTATTCTAACGCAATCTTAACACGAAAAACGACAAATTGTTAAGCCGATTTTAACTCAAGTAATATCCTTTGCACGCGGATGATTAATGAGTGATGAGGCAAGAAATAGTGCACAAGTTTCTCTCAGATATCTTAAAGTAACTGGGTTTTCACCCTGGTTTATATATATACATTTCATTAGACATGAATAATTGTGCGGTAGCTATTCAACATGCTCAAAACATACATTCAATACCCATTTTGGTAAAGTAACGTCATCTTAGTCTTTGGCGCCATACGGGAAAACGTCGTCTGTAACAATGACGTCACGTTATAACGTTATGTTTTAACGATATAATAAATGAGGGCTAATCTGGATCCCAACGCTTAGAGTATCTCAATAATTCTCCACATGACACATGTGCATATAAGAGACCGTTCAAGTCGTGACAAAGTAAACAATGGAAAATAACTTGAAATAACGGGCCAAACTGGACTAGATCTAGATTTATATGTCAAAGTATGCATACGGATTTATCATTGCTTCTAAACAACGCGCATTGATATATTTACATGCACATGGTGTTATTCGGCCGTTTTCGATTGGTTGAATTTGCGACATATAAAACACTTTTTATATGCCGCAAATTTGGTCACATGAGCCAATCAGAATTCAGGAAATTGACAGATTGCGTTAGAATGGCAAATGAACACAGGAAGCGTTGGCCTTGGAAGAAACTATTGAGTCCTATCTATATACTACTATTGAGTCCTATCTATATACTACTATTGAGTCCTATCTATATACTACTATTGAGTCCTATCTATATACTACTATTGAGTCCTATCTATATACTACTATTGAGTCCTATCTATATACTACTATTGAGTCCTATCTATATACTACTATTGAGTCCTATCTATATACTACTATTGAGTCCTATCTATATACTACTATTGAGTCCTATCTATATACTACTATTGAGTCCTATCTATATACTACTATTGAGTCCTATCTATATACTACTATTGAGTCCTATCTATATACTACTATTGAGTCCTATCTATATACTACTATTGAGTCCTATCTATATACTACTATTGAGTCCTATCTATATACTACTATTGAGTCCTATCTATATACTACTATTGAGTCCTATCTATATACTACTATTGAGTCCTATCTATATACTACTATTGAGTCCTATCTATATACTACTATTGAGTCCTATCTATATACTTTCATAAACAAACAGAGCACAGCTTGATCAGACAACTCCTATAGGAGCCATCTGATCTGGGTCTACTCTGTTTTCAAAGGTGTAGAAAGGCGTATTCATGGAGTAAAGGGTCAAAGAGGTTCTACTGAATCTTTAATTGCATCTTAATCTAGTTTACTCACCTTGGGGTTAATTTCCATTGTGAGGAATAGACGGAAACCTGGGTGTGGGGTGAGGTTATGCAGCTTTTTCTCCAGCTGTACGAGCCAGGATGGAGCCAGGTGCACATTCTTCAACATCACCCAGCGACCAGTCTTACTTGAAGAGTTAATCACCTTGTCTGCCTGGGTGAAACCCTCAGCAGATCCTGCAGAAGAGAAAAAATGTCAACTCTAAGTATCTGTAATCTGTAAAAAATACTTCTCGCTTCAATTATCAAAGTTCAAATAAGATTTTGCTCCATCCAATTTCAAAATCACCAGATTTTTTAGCAATTTCCACTTGCAAAATTCATCACAAATTCACTGTTTACAATACAGAAGTTATGCAAAAATATAGAAGTTCTTACTGCATTAGAAATTCATGTGGATTCAAATGCTTGTCTATCACCCAAAGTAATGTTTTAAAGGGTCATAGCTCTTTATAACCCTTTTCCCCTTATAAGTGCCTTTTCGTATATTGCAAACAGAGTATACCTAGATCAGACTGCTTCTATTAATTAGAATAATTAATTTTGATATCATTATCTTCACATGAAAATTCAACAGGTAAAGTGTTTATTATGCAGGATAGAGTAATAGTGCCTGACCAGACTGTAACCAGTGGGATGGTGAAAAAGTGTGTGAAGTTCCATATGGGATAGCTGTATTGATATAAAAATTAACAAAATGTCAATTTGTTTTGTACAACAGCAGCATAAAGGCTCTGACAATACCTCAACATTTTGTTTTCTTTGCAAAACAAACTACCCTAACAATGAATAAATGCAAAAGCATTATAAAACAGACTTTATCTTTCTGTAAGTCATCATCATGTGAATTGCAAATCACTCATATTAAAACTTCACACTTTCACATCATTTAACAAGAAGCAAAGAAGTAAAAGCCTATATATATTTTCTTTCAAAATGTATGACCTGGTTACAAAATAGAAGACATTCATCTCACCTATGGCAATAGAAGTGATCTGTTTGCTTAGTTCTGCTGCTAGATCATCAACCCGTCCGCTGGCATCGTACCCAGGTACAGAGCACATCAGTACAGGAGTGCTGGCCTTAATCTGAAAGTGTTAACAACTGTATTGTAGATACCAAAGTATCCCAATATCTAGGCTGTTTAATCCTTTACTCCATGAACATTCATGTTAGAAATAATGAATAATAACTAGGGTTTGTTATGGCACAGAAACACAAGAACTTTGGGCCATGGCAGAAATTGCAGAATCATATCTATATCATTTCATATGCAAATAGAGCAGACCCTGATCAGACATCTCTTATAGGAGCAGTCTGATCTGGGTCTACTGTTTGCAAAGGTGTAGAAAGACATACAAGAAAACCGGAAAACATTGATAGGGGACTAAAAGGGGGAGATAACTCCTGAAGTAGTGGTCAAATCATAATGGAAATATGCGGTGCACAGGTTTATATGGTCATATGGCTATACATGAACTTCAAACAAAATTGAAGCAAAACTGTAGAAGTTGAAGGCCGGACAAAATTGTGTCCACGGACGGCCGGCCGACCTGATTCCAGTATAACCCCCCCCCCCCCCCCCCCCCCAAAAAAACCCCAAAAAAACCAAACTTTGTTGTGGGGGGTATAATAATACATGACAGTGCAAGAATACATATACCTTTAATTTTGGCATACAGATAAAAACTCGTATTATTTAATTCTCCTTGTTATCCTATTTAGCTTAAAACTAACAAATTAGAATTGCACATATGGTGCATGTGTGTCCCACAATCAAAGGGTTAACCTACTTCATCCTCCACAATCTCAGCTAAGTTGAGTTCCTTGTCAGCAGCATGGGCAAAGGCTGAGCCAAGAACTTTCTCCACAAATATCCTGGCCATGGCAGCCAGCCGGTCAGGCCTAAATGCCTGGATAACCAGAAGGCCATTCACAGCCTTACCAACAGGAGCTGTTCATATACAAAAATAAAAAACATGGTCAATGAAATACTGCAACAAGAGGGCCATGATGGCCCTAAATCGCTCACCTGGTTACTATAGACATATGCATACACTGTATTTCTATGTAACAAGAGGGCCAGAATGGCCCTGAAGCGCTCACCAGACAATCAGAGGAGAAGATTTTCAAAGTTTTGATTATGTTTCTATAGAAAACTAGCCTGCCCTGGGGTGGGGCTAATTTTGACCCAAGAGGCACAATTTATTTAACTTTTGTAGAGGACCTGAACATGATGCTATGTGCCAAATATGAAAGCTGAGAACCTTCCAGTTTAAGACGAGAAGTTTTCACTATATGTTTCTATTGAAAACTGGCTACCCCTGGGGCGGGCCAATTTTCACCCCAGGGCCATAATTTATATAACTTTTGTAGAAGACCTGAACATGATGCTATGTGCAAAATATGAAAGCTGAGAACCTTCCAGTTTCAGAGAAGAAGATATTCAAATAAATTTTTCACTATTTGTTTCTATTGAAAACTGCCCTACCCTGGGGCGGGGCCAATTTTGACCCTGGGGTGAGGGCAATTTTGACCCTGGGGCCATATTTTATACATACTTTGTAGAGGACCTGGACATGATGCTCTGTGCCAAATATGAAAGCTGAAAACCTTCCAGTTTCAGAGGAGAAGGTTTTCAAAGTTTTCCCTACATGCATTTATTTCTATTGAAAACTGCCCACCCCTGGGGTGGGGCCAATTTTGACCCCAGGGCCATAATTTATATGACTTTTGTAGAGCACCTGAACATGATGCTATGTGCCAAATATGAAAGCTGAGAGCCATCCAGTTTCAGAGTAGAAGATTTTCAAAGATTTCACTATTTGTTTCTATTTAAAACTGCCCACCCCTGGGGCGGGGCCAATTTTGACCCTGGGGCCATAATTTATATAACTTTTGTAGAGCACCTGAACATGATGCTATGTGTCAAATATGAAAGCTGAGAGCCTTCCAGTTTCAGAGGAGAAGATTTTCAAAACTTTCACTATTTGTTTCTATTAAAACTGCCCACCCCCGGGCGGGGCCAATTTTGACCCAAGGGCCATAATTTATATAACTTTTGTAGAGCACCTGAACATGATGCTCTGTGCCAAATATGAAAGCTGAGAGACTTCCAGTTTCAGAGAAGAAGATTTTCAAAGATTTCACTATTTGTTTCTATTGAAAACTGCCCAACCCTGGGGCGGGGCCAATTTTGACCCCAGGGCCATAATTTAAATAAGTTTTGTAGAGGACCTGAACATGATGCTATTTGCCAAATATGAAAGCTAAGAACCTTCTGGTTTCAGAGGAGAAGATTTTCAAAGTTTTACTATATGTTTCTATTGAAAACAAGGCACCCCTGGGGCGGGGCCAATTTTGACCCCAGGGCCATAATTTTTATAACTTTTGTAGAGCACCTGAACATGTTGCTCTGTGCCAAATATGAAAGCTGAGAGACTTCCAGTTTCAGGGAAGAAGATTTTCAAAGATTTCACTATTTGTTTCTATTTAAAACTGCCCACCCCTGGGGCGGGGCCAATTTTGACCCCAGGGCCATAATTTATATAACTTTTGTAGAGCATCTGAACATGATGCTATGTGCCAAATATGAAAGCTGAAAACCTTCCAGTTTCAGAGAAGAAGATTTTCAAAGATTTCACTATTTGTTTCTATCTAAAACTGCCCACCCCTGGGGCGGGGCCAATTTTGACCCCAGGGCCATAATTTATATAACTTTTGTAGAGGACCTGAACATGATGCTATGTGCCAAATATGAAAGCTAAGAACCTTCTGGTTTAAGAGGAGAAGATTTTCAAAGTTTTATTATATGTTTCTACTGAAAACAAGGCACCCCTGGGGAGGGGCCAATTTTGACCCCAGGGGCATAATTTATATAACTTTTGTAGAGGACCTAAAGATGATACTATGTGCCAAAGATGAAAGATGAGAACCCTGTAGATTCAGAGGAGAAGATTTTTAAAGGTTCAAATTGTTGACGACGAACGACGGACGACGGACGACGCACGCCGACGGACAACGGGCGATCACAAAAGCTCACCCTGAGCACAAAGTGCTCTGGTGAGCTAAAAATAAGTAAGCTGCTTCAGATTGGGGCCAATATGAAACCAAGGGCCATAATTTTAGGCCCTGAGTTTCAAATTTGAACAATCTAAATAAAGGAACATTAGATGATGCTTCATATAAGTTTCAAAGTTCCGGGCCTTACAATTTCACAGAAGGAGATTTTAAAGATTTTCCAATGAAAAACTGATAAGCCAGGGGCGGGGCCATTTTGGTCCAGGGGTCATAATTTGAACAATCTTGGTAGAAAACCATCAGATGATAATACATAATAAATTTCAAAGGTCTAGGCCTTACAGTTTAGGAGAAGATTTTCAAAGATTTTCCTATGAAAAACTGATAAGCCCCAGGGCGGGGCCATTTTTGGCCCGGGGGTCATAATTTGAACAATCTTTGTAGAGGACCATTAGATAATGCTACAGACCAAATATCAAAGGTCTAGGCCTTCAGTTTCAGAGGAGAAGATTTTTAAAGATTTTCCTAAGAAAAACTGATAAGCCCCAGGGCGGGGCCATTTTTGGTCCGGGGGACATAATTTGAACACTCTTTGTAGAGGACCATTAGATGATTCCACATACCAAATATCAAAGCTCTAGGCTTTGTGGTTTCAGAGAAGAAGATGTTTAAGTAAATTGTTGACGACGCACGACGCACATACGCACGACGATGGACGCCGGACACTGCCCCCTCACAATACCTCTAGCTAAAAAAGGAAATTTAATTTCACAAAATGCCAACTCAAATCTCATCTAAACTTAGACAATTAATTCTAAGAGCTGCTTAAAAAACAAAAACAATTAATTCATTTGATCAGTCATACAAAATAGTGTTTTAAGATCTCAATGTGTGTAATAATACATTACTGTCCTATTACCTTCTGACTAAAACACTGATGCAGCAGTTTGACTAAACCAGAACAAGTTTAGACAGACTTAGCCAAAATACTTCTTCAAGGTGTCTCTTCGTATTCATTCATCCTATATCATTCAATATATACTTATCTGCTAATAGCACATAATGTAAAAAAAATCAGCTCCCTTTATTTCACTGTTTCAGAGGAATCGATAAGATGTGTAAATTAAAAAAATAAATAAAAATAGCTCCATTTTTTTTATCCACTAAACTCCATATCGTGACAACTCTTCAGAATTGTCTCAAAGCGACGATTCTAAAGAGTTGTCATAACATGATATTTCAGCAATTGGACACACATCTTTATTTATAGCTCAGCTGTATTAAATACTTACACAGGGGCTTCTCCTCCTCCCACATTTGTGGTAAATCCTGTTCTGGAGCAGCAGACTCGAGCCATGCTTGAACCTCCTGAAATAAATGATCGGTGCTTAATCCTCTACCTAATGAATATTCATGAAATAAATAATGACTGTATGAATATTATCTCAAATTTCATAATTGCTTATGAACACAATAATCTTTGCCCACAACCAAATTTAATACCCTGGTCGATATCTTCATTAATTCTATACAGTCTACAATGTTTAGTACGAAGCTGGTTCGAGCAAATTTTCGCTTTAATATGGTTTTCCAGTACCTTTATTCGCATATTTAAACCCATTTTAAATCATGATAGATCATCGATTCCGCTTTCTAATACATGACAGTTGTTCCCCTTTATGACGTTGCCTATAGATACATTGAGCGCCACCATTTAACAACACTGTAATGACGTCATCTACAAATTACGCTGGGCGCCGCCATCTTGCGGTCGTCATTGACGACGTTGACGTCATAGTGGAAGAATCCTCCTGATGATCAAAAAGTGAAACCGGTTGAGGAATTTGTCTATATATATTGTAATTTTTTATAAAATTTAAAATGTAATAAAACTGTTTTTTATCGGATTTCCACCTTTTTTATATATATATATATATACATATTTTATATGATTTTCCAGTACCTTTATTCACAAAACACTTTAAAATTCCATCGTTAAAGAGAAGTTTCACCTTGCTACTGTAGTCAATCACCTGCGTATTTCGCACGATTAACACCATGTTGCAAACACGTATTCTTCACGGTGGTAGGGTATAATTAACATTGTGTAGTGGTAAGGTTAGCCGCGGGGGAAAATATGCACTTAACAAGAGGGCCATGAGCCATAATTCAAGTTGTATTTTTTAAGCATTGTTAAATCACTTTATATAACTGGAAGAAATGGTAGCTAACTGATGATACCAGAGAGAAGAACCTCTTTAAAGTGAACATTCTGGTGGTTTTATATGTATGTAGATACTAAACCTTTCCCCTGTTCAATATTCAGGTAAGAAATCATGAATATTTATTAGCTGAATTTTTATGTGAACCTTTCAAAGACACTTTTAGCTTTGACAAAAAAACTGTAGAATAAAATCTATATCATGTCAAAAGCCAACAGAGCAGACCTATGACCAGACAGCTCCTATAGGAGTAATCTCATCTGGGTCTACTCTGTTTGCAAATGCATGAAAAGGTGTTTATATAGGAATGGGTTAACACTTGAATGCTGAATTTTCACAGTGGAATTGTCCATCATTGTTTACTAATGGAGTCCATTGAGTAAGAAACGGTATAATTTGAGAGTATGTTCAATGACAAACAGTGTTGATCAGTGGGATCCTCTAGGAGCTCTCTCGTCTGGTGTACACTGTTTGCAAACTTCAGCACACTCTTGTCCCACAAACGGAATTAATGCAGAATGAAAGTAATGAAAAAACTCTCAGTTAAGTTTTCTGTATTTTCCTCCGGCAAAAAGCAACCATCTCACTGAACCTTTGATTGGTCACTTTAGAGAGGTTTTGCTGAAAATGTCTTTCTGCAATTACTGTTCATGCGTTTACACTACAAAAGAGAGTTTGAATGACCATGTGTCACCTGTTGAAAGCATGACAAAATAATCATGACAGATAGGCATGACAAAATAGTGACAGACAGACAAATGAAAAATACAGAAGTTACCCCTAAGTGTCACCCTGCCAAGGCAGATGATGTGCAAAATGATGTACAAACTGTGCAGATATGCCTCTAGTTGAGACATTTGTTTTCATCATCAGGTCAAACTTACCTTTGACTTCATCTGATAGCAGTGAAAGGAACCAGTAAAAGTTTAGCAAACTGCCACATGTATTTTTCCTTTTGACATCCCAGAACTAATGATAAATGTGCATACTCAAATACTAAAATCGTCAGTTCTCCACCAAACCCTATACTGTGACCACACTTTAGAATCGTCTCTTCTACAGAGTGGTCACAGTATGGGGTTTGTTGGAGAAATAAAGAAGTTATACCTGAAAATGATTCAATTTACGCATCTTAACTGGAGCTCTGACATCCTTTTTACATTTCTATCGTAATTCAAGAAATAAATGAGCTCAGATGTACAAAAAGGAGCCTTTGCAGACAAAAGGTTTGTAGATATTAGAGGATGAAACACTGTAGACCCAAAGCAGTTGCCAGATAAAAGGGGTCTACTCTGTTTGTAGTAGCAATGGGCAAGACAATTTAGCTGCTGGTGAATAAATGTTGACATAGATCAACCACCACATTTGAAATAAGGAAGTTGATCTCTGTCAAAAGCATTGCATTGTTTAACAAGAGTACCGCATACGGTACATAATACGCCCACTTGCAAATTTCTCTGATTCAACATGCCTTATAAGTGTTGACATTTTCTAATCTGTGCTTCAGAATTAGATTTCCATATTAAGGTGATACTATTTTTTTAAAAAATGAAGTGAATATCTTATTAAATAAAAAAGTTACAGCTAATCCTCATTTTTGCAGATTTTTGTAAAGTGCAACGGCCATAACTCTGTAAAGACAAATTGAATGAACCTCAAAATATACTCAGCTTCAAATTTTGTTGCTTAAAGCATTTGTGTTAAGTTTCATTTATATCATTTTAATAGTTTTCCCAGAAAACAAAACACAAACTAAAAGTTGACCGACTAACAAAGCAACGAACACACTAAGTTCAAGGACCATAACTTTAGAATAAAATGACACATCAAACCCCCCAATATATCTGTGAAAAATCACATTAAGGTTTAACCATATAAAAAAATTGAAGTAAATATAATTTCAAATGAAAAAGTTATGGACATCCTCATATTTGCATAAATTTGCATTATTTTTTAAGTGCAAGGGCCATAACTCCGAAACAACAAATCAAATGATCCCCAGAATCAACTTAGCTTCAGGTCTTGATGCATTAAACTTGTGTATGAAGTTTCATTAATTTCTGTCAAACAGTTTTGCCAGAAAACAGCGGACAAACTATTTCCATATATTTGCATTTTTTTTAAGTAAAAGGACCATAACTCCAAAACGACAAATCAAATGACCCTCAGAATCGACTCAGCATCAGATCTTGATGCATTAAACATTTTTGTGAAGTTTCATTAATATCTGTCAAACAGTTTTCCCAGAAAACGGCCGACAAACTATTTGCATATTTTTTAAGGACATGGGCCATAACTCTGAAATGAAAAATCAAATGAACCTCAGAATCAGCTCAGCTTCAGATCTTGATGCATTTAACATTTGTGTGAAGTTTCATTAATATCAGTCAAATAGTTTTCCCAGAAAACAGCGGACAAACTATTTACATATTTTTTAAGGACAAGGGCCATAACTCTGAAATGAAAAATCAAATGAACCTCAGAATCAACTCAGCTTCAGATCTTGATGCATTAAACATTTGTGTGAAGTTTCATTAATATCTGTCTAATAGTTTTCCCAGAAAACAGCGGACAAGCAAAATGTTGACGGACGAACGAACGAACGAACGAACGAACGGACGGACGGACAGGGCCACGACAATATACGACCACCTTTATTAGGTGGGCGTATAAAAATTAGATTTTGAACATTTGTAATGGTACACTTGGGACACACAATGATATCAAGAAATCTCCCGATCTTTTATTAATAAAATCTACTCTTAGAATACAATGAAAGTGTCAGAAAGATCTTGCTGAAAAAAGTGCATTACTAAAGTACAGTAAGACCCCAATGTGAAACAAGAGGGCCAGAATGGCCCTGAAGCGCTCACCAGACAATCACAGGAGAAGATTTTCAAAGTTTTCACTATATGTTTCTATAGAAAACTAGCCGGCCCTGGGGCAGACCAATTTTGACCCCAGGAGCGTAATTTATATAACTTTTGTAGAGGACTTGAACATGATGCTATGAGCCAAATATTAAAGCTGAGAACCTTTCAGTTTCACAGGAGAAGATTTTCAAAGTTTTCTCTATATGTTTCTGCTGAAAACTACCCACCCCTGGGGCGGGGCCAATTTTGACCCCAGGGCCATAATTCATATAACTTTTGTAGAGGACCTATACATGATGCTATGTGCCAAATATGAAAGCTGAGAACTTTCCATATTCAGAGAAGAAGATTTTCAAAGTTTTCACTATTTGTTTACATTGAAAACTGCCCATCCCTGGGGCGGGGACAATTTTGACCCCAGGGCAATAATTAATATAACTTTTGTAGAGGACCTGAACATGATGCTCTGTGCCAAATATGAAAGCTGAGCGCCTTCCAGTTTCAGGAGAAGGTTTTCAAAGATTTCACTATTTGTTTCTATTGAAAACTGCCCATCCCTGGGGCGGGGACAATTTTGACCCCAGGGGCATAATTTATATAACTTTTGTAGAAGACCTGAACATGATGCTATGTGCCAAATATGAAAGCTGAGAAACTTCTGATTTCAAAGGAGAAGATTTTCAAAGGTTTACTATATGTTTCTATTGAAAACTTCCCACCCCTGGGGCGGCCCCAATTTTGACCCCAGGGGCATAATTTATATAACTTTTGTAGAGGACCTAAACATGATGATCTGTGCCAAATATGAAAGCTAAGCGCCTTCCAGTTTCAGAGGAGAAGATTTTCAAAGATTTCACTATTTGTTTCCATTGAAAACTGCCCACCCCTAGGGCGGGGCTAATTTTAACCCCAGGGCCATAATTTATATAACTTTTGTAGAGGACCTGAACATGATGCTATGTGCCAAATATGAAAGCTGAGAACCTTCTAGTTTCAGAGGAGAAGATTTTCAAAGTTTTCACTATATATTTCTATTGGAAACTGCCCACCCCTGGGGCGGGGCCAATTTTGACCCCAGGGCCTTAATTTATATAACTTTTGTAGAGGACCTGCATATGCTGCTCTGTGCCAAATATGAAAGATGAGAGCCTTTCAGTTTCAGAGGAGAAGATTTTCAAAGATTTCATTATTTGTTTCTATTGAAAACTGCCCACCCCTGGGGCGGGGCCAATTTTGACCCCAGGGTCATAATTTATATAACTTTTGTAGAGGACCTGAACATGATGCTATGTGCCAAATATGAAAGCTAGTAACCTTCTGGTTTCAGAGGAGAAGATTTTCAAAGTTTTACTATATGTTTCTATTGAAAACTTCCCACCCCTGGGGCGGGGCCAATTTTGACCCCAGGAGCATAATTTATATAACTTTTGTAGAGGACCTATAGGTGATGCTATGTACCAAAGATGAAAGCTAAGAACCCTGTAGATTCAGAGGAGAAGATTTTTAAAGGTTCAAATTGTTGACGCCCGACGACGCACGACGCACGCCGACGGACGACAGACATCTGGCGATCACAAAAGCTCACCCTGAGCACTTTGTGCTCTGGTGAGCTAATAAAAAAGAAAGAGAATTTTGGCTTAATATCTTAAAGAATTGATAAAGTTGAAAAAAGCCAAAACAATAAAAAAGAAATCTTAGAAAATGCCCAACATGTTTCAAAGACACCAAATTGCCCAAAACGTATTAACCCTTTCCCTGTCCTATGTTTATTCCAAATTTCAATACCTACTGAATATTCATGCACAAAATAATAATGAAATATGGTAAGCAGAACATTGTAGCAATTTCAGAAAGTAAAGAAACATCTTTCAAATTCCATTAATAGCAAACAGCAGACCCTGATCAGACAGCTCCTATAGGAGCAGTCTGATCTGGGTCTTCTCTGTTTGCAAATGCTTGAAAATAAGTTTATATGAAGGAAAGGGTTAAACTGTATATTACGGTTCTTCCTGTGACTACATACATGAAGAGAACACTACGTGTTATGAAGAAGGAACATACAATAGTGTCTAATATGAGGTGAAGAAAACAATGCATTGCTACTCCAACTTCTGTTCTCCTCCATTTCCCAGCCGAATATCCTGGACAGTGCCATAGATACAATGAGAATCTAGCCATTCTAAGTAACACATTTTTCATCTTCTCCACCAAACCCTATCTTCTTGTTACACGTTAGTACCAACAAGATGGAGTATGACTGAGAAATAAGACCGACAAATCAATACTCCTCTTTTCTTCAGCTCAATGTTCATATTCCTTAGTCTCAATTAACCTTTTCCTTGTTTAATATCCATAGAAGAAATAAAAACATCATGAATATCTATTAACTGAAATTTTATAATAACATATGTACATGTATGTTGGATTTTTTTGGTATTGGCAGAAACTGTAGAGTCAGATCTATTATTATTACATAAGCAAACAGAGCAGACACTGATCAGACAGTTCCTACAGGTGCCATATGATCTGAGTCTACTCTGTTTGCAAATGCGTGAAAAGGCATTCGTATGAGAGAAAGGTTTGAGACCAAATGAGAGTTTACTAGCAGAAACAACCTCTTTTTTCCTAAGCATAATGAAACCATAATCATAAGTACCACATTTCCTTTGACTTCATCCACTATCTTCTTAAACTGCTTCAACTGGGCAAGTCGCAATACCGCATCTCTCTGTAAAGTAATACAGTAAAATGATACAGTAAAATCTGTGTTAACCCTTTCCCTCATATAAACGTGTTTTCACGCATTTGCAAACAGAGTAGACCCAGATCAGATAGCTCCTAAAGGAGCCGTCTGATCAGGGTCTGCTCTGTTTGCTAATAGAATTTGACAGATCTGGTTCTTTACTTTCTAAAATGTCTTCAATGTTCCACCTTCCATATTTCTTTATAACTATTTTGTTAATGAATATTCAGTAGGTATTGAAATTTGGCCTAAATACAGAACAGGGAAAGGGTTAATCCATAATCTCATTAACATTCATGAGAATAATAATAACATTAGATGAAATTTTATAATGGCATATGAAACAAGAGGGCCATGATGGCCCTTAATCGCTCACCATGTTATAACAGATTTATGTATACAATGAATTCCATGTAATCTGGGGGGGGGGGCCATTTTTTTGCCAAGGTGTCATAATCTAAACAATCTTGGAAAAGAACCATTAAAGGATGCTACATACCAAATATCAAAGGTCTAGGCCTTACAGTTTCAGAGAAGAAGATTTTTAAAGACTTTCCTATGAAAAAGAGGGCCATTGGCCCACTATATCGCTCATATTATAGGATACTACATACCAAATATCAAAGGTCTAGGCCTTACAGTTTCAGAGAAGAAGATTTTTAAAGACTTTCCTATGAAAAAGTGAGCCATTGGCCCACTATATCGCTCATATTATAGAGTCATAGTGATATATTGAGTCGACAATGTTAGTTTTTCAGTAGACAACATTTCTAACAGATGGCAGAAATCAGTATTAACCCTATCACTGCTGAGCCTGAATTGACTGAAATTAGCACACAGTTTGGATTCTGATCTAAAGCATATGTAATTTTTACAGAAAACTTTCAACAAGAAATGTCGACACGACATCAAACCAGGTTTTCCTTCACTATTAACTAGTGATTTCTAAGTTCAAAGGGGCATAACTCCTAGAAAAATTGCAGAAGGAAACATTCCAGACGATATGCACATCTACATATTGTGTTCTTGCTACATACAAGGTTATATGAAATTCTGATGAACAGTTTAAGAGGAATTGCGCTTACAAGGATAGGGTCAAAAGACCTAGTGATTTCTAAGTTCAAAGGGGCATAACTCCGAGAAAAATTGCAGAAGGAATAATTCCCGACAATATGCACATCTACATATTGTGTCCTTGCTGCATACAAGGTTTTATGAAAATCTGCAGAACAGTTTCAGAGGAGTTGCCCTTACAAGATTGGCCCGCCATACATCATTATTTCAATAACCGGATTTTCTGCGGAAAACCCGGTTAAAAATAATTTAACCACCTAGTTTTCTCAATCTAAAATGAATGTTTGTTACTTATTTGTCTAAACACAATTTCTACTGTACTGAGATTAAGGGTCAATAATGGCATAACATCCACTGCCCAGGTTGCAGCTGGAGTGTGATACTGGCTGTGACCTCTGAATAAGGGAAAACCTTTAAACTGTAGTTTCTGATGTGAAGAAGTCTATTTCAAAGTATAACCCACAGGGCAGGACCAATTTTAACCTCAGAACTATGATATCAACAAACTTCATAAAGGTATACTAAGTAAATCTATACACCAAATATCTAAGCTCTGGGACATGTGGTTTTTGACAAGAATATTTTTTAAAGATTTACCTATGAAAAACTGATAAGCCCCGGGGCGGGGCCATTTTTGGTCCAGGGGTCATAACTTGAACAATCTTTGTAGAGGACCATTAGATGATGCTACATACCAAATATCAAAGGTCTAGGCCTTACAGTTTCAGAGAAGAAGATTTTTAAAGATTTTCCTATGAAAAACTGATAATTTTTGGTCTGGGGGATCATAATTTGAACAATTTTTGAAGAGAACCATTAGACTATGCTACATATCAAATATCAAAGCTCTAGGCTTTGTGGTTTCAGAGAAGAAGATGTTTAAATAAATTGTTGACAACGCACAACGCATGTCGCAGAACGACGTACACCGGAGTGAGCTAAAAATTTTAAAAAAGGAAGTTTTGACCATAACAGAAGCTAGAGCTACAGATAACAGTGCATACTCAAATACTAAAATCATCATTTCTCCACCAGACCCTATGTTGTGACCACTCTTTAGAATCGTCTTAAAGAGAGAAATAACGAAATTACACTTGAAAATATTTTAATTTACCCATCTTATCTGGAGCTCCGAGAAGCTGAAGAATCAGACCATCATCTCCTTATAAGAATCTAATTTCATAAGCAAACAGAGTAGTTCCTTATCAAATGGTTTCTACTCTGTTTGCAAAGACGTGAAAAGCTGAAAGGGTCAATGTTGGAGAAAAGCAAGCATCCTCCTGCTTTTTAACCCTTTACTCCTTGAATATTCATTTAAGAAATAATCACCTCATAAATACTAATTAGATTAATTGTTCTAATAACAAAAGCACAAGAATGTTTTTAGCACTGGCAGAAACTTATCTAAATTATATCATAATCAAACAGAGCAGACCCTGATCAGACGGCTCCTATAGGAGTTAAGACTAATCTTTACGCAACAAATGGTTGCTTAAATTGGCAAATACTGAGCTCTTAACATATCGAATTTGGAATAGACTGAATAGTTGGATCATTTCAGTTTTGACCTCTGACAGTTAATCATTTGAATGTGGGAAACGAGTGCACTGTCATTTGAAAACAATGTAGACCCAGACTGGAGGGCTTCAGGAGGAGCACTCTGATCAGGGTCTGCACTGTTTGTCATTCAAAATCCTCTTGCAAATTTTACCCTTTCATACTGTATGGATGCTACTAATAACAATAATGGACTATGCCACTCTGAAAATTCATCGATGAAAGCTTTAAAGTCTTAATCCATTATATCATAGACTATTTTTAGACCCAACTTTTTTGGTTTTTGAATAAATCTACTGAAAAGGAGAATTTACTAGAAAATGTTTCCCGAATTCAGTAGTTTTGGAACCCTTGTGGCAATTGAAACCAATGGCTTTACAGAGGCATCAAAAGGTGTCAATATGAGGGAATGGGCTAAATGAATGATTTAAATACACACACACAGACAGATGACACCAAAGCTATATCCTTCCGCCTAGGGAAGGGGATAACAATGTTTACAGTCTACAGGGTTGCCACAAATCAGAGGAAACAAAATTCCCTGACATAATTTCTAATTTCCCTGACATGTACCATTGCGACGTTTGGTCTTTCTGTCATGATTTTTGAAGAAGTATAAAATATATAGCACTGAATCTCATTTTTCCCCAAAAAAATTCCCTGACATTTGTCTATATTTTCAAATTTCCCTGACAGATTACGAATTCCCTGACAATTCCCTGACCTTGAAAAAAAACTTTTCCCTAACGCATGGCAACCCTGACAGATGCTATTTGGTTTACAAAAAGGCGGTCTACACTACCTGTTGTTGACTCAGCCCTGCAATGTCTGTTCCTGCTTTCCTGGTTAATAGACCCTCCTGGCTCCTCAGGAATTGGTGGAACTCCTTGTCATAAGTAGACTCACTGAAAACACATTAGCTGTCCCATGACCCTTTACTCCATGAATATTCATGTAAGAAATAATGTGTTTATGAATATCAATTAGCTTAATATTTATCATACCATATGAACAAGAAAAGTAACTAGAGTTGAAACTGATTTCAATATTTGCAGACAATTATTACAAAAGAAAACAACAGAGCTACATTTAAAGGTGTGTACTCAAATACTAAAATCCTTATTTCTCCACCAAACCCTATACTGTGACCACTCTTTAGAATCATCTCGAAGAGACGATTCTAAAGAGTGGTCACAGTATAGGGTTTGGTGGAGAAATAAAGAAGTTATTCTTGAAAATGTTTTAATTTACGCATCTTATCTAGAGCTCTGAAACAATCATCAAATTTTGTTTACCTCTGCATGCCCTTCAGGTAGATCCTACACAATTGGATGGCAAACATCACCCTGTCTTCATGCAGCATGCCTCTGCCTACACGACCATATGTCTCCTACAATATCAAATACAAAATCAAGCATCTACTTATAAGATCCTGATGAAGACTGACCTAGGTAAAAAACTAGAACTATCACTAAAAGTGATGAATATGCCCGCATGGCAGCCTTGATTGCAAATCCAGGGGCTGATAATGTGACCTCAACTACCCATGTTACAGGCCCAAATAGGGAGATAATTCTGCAATGCCTGGTGGTATACACGGAAAATTGCATCTCGCACATCTACTACTTGTGGTTATTATGTATGGCAATTATCAATTCAATAACATTTAAATTAAAGGAGTTTCTATAGATAAACAAGAGATGTTTGTAAAACATGTATACCCCCCAGACCCACTGACCTTTGATCTGGTGACCTTCATTATAGAGGTCATCTAGTGGTCATGACTAATCAACACAGCAACTTTGAAGATCCTAAGCCAAACCACTGATCATTTATTGATCATTTATTGATCTGAAAACATTTCACAAGTTAAGGTCATAGTGACCTTGACCTTTGACCTAGTGACCTCAACAGCTATAGGGGTCATCTAGTGGTCACGACCAACCACCACAGCAAGTTTGAAGATCCCGAACCAAACTATTGAGCAGTTTTTAATCGGAAACCATTTCATCCATTAAGGTCATGGTGACCTTGACCTTTGACCTAATGACCTAAAAAACAATAGGGGTCATCTAGTTGTCATGACCAGCAAGTTTGAAGATCCTAAGCCAAACCCTTGAGCAGTTATTGATTGGAAACCATTTCACCAGTTAAGGTCATGATGACCTTGACCTTTGACCTAGTGACCTAAAAACAATAGGGGTCATCTAGTTGTCATGACCAACCACAACAGCAAGTTTGAAGATCCTAAGCCAAACCCTTGAGCAGTTATTGATTGGAAACCATTTCACCAGTTAAGGACATGATGACCTTGACCTTTGACCTAGTGACCTAAAAAACAATAGGGGTCATCTAGTTGTCATGACCAACCACAACAGCAAGTTTGAAGATCCTAAGCCAAACCCTTGAGCATGTATTGATTGGAAACCATTTAACCAGTTAAGGTCATGGTGACCTTGACCTTTGATCTAGTGACCTCAAAAACAATAGGGGTCATCTAGTTGTCATGACCAACCACCTAAGCAAGTTTGAAGATCCTAAGCCAAACCCTTGAGCAGTTATTGATCAAAAACCATTTTACCAGTTAAGGTCATGGTGATCTTGACCTTTGACCTAGTGACCTAAAAAACAATAGGGGTCATCCAGTGCTCATGACCAACTACCACAGCAAGTTTGAAGATTCTAAGCCAAACCCTTGAGCAGTTATTGATCGGAAACCATTTAACCAGTTAAGGTCATGGTGACCTTGACCTTTGACCTTGTGACCTAAAAAACAATAGGGGTCATCTAGTGGTCATGACCAACCACCACAGCAAGTTTGAAGATCCCAAGCCAAACCCTTGAGCAGTTATTGGTTGGAAACTATTTCACCAGTTAAGGTCATTGTGACCTTGACCTTTGACCTAGTGACCTCAAAAACAATAAGGGTCATCTAGTTGTCATGACCAACCACCACAGCAAGTTTGAAGATTCTATGCCAAGTCGTTTATTAGTTATCATTCGGAAACCATCGATCTACCGACCAACCGCCATGTGCAAAGCAATATACCCCCATTTTTCAAAAGGGGGGTATAAAAAGCTCATTGGCCATAATAAAAGTCAGTTACTGAATATTCATAAAGTCATCAACTCATGTATACATGTGCATGAGATAAAGGGTTAATGCAACACAAAGGTAATGCAGAAAATTCCTTTAAACCTTTACTCCATAAATACGTCTTTCTATGCCTTTGCAAACAGAGTAGATCCAGATCAGACAGCTCCTATAGGAGCTGTCTGATCAAGGTCTGCTCTGTTTGCTTATGACATACTATATATTATATATGATTCTACAGTTTCTGCCATGCCTAAATACTCCTGTGTTCAAGAGCCATTATAACAAATTTATCTAAATAGTATTCATGATATCATTATTTCTTATTAATTGAATATTCATGGAGGAAGGGTTAAAACCTTTCTATACTTCTTTTCATTTTATTTGCATTAAGCTATCAACTGCCTTAAAGACAAAGAATAAGACTTTTTGACAGTCATTAAGTCAGGTTCTCCTGTACTTTCAGTCCAGCCTACCTGGAACAGTTCGGATGTGATACAAGACAGTCTTGTCCCATATTCTTTCATGTCCTTCAGTTTGCTGCTGTTAAGAACAGAGTGGAAAACCTCCAAGAAGAACTGCAGAGAGTATTGATATAGGAAGTGGACCTGAAAAACAAATACACAGATATAGGAAGTGGACCTGAAAAACAAATACACAAATCAGTCCAACTTCCAGTATGAGTTTGTTTGCAACACTGTCACTCTGTATTAAGCAGCCACCTAAGACACCTGTGTTTACTTATGAGGTGGTGGCTTAAGGGAAATTCCATGTGCAAACATTGCAGACCCTGATCAGACGGCTCCTATAGGAGCCGTCTGATCTGGGTCTACTCTGTTTGCAAATGTGTGAAAACATTTATATGAAGGAAAGGATTAAAGGTTATGAAGTACCATCAGTGAACTAAACTGACTGACTTGTGGAGATATTTTGGAGGGAAAAAAACCTTTACTACGTGAGATGTGCATGAATGCACGTTTTGAAAATAAAACTTACAAATTATAAGGCTTTGAATGAAGTTTCTATTATGTTCCAATACTTTTTGCAGCCTCAGGATTACCTGTTTAAGGGCCTCCAGGGTGAAGTAGATACTGCTACAGGAGGTAGCTAGAGGCCTGTACTGCTGGGATGTTGTCTCAACCTCAGCCATAATGGCATCAGTCTCCTCCATTTTCTTCGCCACATCTGCTGCCTCCGTCTTAAGTGTCTCCAGATGGGTAATGATGCTGTCATCATCCAGGATTCTGCCCTTCACTTCATTCAAGGCCTGTAGCAGGGACTTCTCCAGCTGGCGTAGACGAAGCTGGAATTCTCCTATATAAAGATAAGATAATTACAGTAAAATGTTGTATAGATTAAACTAAATTGTCACCATCAAAATGTTAACACTTCCATGTATCTATAACGCATACTGTCTCATTTGGATCTTAACTGTTTGACATTCTGATTGTATTTTTGAAGAAAAATATCAGAAAAATTAACTTTGAGAATTGAAGCAGACAACCCATTTTGCTGACCACAATTACTAAACCTTTACTCCATGAATATTCATAATGAAATAATGACATCAAGAATATCAATTAGATTAATTTGTTATACTAGCATATGGACATAGGAATCTTTGCCCATAAAAGAAATTATATAATCATATCTATATTATGTCATAAGGAAACGGAGCAGACCCTGATCAGACAGCTCCTATAGGAGCCGTCTGATCTGAGTATACTCTGTTTGCAAAAGCGCAGAAAGGCATATTTATAGAGTAAAGGATTAAGCATACAAAGAATTGGGTTTTTTTCAATATGAACTTGCTATACAACAAAGACAAATGCATTTCCTCAATGATTACAAGATCATGCCATGTTATGGATTATTACTTGGAAAATCATACCTTTCCAACAAAATTTAGTTTCATAACTCTAGTGTGAATTTCATTTTAGCAAAAGTAGTTATGTATAATCAAACCTTGGAGTTTAAGAAGGTCAGACCTCTTCTCATCTACATCTGGTCTCTCAGACTTGAGCACCTAAAATAATTATAACATTCTAAACCTGTTCAAATAAAGCATAAATCTAAAAGTTTTGAATAATTTCATAGCTTAACTGTCACCAATAGATATTCTTATACATGTATTGTGTAATGTATAGAAGCAACAAAGTTCGTAGGTGAACAAATGAACAGTTTTTCATCAATAATCACAGTAAAAAGCTGCTTAATTCTAGATCTTTAACCTATTCCCTGTTGAATATTCATGTCAGAAATAGACATCATGAATATTTATTAGCTGAACTTTTATAATGGCATATGTGCACAGGATTATTGGTATCGGTAGAAACTGTAGTCAGATGTATTATGATTTCATAAGCAAACAGAGGGTTAAGGCAGGTGGCCATATCATAAAGGGCAGAAGGAGCTTTCTACATTAATTCCATTCTGCCTAAAGCAGTCACCTGTTTTAAAGACCACTGTGCTTATTAAGGGGCCTCAAAACATACATGTGACAACTACCGACGGTAGGTGAATTCTACCGTTTTCAGAGGTGGTTTACCAATCTACCTTTCCGGTAGACGAATCTACCGTTTTGAAATTTTACCAAGGCAAATTTTTTTTAGTGACATATATTTTCCTCCCTGATGGAGTTTCTGTTATATCTCTACACACACAGACCACCTTTAGCATGCTATCATGCTGTGATCCACGCTTGGTCTGTTTTAGTAGGGACCAATAAAGGGAATCCCCTGTGGAGATTGGAGAACACCTGAATTACATAATCACGAGGTAGTTCCGGTTTTTGCTATACTGGAGTTTAGCAAATAAATTGTTCGGGAACCAGTTGTGTCAAAATGCAAACGTTGTCCACATATATCGCATGCAGCACGTTTATTACTCAAGCGAGGTGACATTGTCGCAAAATTAAGACGAAGGGAATGTCATAACCCTATAAAAGGAATTATATTCTCATAATTAAGATATAAGACATTGAAATGCTTCTCTGCTTCCTTGTCAAAGACAGCTGTGCTTGGCCTCATTGTTGCAATGGGCCGAAACACTTCGAAAAAACACCGCTCGGACTGATAATCATGAATTTGATTTGTGCGCAAAATTACTTTTTCATTAATATAATTAGTGGTAATTCAAAACACAATGAAATCTTCTCTACCATTTCAAACTCTTAAACAAGAGCACTGCAAGCGCGTGCGAACGCTCGTCTGTTATCATGTTGGTATGTGTGGATAGGCCTTGTCAAGATGAACATGCATACAAAAAATGAAGGTTGTAAATGAAAAATTGAAGTAGTTATGGTCAATGTTCAGACTTTTTGAGTTATCAGCAAAATTGATTTATTTTTTAAACAAGAGGGCCAGAATGGCCCTGAAGCGCTCACCAGACAATCAGAGGAGAAGCTTTTCAAAGTTTTAACTATATGTTTCTTTAGAAACTAGCCTGCCCTGGGGCTGGGCTAATTTTGACCCAAGAGGCACACTTTATATAACTTTTGTAGAGGACCTGGACATGGTGCTATGTGCCAAATATGAAAGCTGAGAACCTTTCAGTATCAGAGAAAAAGATTTTCAAAGTTTTCACTATATGTTTCTGTTGAAAATTGGCTACCCCTGGGGCAGGGCCAATTTTTACCCCTGGGGCATAATTTATATACCTTTTGCAGAGGACCTGAACATGATGATAAGTGCAAAGTATGAAGGCTGAGAACCACCCAGTTTCCAAGAAGAAGATATTCAAAGATTTCACTATTTGTTTCTATTGAAAACTGCCCACCCCTGGAGCGGGCTAATTTTGACCCCCGGGCCATAATTTATATAACTTTTGTAGAGGACCTGAACATGATGCTATGTGCCAAATATGAATGCTGAGAGCCTTCCAGTTTCAGAAGAAGAATTTCAAAGATTTCACTATTTGTTTCTATTGAAAACTGCCCACCCCTGGGGCGGGGCCAATTTTGACCCCAGGGCCATAATTTATATAACTTTTGTAGAGCACCTGAACATGATGCTCTGTGCCAAATATGAAAGCTAGGAGACTTCCAGTTTCAGAGAAGATTTTCAAAGAGTTCACTATTTGTTTCTACTGAAAACTGCCCACCCTGGGGTGGGGCCAATTTTGACCCTAGGGCCATAATTTATATAAATTTTGTAGAGGACCTAAACATGATGCTCTGTGCCAAATATGAAGGTTAAGAGCCTTCCAGTCTCAGAGGAGAAGATTTTCAAAGATTTCACTATTTGTTTCTATTGAAAACTGCCCGCCCCTGGGGCAGGGCCAATTTTGACCCCCGGGCCATAATTTATATAACTTTTGTAGAGGACCTGTACATAATGCTATGTGCCAAATATGAAAGCTGAGAGCCTTCCAGTTTCAGAGAAGAAGATTTTCAAAGATTTCACTATTTGTTTCTGTTGAAAACTGCCCCCCCTGGGGCGGGGCCAATTTTTACCCCCGGGCCATAATTTATATAACTTTTGTAGAGGACCTGTACATAATGCTATGTGCCAAATATGAAAGCTGAGAGCCTTCCAGTTTCAGAGAAGAAGATTTTCAAAGATTTCACTATTTGTTTCTATTGAAAACTGCCCACCCCTGGGGCGGGGCCAATTTTGACCCTAGGACCATAATTTATATAACTTTTGTAGTGGACCTGAACATGGAGCTATGTGCCAAATATGAAAGCTGAGAGCCTTCCAGTTTCAGAGAAGAAGATTTTCAAAGATTTCACTATTTGTTTCTATTGAAAACTGCCCACCCCTGGGGCGGGGCCAATTTTGACCCCAGGGGCATAATTTATATAACTTTTGTAGAGGACCTGAACATGATGCTCTGTGCCAAATATGAAAGCTGAGAGCCTTCCAGTTTCAGAGAAGAAGATTTTCAAAGATTTCACTATTTGTTTCTATTGAAAACTGCCCACCCTGGGGCAGGGCCAATTTTGACCCCAGGGCCATAATTTATATAACTTTTGTAGAGCACCTGAACATGATGCTCTGTGCCAAATATGAAAGCTAGGAGACTTCCAGTTTCAGAGAAGATTTTCAAAGAGTTCACTATTTGTTTCTACTGAAAACTGCCCACCCTGGGGTGGGGCCAATTTTGACCCTAGGGCCATAATTTATATAACTTTTGTAGAGGACCTAAACATGATGCTCTGTGCCAAATATGAAGGTTAAGAGCCTTCCAGTATCAGAGGAGAATATTTTCAAAGATTTCACTATTTGTTTCTATTGAAAACTGCCCACCCCTGGGGCAGGGCCAATTTTGACCCCCGGGCCATAATTTATATAACTTTTGTAGAGGACCTGTACATAATGCTATGTGCCAAATATGAAAGCTGAGAGCCTTCCAGTTTCAGAGAAGAAGATTTTCAAAGATTTCACTATTTGTTTCTGTTGAAAACTGCCCCCCCTGGGGCGGGGCCAATTTTTACCCCCGGGCCATAATTTATATAACTTTTGTAGAGGACCTGTACATAATGCTATGTGCCAAATATGAAAGCTGAGAGCCTTCCAGTTTCAGAGAAGAAGATTTTCAAAGATTTCACTATTTGTTTCTATTGAAAACTGCCCACCCCTGGGGCGGGGCCAATTTTGACCCTAGGGCCATAATTTATATAACTTTTGTAGTGGACCTGAACATGGAGCTATGTGCCAAATATGAAAGCTGAGAGCCTTCCAGTTTCAGAGAAGAAGATTTTCAAAGATTTCACTATTTGTTTCTATTGAAAACTGCCCACCCCTGGGGCGGGGCCAATTTTGACCCCAGGGGCATAATTTATATAACTTTTGTAGAGGACCTGAACATGATGCTCTGTGCCAAATATGAAAGCTGAGAGCCTTCCAGTTTCAGAGAAGAAGATTTTCAAAGATTTCACTATTTGTTTCTATTGAAAACTGCCCACCCCTGGGGCGGGGCCAATTTTGACCCTAGGACCATAATTTATATAACTTTTGTAGTGGACCTGAACATGGAGCTATGTGCCAAATATGAAAGCTGAGAGCCTTCCAGTTTCAGAGAAGAAGATTTTCAAAGATTTCACTATTTGTTTCTATTGAAAACTGCCCACCCCTGGGGCGGGGCCAATTTTGACCCCAGGGGCATAATTTATATAACTTTTGTAGAGGACCTGAACATGATGCTCTGTGCCAAATATGAAAGCTGAGAGCCTTCCAGTTTCAGAGAAGAAGATTTTCAAAGATTTCACTATTTGTTTCTATTGAAAACTGCCCACCCTGGGGCAGGGCCAATTTTGACCCCAGGGCCATAATTTATATAACTTTTGTAGAGCACCTGAACATGATGCTCTGTGCCAAATATGAAAGCTAGGAGACTTCCAGTTTCAGAGAAGATTTTCAAAGAGTTCACTATTTGTTTCTACTGAAAACTGCCCACCCTGGGGTGGGGCCAATTTTGACCCTAGGGCCATAATTTATATAACTTTTGTAGAGGACCTAAACATGATGCTCTGTGCCAAATATGAAGGTTAAGAGCCTTCCAGTATCAGAGGAGAATATTTTCAAAGATTTCACTATTTGTTTCTATTGAAAACTGCCCACCCCTGGGGCAGGGCCAATTTTGACCCCCGGGCCATAATTTATATAACTTTTGTAGAGGACCTGTACATAATGCTATGTGCCAAATATGAAAGCTGAGAGCCTTCCAGTTTCAGAGAAGAAGATTTTCAAAGATTTCACTATTTGTTTCTGTTGAAAACTGCCCCCCCTGGGGCGGGGCCAATTTTTACCCCCGGGCCATAATTTATATAACTTTTGTAGAGGACCTGTACATAATGCTATGTGCCAAATATGAAAGCTGAGAGCCTTCCAGTTTCAGAGAAGAAGATTTTCAAAGATTTCACTATTTGTTTCTATTGAAAACTGCCCACCCCTGGGGCGGGGCCAATTTTGACCCTAGGGCCATAATTTATATAACTTTTGTAGTGGACCTGAACATGGAGCTATGTGCCAAATATGAAAGCTGAGAGCCTTCCAGTTTCAGAGAAGAAGATTTTCAAAGATTTCACTATTTGTTTCTATTGAAAACTGCCCACCCCTGGGGCGGGGCCAATTTTGACCCCAGGGGCATAATTTATATAACTTTTGTAGAGGACCTGAACATGATGCTCTGTGCCAAATATGAAAGCTGAGAGCCTTCCAGTTTCAGAGAAGAAGATTTTCAAAGATTTCACTATTTGTTTCTATTGAAAACTGCCCACCCTGGGGCGGGGCCAATTTTGACCCTAGGGCCATAATTTATATAACTTTTGTAGTGGACCTGAACATGATGCTATGTGCCAAATATGAAAGCTGAGAGCCTTCCAGTTTCAGAGAAGAAGATTTTCAAAGATTTCACTATTTGTTTCTATTGAAAACTGCCCACCCCTGGGGCGGGGCCAATTTTGACCCCAGGGGCATAATTTATATAACTTTTGTAGAGGACCTGAACATGATGCTATGTGCCAAATATGAAAGCTGAGAGCCTTCTGGTTTCAGAGGAGAAGAATTTTAAAGTTTTACTATATGTTTCTATTGAAAACATGGAACCCCTGGGGCGGGGCCAATTTTGACCCCAGGGCCATAATTTATATAACTTTTGTAGAGGACCTAAGGATGATACTATGTGCCAAAGATGAAAGCTGAGAACCCTGTAGATTCAGAGGAGAAGATTTTTAAAGGTTCAAATTGTTGACGACTGACGACGCACGACGCACGACGGACGACGACGGACATCAGGCGATCACAAAAGCTCACCCTGAGCACTTTGTGCTCTGGTGAGCTAAAAACAACAAAGGGCAATAACTCAAAACAAGATTGTTCAGAGGAACACATGTGTCACCTGCTCGCAACTGACACAAAAACTGTTAATATGCTGGAGTACGAATATCAGAACAAAGGGGAACAACTCAAAAAATATTGCATGCAGAGTGATGGACCTTTATTACATCAATGATCCTCAATGAGAGGAAGATACATGTGAAATTTGAAAGCTCTATAATGATTAGTTTAGAAACTACAGCCAAAAAACGAAAGTGTGATGGACAGACAGACAGACAGACAGAGACAGACAGACAGACAGACAGTCAGACAGACAGACAGACGGACAGACAGAAGACGGAAAAGTGATCCAATAGTGACACACTGCCTCTCGGCAGATGACACAAAAACTGAAATCAAGAGTTATTGTTACTATGTAGGGGCATTCTCCTCAATGAGATCTACCATCCTATGAAGTTTCATGTCGATACCTCTTATACGTTTTGAGTAATGAGCTAATTTCAATTTTGTTAAAAAAAAAACCACAATGGGCAATAAATCAAGAGTTATCATTTTGGTATGTGTGTATAGGCCTTGTCAAGATGAACATGCATACAAAAAATGAAGGTTGTAAATGAAAAATTGAAGAAGTTATGGTCAATGTTAAGATTTCGGACAACGACGACAACAAAGACGACGACAACAACGCGGATGCCGGAGTTACGACAATAGCTCGTCATTTCTTCGAAACAGACGAGCTAAAAATGATAACTATATAAATCTGAAATGTCATCAGTTTTCGCGACGATTGTAGATACGGGCTAAAACACGGACTCTAAACCTGTTGGGATTTCAACATTTCTGTGACTGCTCAATGTTTGCAGTAACTAACTTGAACTGAGTAAAGGTTTAACTAACTCATTAATCCCTGAATCTTCATATGGACAATTCATATGGAGAGTGGATCTTTATTGCCATTTTAGAAAGTACAGAAACATTTTTAAAATTCCAAAAGGAAACACAGCAGACCCTGATCAGATGGCTCCTATAGGAGCTGTCTGATATGGGTCTACTCTGTTTGCAAATGTGTGAAAACTTGTTTATATGAAAGAAAGGGTTAATGGGTGTTATAACACCACATTGGATTTTTTTGGCCAAACCAGAAAGTGTAGAATCATTCCTATATCATAAGCAAACAGAGCAGACCCTGACCAGACAGCTCCTATAGGAGCCATCTGATCTGGGTCTATTCTCTTTACAAATTTATGTGTGAAAAAGATGTTTATATGAGGGAGAGGGTCAGGTGTGTAAATGTTATGTGTGTAATGTAAGGTTTATAATGGTATGGTATACATTATCGTAAAGTATGAATGATAATGTGAAAAAGTATTATAAAAACAAACCCATAAGTATCAAGCAAATTTCTTTTTCTCCTCCATATACTTTGTCGCGTCGGTAAAACCTACCTGACAAAAGTCAAATCTACCTGACAAATTTCCTAAATCTACCTGACATGCCTCAGCAGGTTATCACATGTATGCTTCAGCAGAGAGGCTTTACTGCAGTCTCTATACAATTAAGATTAATATCAACACCATCAAACAATACATCAGAAATACACACACACAATGCGTATCCAAAATGAATTATTACATTTATCATGGGACCTGAAAAAGAATAATTTTTAAGTAATAGAGCTTTAATACTGCTTGAAGACTGTCTTGTTTTGATACCTTATTTGTGTTTTATACCTGGTTCAAGCACTGATCCTGCAAACTGCTTCTAGTGACTGTGAAGTTGACAAATGTGACTCTAGAGCACAAGTCTGGTGCAAACTCAACCTGCAGAGAATACATGAATAAAAGCATTAATAAAGTTAACATTAAACTAACCATAATACTAGCTGGAGAAGAAGAGTATACATGTATATAGGAAATTGCAATTGGGAAAAATCGCATGGTTTTTGGCCAAATTGGGAATTTTCTATACAGACTATGAAGCACTATTTATCATCTATAACACAACATTACAACTAAATGGTCATTGAAGTTAAAACTCTATTTAATACTTGCTATTGTGTGAAATTATCAGTAGGCTAAACGGCAGCTTGTGGGAAAAACAATCAATTTTGCGCAAACTGCGAATTACAAAACGTACCTCCAATATCCCATAAATGTTGTTACGACATGTCCCAATGCAAATGGAGTATTTTATGGTGCGTAGAAAATTTACACTATCGTAAAAAGTACAATGCGGAATTCATAGCCGATTTTCTTTCAGTTTTAATTCTTGGAATTGGGATTTTTTTACTGAGGATAGGGAAAAATGGACACTTTTGGGCACTGGGAACGGTACCGTTTATCGGTACCACCCATATAAGGAAACAAGAGGGCCAGAATGGCCCTGAAGCGCTCACCAGACAATCAGAGGAGAAGATTTTCAAAGTTTTCACTATATGTTTCTATTGAAAACTAGCAGGCCCTGGGGCAGGCCAATTTTGACCCCAGGGGTGTAATTTATATAACTTTTGTAGAGGACTTGAACATGATGCTATGAGCCAAATATTAAAGCTGAGAACCTTTCAGTTTCAGAGGAGAAGATTTTCAAAGTTTTCTCTATATGTTTCTGCTGAAAACTACCCACCCCTGGGGCGGGGCCAATGTTGACCCCAGGGCCATAATTCATATAACTTTTGTAGAGGACCTATAAATGATGCTATGTGCCAAATATGAAAGCTATGAACTTTCCAGATTCAGAGGAGAAGATTTTCAAAGTTTTCACTATTTGTTTCCATTGAAAACTGCCCACCCCTGGGGCGGGGACAATTTTGACCCCAGGGCAATAATTAATATAACATTTGTAGAAGACCTGAACATGATGCTCTGTGCCACATATGAAAGCTGAGTGCCTTCCAGTTTCAGAGGAGAAGATTTTCAAAGATTTCACTATTTGTTTCTATTGAAAACTGCCCATCCCTGGGGCGGGGCCAATTTTGACCCCAGGGGCATAATTTATATAACTTTTGTAGAGGACCTGAACATGATGCTATGTGCCAAATATGAAAGCTGAGAAACTTCTGATTTCAAAGGAGAAGATTTTCAAAGGTTTACTACATGTTTCTATTGAAAACTTCCCACCCCTGGGGCGGGGTCAATTTTGACCCCAGGGGCATAATTTATATAACTTTTGTAGAGGACCTATAGGTGATGCTATGTACCAAAGATGAAAGCTGAGAACCCTGTAGATTCAGAGGAGAAGATTTTCAAAGTTTTCACACTATATTTTTATTGGAAACTGCCCACCCCTGGGGCGGGGCCAATTTTGACCCCAGAGCCTTAATTTATATAACTTTTGTAGAGGACCTGAATATGCTGCTCTGTGCCAAATATGAAAGATGAGAGCCTTTCAGTTTCAGAGGAGAAGATTTTCAAAGATTTCATTATTTGTTTCTATTGAAAACTGCCAACTCCTGGGGCGGGGCCAATTTTGACCCCAGGGCCATAATTTATATAACTTTTGTAGAGGACCTGAACATGATGCTATGTGCCAATTATGAAAGATGAGAACCTTCTGGTTTCAGAGGAGAAGATTTTCAAAGTTTTACTATATGTTTCTATTGAAAACTTCCCACCCCTGGGGCGGGGCCAATTTTGACCCCAGGGGCATAATTTATATAACTTTTGTAGAGGACCTATAGGTGATGCTATGTACCAAAGATGAAAGCTGAGAACCCTGTAGATTCAGAGGAGAAGATTTTTAAAGGTTCAAATTGTTGACGCCCGACGACGGACGACGCACACTGCACGACGACGGACATCTGGCGATCACAAAAGCTCACCCTGAGCACTTTGTGCTCTGGTGAGCTAAAAAACCACTGTATTATGTTTCCTGTATTTCTTTGTCAAAAACCATCTTATTGGTTGATATCATAAAAATTCAAAGACAAGAGGGCCAAGATGGCCCTTAATCGCTCACCTGATAACCATAGATTTAAACAAGATGTGTTTGTGAAACACTATGCCCCCTCAATATGATATTTGACCCTGAAGGGTGACCTTGATCTTGACATGTCACTCCTCAAACTGTGCAGCTTCATGGATACCAAACATCAAGTCTGTATCTCTAATGGTTCAAAAGTTATGGCCAATGTTAAAAGTTGGTGACCTTTGACCATGAAGGATGACCTTGACATGTCACCCCCAAACTGTGCAGCTTCATGAGATACACATGCATACCAAATGTCAAGTCTGTATCTACAGGTTCAAAAGTTATGGCCAGTTTTAAAGTCGGTGACCTTAATCAGATTTGATCTGGGGGGGCATAAAAATTTGCTGGGTAGTCCATGGGTAGGGCCAATATTGACCTTAGGGCCAATATTTGAACAATGTTGATAGTGGATAATGAGCAGTGGTTCTGCAGAACAAGATTTTCAAAGATTTAGTATATTGATTTTATCAAGACAATGATTCTGACCAATGAAGATTGGGCTAAAAATGTGCCCTCTAGTGTAATTTTTCTAAGATTTGACCTAGTGACCTACTTTTTAATCCCACCCAACCCATGATCACACTCAACCTTGGTATCACCAAGACAAACACTCTGAGCAAGTTTGAGGAAGACTGGGCTAAAAATGTGGCCACTGGAGTGTAAACTAGATTTGTCTACGATATGACCCAGTGACCTACTTTTTGAACTCACATAACGCACTTTCAAACATGTCTAAGATTTTATTAGGACAATCATTCTGACCAATTTTCATGAAGATTTGGCTATAAATGTGACCTCTAGAGTGTTCACAAGGTTTTCCTACTATTTGACCTAGTGACCTACTTTTTAACCCCGCATAACCCACTTTCAAACTCGTTTGAGATTTTATCAAGACAATCATTATGACTAAGTTTCATGAAGATTGAACAAAAAATGTGACCACTAGAGTGTTCACAAGGTTTTCCTACTGTTTGACCTAGTGACCTAGTTTTTAACCCCACTTGACCCATTTTCAAACTCGTCCAAGATTTTATCAAAACATTCATTCTGACCAAGTTTCATGAAGATTGGACAAAAATTATGACCACTAGAGTGTTCACAAGGTTTTTCTGTTTGACCTATACCTAGTTTTTTACCCCACATAACCCACTTTTCAAACTCCTCCGAGATTTTATCAAGACAATCATTCTGACCAAGTTTCATGAAAATTGGGCTAAAAATGTGACCTCTAGAGGATTAACAAGGTTTTCCTACTACTTGACCTAGTGACCTAGTTTTTAACCCAACTTGACCCACTTTCGAACTCGTCCGAGATTTTATCAAGACATTAATTCTGACCAAGTTTCATGAAGATTGGACTATAATTGTGACCACTAGAGTGTTCACAAGCAAATTGTTGACGACACACGACGCACACCGCATGACAGACATTCAAGTCTCCCAAAAGCTCACCCTGAGCTTTGCTCAGGCGAGCTAAAAACCAATAACATAATAACATTGGGTTGACTAAAAAAACAGATATTTAGATAGATCAGTACTCCTCTTATCTGTAGCTCTAAAAACTTTACAATCTAAAAAGTATTCTGCAATAATTAGAAAACTAATCAGTATCTAACTGCATCAGAAATGAAATACTGGCTAGACCAATCAATACACAGACGAATACCAATGACTTCTATTTAAGCCTCACTTAATGATGAATATATATCTTAACCCTTTCCCACATATAAACATGTTTTCACGCAAACAGCGTAGACTCAGATCAGGAGCCGTCTGATCAGGGTCTGCTCTGTTTGTTAATAAAATTTGATAGATCCGTTTCTTTGCTTTCTAAAATGCTAAATGTCTATAATATAACACCTTCCATATTTCTTTATATAACTGTTTTGTTAATGAATATTCAGTAGGTATTGAAATTTGGCTGAAATACAGAACAGGGAAAGGGTTAAACCTGATATAAAAGTTTGAGTCAAAAGTCAGGGAAACCACCCTTGATATGCCAATGTATTAAGCCTTATACTACAAATAAATACATACATTGGGGTCCCTGGTAGACAGGAAGATAGTGAAGGAGGGTGATAAGTCAATGTCTTGGTCTCCAAGAGTGATCAGCACACGACCTCCTGTACGCCTCAACTCTCTGTTCAATACAGGGTTCAGGATGGGATCATAGCTCTCTACATCCTACAACACAACATATCAAATATAGTGAAAATGTAATAACAGTACTGCTTTATAACTGTATTGCTATGGACAACCCCAAAGTGCAATACAATACAAATATCAATAGATAAATGCTTACCATTTACTCCATGAATATTTATGTAGAAATAATGACATTGTGAATATTACTTGGATTATTATTTATAAAGGCACATGGACATGGAGATTATTGACTCTAGTAGAAACTGTATAATAACATCTATAACATTTCATAAGCAAACAGAGTAGACTCTGATCAGACAGCTCCTATAGGAGCCATCTGATCTGGGTCTATTCTGTTTGCAAAGGCGTGGAAAGGCGTGGAAAGGCGTATTTATGGAGTAAAGGTATAGTCCCTTCAGACCTGACATGTCCTTCTTATTTATAGATGACCCGTAGATTGGGATAATACCACTATTGTATTAGGTGAGCTCAGCATTTTTATACCAACTATTTCAACTTATTATACTATTTAATTTAATCACTACAGGCAATCGGACTTCGAGTCTAACCTGCTGCACGAGCTTCACGAGAAATCCAATCGTCCATTTTAGCAAACCCTTTTGTATAGAATGGAATAGTCTGGAAAAAACCAAATCTATTAATGAAAATGACAGGTCACTCCTAATTGCTAGTAAGTAAATCTGATGCTTGTTATTCATAATGTTGTTTGTAAATTACATTAATTCTTTCAACAATTATTTTTCACTTGCAAAATAATGTTGTCTGCTGCAATTCTAAGTACTTTCATTTCCTTTCAAAAGTGTCAGAGTGTAAAACAATTTGGATCCTGATGAAACACTAAGTGCCCTGTCACTCAGTATCTCATCTGGATATAAACCGATTCAAAAGGTAAAAACAACTTTCAACCTAGAGTGTTTGAGGAACACATGTGTCACCTGCCAGCCAAGTGTGACAGGAATAGCATGGAAGAAATATGCAAGAATCATCTACAAGTGTCATCTTGCTACAGCAGATGACAAAACAGTGCAGAAAGAGTTAAATGCAAACAAGAGGGCCATTGGCCCTATATCGCTCACCTGAGTTACCTTAATACATGTATATTGACATGTTAATTTTTCAGTGGACAACATTTCTAGCAGATGAAATAAGCTTAGTGCACTGCTTTCACCCTTTAACTTCTGAATAAACTTGAACTGAATTCAGAACTAATACCAAGTGACTGGTTGACCAAGATCTAAACTGTTTACAACTTGTGCCATTTTTGCCTTAGCTCAAAATGCCTAAAACTGGTCTTTGAGAAATTCAAATGACTTCAATAAAGCTATGCAATTATACCTTGACCCAGGTATATAGGCAAATAGAGTGCTAGGCAGTACATAATGCCAGTTTTTGTGTGAAATGACCAATAAGAATATCTTTAAAAATCGTTTAACCCTTTCCCTCATATAAAGCTGTTTTTATGCATTAGCAAACAGAGTAGACTCAGATCAGACGACTCCTATGGAAGCTGTCTGATCTGGGTCTTCTCTGTTTCTTTTGACACAATATAGATCGGATTCTACAGTTTTTGTCAAAGCAAAAACTTCTCTTCAGAGAAATAATGTGTTTTACACATTAAAAATAAGAGTAGACTAGATCAGACGGCTGCTATAGAAGCTGTCTGATCAGGGTCTGCTCTTTTTACATTTGACAAGATATAGATTTGATTTTACAGTTTTTTTCAAAGCTAAAACTTCTATTTATGGCAATAACAATTTTTTTAAGCATCAGCAAACAAGAGTAGTCCCAGATCAATTTTTGTCAAAGCAAACAGGTTAAGGGTTAATAGGTGTTTAGAAATAATTCTAGCTCTAGGTGTGAATATCTGATGATAATTCAATTAAACGGGTCATTAGTATTTTTAACAATTGAAATTGAGAAGAGTTACGTCTACTGTTATAATGAAGTTATATTTACTCAGTTATTTCATTAATATCATACAAGATTCAGACATTTTAGAACTTTTTAATGTGTTGTCATCAAATTTTATAAAAAAAAGTTATATTTAAGATGCTTTTTGGGGTAGCAGACTTAATCCACAGTAGTAAGTTTAACACCTATCATTGTTAGGGGGGGGGGGGGATTATCATGTTTTCTTAAGAATTACCATGACTTATATCAGTTGGGCCATTGCATAATCATGTTTTCACAGTTTTCTTAAACATTACCATGACTTACATCAGTTGGGTTTGGACCCAGATCAAAAGTCTAGATGGTGATCATTTTCCTTGATTGGCTGAATTGTTACTTTCCTATATCTCTCACATCTAATTTGAGAGACATTGGAAGACACCATGTAACATCACTCACACTACACACTGGGGTTAATGGGTCAAAATGCCTTTAATGTTTCGTCTGCAACAAAAAGTTATTGTCATCTGCTTCAATTCTTAAAATAAACTTACTTTCATTTTTTTTGCAAAAATATGGTTAAGATGACAAACAGTTTGGATCCTGATGAGACGCCGCAGTATGCGGCCTCTCATCTGGATCCAAACTGTTTGCATAGGTAATCACAGTTTCACCACTAGCATGCAAAGAGCTAAGAGTCATGCATTGACCTGGAGAGATTTTACTGCCCAGCAGCTGTAACCTTTGAACTGCTGCTGGTCTGCAGATCTGGAGTTGTTTATTTAACCCTTAATTTCTCTCATATAAACTTGTTTTCATGCATCTGCAAACAGAGTAGACCCAGATAAGGTGGCTCCTATAGGATCAAGGTCTGTTATTTGCTAATGGAATTTGATAGATGTTTCTATGCCTTCTAAAACAGCTACACTGATTCACCTTCAACATTTTATTATAAATAGTTATAAATAGAATGATACTAGCACTCCAATGCAGTTATCTCCCTTTGTCCCTTATGGTTATGCTGATGGGACAAGGGAAATAACTGTGAGGAAATTACCTTTTAAGTGTTACAGATTCTGATGTTAAGTAGCATAAAACCCCAGGGTGAGACCATTTATGGCCCAGGGGTCATTATTTGAACACACCTGGTAGTGGTATATTAGGTGATGCTTCATACCAAATATCTTAGCTCTAGATTATGTGGTTTCAGACAAAAATATTTTTAAAGGTTTCCCTATATAAGTCTATGTAAAAACTACAAGCCCCAGGGCAGGGCCATTTTTGGCCCGGGGGTCATCATTTTAACAAACTTGGTAAAGGACCATTAGATGATGCTACATACCAAATATCAAAGCTCTAGAAATTGTGGTTTCAGAGAAGAAGATTTTTAAAGATTTAAAAAACAAGAGGGCCATGAGGCCCTGAAGCGCTCACCTGAGATAACCCAAGGGGCGGGGCCATTTTTGACCAAGAAGTCATCATTTGTACAACATTGGTAGAGAACCACAAGGCAAAGCAGTATGCCATTAATTAAAGGTCTAAGCCTAATGGTTTCAGAGAAAAATAATATTTCATATTTTTCCCATGAAAAACTGATAAGCCCCAAGGCAGGGCCAAGTTTTGCCCAGAGGCCAGGGTCGTAAGTTGAACATTCTTGGCAGAGGACCACAAGCCAAGCTACATATTTGTATAGGACCATTAGATCATGTTACATACCAAACATCAAAGGTCTAGGCCTTACAGTTTCAGAAGATTTTTAAAGATTTTCCTATGAAAAACTGATAAGCCCTTGGGTGGGCCATATTGGCCCAGGGGTCATAATTTGAACAATCTTTGTAGAGAACCATTACATCATGCTACATTCCAAATATCAAAGGTATAGGCCTAACAGTTTCAGACAAAAAGATTTTTAAAGATTTGCCTATGAAAAACTGATAAGCCCTTGGGCGGGGCCATTTTCGGTCCAGGGTCATAATTTGAAAAATCTTTGTAGAGGACCATTAGACCATGCTACATGCCAAATATCAAAGGTCTAGGCCTTACAGTTTCAGAGAAGAAGATTTTTAAAGATTTTCCTATGAAAAACTGATAAGCCAATGGGCGGGGCCATTTTTGGCCTGTGGGTCATAATTTGAACAATCTTTATAGAGGACCATTTGATCATGCTACATACCAAATATCAAAGGTCTAGGCCTTACAGTTTCAGAGAGGAAGATTTTTAAAGATTTTCCTATGAAAAACTGATAAGCCCTTGGGCGGGGCCATTTTTGGCCCGGGGGTCATAATTTGAACAATCTTTGTAGAGGACCATAAGATCATGCTACATGCCAAATATCAAAAGTCTAGGCCTTACAGTTTCAGAGAAGAAGATTTTTAAAGATTTTCCTATGACAAACTGATAAGCCCTAGGGCGGGGCCGTTTTTTGCCCGGGGTCATAATGTGAACAATATTTCGTTCCCCCTAACCACTGATGCTTCTGACAAAATTTGGTTAAAATCGGGTCAGTAGTTTCAGAGGAAATGTCGTTTGAAAATGTGGACGGACGACGGACGCCGGACGACGGACGCCGGACACCGGACGACGGACGGATCGCGGTCACAATAACTCACCTGAGCCTTTGGCTCAGGTGAGCTAAAAAACCTGTAAAAGTAGTGGGGCTGGGCCATTTTTTGCCCGGGGGTCATGATTTTAACAAAACTGATAGAGGACATCCTAAGGTACATTTCTGCGAAATTTGGTTGAAATCCTCCCAGTGGTTTAGGAGAAGAAGTCATTTGAAATAAAAGTGAACAGACAGACGGACGGACAGACGGACATACTAACAAATGGGTAGTTGTGTGACTTTTTCCTTTGATCTTTTCTTGTGGGACTAGTCCCACAAGAAAAACTATTTTTGGCTCTATCTTTGGAAAAGAATGATCTGGAAGCTAACCCTAACCCTATGTCCCACAACTGGCCAGGTTAATGTCACAAGAAATGGCCAGGTTAATGTCACAAGAGATGGCCAGGTTAATGATTTTACTTGTGCGACTAGTTAGAAAAAGTCACACAACTACCCTTTGGTGAGTGCGGACAGACGGACAGACAGACAGACGGACAGACGGACAGACGGACGACGGACGACAGGCGGTCACAATAGCTCACCTTGAGCCTTTGGCTCAGGTGAGCTAATAAAAGTATAGCTCAGAAAATTTGACAGGATCCCTAACCTACTTAATTTTATAAATCAAAATTTGTAACATTTCTATTTTTTATCATCAGCATTGTATGGGTTTACCCTCGGCATGTGTCCCGGTAAGCAACTATACATGTATTCACTCGTGATTGTATGGTTTACATATGCACAGGTTATTGCTCTCCCTTAGTTTCAGCAAGAATAGACTTCATGATTTACTGGCAGAGTTTTATTTATACAGCGTCATCTCTCTATATATGGGTCAGGGTTCAGGTAAAATATTTCGAGCTATACCATATGCCTATTGCCAAGAAAATCATTATTCTAAAGGGCCATAAATCCTTTTCAGTTATGCATCATAGAGAAATTGCCCTTTTGCAGATAGTAGCCATTGTGTTGTTGAACAAGTATATGAAGTTTGACAGGGATATCTGTACTAATATTGAAAGTGTGCAAAAATATCAAAGTTTTTGCACAGCGTCAACAATGCCCACGACAACAATGATACAAAGGTTATGCCAGTACTTTCACTTTTTTATCTTAATAAAACATAGAATTCATACCTGTACGAGAAGAGGGTTTCCAAATCTGAGGGCACTTTCCAAGTTCTTGCGGAAAGAATCATCTAAGAAGCTGAAATAAAATCAATGTGTCATTGTAAACAATATGCATGGTTTTATCAACAAATAAGCAGACAGCATGAAACTACCTACTTGATCAGCAAAGTAATTCTTGGCCACTGCTTCTGCTCACACTACTGTCATGAAGCCAATTGTTTACATTACACTATTCATTATTCTAATATGACTTGAAAGTTTGTCTTTGAAAAATTATCCTTTGCACCTTTGGACGCCTCTGTAATACCAGTGATAAATTGAGCATTTGCTCCTATGGAGACTACACAAATCTAAAAATTACCTTTTCTCTAGTAAATGCTACTTTTCAGAAGATTTATTCAAAGAAGTTGGGTCTAAATATAGCCTATGTGGGAATAGGTTAATTAAAATTGAGAATTGTAGCAAACAGCAATTTTTGCAAACAACACTTATTCTGACAGTGTGCAAAGATTTCATGTTCAGTATACAGTTTACTCTACCTGGTCTTTTTGATGCCCTTGTCTTTGTACTCATTGCACATGAAGGTTGTGGCCTGGCCAGATGGGTCAATAATAAGAGGGTATCGGTTGAATCTCTTCAACATGATGGCGTTCTCGGTACACAGGTCATCGGCTGGAAGTGCATTAGCCTGCCAACGCAGGCGCTCATCAGCATTGGATAAGTACTGAAAACCAACCAGAGAATGTTAATATGACTGGACGTCACGATAACCAGATAACAGAACAATTCAACATATAACATGAGTGCCAGTGGGCACAAAATACACCCGTTGAGGCTTTGTTCAAATAAATTGAGTTTAATATACATGTATTTGCTAAATGCAAATGCTAAACGCCAATTCTAAGTCCAATTGCGTGACCTTGACTATACATCCTGGGACACACCCATGCTACTGTAGCATGTCCAGATAAACATTATGGTGAAATTTGAGAAGGATCCACCAAGCAGAATTTGAGATAGAGATGTTACAGACGGACAGAAAGCGAGACAGCGCCATTCCATAATATGTGCCTTTTTTTCAAACAGGCGTATACAAAAAATATTCAAAGTAATAATGACGGATCTAGATTTAAGGACTAGCCCCTCAACCCCTTAAATTTAGAAGGAGTATGATATAGGTTATTTCCATCAGACACAAGACACTTTGATGTGTTCTCTTCTTCTTTGAAAGTAAACTTTAGAACAGACTGACCAAACTAATTTTTTCATGTATATCTTACTATAAAGTTAAGCAGTAAATCCTATACCTGTTTTTTTCAATAAATTTCTCCCCATTTTATCTCAGGCATGTCATATATGTTATTGTTTTGTTTTTAACAAAACATCAACTTGCATCACAAATCAGACATTGAGTGTTTACCTCTGTTCTGGCCAAGTCTGCTCTAAACTGTATGGCACCTTGCTGCAGATGGTGGGACCAAACATTGAACAAATTCTTCCTGATTTTCTGGTCAAAGTAACCTGCAGTCATAATCAAACAACAGTGAGAACTTTCTATAAACTTTAGTATGTCATATAACCCTCTCCATTATGAACATTTGATCATGAATTGATTACTTCATGAATATTCATTATCTTTATAATGTAAAATTTGTCAGGGATTGTTTTGCAAAGAGGGTAGACCTAGATCAGACTGCTCCTATAGGAGCGGTCTGGTCAGGGTCTGCTCTATTTGCTTATGGATTTATAAAGATCTGATTCTACAGTTTCTATTATGGCCAAATTCTCTTGCTCATATGCTTTTATAAAACATCAGCAGATTAATATTCATACATACATTATTTCTTACACATGAATATTCATGGAGTAACAGGTTAATGAATACAAACCAAAAAGGGTTTGCCAGAGTAAGTGATTTGGATAGATCAGTACACCTATATAACTGCAGATCTTGTTTATGGGGGGCATACTGTGCACCTGGCACTGGTTTTGACTTAATTTTACCACCCAAAAATGCACCATTTTCTTGCTCCAATGCAAACTTGCGTGCTCATCTCAAATCTAAAATTCCTGGAATTTGGCAACAGATGCTTTGGACTACAAATGTGTTTCAGAAAAATAACATTGTTCTGGGCTGGCACACATACCTGCATATGCCATGAAAGCTGAGGATAGTAGTACATCTCCAATGATTGTGGCCATTTGGTTCTTGAAGGTCACACTACCAGCTTCCCATCTCTGTTTCTCACTTGCTAAGCTGTCTAGCAGGGCAACACTCCTCTTGACCTATAATAGGGGCAATAGCAAGGTCAGAACAAGGCATTTAGAGCAAGAGACCAAAAATGTAAATTGGTAACTAATCTACTCTTCATACCACATTTGGGTTGAAAATAATTCAAAGCAAAATAACAAATTCACTCATGCCCCATGACATTCTAGTTGTGCCTGCCTGAATGGCACTAGAAATGCTTACTCCTTGCATGATTGTAAGAGGTGACTAATATGATTTTGACGGAAACTGCAGTATCTGAATTCCCGATTCTCCAGCACGTTTTACAGCTTGGCCTCTGATGAGACACTGGGTTACCCAGTCTCACCTGGATCTAAAAATGTTTGCATAGGAGATTATAAATCTGCCATTAGTGTGAAAAGAGTTTAAATGTCTTCATGTTATCTTACCTTGGTCTCCACAGCCGACAGATCGGTTTTAATGGCCTGGGCCTGACTGATCAGTATAGCGTACTCCTCCTTGTACCTGAGAATGCTCTTCTCCAGGTCCATGATCAGCTTCATCACCTCCTCTCCCTTCATCTTGTTCTCGTTAGCCTGAGACTCCAGCTGATCCAGCTCATTACGCAGAGGCTCCACACGCTTCAGCATGTCAGCATAGTTGATCTGAAACACAAACAGCATCATTTTTTACCCTACAGCAGAACCCCTCTAAATTGGACGTTCAATTTAGTATAAATATCAGTCTTGGAGACAGGTGACAGCTTAATGGAGGGTGAAAGTCATGCAGAAAGCCTAGAGGAGCTTTCTGTATGACTGTCACCCTGCATTAAGCAGCCACCTGAATAAAAGTATCTAAATTCTTCTCTAATAGAATTACGGTTTAGAGGGGTTTACTGTACATGTATATACTTGGAGACCCGATCTCCTCTCTCCACCACTTTGTAAAGCTGAATAAGCAATCTTCTGAACCCATTTGATAAATTTAAATGAATCAATTGAGTAGCAAATAGCATAACCCTTATCAAACTAGTCCTTCTGGGTCGGCACTATTTGCCTCAAGTTTGTCTGCCCAAATATTTTGGGTATCTAGAAAACTGACTCAGTCACTCAGAGAGGGCCCTGTAATCAAGGGCAGACAATATAGTGATCTGATTCAACCCAAAACCTATAGGCATCTTCCTCTGGTGATACTAAGCATATGCCCTTAATATGAAATCAATATGTGAAGTACTGTTTGAGTTATCGCGCCACATCAAAAGTGTTGACTGATGGATGGACAGACGGACAGAAAATGTGATTCCTATAGGGCTCCTGCATTTTCAATGCAGGGCCCTTATAATGTTATATATAATCAAATGGAGGATACTTTGATTTCAATGTTCATATATCACACTGGAGTGACATATTCTTCCAGCCTAAGAAATGTTCATCCTCTTAACCCTTTAATCCATGAATATTTTGTTAGGAATAATGATATATGAATATTAACTAATTGTTCATGTAATTATGAACAAGGGATTTTTTTATCATGACTGACATGTAGAATCAGATCTATATTGTTTCATAAGCAAGCAGAGCAGACCCTGGTCAGACAGATCCTATAGGAGCAATCAAATCTGGGGATATCCTGTTTGCATGGCTGTCAAAAGGCATATTTATAGAAAAAAGGGCCAGGAAACCTATACTACCGTTTAATCTGTGCTACTATAATGTCTTAGAAGTAGACACAATTATACAGATGAAATAGTTTACATGCAAATCATTGGTCCCATGCTATTGACAAGCAAGAAATAACATTTAACAAGAAATAATATTTTCTATCTTCTTTCTGCAGAGAAATGCAATTTGTTATCAAAACCTCAGACTGAATCATCAACACCTAACAACCCATTAATATACATACTACACAGCACCTAAACAAAAACATTACCTGCGCTATCGCCCATTTAACCATAGGACCACAGGCCAAGCTAGCCCTGTTCACCTTCTCGTAGTTGAAATCTGGGTTGCTCAAGTATTTGCCCTTCATCTTTGAACGAATTTCATCACTGAAAAAATAACCATGGTATCTCATATGAAAATATGTATCAGTTTCTTTTTTTTCTTCTTAGAATGTTCTTCTAAGCATTTTCCACATTCAGGATTGACCAATATTATTAAAATTTGATTAATTTGACCTTTGGTCTTGAAATTTGACCTTGACATTGCACCACTCGAGAGTTGCATAAAGTTTGAAAGTTGTGGCCAAGAATAAGGTTTCAGACAGACTAACAAATAAACAATCAGATAAAGAAACAGACCAGATAAAACCAGTATGCTAAATTTAAACAAGAGCTGTCCGCAGACAGCGCGCTCCATTTTCTTTAGTGCTGGATAGTGTAGTGGAAGTCTAAGTCAGAAAGGGGAGATAACTATAGCAAAATTAATTTTAGCGTTACCTGCCCTTGTGAAATGGATCCCCCTTGTAATAGTTATAATGTATACCAAAGTTGAACCAAATATCTTGGACAGTTTCTGAGACATAGACCTGAACATAAAACTTAACCAACAATGAAAAATCTAAAGTCGAAAAAGGGGCATAACTATGGCAAAATTAATTTTAGGGTTACCTACCCTTGTGAAATGGGTTCCCCTTGTGATAGTAAACATACATACCAAATATGAACCAAATATCTTTGATGGTTTCTGAGAAATGGGACCTTAACAAAAAGGTTAACCAACGCCGACGCTGACGCCAGGGTCATGACAATAGCTCCACTTTTTAATGAAGTAAAGTAAAATAAAAATTAAAGTTTTTGCACGCCGACAATGAAGAGTACGCCCCAGCGATCACAATAGCTCAACTTTTCTTCGAAACAGACAAGCTAAAAATGTTAAGGAAATTTCTTCATATGTTGTCAGACACACTAAGAAAATGAAAACAAATCAATTAAAACAAATCATCAACTTTAACTATTCAGTGAGTTAATTGTACATGTACTCTTTTCTTGTACAGCCTTTAAAAAACAAATTTCACTTCTGGAGAAACAGAAGGTCAAATAAACCAAGAAAGCATTGTAAGGTTCAACATGTAAAACTAAATATTATCTCAGATCATCCATGATCCAGTAAATAAACCAAGAAAGCATTGTAAGGTTCAACATGTAAAACTAAATATTATCTCAGATCATCCATGATTCATTAACCCTTTACTCCATAAACAGGCCTTTCTTCACCTTTGCAAACAGAGTAGACCCAGATTAGACGGCTCCTATAGGAGCTTTCTGATCAGGGTATCCTGTTTGTTTATAATATAGATATGATTCTACACTTTCTGCTTTGGGCAAAACATTCCAGTGCCCATGTGCTATTATAACAATTAATGTAATTAATATTCATGATGTCATTATTTCTTGGATAAATATTCATGGAGTAACGGGTTAAAGATCATACACTAATTTTAGCACCATTAGATGAGTTGGACTACCACAACGCTCCCGCTGGCAATGATTTCTTTTAGAAGTAATGAATTGGATACATTATATAACATTGTATGATAAATGTTATTGTGAATTTTAGGCACATAACTCTTTCAAAAATGAATCAAATGGAACATATGACATATGAATAATTACTATTCACTCACAAAATTTCCACTCAATATCTGCAAACACTGCAGAACTCTGTTGAAATCCAGTGGAAAGAAAGTCAAACCTGACCTGTAACTCATTGTTATGCAATCACATAAAAAATTAACTGCATATACGTCAGGATTGAGGAAAAAAACTTGAAAACAAAAGTATGATGGAAGAAAACAGATTTCAAAAACCCAGGGGCATAGCTCTTTATCCCTTTCAGTATAGGGAACGGGCCACTAAATGTCCTTTGCACACAGTGTAGACCCAGATGAGAGGAATCCTAGAGTCATGTTCTTTTAAAAAAATCTCTGAATATTATTGGTAAGCTTGTCCTGTTTGAATTTTGGAATAGTCAATTTGAAAGGTGAGCATTGAACGGGTTAAAAATGTTTTTTAGCAAATTAAACAAGAGGGCCAAGATGGCCCTAAATCGCTCACCTGATTACCATAGATTTAAGATTTTTGCTGGGTAACCAATGGGTAGGGCCAATATTGACATTAGGGCCAATATTTGAACAATGTTGATAGTGGGCCATGAGCAGTGGTTCTACAGACAACAAGATTTTCAAAGATTTAGAATATTGACTTTATCAAGACGATGATTCTGACCGATTTTCTTTCAGTTTTAATTCTTGGAATTGGGATTGTTTTACTGACGATTGGGGAAAATGGACACTTTTGGGCAATGGGAACGGTACCGATAATTTATCGGTACCACCCATATAAGGAAAAAAACAACTGTATTATGTTTCCTGTATTTCTTTGTCAAAAACCATCTTATTGATTGATATCATAAAAATTCAAAGACAAGAGAGCCAAGATGGCCCTTAATCGCTCTGACACCTGATTACCATAGATTTAAATTTTTGCTGGGTAGCCCATGGGTAGGGTCAATATTGACCTTAGGGCCAATATTTGAACAATTTTGATAGTGGATCATGAGCAGTGGTTCTGCAGAACAAGATTTTCAAAGATTTATTATATTGATTTTATCAAGACAATGATTCTGACCAATGAAGATTGGGCTAAAAATGTGCCCTCTAGAGTACTTTTTCTAAGATTTGACCTAGTGACCTACTTTTTATTCCCACCCCACCCATGATCACACTCAACCTTGATATCACCAAGACAAACACTCTGAGCGAGTTTGAGGAAGATTGGGCTAAAAATGTGGCCTCTGGAGTGTAAACAAGATTGTTCTAAGATATGACCCATTGACCTACTTTTTGACCACACGTAACCCACTTTCAAACTTGTCCAAGATTTTATTAGGACAATCATTCTGACCAATTTTCATGAAGATTTGGCTATAAATGTGTTCACAAGGTTTACTTACTATTTGACCTAATGACCTAGTTTTTAACCCCACATAACCCACTTTCAAACTCGTTCGAGATTTTATCAAGACAATCATTATGACAAAGTTTCATGAAGATTGGACAAAAAATGTGACTACTAGTGTTCACAGGGTTTTTATACTGTTTGACCTAATGACCTAGTTTTCAACCCCACTTGACCCACTTTCAAACTCGTCCGATATTTTATCAAGACATTCGTTCTGACCAAGTTTCATGAAGATTGGACAAAAAAAAGTGACCACTAGTGTGTTCACAAGGTTTTTCTACTGTTTGACCTAGTGACCTAGTTCTTAACCCCACTTGACCCACTTTCAAACTCATCCGAGATTTTATCAAGACATTCAATCTGACCAAGTTTCATGAAGATTGGACTAAAATTGTGACCACTAGAGTGTTCACAAGGTTTTGCTACTGTTTGACCTAGTGACCTAGTTTTTTACCCCACGTAACCCACTTTTCAAACTCCTCCGAGATTTTATCAAGACAATCATTCAGACCAAGTTTCATGAAATTTGGGCTACAAATGTGACCTCTAGAGGGTTCACAAGGTTTTCCTACTATTTGACCTAGTGACCTAGTTTTTAACCCAACTTGACAGACTTTCGAACTCGTCCGAGATTTTATCAAGACATTCATTCTGACCAAGTTTCATGACAATTGTACAAAAATTGTGACCACTAGAGTGTTCACAAGCAAATTATTGATGACGCACGACACACGACGCACGACGGATGACGGACATTCAAGTCTCCCAAAAGCTCACCCTAGGCTTTAATATCTGCAAACTATTCAGAAAAAACCTGGGTTGCAGGACAGGATGGACGAAATGACAGAATGACATCCAGGGCCAGTAACATATGTCTCTTGCCATTTTATAGCCAGGCAAAAAATCTGGTTTTCATAGTGTAAGCCTTATTCTGATCTGTATAAGCTTGAAAGTTTACATATTTTATCTCTGTCCAATACAAGGGAAGCGGAATGGGTTGTCACTGAACAGAGGTTCAGATAAAGGTGCATACCCAAATATCAAAATTGTGATTTCTCCACAAAACCCTACACTGTGACCACTCTTTAGAATTGTCTCGAAGGGTTTAGTGGAGAAATAAAGGAGCTATTGTTGAAAATGTTTTAATTTACACATCTTATCTGGAACTCTGACTGAACTATCTCACCTGATATCTTCTGTGCTCAGAGCAACTATGTTAATAATGAAGTTATCCTTAACAATTATGCCACGGATACTCTTCCAGTCAGGCATGGTCTCCCCAAGTAAGAGGCAGATTGCCTCAAGGGCGGTCTTTACTGCCTGTGGTGGGTTCGACATTGAACGGATCTCTACCAAATCTTTCTTCTTTATAGATTTGACAGCTGAAGGCAATATACACTCTCAAATAGAATTGCAAGTCAAATGTACACTGAATGCAGACAAAATTTGAAGCCAGATACACATTTCCTCACACACTTTCTTCAATTTAAATTTTTCAAAATTTTCAAAAAATTCACTAGATCAAAAAAAGACACTGAGTTTGATGCCAAGTGACAGCATAATAGCTGAATCTTAAGTCTTTGACGCTTCTATTATGCTTTTTTGACAAAAATCAAAACCTCTTACTTCTAAAGGTGTCATTTCTCCACCAAACCCTACATTGTGACTACTCTTTAGAATCGTCTCAAAGAGATGATTCTAAAGAGTGGTCACAACATAGGGTTTGGTGGAGAAATAAAAGTTATTCTTGACAATGTTGTAATTTATGCATCTTATCTGGACCTCTGAATCAACATCAGTTTTGTCAATTGGCCCAACATGTTAATGGTATTGTTTTCTATTTTGAAATAGAAATTTTCTTATAAATACTTTGAAATTAGACATGTGATACTATATGAGTGTATGAATATGGAATATGTAGCCAACTTCAAAGAAACACACAAAACTTCAAAAAACACGTCTTTTGCTGTAAGACTTACGTAATATCATCAGCAGTAAAATTGACTATACTGGAGATGAAGTTATCTCTCATAATAATGGAGCGCAAGGCCTTCCAGTCCACATCAGGCTCTCCGAGCAGTATGCAGATGCCCTCTAGAGAGAGTTTCACCAGGGGCGGAGGGTTGGGCAGGGCTCGGATTTCCGCAAGGTGCTGCTTCTTAATGGATTTCACAGCTATGGAACAGAGTTGCCAGAAAAAGTGTGCAAATAAATATATGCATGCAGAGGTCAAAAGTAAGCAGGACACCAAGGGTAATAAGACTTCAGACACCACTGAGCTCCAGATAAGATGCGTAAATTAAAACATTTTCAAGAAAACCCTATACTCTATACTGTGACCCCTCTTTGGAATCATCTCGAAGAGACAATTCTAAAGAGTGGTCACAGTATAGGGTTAGGTGGAGAAATGATGATTTAGTATTTAAGTATGCATCTTTATCTGTAGCTCTGATATGATTATATTTCTTTCACTATTTTTGTATGAACGTGTTATTGATTATATGTGCTTCCAAAGATATTGAAAAATTCCAAATAATATAACAAGTACTGAATTCTTGGCAAATTTCCAGACAAAATAGTATGCTTTTAAAAAATGTGATTAACTTGATTAATTATAACCATGAAGAACCATTATTTAACCCTTACTTCATGAAAATTCATGCAAAAATAATGACATCATGAATATACATTCCAATAATTTTTATACACATTTATCAGATCTACATTATTCCATCAGCAAACAGGGCAGACCCTAACCAGAAGGCTCCAGCAGGAGCCATCTGATTGTGGTCTACTCTGTTTGCATAGGTGATAAAAGGTGTATACAATGTATATAGAGCATGATGTTTCACAGTATATGATACTTGAGTGGTGTCCAAAGTCTTAGAGGTATGAGTCTGATTAATACTGTAGCACAAACAATAACTCATGCTTTTAACCCTTTATGCCATGAATATTCAGGGAAGATATAATGACATCATAGAGCATAATGACATCATAAAGCAGAATGACATCATGAAGCTAACTTTTTAAACTGACCAATTAACTACGCAAATTTTGGCATTTTGAGAAACTATAGAATCAGATCTGTATAATTGAATAAGCAAACAGAGTAGACCCTAATCAGATGACTACTAAAGGAGCCATCTGATCAGGGTCTACTCTGTTTGCAACAGAGTTAAAATGCATATTCATGGAGTAATGGGTTAACAATAGACACCAGATTCTATTATGCACTGAAGACCAATGAAGTTTTGTACACTCTTACAAGTGCCAATATTAACCAGACTGTAAATATTGGAGAATATAAATCTCTGTCAGGAAATGGCATAATAAAATATTACAATATGAGCCAAGCTATACCAGGGGATGCTTTTGTATTATTCAGCAGGATGTTTGGAACACATCTAGTATAGCGGACCCAAATTTTTTACCGCAAAATATAATACAATTATGTTAGTTGCGGTAAACATACGATGACGTAACCAATGACGTCAGAATATTTGCAAATGGCAGGATGTTGCTGCTCTGTCGGGGGCTATCGCCCCCGAACCCCCTGCTTCATTAACTTTTGCCCATACAGAAAAAATCAAAGCAACTTAAAGAAATATGATGAAACATTTCCCTGCTTGAAATCCGTTTCTTCAAAGAATTATAACCGCCAGTTATTGTACAAGAGTCGCCGCAGTGACCCTAGGTAAACATAGAGCAATGACACAAAATGGCTTTGCGTTTAGCAACATTATTGGCTCAAAAAGGCTCGCGCTGTGCTTTGTTATGATTCGTTATTTCCGGGGTCCGCTATACTAGATTCTTCCCGGATGTTTACAAACCACGGCTTAACCCTTTAATCCATAGATACGCCTTTTAACAAATTTGCAAACAGAGTAGACCTAGATCAGACAACTCCTGTATGAGCCATTTGATCAGAAACTGCTCTGCTATTTATGGAAGAGTATAGATTTGATTCTACAGTTTTTCTAGGGTAACAACCTTTCTTGGTAAAATGCCATTGTAAATATTAAGCTAATTAATTTTTCACACAAATATTCATGGCGTTATTAAGGGTTAAGAGGCTGTTTTTTGTTTTGTTTTTTTTGTTGTTTTTTCACTAGATCAGAATGATATAACAACTTGTAATCCAGAGCACCATTAGTAAATGTCTCTTGCTAACATGATCATCTTCTCAGAATATAAAGGTAAAGTTGATGAACCACTTCCTTGTTCAACATTCATGCAAGAAATCAGGACTACATGGCCACACACAGCAGTTTTTTTGTATAAGTAGAAACTGGAGCCATATCTATTATAACAGCAAACAGAGCAGATCCTGATCCGACAGCTTTTAGTAAAGAAGAATTTAGATATTTTGGGAGCTTTCTGCATAACTCAACCTGTATTAAGCTGACACCTGTTTTAACCATGTCCCTCAAATAAACACCTGTTCATCCATTTGCAAACAGTTCCCCACTGGTCAGACAGCTCTTACAGGAGTCATCTGATCATCGTGTGCTGTTTGCTTTTGACATGATATAAATCTGATTCTATAGTTTTTCTCAAAGCAAAAAAAATGTTTATAAAAAATTCAGCTAATAAATACATATATTGATGATGTGATTATTTCTTACATGAATATTGAAGAGGGAAAGGTTTAAAGACTAACATTGATACTCATTTGAACATTTGATTTCGGAGTTTTATTGTATATTGTTGCTTAATGGTAGAGTGCATTCAGTAAACAAGGTTATAATTTGTAAGAGGGTTGTGAGAGAATGAATTCTGAATGACAAACAGACCAGACATTGATCAGGAGCTATCTGATCTGGGTCTACACTGTTTGCAAATGCCAGTACAGTTTGGAACAGAAGTGTCTGATCTTGAGAGTGAGTATTTATCATACTGAATGATTGGAAGGTATGTTTGTTATTGTTGTTATTCAACATTCTTAAATATTTCAATAACCCTGCATTAAGCAGCCACCTGTCTTACAGACTAATCCTGCATTAAGCAGCCACCTGTCTTACAGACCGGTTTACAGGGGATTTTACTGTAACTGAATCAGGGTATCAATCAAGTAGCAGGCACTATAAACAGGTATAGGATGGCTCATACAGGAATTCTATAGTACATATACCAGTTCTTTACCCCTCGGAATGCTGAAGTTTCCCAGTAAATTGGTTCACTAATATTTTTCAGTTGAGTCCATTTAGTATGAAAGGGCTATATTTGCTAGAGGACTTCTAAATGACAAACAGTGTAGACCCTGAACAGAATCCTTTTAAATGTCATCTGATCTGGGTCTACATTGTATGCAAATGCCAATTTACTTGTTTTCCATATAGATGGGGGGTTAAACACCAACACCAAACCATAGAAAAACAAAATTCAAAGCTTAACAGCTCACAATAAATCGTTAGCATTGGTAGATATAAACATGTATTTACATATCCTCTTACTGAACACTGATATCAACTGCTAACAGTCATATTTATGTACAATAAAACCTCTCTACTGAGACCACCAAAATGACATGTAAATCTAATTATTGATGGCAGGTGGGAACTTAATGCAGGGCAAATGTTATACAGAAAGCTCTCATGGGAGCTTTCTGCATAACTTTGTCCTGCATTAAGCTACCACCTGCTTCAAATTATACCTGTTTATGAAGTGGTTGCCTAGAGAGGTTCTAATATAATCATATTACCTACGACTAACAGTGCTTTCATTTTCAGACAAAACAATATACATGTATGTATCTGACTATCTGCCAATTCTGTTCAAGAAAGGTTCTAAGTACAAACTGTCTGTTTACACCATCTTGAACTTTTCACTGTAATCAGCCATTGGTACACTGCCATGACCAATACAAATGTTCACTTGCTGAATGGTGCAAAAAGCATCAGAAAACTTTAGCATTTCTTCAGGTCAACAAACTCTTTGCAGTTTAAAAATATTTAAAAACCTAGAACTGTAAGTCAAAGGCTAACAAATACCATCAACAGCTCCTTAGTAATGTAAAAAAGGGCAATAACTCAGTAGTGATTTGATCAAAATGAAATTATAGCGGCCCATGTTACTATGATAGTTAAATATGGCCCAAAGATGCTAAGGAAGTTAAGACAAATTGTGTCTATCAACAGACGGATAGACAGACAGACAGACAGATAGACAGACAGACAGACAGACAGACAGACAGACAGACAGACAGACACTCTGATAAATGTATATTCCCCATAAACTTTGTTGTGTTGAGTATAACAAGTTATGTATGTATGTCATTGAAAACTGTAAACTGAGACCCCTATCCCTTTCTAATAGTTTTCCTTCCAACTCTGAATAGTGCTGAAATGATAGAAATCCTATAATCAGATACTAAAAAGCTTGTATTAAGCAACCACTTACTGATTAAAGGATTAAAAGGAAGGATTCTGAAATTACAGGTGATGTTTATTGCAGGGCATAAGTAATGAAGAAAGCTCTTAAAGAGCTTTCTGTATTACTTCAATCCTGCATGAAGCTACCACCTGCCTTGAAACCAAAGAATTAAACTTTTCTCCAATGATTGCTTCAGACAGGTTTTCCTGTACATTGAATTTGACGACCCAAAGAAAGCTAGGTAGCTGAAAGTTGAAGATAGAGTAAGTGTAAACAGGAATAAGCTTATGGTTTTGATTGAAGTAGGGTTTTCAATGTGTCTGGCTGAAGGGTTGTTGCAGGTCTGTGATACAGGTATTGGAAATCTCCTAATTTTCAAGACATTTCAGTCTGCGAGAAATCTAGCAACAGGTTATTGTCATATCAAAATCTAAAATTGCATATGCTTTAGTTTTAGAGATATAAACAGTTAAACATAAAGAAAATAATCTGAAACAAGAAAAATTTAACATAAATACTTTCATAATTAATACCGATTCTCCCAACAAAATGAAAGTGTATCAATTTCTACTGAAATGTTTTTTTCACTATTAAACAAGCCAAACAAATCACAGCAAATTCAATATGCCTTAGGAGCTATTTTGACAACAAATCCAATCAAAGCAAATACAAACTACATGTATGTGTGTGCAGGGCAAGTGATGAACTTCTCTCTAGCTCCTCATACTGAGTACAGTTTGTGATACAAATTCTTAGATATCAGATAGTTTTCACTTAAATACAAGTATGTCCTCTCATAAAATCTAGGCAAGGTAGGAGATAATTAGTGATTTAATTTTGAAAACAGGTTGGATGAAGATGAGCTTCTTGAAAACTGGTTTTATCTGGATCTGAACCATTTCACACTATGCTCTTGAAAAGAAAGGTAAAATAAAACCTCTGTAAAGCAACCACCCAAGAGAGGCCTAGTTCTGGCCCTTTCCTTCATTAAACACCTTATCAGGCAATTGCGAACAGAGTAGACCTAGATTAGACAGCTCCTATAGCAGCTGTCTGATCAGGGTCTGCTCTGTTTGCTATTGGAATTTGATAGATCTATTTCACTTTTTATCAAAATGACTACAATGTTCCACATTCTATATTTCATTATAACCATTCTGTCCATGAATATTCAGTAGGTATTGAAATTTGGAATAAACTGTATTTAACAGGAAAAGAGTTTAAAAACTGTTTATGCAGAAACCTCTTACAGGAGCTTTATACATTAATTTCATCCTGCATTATGCTATCACCTCCTTATAAAGACACAAATGTCTATTCATTACGTGGTCGCTGTAGCGGGGTTCTACTGTACAGCTTTTGAAAAATAAAAGTCACTGCCAAATTCAATTAGCAAACAGAGCAGACCCTGATCAGATGCTCCTATATGAGCCATCTGATCTGGGTCTACTCTGTTTGCAGATGTGTAAAAACACTTCATATGAGAAAAAAGGGTTAAATTGTTTCTTCATTTCTCTTCAAAAGTGCAGTCAGTATCTCATCTTGATCCAAACGATGTTATGGGTTATGCTAAAGTTATGTCTTGCACACAGCTTATACTATGTGCAGTCCTTTTCATGACAAAAGTCTGTCCAAGACATTTAGAACATTTAACCCTTCCAGTGTTACGGATTAGCTGAATACAGGGTTATGATAAATATACCGCCTTTTCCCATACATAATGCACAACTTTTCAAACAAAGCATTACAATACCACCAGCAAATGAAACAAACAACATAAAACTCAAAATGTTGCACTCCTCCCATCCATAGCTTTGTTTGAAATGCATTTCAAAAGAGCCTGTTTCTAGATTACTAATTTACAACTATAACAGAGGGTGGTATGTATTGTAATTTTTAAGCAGAATATCTTGTGGTAATTTTTAATAGTTCAAATGCAAATGATGATTCTCTTTGGCTGTTGTTGGATGAAATGGGATTAAAATACATTGATGAAAAGGTCTAACCTAGACAGGGCAAGGGACTTATCAAATTCAACATGTGTATTACATATGTAAACATTCAGATTCTTTCCTGAACATTTATGTAAATTTCTCTATAAGAGTTGTATTATAACCTTTTCCCAATATCACAGCACACTGTCAACATATATTTTAATATAATCAATATGTAAGAAATCTTAAACTACTATGTTTAATGTTAACCCTTTCCTTCATAAACACACCTTTTCATGCATCTGCAAACATAGTAGACCCAGATCAGACAGCTCCTATAGGAGTCGTCTGATCAGGGTCTACTATGTTTGCTAATAGAATTTGATTAAGTTTATAAACCTTCCATATTTCATTATGACTATTTTGGCCATGAATATTCAGTAGGTAATTAAATTTGTAATAACTATAGAACAGGGAAAAGGTTAGTTCTTTCTTTCATATAGACGACTTTTGGCACCTTTGCTAACAAAGTAGCCCCAGATTAGCTCTTGTAGGAGCTGTGGGATGAAGGACTGCTCTGTTTGCTTGCGGAATAATATAGATCTGATTCTGAAGTTTCTGTCACAGTCAAAACTGTCCTTGTCAATGTTTAATTATAAATCTTCAGTCCATGAACATAAATGCAGTAGTAAATTATTATATGAATATTCATGAAGGAAAGGGTTAACAATATGGTGATACATCCACCTAGTACACATATTAACACCTTTCTCCATGAATATTCATGTAAGACATAATGAAACCATGAATATTAATTAGATTAATTGCTACAATAGCACATGGACACATTTTGACCATGGGAGAAACTGTAGATTCCTATCTATATTATGACATAATCAAACAGAGCACTCTGATCAGAGGGCTTCTACAGGAGCAGTCTCATCTGGGTCTACTCTAAACAGAACACTCTGATCAGAGGGCTTCTACAGGAGCAGTCTCATCTGGGTCTACTCTAAACAGAGCACTCCGATCAGAGGGCTTCTACAGGAGCAGTCTCATCTGGGTCTACTCTAAACAGAGCACTCCGATCAGAGGGCTTCTACAGGAGCAGTCTCATCTGGGTCTACTCTAAACAGAACACTCTGATCAGAGGGCTTCTACAGGAGCAGTCTCATCTGGGTCTACTCTAAACAGAACACTCTGATCAGAGGGCTTCTACAGGAGCAGTCTCATCTGGGTCTACTCTAAACAGAACACTCTGATCAGAGGGCTTCTACAGGAGCAGTCTCATCTGGGTCTACTCTAAACAGAGCACTCCGATCAGAGGGCTTCTACAGGAGCAGTCTCATCTGGGTCTACTCTAAACAGAACACTCTGATCAGAGGGCTTCTACAGGAGCAGTCTCATCTGGGTCTACTCTAAACAGAACACTCTGATCAGAGGGCTTCTACAGGAGCAGTCTCATCTGGGTCTACTCTAAACAGAACACTCTGATCAGAGGGCTTCTACAGGAGCAGTCTCATCTGGGTCTACTCTAAACAGAACACTCCGATCAGAGGGCTTCTACAGGAGCAGTCTCATCTGGGTCTACTCTAAACAGAACACTCCGATCAGAGGGCTTCTACAGGAGCAGTCTCATCTGGGTCTACTCTAAACAGAACACTCTGATCAGAGGGCTTCTACAGGAGCAGTCTCATCTGGGTCTACTCTAAACAGAACACTCTGATCAGAGGGCTTCTACAGGAGCAGTCTCATCTGGGTCTACTCTAAACAGAACACTCCGATCAGAGGGCTTCTACAGGAGCAGTCTCATCTGGGTCTACTCTAAACAGAACACTCCGATCAGAGGGCTTCTACAGGAGCAGTCTCATCTGGGTCTACTCTAAACAGAACACTCTGATCAGAGGGCTTCTACAGGAGCAGTCTCATCTGGGTCTACTCTAAACAGAACACTCCGATCAGAGGGCTTCTACAGGAGCAGTCTCATCTGGGTCTACTCTAAACAGAACACTCTGATCAGAGGGCTTCTACAGGAGCAGTCTCATCTGGGTCTACTCTAAACAGAACACTCTGATCAGAGGGCTTCTACAGGAGCAGTCTCATCTGGGTCTACTCTATTTACAAAGGTGTAGAAAGTCGTATTTATGGAGTACAGGGTTAAAGACAAACCCATTTGTTAACCCATTCCCTCATAGGCTATTTTTAGATCCAACCTCTTCAAAAAAATCTTAAATCTAACGAAAAGGAGCATTAACTACAGAAAAGGAAATGTTTTGTAGTTTTTAAATCATTGTGATAAATAGAGCATTTGCTCCTAAGGAGCAATTGCTCTATTCATCACAATGGTTTCATAAAGTAACTTTTACAGCGGCATCAAAAGGCATCAATATGAGGGAATGGGTTAACAGTAAATATTTCTCAATAAGAGAAAGCTCAGAAAACCATGACACTCGGACATGGCAAACAGCATGAACTTGAATCAGCTGTTGCACATTTTAAATTTAACTAGAACTGTAAGCCACAGGCTAACGAATACCCCCCACCTAGCCGCTTGTCAGAACACCTATCATCAATCGTTGAACATATGTACATACAGAAACATGAAGAGATTTATAAAACCCAATTTATGTAATAAAAATGACAAGATGTTCAGCAATAAAGAAAAATGTAATATTCAATCCAAGATCAATCACAAACATAACTAAAGCAACTTTTACCAAATATTGTCAAGTCCAAAAAGGGAGATAAGTCTGTTGTTAAAATTCAAAGAAGTGTTATGGCTGCTGCCAGACAATGTCATCCAATAAGTTCAAGCAGCTTTGTTTATTTTTGTGAAGTGTCAACTCCAAAGTTCTAACAAATAGGTACCTTTTCAGAAAAACCTTAAGTTCAAGGACCATAACTCTGTGAAAAATTATTCAACCAGACCGATATTCAAACTTAAGCTGCAACTCATCTAGATTTAGATTTATGTCAAATATAAAGTTAATATCTCCAAGCACTTCCAAAGAAACACCGGAAAATTGAAAATTCGATAATAAAAAATTAAGTTCAAGGGCCATAACTCTGGCAAAAATTATTAAACCAGACTGAGATTGGGAATAAAGCTGTAAATCATCTATATTTAGCTTTATGCCAAAAATAAAGTTAAAATCTCCAACCACTTCCAAAAAAGTCTGGAAAATTCAAAATTTGAAGAAAAAAATTGAAGTTCAAGGGCAATAACTCTGGAAATAATTATTCAACCGGACTGAGATTGGAACATAAGCTGTAACTTATCTAGATTTAGCTTTGTACTGAATATAGAGTTGATATCTCCAGTCACTTCCATTAAAAGTCCAGAAAACCGAAAAACATTGGTAGGGGGACTAAAAGGGGGAGATAACTCCTGAAGTAATGGTCCGATCATAATGAAAATATGCGGTGCACAGGTTTATATGGTCATATGGCTATACATGAAGTTTCAACAAAATTGAAGCAAAACTGTAGAAGAAGAAGGCCGGACAAAATTGTGTCCACGGACGGACAGACGGACGTACTAACAAATGGGTAGTTGTGTGACTTTTTCCTTTGATCTTTTCTTGTGTGACTAGTCCCACAAGAAAAACTATTTTTGGCTCTAACTTTGGAAAAGAATGATCTGGAAGCTAACCCTAACCCTAACCCTATGTCCCACATCTGGCCAGGTTAATGTCACAAGAAATGGCCAGGTTAATGTCACAAGAGATGGCCAGGTTAATGATTTTACTTGTGGGACTAGTTAGAAAAAGTCACACAACTACCCTTTGGTGAGTGCGGACAGACAGACGGACGGACAGACAGACAGACAGACAGACGGACAACCTGATTCCAGTATACCCCCCCCCCAAACTTCGTTGTGGGGGGTATAAAAACAGTGCAAAGAACGGACATTGTATTTTTTGTCAGGGCCTAGTGCCCTTTTTGTATTTTTTGTCAGGGCCTAGTGCCCTTTTTTCTCCTGACCAGACCCCTACATTTTCCACCTACCATTTTGGGCCTCTATGACAGCGGGCTCTACCTGGGACAGGTCTTGTTTCACAGAGATCTGTTTCTCTGAAATGACGGTAGTCTGCTCACTGAGAGCTTGCTGTATCTCCTGTGATGTCACCTTCTTACGCTCAGCTTCTTGCTGGTCCTTCACCTGTAAACAGAAAGTGAATAAATTGGGTTTCATCGTAATGCATCAAAGTATATGTCACATCCCATCATATCATATAGAAATTTATCTTTACTTCCATTTCATATTAGTAATACAATCAAGACAAACAAGGTACTTAGTGTCTCATCTGGATCCAAACTCATGGTTCATTCAAACTTTCTGGGAAAAAATTCAAGGGTTTTTCAAGGGTTTTTTAAGGCCTTCCAGTTCAAATTTAAGGCCATCGAAATCAAAGCTATACGAATCTCTTATCTAGACTTTATGGGATACAAACTGCACCCATCATGATATGGGTTTGCATTTTCTAACAATAGTAAACTACTTTAATTGCTAAACTGAGTTTACTCTCTCACCATAACTCTTCATAGATTCCAACATCTTACTTGGTGGAAAAGGTGGGTGGGGTAATGTTTAAATCAACAGGAACCATAGACAATGATGTCAGACGAAGTGTCTTATAACATACATATTAGTAATAGGTGCAGATTGCAAGGATGGTACAACGATATGAAGGCTAAGGCAAGCTCGCCCATTTTCCACAAATTCCACTTTGTTGCATTCACACACAGCGCAGCATTTTTGGATCCTTCGAAATCTTTGATCCAAGTTTTAAGCTGAGAGTCATTTAACTACTTTTGATTAAATACATACCTTCCCATTTTTATTTGTTCCTTTTTAGCGCAAAACAAACTGCAGACGAGACTGCATGCGTATACTATAATGTTTAATCCTAATGTACTCACTGAACGCTTGATACTGATGCAGTTTATCATTGACAACAAGCATCTAGATGACAGAGAGAGAGAGAGAGAGTAAACTCAATCGGCAGTGCGGAACAATTTTTACTCTGATATCAACTATTCTTCGGATTCTCATGGGGTTTTTTTTGTTTACTTCTAGCAGACAATCATTCCTAACAAAGATCTCAAAATCACTCGCGAAAATCATTTCTAAGGGTTTTTCAAGGGTTTTCAAGACAACTTAAGGATTGTTCAAGACAAAATACCATTTTCAAGGGTTTTTCAAGACAGACATCAAATTCAAGGATTTTTCAAATCCTGTGCGAACCATGAAACTGCATAGGTAATCACAAATCTGCTGCTGGCATGTAAAGAGCTGAATTATATGTGTAGACAAATACATGTCAAATAAACATCACACAATATTTCAGTCAAGCCCAAGAAATCCTACTTGCTTACCACAGAAAAATTGGACAGCTTAACCCATCAAGAAATATTCTCATTATGAAAACAGAAAATTAACACCTTCTATGCTATAAACTTTTCAAATGCACTATTACAAAATTCAAACACCTTAAACTTATTTTGAATATTCTGGGCTTTTGTGTTTGTTTGTTTGTTTTTTAAAGAAAAGTTAAATATGACAAACAGTGCAGACTTTGATGAGAGGGTTCCTCTAGGAGTGTGTACTCCTCTAGGAGTCCTCTCATCTGGGTCTACACTGTTTGCAAAGGGCATTGGTAACTTGATTCCCTCACTGAATTGGTTAACAAAGGATGAGGACAAAACTTTGCATTCTTCAATCATATTAACCCTTTCCCTGTTCTATGTTTATTCCAAAGTTCAATACAGTCTAATTGCATTAATTCGGATCTCGTTTTCTCGTAATGACGGGATAACTCGTAAGTATTGCAAAGTCCCAGTACACTGCCTATTGTTTTCTATATAAAAATAATGCAATTATAAGGAAATGTAAAACTCAGAAAATTCGAAAATTCGGATGTGTAGACAGGCCCCTACCTTCATTAATCCCATTGTTTATGTGGGATTAACTCGGATCGGTGAGATTGGCAGTGCTTAAGATTGTCGCACGTCTTATTTTTCACACATTTATGTTACAGCGTTCCTGCTCTATTGTTAATTTCTCACCTTTATCGGTGGTTATACAATGTGACACAGATAGTCAACAATAAGCTGTCCATTTTCAGGTTTGAAATTTTGCCGAGAAAACCAGCAACGTGTGTGTACTGTTCAATTTTAAATCACTCATCCTTATGAGTTTCCTAATGTGAAACTAGGTGTAAGAAATATTTGACCGATCTGAATTACAACAAAAGTAAGAGGAGACTTTTTTTTACTAAATTACGAAAGAAAAAGAATGTACTGCACCAATATTCTACTGACTTTTTGTGTTGCATATTCCTCAATTCAGTGGACAATCATGAGCATGTGTGTAATTCACTTCCAGCATCACATACACAATTATAAACTTGTAGCATGTCCTATGTTTAATTTTATGTATGCAAACAGATTAAATCCGGATGAGAGACCGAGTCAACATTTTTACAATAAATAAAAGCGAATTTGTGAAGTTTTAATAAAGGCATTAGAAGCAGACCGAATTCTTCACATGTGCAAATTTTCATAACAGGCAAAGGGCTACAGGATGTTACTCGAGGTCAGTGAGGGTGTCAACAACCATCAGAAATCACTCGTTGTATTTTTAACCCTCATCATCCAAGTGCGACTGTTGTTCAAAATGCACACAGCTTTTAACAATCATTCACCAGGGTTGTGGGAATTTGGGCAATATTTCAAAATATATGAGCAGATGATTTTTGTGTGTGTCAGCATTGTAAGTGTTAAGAAACTGAAATGAAAAAGGAGTCTAATGTCGTATTTGTTCCAGATAAGTGCAGGTAAGGTTTGACTAGTACTATTTCATGCAGTTGCACCCTAACACTGTACATTGAGTATTTTTTATGATACATCGAAAATTACGATAGGCAAGTCATAGCCGACCTGTGAGATGAAAATACAATTACTCGGAACATCCGATAATTCGGATTTTATATGCGGTTCGATATTTATATGAGTTATCGCAATTAGACTGTACTTACTGAACATTCATGGACAAAATAGTTACAATAAAGTATGAAAGGTGGGGCATTGTAGCCATTTTAGAAAGTAAAGAAACAGATCTATCAAATTCCATTAGCAAACAGAGCAGACTCCAATAGGAGCCGTTTGATCTGGGTCTACTCTGTTTGCAAATGCACGAAAACATGTTTATATGAGGTAAAGGGTTAACCCCAATTTCAATGTCTTACCATCTGTTTAAGTTTCAGGTTGGCTGCATTATTTTTTTCCTCCAGCTCAATGCGTTTGACAGACAGGGACTTCTGGAGTTCCCCTACTTGCTGGACTGTATCTTGGATCTTCTGCAGACCAATGTTCAAGTGAAGCTGCTGTTCCTCAAGGTCTGACCGCTTCTCCTGGTACAACTTTGCCTGTAAGAAATGACATCATGAATATGAATGACGTGACTTTGTGTAATGCCACATACACACAGGAAAGTTTGGCCATGGCAGAAACTGTAAAATCAGATCTATATTATTCCATAAACAAACAGAGCCGACCTTATCAGATGGCTCCTATATTGGTCTACTTTGTAAAGGCATTCAAAGGTGTATCTATCTATGGAGTAAAGGGTTAAGAAATATATGACAACTATTTCTAATCCAAATATTATTTTGTTGGTATTTAAAGATATCAACTCTCTTAAACTTTTAATTAAGTGCTAGCAATATAAGGTTTGGCTGGTGTATAAAAGCCAATCCCTAATATATTTCATTTGAACTGCAAGTATAGATATTCAAAAGAATGGTTGATGACTAAGGATTTTCAAAATTTGTTTCAAAGACGAATCAAACAGTAATGACCTTTTTTAGCAAACATATCTGAAAGTTAAAGCAAAGCAACTTACAAAATGATTGATAAAGTCCAGGTAGTGTCTTGGTGTGACAGCCATGGTTCTTCCTCCACGTTTGGCCAGTCTGGAGTTGGCCTGGTGTAAAGACTGGTGCACAAATACAAAGGCATTGATGACTGCATCCCTGTGTGAGGGTGGCCTTGGTAGAGCTGGGTAAACCAAGGGGAAGTCATCTGGGGGGATGTACTGCAACAAAACATCAGACAATATCATGAGTGAAATAAATACGGATTCCAATCGATCCATTCATCCACTCTGTGAGACATTGGAGCTGGGAGGGGAGTGAATGTCAGTGTTGTGTCAATGTTCAATGATCTATTAGTACAGCTACTAAATATCTGAAGTATGCATTTATCAGAGTTGTAATGGTAGCTTGAAACTAAATGCAGTATTAAAGAAAAACAATATTACAGGAACACCAATAAAACTATTTAATAAACTGGTGCTTATGCAATTTTCCAAACTTACATGTCCTTTCTCCAGGTCCACCTTGCACGTGAACTCCTTGCCCACTTGGTAGAGGGCTCCAGTTGACCAGTCTCCAAACCAGTTCAATACACATCTATAAATAAAACAGTCAAACCCTGTATAAATGTTGTCCAGCATATAAATGCCTTTTCACGCATTGCAAACAGAAAAGACCCAGATCAGATGGCTCCTATAGGTTTGCTGTTTGCCTATTACAAGATATAGATCTGATTCTAGAGTTTCTACAAAACATCATGTGCACATATACCATTATAAAAATTGATTTAATAAATATTCATGAGGTCACTATTTCTAACATGAATATTCAACGGGGAAAAGTTTAAGATACTATCTGCCTTTAAGTTTGGGTGATAATAAGATTTCTAGGCTTGACATATTAGCAGCCTGGTCACATCAAATATTTCCAGTATATGTATGTGCTCATGTCTGACATCTACTACCCTACTTCTTTTCTTCAGAATGACAGAAGAGATTTAAGATATTTGTATCTCTGAATACCCTGCAATCACAATATTAAAAATAAAACATAGCAAATTTTCCATCAAATTAAGAAAAACAAATTTCAACTAAACAATTTTTCAGCATTTCAGTCCAGTATTTGTTTACTAAATTTATTAAAGTGTTGATAATAATACACATAGTCCATATTTTCACAAGACACATTCAAGGCCATTTTAACCATTTCCCTCATGTAAATATTTATTTAGGAATTTATTGCAGCACGAGTATCCATGGACAAACTTTTTGTAATTAAACACCAACAAGGGAAGTTTTGGCTGTAACGGAAACTTCAGAATTATACATATATTTTTCCATATTAAAGCAAGATAGCAGACCCTGATCAGACAATTCCAACAGGAGCTGTCTGATCTGGGTCTACTCTGTTTGCAAATTGTGCCAAAAGTAATCTTTATGAGGGAATGGTATAAAAAAAAGAAGCCTGTATACATATAAACCACCATAAAGGAATTAGGATGAAAGATTATGCCAAAATATGACATTAAAATACCTAGGCATTTATCAAACCAAGAATCTGTCAAAAGAGCCACATATCTTGCGACTACAGACACTAAGAAACTTAGATGTCTAACCTGTTGAAGAGAGCAGGAGATGTGGATGCTCTGTCCTTCAGTCCCTCTGCCGATGGATTCATAGTGAACACAACATGCAAGTTCCTCATTACCTGTAAATGGAAAGGGGAACATTCTTTATATCCAAACTAGAACTACCACTAAAGGTGATGAATACCCCCTCTAGCACATTTGACACAGAGATGGGGGTTCTAGAAATAAATCACTACAATATCTGCTGCAGTTTAGAAAAAAACTCGGGAAAACCTGAAATTTCCTAAAAAATTCTAAGTCAAAATGCTAATTCCGTTAAAAATCAATGTAGTGTAACAAAATTCAAACTTGATCTGTAACTCATTATTATAAAGCTACATACCAAATATCACATCAATATCTGCAAGGGTTTAGAAAAAAACTCCGGTAAACCTGAATTTCCGGAAAATTTCTAAGTAAAATCACTGTATTTCCATGAAAAATCAATGAAGCGTAACAAAATTCAAACTTGATCTGAAATTCATTATTATAAAGCCACATACCACATATCACTTCAATATCTGTAAAGGTTTAGAAAAAAACTCCGGAAAACTGAAAAATAACAAAGGGCAATAACTCCAAAAATACTGAAGAAAGAGTAACAAACCTTATGCATTGCACTTGCGGTCAATGTGATCTATCTATATATGAAAAATTTAACACTTTCTTTACAGATATTTTCAAAACATTCCCGGATCCTCCAGAAACTTTAAATGATGATAGTAGGGATCTGATTAATAATTTTGTCATAAGCAAAACTGGGGGACAGGGTACATTTCTTATACCACTAGTAACAAAATATTTTATTTTAAGTCAGCTACAATCACTGGATGAGTCAAAATCAACAGGGCTAGATGGCATTGGACCAAGAATATTGAAATTAAGTTGTCAGACTATAGCTTCGCCACTAACAAAGATATTTAATTTTGTCAGACTATAGCTTCGCCACTAACAAAGATATTTAATTTAAGTATTAAAAAGAGTAAATTTCCAGGTAAATTTAAACTTGCAAAAGTAACTCCAATACATAAGAAAGGATCTAAATCTGATAAAAATAACTACCGTCCTATCTCTATCTTGCCAATCATATCGAAGCTCCTTGAATGACATGTAGCAATCACCATAAAACAGTATCTTGAGGAAAATGAGCTTTTATACACAATGCAATCTGGGTTTAGAGAGAATCATTCCTGTGAGACAGCTTTATTAAAGTTTAACAGCTATAATTGATGAATGGCTCAGTGCAGTCAATGACAAATTAGTTGTTGGAACAGTATTTTTGGATTTAACAAAGGCTTTTGATTTGGTTAATCACTCACTACTCCTAAAAAAGGTGGAACTTTACAAATTCAGTTCATCATCTGTACAGTGGTTCTCATCCTATCTGACTGATCATTCGCAGAAAGTATGTGTCTCAGGCTCAAACTATCGCAGCTGGTGTTCCTCAAGGCTCTATACTAGGGCCATTACTTTTTATCGTTTACATCAATGATCTTCCACTTCATACAGAAACTGCATCGGTTAACATGTTTGCCGACGACACGACTGTGTCTTGCTTTGATAAGACAATCTCAAGTGTGCATAATAATTTGCATTCTGAAATCAATAACATCGACACATGGTGTGGCCAAAATTGCATGGTACCCAATGCAGATAAAACTAAAGCAATGTACATATCCCATTCAAGCAATAAGACTATAAACAGCCACACAAATGCCAACTTTTTTCAACTTCAAGGTAAAACAATTTCATAGTGCAAGTCAGAAAAACTTCTAGGTGTTAATGTTGACCAGAACCTTAACTGGAAAGACAACGCAGAACAAGTTCTAAAGAAATGTAACACTTATCTATATCTTCTCCTAAGGATTAGAGCTTTTTTAAATTTGCATTCCCGGAAACTCTTTTTCAATGCATACATATTGCCGCATCTGGACTACTGCTGCACTATATGGGGTAACTGCAGTAATGTACTGTTAGATGACTTTTTAAAATTCCAGAAGAGAGCGGCCAGAATAATCCTTGATAAAACGTTTGACACACCATTTACCATCTATTTACTGAACTAAGGTGGATGACATTTTTTGACAGGATAGAATACAGAAAAGCAATTCTTGTATACAAATCTACAAATAATGTCTGTCCAGAAGTTTACTTATCGGGATGTGAACAGTCTTCACTCATTGAGATCTGGAGAGAACAGAGAGCTAAAAGTTCCGAAACCTAATCTTGAATTTTTTCGGAAATCTCTGTCATATTCGGTCCCAGTTATCTGGAATAGAATTCCCAAATCTATATGCTCCGCAGACACCTTGAAACAATTTAAAACATCTTATCTTAGGTGGAAGTACTCTGGCAGTCATAATGCAGTGTTTGAATGATGGACATTATACCTTGATGATTTCATTGCCTATGTTCAGATGTACATTTCTGTTTGTATGTACATGTATATGCATGTGATATGTATACAGTTGACTCTCATTATCTTAAGTCGGATATCTCAGCTTTAACCTTAGTAAAGCGTCTTCATTAAAAATATGAAAAGTCAAACTTAGTTGTCCCGAATTAATGTCTGGTCCCAGCGACTTCGACATAATGAGATTCAACTGTATATGTAATATGTATATTGAATCATAATTTACATTGTACACCATACTGACCCTTGTAACCCTAAAAGTAAATGTCAACATTTTATTTTGTACAGTTCCAAATTATACTTTCATTACGAGTTAAGCTTACATCAAAATCAGGTCTCCTTAACAGTCCAACCTGATCTTGATATAAATTTATTTGCATTAGTAGTACTTTCTTAAGTCTTAACAGGGTCAGCTTGGGTTTTCAATTCTATTTATATGTTTGTATATTAATGTTCTTGTCATGTGGACCATATTGAAAATTGGTCTTGTACCAAATATGTAATCCACTTAAAATAAAGTCATTATTATTATTATATATGAAGTTTGAAGTCAAAAGCTTTTATACTTTGGAAGTTATGATCCAGACAAGCGTGACGGACGGACGGATGGACGGACGGACGGACATGGTGACTCCTGTCTGTATAAACACCCCCTCCCCCCAAAAAAAAAAACTTCGTTTGTGGTGGTATAATAATGAAATGTGAATATCATAGCAAACAAGTTAGGCAGCATACATACTATGTTGTTTTCTTGAAACTCTTCTTTTAACCCTTTCCCTAATATAAATGCCTTTTCACGCATTTGCAAACAGAGTAGACCAAGATCAGACGGCTGCTATAGGAGCCGTCTGATCAGGGTCTGCTCTGTTTGCTAATGGAATTTGATAGATCTGTTTCTTTAGTTTCTAAACTGGATACAATGTTCTACCTTCCATATTTCATTATAACTCTTTTGTGCATGGATATTCAGTATTGAAATTTGGACTAAATATAGAACAGGGAAAGGGTTTAACTAAATTATATGTATTTCACTTTATATAATAGACTATTCTTCAAAAGCTTAACATCAATCACTTTGAACTTGACATTTACACATTTCAAAAACTCTACCTTAACTCCATCAAAGCACACTAGGAGAGACACAAATTTTCACTTTGTATTCTGCCATCAGTACTGCATACACACCTGCTGTGTGAACCATTTGTAGAGTTCCTCTGAGGAGTCCAGCATGGAACCCTCTCTCTGAGAGCCCTCCTTACACTGGGTCATTAGAGTTGTGTACTCATCTCCCTCAAACAGCCCGGGCACCTCCCCATTGGCCAGCAGAGTGTTCATTCGCTCAAGGAAACTGGAGTCGAGCACATTGGACTCATCCATAATGAAAGCAATCTTCTCACTCTGTCAATAACAAGTAATAAATAAGCAACAAGCAATAAGCATGCTGAGCATATTTTTTTGACTGAAAATGTCGTTAATTCAGATCTTAAAGCAGACTCTCTTCCATTTCTTTTCAAAGATTTGATCAAACTGCCAAAAAGATTGGATACTAAATGTGATATTTGCATTTAAAGATGTGATTATTCATATGCATCCTACCTTTTAACAGCCCTTTACAATTCTATTAAGTTTTAAAGTTGAAGTCCATATAACAGAATGCATATATGGCTGAGATTCGATCTAAATGGATGGACAAACAAATGAACATAAGATCATATTACTGTCTCATGTTGCTGGTATACCCGATCCATCCTAATTACCCTATTTCAGATCAAAGAGGTCCTGGATCAGTTTAATCAAGGTCTTCATAATTTGGTACTACATTAGTTAAAAACAAGATGTGTTTGTGAAACACTATGCCCCCTCATATATTTGACCTGTGACCTTGAAGGATGACCTTGACCTTGACATGTCACCCCTCAAAATGTGCAGCCTCATGAGATACACAAGCATGCCAAATATCAAGTCTCTATCTCTACTGGTCCAAAAGTTATGGCCAATGTTAAAGTCGGTGATTTGACCCATATATTTGACCTCTGACCTTGAAAGATGACCTTGACCTTGACATGTCATCCCTCAAAATGTGCGGCTTTATGAGATACATATGTATGCCAAATATCAAGTCTCTATCTGTACTGGCTCAAAAGTTATGACCAATGTTAAAGTTGCTGACAAACAAACAAACAGACAAACAGACGGGGCAAAAACAATATGCCCCCTGACTATCGTCAATGGGGGCATAAAAATTGTGTGGAATTGACCCTCCAAACATGTATAGAGATTGGGTGTCAGAATTTCAAAATTAAATATGGTATGCAACTTTTTAATAAAACATCAATGGATGCAACTTCATGTCGCTCCTCACCTTGCAGCCTGATCTCCGCAGCACAGTCCTCAGGTCCTCATCAAAGTCTGCCGCAGTGTACTTGTTGTGCACCTTGATCTGGTAAACTGTCAAACCATTCATCCAAGCCACAAACCTTGATAGAGTTGTCTTTCCTGCACCACTGACACCAATGAGCAGGACATGACCCTGTGGCTGACGGAAGATTCTGTCAATACGCAGGACGTGATCCAGAACCTCATCGAACAGCACAAGTGGCACATCAAGCTCCTCCTCGTAGAATACCTAGCATAACATACTTAAGTGAAAAATTATCAAATGAATAACGACACACAGAGAATTATTTTATTGTTTCCAAAAACAAAATAAAAGCAGTAAGTCATTATTGTGTCTACAGGAAACAGATACCCCAAATGCCATATTTGTCACAAACTTGCTACATTGAATTTTTTACATAAGATTTAATCAAGGACCATAAGTCTGGAGTTACTGTTTCCATAGTAAACATTAAACCCACATGCAACATCACATCCAACTAAACATTTGTATGAAGTTTGATTACCCTAGGCCTATTAGTAAAGGAGCAGTACATGCCACAAGACTTTTAGGATAACTGCAAATCTATATGCCCAAACTCCACAGGTGGGAGAAAAGAATTTGATTATAAAAATATACTGCCTGCTTTTGAAAACAAGAGAATCGATAGAATCGATGGATGCTCCCCAACTGCAGACAAATTTTAAGTATCAAGATCAATCTACCTATGAAGTTTCATGTTGATACCTATCATAGTTTTTGTGTTATGTTCCAGACAAATTTTAAGTATGAAAAATAACAAAGGGCAATAACTCCTAAATTATGCAAAAGAGAGTGATGATTCTTGTGCACTGCACTTCTCCTCATCGAGATTGAAGTACCTATGAATTTTCATGTTGATATCTATTACAGTTTTTGTGGTTGTGGTAGGCTCTGGACAAAGTTAGGAAGGACGGACGGACCAAAAAACACCACTTGTGGTTTTTTTCACTTGTGAGCTTATTTTTGTCCAAACCTTAAGAGTTCAAAATAAAAGTTCTGAAAATTGATTGTTATGGGCTTTTCAATTGCGAGCTCTTTTTTGTTCAAGTATTATGAGTTTATTACTTATCCCTGGTTTTGTGGGCCCAGAGAGCCCTTCTGGAGCAAAGCGAAATTGAACACTGCTAACGATACTCCTAACAATATGAAGGTCTAGTGCATACAGAATTATAAATTTATGATAGTTCAATAATTTTTAAAAAAACTCTTAATATTTGGATCATATAGATCTAAGCTCATAAATACTTAGACACCATAAGCTCATAATATATGAACATAGCTTGTCCATAGCGATAGCCAAATGCCGAGTTCATTTATTATGGGCTTATTTTAAACAAGGCTTGTTTAAGCTGGTAAGCCCAAGAACATTCATTTTTGGCATTTTCATTTTCATACTGTGGGCTTAAGCTCACAATAAAATTAAACCCGTAAGCATGTCCTAGACCAAAGATTAAGTCCACAAGTGGCAAATTTCAGAGCGGACGGACAAACGGACGGACGGATGGACAAAGCGGCGACTATTTGCTCCCTCAACACCGTTGTTGGGGAGCATAAAAATGTTTTCACAGCTGAACTCATTTTTTCGTACCTTGAGCCTGGCCTTAGTGTACTCTCTGAGTTCCTCACGGTCCACTGGGGAGTAGTCTTTGGACAGCCAGTTACTATACAGTATAGGCCTGCCTACTGCCTCCTGTCTGTTGATGCCAGGGAAATGCTTCAATGCCACCATGTCAACATTCTCATCAGTCCAACGGCGCTCCTCGTCTTCTATCAGCCTGTGGAGACCCAAATCAAATAACTTTATTTCCATTTCTCTTTCAGACTTATGTTTATTTCGTATTTTAAAAAAAATTATTAGTTACAATCATTTTCAGATCTTATTAAAACTGAACTTTACAATTAAACAAGACAGCACTACTTTCAAAGAGAGGCTTTGTTTATTGAATCAGAAATATAAAACAGAAATTGCTTGGAATTTCTCCGAGTTCAATTCTAAAGATAAAGAATTATTCACTTGAAAACTCTTTCATGTATTGCATATAATAAATTTGTAAGGACAATCAGAAGAATTACTTACTAGGAAAGTTATAGCATTTGGAAACAGCATTAAGCAGTAGCCTCATTATAAGTGATCCAATGAAATTCATTATTAATAATTTTTTGCATGGAAGCTATACCTATCCTGGAAGAGGCGCAGAGCCTCATGAGTCCAAATTCTGACCAGACCTTCCACTGAAAGGGTCTCCAGAGGTCTGAGAGCCTCACAGATACCACGAACCCAGCGGGTCATTTCACGAGGACTGTACACATAATGGGGCTGCATGTCTTGGGTAAACCTTTCCTATGATAACACAAATAAGAAAGTCAGAACAAAATCATCTACCATGACAAAAAAACAAGGTCTAAAACAAAACATCTCACATATTTACTGAAGCAGTTTAATGATTTTATACTGCAAATGATAACGATATCGATAACCTGTGACATCAGATAGAATTCCACCATCGCACTGGTGAGTGGTTCAGCGTAAGGCTTCAAGCTGGGTACCAGTCTCAACATAGCTCTGTTGAAGGTGCCATAGATCTGGGTCAGTGAGATCTTGCCTGGGTAGTCAACATACACAATCGGGACATGACGCAAGAACCTGCAAAAAATGCAAATCACAACTTAAAACATTAACAGATTTCATTATACTCATGTAAAATTAATAAACTTTATCATTCATCTTAATGTGTTGCCTACTGGCAATTTATTTTAATGCTGTGGTGAGGTTGTTCTATGTTAACAGTTTGGGTCCTGATGAGACACAAAGTAATTCAGCATCTCATAAGGATTCTAACTCTTAAACATTCCCTCTGCATTTTTTAAGAGAATCAGATGAAAAGTTTACTTTGAGAAATGTTGCAGACAATATTTTTAGCCGACAGCTATTACTTCACATTCAAAATAAAAGCAATTATATCTATATTTACATTTTTCACAATTGCTACTAACACTTTCTCAACATTCCACTGGTCATGTCTGGCAGACAGGCTTACCTGTGAGACAGTGGCTTCCTGCCTGGATCTGTAGGTGGGTTACAGGCACCTACAAACTGGATTCTCTCAAACTTTACCCAGGTCTGATCAGCCGTGCGATAAAATCCACCATATTCCAGCATCTGACGTAAGAAGGAAATTACTCTCTGCGTGCCTGCAAAGAAGGTTAGGTAGACCTTGTAACCTCATTTATGCCTGCATTGTAGTAACTTGCAAACAATGCTTTTTTTTTTTTAAATTATGTACTTGGAGAGGTCATTTGCCAAACAAATTTAACATAGGCAGCATATTGTGATCAGGAGCCAATAAGCTTGTTTCTACACTGTTTGTATTTTGACTTTTGGCATAAAAGATATTGCTACAAAAGTTGAAAACATCAGAACCTTTTCCTTCATGAATATTCATGTACGAAATAATGACATCATGAATAGTATTATTTTTTATAATGTCTCATGAATACAGGAAATTTTGGCCATGGAAGAAACTGCAGTCAGATATATATTATTTTAAAAGCAAACACAGCACACCCTTATCAGACGGCTCCTACATGACTCGCTTTGCAAAGGTGTAGAAAGATATAACTATGGAGTAAAGGGTTAACCCTTTCCCTCATACAAACGTGTTTTCACGCATTTGCAAACAGAGTAGACCCAAATCAGACAGCTCCTAGAGGACCTCTGATCAGGGTCTGCTCTGTTTGCTAATAGAAGTTGATAGATCTGGTTCTTTCATTTCTAAAATGGCTACAATATTCAACCTTCCTTATTTCATTATAACAATTTTGTCCATGAATATTCAGTAGGTATTGAAATTTGAAACAAACATAGAACAGGCAAAAGGGTTAATTACATATCAGCATTTCTGCCTAAGAGGAAAAGCAAAAATAACAACATATTGTATGTTCTTCCACTGTTAAATTATAATTACTTTATGCTGTCATTAAATAATGTAATAACATCTTTCTAGGAAGGTATAACTCCTGCAACATGAGACAAAACAGGTTGGTTTCTCACAAATTTATAAAGCAAAAGAACCAACACATTATTATGCTGTAGAAACATCATGCCCAAGGTATCCACACCTGACAACTGGCCAACTCACCATAAGTGTCCATGTTTGGCAGGTTGATTTCATCACAGAACAGTACTAGCCATTTGTTCAGTTGTACTGGGGACAGAATAACACCATTGGGTGTCCTCTTGTATTCACAGTAGTGGTCAAAGGTCTTCAGTAACAGCTCTGGTGTAGTAGCACTGGAGAAATTGAGGCCCACAACCTACAATATAATATGTAAGAATTAAAATAACACAGTAACACTCAAAGGAATAAACATCTCTTGAAAACACAGACCACACTTAACCCATTCCCTCATATTGATACCTTTTGATGCCTCTGTAAAACTCTCTTTTTGAAACCTTCGTCATAAATAGAGCATTTGCTCCTATGGAGCAAATGCTCTATTTTTCACAATGGTTTCAACACTACACAATTCAAAACTTTTCCTTTTTTCTAGTAAATGCTCTTTTTCAGTAGATTTATTCTCAACACTACACAATTCAAAACTTTTCCTTTTTTCTAGTAAATGCTCTTTTTCAGTAGATTTATTCAAAGAGGTTAAGTCTAAAAATAGCAGGGAATGGGTTAAGTCTCCCTGTATCAAAGTCACTGTGAAATTGTTAAAATATGCAGAGTTTATGAAAAGTAAGAAGTATATCAAGGAACATATGTGATTAAAACAAGCATGCCACTTGATGACATGGATATTCGGACAAACGGATCGACAATGGGAGAAATCCTCCCTAAACACTAACCTATTTATGTCACAAGGCACAACAAGAGTGTTCAGAGGCTCGCAGCTGACTCAAAAACTGTTAATATGCTGGAGTGAAATCAGAACAAATGGGAATAACTCAAAAAGTATCGCATGCAGATTGATGGACCTTAGTTACATCAATGGTCCTCAATGAGAGGAAGACACATGTGAAATTTGAAAGCTCTATAATGATAATTTTAGAAATGACAGCCAAAAATAGAAAGTGTGCAGAGAGACAGACGACGGAAAAGTGATCTCTAAGTGACACACTGCCTCTCGGCAGGTGACACAAAAAATGAAACTGAGAAAATATTTTTATGGGGTGAGCACCCAATATGAATGTAAGCACAAATATTTTTATACATATATTTCTCATTTATCAGAAGAGTACTATTAATATCATACAGATAATCAGATTCATACATTTTCATATTCTTGAAGCTTATTTGAACATTTCAGCTTGTTTCTTTAGAATTTACTCATTCATATCAATATTTAATATCTTTGAAATTGAGTGTATTTATGATATATTCATAAATATACTAACCTCCATGTCTGGCAGTGATCTGAGGGCACTGAACAGTGTCATTGTCTTGCCGGAGCCTGGGGGCCCACACAGTACCAAAGGCTTATGCTCGGCCAACCAGGTAAAAAGAAGGTTCTCATGGCGCACAGTGTCGACAGTTGGGATAACCACATCAGGGGAGGCAACCTTATGGGTCTCTACTTCCACCTGGGGCACTCTGGTCTGCCATGGCTGCCACTCACCAGAAATAGCCACCTGTACACCAAGTGTCAGAGTTATCAGAAGTAGCACAAGCAGATATCCATACTCATCTATTTAACCAAACATCTTTCAGAGGGACAGAACTGTGTCAATATGCCACACAGGTTTATAGAAACATGTTTCAGAGGGACAGAACTGTGTCAATATGCCACACAGGTTTATACACACAGATTGTAGCATTTGAGGTGGTGAACACGACAATCCAATTTAACTGAACTTTTGTGTTGGTCTTAAGTCATGACCAGCATTAAAATTTGGTATGATAAAGGCAACACACTGAAATATCACTATTTTGGTCGAGAAGATCAATCTCTTATCTACCAGAAGTTATTCTTGAAAATGTTTTAACCATTAACCCTTTCCCTGTTCTATGTTTATTCCAAATATCAATACCTACTGAATATCCATAGAGAAAATAATTATAAAGAAATATGGAAGGTGGAACATTGTAGCCATTTTAGAAAACAGAGCAGACCCTGATCAGATGGCTGCTACAGGACCCATTTGATCTGGGTCTACTCTGTTTGCGAAGGTGTAAAAAGGCATTTAAATGAAGGAAAGGGTTAATTTACGCATCTTATCTGGACCTCTGTATCTACAGCACTGATAGCATTATCACTGATAACACCAAGACAATTTAACAATACCTCTATTTACTTTCTCTGATTTCTAACTTTCAAAATACTGGGTATGAGTTGTTGAGCATTGGAAAATATTGTAGATTCAAGTCCAGCAACAACTCTAATACAACCCAAATGGAATATATGATGGTTTATGCTATAAGAACCTGTTGGTATGTTTACACTTTGAGTTAACTTCTACAACAAATTGAAACTAGAAAACTCACTCAGTCAAAGACGGCCCTGTAACCAAGGGAAGATAACTCTAGACTAGTGATCTGATTCAACCCAAAAACTATAGGCGTCTTCCTCTGATGATACTAAACATATGCCCTTAATATTAAACCAATATGTGAAGTACTGTTTAAGTTATCACGTCACATCAAAAGTGTTGACGGACGGACAGACTGTGATTCCTAAAGGGCCCCTGCATTTTCAATGCAAGGCCCTAATAAATTGGTGTGCGGTAAAAATGCCACAGGTAAAAATGCCTTAGGTAAATATGCCATCGGTAAAAATGCTACAGTTAAAAAAAAAAAATAATAACAAATATTTTTTAATTTATAAAAGGAAAAAATATATAATTTCATTATCAATTTTGGTATATTTATTTTAAATAATTGTATGAAAAATCTTTTTTTTATTTTTGACTCAGACAAAATTTCCGAATATTTGTTATTAAATAATGTTTTATATACCTCTGAAAAAAAATTAATAACAAATATGTTTAAATTTATAAAAGGAAAACTGTATAATTTGAAAAAATATGTTGTAATATCATTTCATTATCAATTTTGGTCCATTTTTTTTTTTTAAATAATTGTATGAAAAATCTTTTTTTTTATTTTGGACTCAGACAAAATTTCCAAGTATTTGTTATCAAATAATGTTTTTATATACCTCTGAAATTTTTTAATAACAAATATTTTTAAATTTTTATAAAGAAAACTGTATAATTTGAAAAAATATGTTGTACTATCATTTCATAATCAATTGATTATGAAATGATATTATAACATATTTTTTCAAATTATACAGTTTTCCTTTTATAAATTTAAAAATATGTTTTTTGTTTTTTTTTAACTGTGGCATTTTTACCTAAGGGCTGTTCCAGGAAAAAAGGCCTTGAGGTGTAGGAACGTCGATGAATTAAAATTTTGTGGGTGGGGGATGATAAAGAGTTAAATTTGTGTTGGTGGGGGCGATTTTTTCAATTGTAATTGTGTTGTATTGGGGGTTATTACATATTTCAATTGGGGGGGGGGGGGGGGGGGGCATTAAATACGGTAATTCAATCAGTATTCTGACAGAAACTTTGGGCACAAGATACAACAAAGTATCATGCAGATTCACTTATACATTCAGGACCTACCAGACATTCGTTTGGTCTGACAGAATTGTATACAGACAACAGAAGTAAAGTAAAATAAAACAGTTCAGCAGGAAATGCCACACAAAAATAAAACGGTCCGGCTAAAGCACAATACTAAACCCTTGTGTACACACAGTGGGTTACCCAGAGATTAGATCGGCGAAAATTTTAAAGACATAGGGGCACTGATTTTGAAAACGTTTCATCGATTCTATATCTAAATGAGACTGTCTGATCAAGATTAGTGTATTTTAATTAGATTTAAATCTAAAGGAGACTATTTCCACTGCATTTCTGGTATCAGTTGTCTCATTGACAGAAAATTCTTCCATATCTTGCACACAGCCAAAATTTTGGTCCTGCTGAGGCTCCTGGAGATTTGGAAACACTGGAACTTTACAATAAATGATTTTTGTCATCGAATTACATATAACAGAATAACAACATATGCTGTCAATATGATTTGCATGCAGAAAACAATTTAGTTGCAAATGCTATATGCATAAAACAGCATATTCATATTTATAGTAAAACTTGTCAAAGTTTGAGGGGTAAAAAAAAACTAGAAAGTACTATTAAACCAGAAATTTCAGTTTTCTTGGTGGTGGGTGGCAAGGTAAATATAAATCTAGTGGCTGTGGGTATCTGACTTATTTTAATTCTCTCGTTTAGGGGGGTAAAAAAATTAAAATTGTGTTGGTGGTACCCCTATTTTTGGCCGGTGTTCCTACCCCCACATGCCTTTTTTCCTGGAACAGCCCTAAGGCATTTTTACCACTTTACCTGTGGCATTTTTACCTAAGGCATTTTTACCTATGGCATATTTACCTAAGGCATTTTTACCTGTGGCATTTTTACCTACATTCTAATAAATCATCCAAAAGAAGCCCCATAATCGGGGCATTGGTTGATCTTACCTCAAAATCTATAATTCTCATGTTGGTGCTTGATGGGAGTGGAATGGTTGTGATACCACGGATAAATTGTCCCATGTCTTCTCTAACCTTCAGTTTGCCATCACCAGACAGAGACCATAGGAGGCTGTGGATCAGATATTTGCTGATGTACGCTTCCAGCTGGTTTTGCTGCAATATCAACACAAGCCTATAAATCCTCTGAAGAAGCATAGAATTTACCACAATTTGTCTCTTGCATACAGTCTTGACCATTGTATAACATGTATGGATGAGAACAGTCACTTTGAATGGAGGAACATACAGAGGCTTGCTATGTATCTTTAACACCTTTCCTCATACTGACACCTTTTCACGCCTCTGCCACTTTCTCAAGGCATTGTGACAAATACGTCATTTGCTCCATAGGAGCAAATCCTCTATTTATAATTTATCACAATGATTTAACACTACAAAATTCCAAAATTTTCTTTTTCTCTAGTAAGAGCTCCTTTTCAGTAGATTTATTCAAAGAAGTTGGGTCTAAAAATAGCCCATTAGGTAATGAGTTTATGTTTACTTCACAAAGCTGTAGACAGAAGGAGTACTGGCCTATCCAAATCTCTTTGTTGTCAGCTAACTCTGTCTATCCAAATCTCTTCTTTGTTCTCAGTTAACTGTATATTTTTGTACTTATCAAAACTGCCTTCAAGAGACAATTCTAATGAGTGCCAACAAGGCAGAGTTTGGCAGAGAAATAGAGACAAAGACGACGGATGCCAATCCTTATCGGTTCTTCAAGAAAATCGATGCTATAACCCTTTACACCATAAATATGCATTTCTACTGCAAACAGAGTAGACCAAGATCAGACGATTATAGGAACCTTCTGCTCAGGGTCTGTTATGCCTTTGAAATACTATAGGTGTGATTCTGTATTTTCTACCATGTCCAAAACTTCCTGTGTTCATGTGCCATTACAAACATGATTATAAGTAATATTTATTACAGTAAAACCTCTCTATAACGACCACTAAATTACATCAAGTAGTTTGTGTTAAAGGCAGGTGGCTGCTTAAAGCAAGGTGAAAGTAAAACAGAACGCTCCTATAGGAGCGTTCTGTTTTACTGTCACCTTGCTTTAAGCAACCACCTGCCCAAAATACCAACTAATGAAAACAATTTAGTGGCCGTTATAGAGAGGTTTTACTGTATATCATTATATCTCACATGAATATTTATTTCTTCCAAAAAACAGATAAGCGAAGACAGATTTCCTACTTTCTCTCCTTATCTATAGCTTTGTACAACATTCATAATTCTGTTGCTTACTGCCATTGGGAAGTCTGGGTGGCTCCCATTGTATGTGAGAATGTTTCTGACTGCTTGGTTCAGCATGGAGAAAAGAGAGTTGAGAGCTCTCAGTCTTGTGAAGTCCATCACGTGATCCAGATCCATGGCATACTCCAGACATCTATTAACTAGGCCGTCTGAGGTTAAGTGGGCACACAGAGTGGCAGCACAATCACGCTGCACCTAAAAAATAGAAACCACATGTTATCGAGTAATAAGCCATACACAACAAAATTCAAACCATTAATCCATTCCCTCATGTTGACACTTTTTGATGCCTCTTTTACAGTCATTTTTTTAAACCATTGTGATAAATAGAGCATTTCATCCATAATAGCAAATAATATTTATCACAATGGTATCAAAACTATACAATTCTATTTTTTTCCTTTTCTCAACTAAGGGCTATTCCAGGAAAATCCCTAGTGGGGTCAGAACGAAAGCCTATTAAAACTAGAGGTTTTTGTCACAAAAACGGATGTCTCCCCTCTAACAAAAACAATATGTAAAGGGAAATCACTAAAAATGTTATGGTCTTGATGAATGATACTTCCCCTCATTATGCGTTTTCCACACTACATTTTTCAAGAAGAAAATGATAACAGCTAATAACTCCAAAAATACTGATACCAGATTTATGGCCCTTGTGCATGACACTTACTTTCATCATGCTCTTTCCAAAAATAAAATGTCATTCCAATAGCATCAGTCGAACAGGAGTTATTGATCGGCCAAAAAATGTAACAAAGGGCAATAACTCCGAAAGTATTGAAGCCAGAATTATGGCCCTTGTTCATGACACTTTCTCTCATCATGCTCTTTCCATGTATGAAGTTTCAATACGATGGCAAGAGCCATGTAGGAGTTATCGTCCGGACAAAAAAGAATTAAACAAATGTACAAGGGGCAATAACTCTAAATTTATTGAAGCTCCAGTTAAGGATCTTATGCATGACTTTTTCTCTTATCATGATCGTTCCATGTATGAAGTTTCACTCCAATGGCATGTGTCACATAGGAGTAATCATCCGGACAAAAATTGTGATTTTTTTTACAAAGGGCAATAACTCCAATATTAGTGAAGCCAGAGTTATGGACCTTGTGCATGACACTTCCTCTCCTTATGATCTTTCCATATATGAAGTTTCAATCCAATGGCATAAGCCATATAGAAGTTATCGTCCGGACAAATTATTTTAATTTTTTTACAAAGGGCAACAACTCCTATAATAGTGAAGCCAGAGTTATGTACCTTCTGCATGACACTTCCTCTCATTATACTCTTTCCATATATGAAGTTTCAATCAACTGGCATCAGGCATATTGATGTTATTGTCCGGACAAAAAATTATATTTTTTACAAAGGGCAATAACTCCAATATTAGTGAAGCCAGAGTTATGGACCTTGTGCATTACACTTCCTCTCATTATGCTCTTTCCATATATGAAGTTTCAATCAACTGGCATCAGGCATATTGAAGTTATCCGGACAAAAAGTGTGACGGACAGACAGACAGACGGACAGACGGACGGACAGACAGACAACTCTCACGAAAACAATATGTCTCCCCCATATAAATATGGGGGGAGACATAATTACCTTGGTGGGGGGTACAAAAGAAATTTTAATTCTGTTGGTGGGGGTGGAAATTTGATTTAAGTTCTATTGGTGGGGGTATTTCAACATCAGGAATTAAAATGAAGGGGTGGTTTTTCAAGTTAAATGCTTCATGAAAGCTGTGTTCTTCCACAATAATGAAAATTAACGGAAAATCTTTTTCTGACACGAACTCCCGCAAAAATTCCGTTCTGTGAATATTATGGAAGCATGCAATTTTTAGGCCTGATCATCTAGACGCTTATCTGATCACACTTCCGTAATGAGTGGCTAATGAAAAAGTACTAAGACACCGGTAGTCTCAACCAATCAATGCTCTTGTTTCTCGATGTAAAAGCCCGGATGAACAAAACAAAATAAATAAACCGTAAATAGACCTATATAACAACCAAAAGACATCGACAAGATTTTTTTTAATAAAACACAGTCCTGGCAGTAGCACAGGTACATGTAGTAAATCTGAGGTCGGCGAAGAGAAACTACTTGCAATAACAGAACCACGGAAGCATATATGATGTGAACAGGACAAATAAAAGACTGTCAGACTAATGCAAAAATGTGGCAATACACTGGGCTGTCATTTGGGTTTGCAAGCCGGCTTGACAAAAAGTAATTGCATAAATGAATAAGAGGGCCAGAATGGCTCTGAAGCGCTCACCAGACAATCAGAGGAGAAGATTTTCAAAGTTTTAACTATATGTTTCTATTGAAAACTAGCCTGCCCTGGGGCTGGGCTAATTTTGACCCAAGAGGCACAATTCATATAACTTTTGTAGAGGACCTGGACATGATGCTATATGCCAACTATGAAAGCTGAGAGCCTTCCAGTTTCAAAGAAGAAGATTTTCAAAGATTTCACTATTTGTTTCTATTGAAAACTGCCCACCCCATGGGGCAGGGCCAATTTTGACCCCAAGGGCCATAATTTATATAACTTTTGTAGAGCACCTGAACATGATGCTCTGTGCCAAATATGAAAGCTGAGAGCCTTCCAGTTTCAGAGAAGAAGATTTTCAAAGATATCACTATTTGTTTCTATTGAAAACTGCCCATCGCTGGGGCGGGGCCAATTTTGACCCCAGGGCGCCATAATTTATAAAACCTTTGTAGAGGACTTGAACATGATGCTATGCGCCAAATATGAAAGCTGAGAGCCTTCCAGTTTCAGAGAAGAAGATTTTCAAAGATTTCACTATTTGTTTCTATTGAAAACTGCCCACCCTGGGGCGGGGCCAATTTTGACCCCAAGGGCCATAATTTATATAACTTTTGTAGAGCACCTGAACGTGATGCTCTGTCCCAAATATAAAAGCTGAGAGCCTTCCAGTTTCAGAGGAGAAGATTTTCAAAGATTTGCCTACTTGTTTCCAATGAAAACTGCCCACCCTGGGGCAGGGCCAATTTTGACCCAAGGGCCATGATTTATATAACTTTTGTAGAGACCTTGAACATGATGCTTTGTGCAAAATATGAAAGCTGAGAGCCTTCCAGTTTCAGAGGAGAAGATTTTCAAAGATTTCACTATTTGTTTCTATTGAAAACTGCCCACCCCTGGGGCTGGGCCAATTTGACCCCAGGGCCATTATTTATATAACTTTTGTAGAGGACCTGAACATGATGCTATGTGCCAAATATGAATGCTCAGAACCTTTTGGTTTCAGAGGAGAAGATTTTCAAAGTTTTACTGTATGTTTCTATTGAAAACGAAGCACCCCTGGGGCAGGGCCAATTTTGACCCCAGGGCCATAATTTATATAACTTTTGTAGAGGACCTAAAGATGATACTATGTGCCAAAGATGAAAGCTGAGAACCCTGTAGATTCAGAGGAGAAGATTTTAAAGGTTCAACTTGTTGACGACGGACGCCAACGGACGACGGACATCAGGCAATCACAAAAGCTCACACTGAGCACTTTGTGCTCTGGTGAGCTAAAAAATATATTTATTTTTTGGGGAGGGGGGGGGGGGGGGGGGGGGGGGGATTTTAATTCTCTAGGTGGGGGTATATTATGAATTTTTATTCTCTTTGTGGTGGGGTAAAAATAATTAAAATTCTATTGGTGGTACCCCTTATTCAGACTTTCGTTCCTACCCCCCTAGGGAGATTTTCCTGGACTAGCCCTTTAATATTAGAAAGTCTGTTTAGAAAAATTAACTATCTAGTTAGCTTTAATGAACATTTTCAGCCTACTTAACCTGTTGCTCCATGAATATTTTTGCAAGAAATAATGACATAAGTAAGATTAATTTCAGTAATGGCACATGAACATTGGAAAATTTGGCCAAGGCAGAAGCTGTAATCAGATCTATTAGCAATTCAAAAGCAAACAGAGCAAACCCTGATCAGATCTGCTTCTATTCTGTTTTCAAAGGCATTAAGAGGCATATTTATGGAGTAAAGGCTTAAAATGTATTGTTCAACAGAACTACACTTACATATCCTGAGTATAACTACATGTCAACTGCTTCAAAGAGAAATATTCTTAAATCTCAAGTCTGAGAAAATGCTGAAAATTTCAGGAAAAAAGGGGCCAGCCATAAACACACTTTATAAGCATACCTGGAGTGATGGTGAGACCACCTCCTCCTCTTTCTCCTGTTGTCCAATCTTGTAAGTGTCTTCCTCTGCATCCTCCAGTGGGATGTTCCTCAACTTTTGCATGTAGTTCTCAAACAGCATCTCAGTGGCCAGAACATCCTCACTAAACCACACCATACCACAGCGACTGACTGTGGCCAATGTGGCATACTTCAGGTCCTGTACTTCAAACATGATACGCACCTGTAAGGCAATAATATTGGAATCAATATTACCGTTGCTGATTTTGTTGCTTAGACTCATACAAACACAATTTTACTGTGCTAGTGTGTTTGTACCCTAATCTTTTAGGGGATTTATTACCAGTTTACATGAGACAACACTGGAAAATATGAAAAACATATAATCAAAAGGATTTTTCTTTTCAAGAGAGTGAAGAATATTAGTTTGTCTGGGAGGTGACTGTAAAAAACTGAATACCTTACTTTGGGAATAATTGGCCGTGGTTAATAATTGGCCTAATACGCCACCAGGTGTGAAAGGGCGAAAATTTAACATACCAAAATATATCCGTGACAAACAAATAACACTTTATCGTCGGCGTTATGTAACTTCTCTATTGTTTTCACACACATTAAATTAACACCTACCCCAAACACTACCGTAATGCGTGGCATACACCAACAGCGATAATGTGCTTGAGCGTTTATCACGCTTTATCACTGTTGTCTTGTATACTTAGTGCATATTTAGTGTGTAATTCAATAATTTGCTCACACACGTCGACACACCACAGAAGCACAATGACGAACCAAAACAAATCTATTTTATATCTTATTTAAACCGAAAGAAAATGATGTTTCATTTCATTTATAATTCTGGTGACCATTCTGGTGGCCATTTGGAGGCACTGTGCAACAAGGAACTTGACACGAAGCGACTTCACTTGGGTCTATAGTTCGAACCATAGATGCCGCTAAATGCTAACAAGAGGGCCAAAATGGCCCTGAAGCGCTCACCAGGCAATCAGAGATTAGGTTTTCAAAGTTTTCACTATATGTTTCTATAGAAAACTAGCCTGCCCTGGGGCGTGGCTAATTTTGACCCAAGCAGCACAATTTATATAACTTTTGTAGAGGACCTGAACATGATGCTATGTGCCAAATATGAAAGCTGAGAACCTTCCAGTTTCAGATGAGAAGATTTTCAGTTTTCACTATATGTTTCTATTGAAAACTGGCTACCCCTGGGGCGGGGCCAATTTTGACCCCAGGGGCATAATTTATATAACTTTTGTAGAGGACCTGAAAATGATGCTATTTGCAAAATATGAAAGCTGAGAACCTTCCAGTTTCAGAGAAGAAGATATTCAAAGATTTCACTATTTGTTTCTATTGAAAACTGCCCACCCCTGGGGAGGGGCCAATTTTTATCCCGGGGCCATAATTTATACAAAATTTGTAGTGGACCTGAACATGATGCTATGCACCAAATATGAAAGCTAAGAACCTTCAAGTTTCAGAGGAGAAGGTTTTCAAAGTTTTCACTATTTGTTTCTATTGAAAACTGCCCACCCCTGGGGCGGGGCCAATTTTGACCCCAGGGCCATAAATTATATAACTTTTGTAGAGGACCTGAACATGATGCTCTGTGCCAAATATGAAAGCTGAGAGCTTTCCAGTTTCAGAGGAGAAGGTTTTCAAAGATTTCACTATTTGTTTCTATTGAAAACTGCCCACCCCTGGGGCGAGGCCAATTTTGACCCCGGGGCCATAATTTATATAACTTTTGTAGAGAACCTGAACATGATGCTATGTGCCAAATATGAAAGCTGAGAACCTTCTGGTTTCAGGAGATGATTTTCAAAGTTTTACTATATGTTTCTATTGAAAACAAGGCACCCCTGGGGAGGGGCCAATTTTGACCCCAGAGCCATAATTTATATAACTTTTGTAGAGGACCTAAAGATGATACTATGTGCCAAAGATAAAAGCTGAGAACCCTGTAGATTCAGAGGAGAAGATTTTTAAAGGTTCAAATTTAACCTTTAACGACGCACGCCGACGGCCGACGGACATCAGGCAATCACAAAAGCTCACCCTGAGCACTTTGTGCTCTGGTGAGCTAAAAATAGAAGTTGCAGACATGCGCAATGAATGTGGCAAGTGAACATGTGAAGCGAAACTATAGTTGAACAAGAGCACCGCGAGACGGGGCAATATACGCCCGAAGGCTGTTCTATTTACACAATGTGTGAACCTTCAGAAGTTGCGCATATGAGGTCTATTAGGGCTAAGGCAATAGCAAGGAGAGTAAAACTGCTTATTGTAATAGTAATCTTTTATTTGTCTTTGGGCCTACTGAAAGCTGAAAAAGGAGCATAGAAATTGCTACCCGAAACTATCAAAGGGCAATAACTCCAGAATGAAAAATGATATGAGAGTTATCTCACTGATATGCACAACTACACATCAATATCTATCATTCCTGAAAGTTTGAAGAAATTATGTTGAAAAATAAAGGAGGAGTTAGTTGCACAAGAAATTGCTACCCGAAACTATCAAAGGGCAATAACTCCAGAATGAAAAATGATATGAGAGTTATCTCACTGATATGCACAACTACACATCAGTATCTATCATTCCTGAAAGTTTGAAGAAATTATGTTGAAAAATAAAGGAGGAGTTAGTTGCACAAGAAATTGCTACCCGAAACTATCAAAGGGCAATAACTCCAGAATGAAAAATGATATGAGAGTTATCTCACTGATATGCACAACTACACATCAGTATCTATCATTCCTGAAAGTTTGAAGAAATTATGTTGAAAAATAAAGGAGGAGTTAGTTGCACAAGAAAAAATTGCTACCCGAAACTATCAAAGGGCAATAACTCCAGAATGAAAAATGATATGAGAGTTATCTCACTGATATGCACAACTACACATCAGTATCTATCATTCCTGAAAGTTTGAAGAAATTATGTTGAAAAATAAAGGAGGAGTTAGTTGCACAAGAAATTGCTAACGGACGGACGGACGGACAGACGGACGGACGACATGCGCCATACCATAATACGTCCCTTCGGGCGTATAAAAATGTAAACAAACAAAAACAACACTATTCTTGATCTTTTTAACAACAAGAATAATATGTAATACATTACCTTATATTACAGAATTGTATATGTGACCGATCTTAAATTTTGTCAAGATCAAAATAACACATAATTTTGAACAATCTCATAATTCTAATCAAAACTTAAGATACCAACTTTCAGTTTATCATTTGTCGCCATCTTGGAACTACAGAAACCAAGCCCTATGGCGTGGTTCGACTATAATTCGGGTGAAAGGTCATATGACGTAACTTTAGTCGCGACTATCGCCGTTCATATCGAACTGTGGTAACTATTGCTCGAACTATAGATCCAAGTGATGTCGCTCAGAGTGTACTCTGACAAATCAATTATAAACGTGGGAATTATAATGTATTGTCACCGGACGTAAGGGCAAAAGTTTGAAAATATGCGGCGGAATATGGGACCCCATTTTGTTTGTATCATATAAAACATGTACACAACTCTTGTCTCTTTCTTTTATTACTGGTTTTTAAGGCATAGAAAATCAAATTGATTGTTTCTAAGTTTTCTAATTTTATTCAAATAGTTTACATTAATATATTCTGAACATGTGACTCAGAAACAAACAAATTATCAGCTTAACTGATTTACCGTATACCAGTACTCATCGTTTTATCCCTGGAATTAGACATGGCCGGAAACAACATCTCCTAAGTACTCCTTGTATTTCTGTTTTAACAATAAAAATTGGAAGACTCAAAATCAACCAACGGTAGAATTATCATTTCCACGTTCGATTCATACATGTGTTTATTTTTGGCCCCTTTAATCCCGGAATGGCGAAAATTATACTGACCAAAATAAAACACTGGCATTTTGAGACAAAGTGGCGAAAATATCACGAAGCCAATTTTCCCAAAGTACGGTACCACACCAAATCCCTTTGTCGTCAAGCCGTAGTACATGTTAACACTTCTTTTGAAAAAGCAGCTAATACTTAGAAGAATAAGTGAAACAAGAGCAATATTATGATGGGGCAGAAAAATTCTATAGGGATGTCCACAAACACAAGTAACTTACATTTGGGGGTATAGCCAGACGCTCTCCATTCGGAAGAGTGAACAGTTTGTTTTCATCCAAGACAGAGTTAAGGTTCTCCACCCACTCTGGGTCAACATCACCATCAAATATGATCCACTGCCTCTTCTGCAACTCCCCTCTCACATTATCTATGATCCTACAAATTAGGTGACACTATAGACAAGTCAAATCTTCCACAGACTTTGGGAGTTGTATATAGATTATGATTCATTCTTTACAGAGATCAACCTCATCAAAAAAGATTTAACCCTTTCCCTCATATAAATGCCTTTCACACATTTGCAAACAGAGTAGACCCAGATCAGATGGCTCCTCTAGGAGTCATCTGATAAGGGTATGCTCTGTTTGTTTTTGACATGATATATAATCTGATTCTACAGTTTTTCGTCAACATAAAAATTATTTTTAACCCTTTCCCTGTTCTATATTTATTACAAATTTCAATACCTACTGAATATTCAGGGACAAAATAGTGATAATGACATATGGAAGGTGAAACGTTGTAGCCATTCTAGAAAGTATAGGAATAGTTCTATCAAATTCCATAAGCAAACAGAGCAGACCCTGATCAGACGGCTCCTATAGGAGCCGTCTGATCTGGGTCTACTCTGTTTGCAGATGCATGAAAACACGTTTATATGAAGGAAAGGGTTAAGCCAATAACAGTAACAAGCGTATCTATTGTGTTTACTCACTTTCTCAGAGTGTGTGTGAACAGACCATCTGTCCATTCTCTGGTATTAGGATCCATGTTACCATACAGAGCTTCCTTGGAGATGGACTGAAAAGGAGAGAGAATATCAAAATTGGAACATTTGAGATTGCTGTCCACTGTCATGTTAATGTGCTTACTTTTAACACAAAATTTATCCTAACATACAAAAGCTGTTCGATCAGGGTCTGCTCTGGATATTCGTTTGTTACAGATCTGATTCTCTACTTTTTCCAATGGCAATAAATTTCATGATTTTATTGAAAGAATTTATTACTAATAAATATTCATGATGGACAGTCTTGCATGAATATTCAACATATAAAGGTTAACCCTTTACTCCGTATATACATCTTTCAATGCCTTTGCAAACAGAGCAGACCCTGATCAGACAGCTACTATAGGAACTGTCTGATCAGGGTCTAATCTGTTTGCTAATGAAATAATATAGATATGATTCTAAAGTTTCTGGCCATGACCAAAAACAACTGTGGTCATGTGCTATTATAACAGCTAATCTAATTAATATTCATGATGTCATTATTTCTTAAATAAATATTCATGGAGTAAAGGGTTAAATGAGATTTGTCCAACAAAAAAATATTTATTTTTTTCTAAGCAAAGCCAATACAGGGCTATTAGGAGTATCAGAATTATGATCAAATATCATTCAAGTTTTCTTTTCAGATTTGTTATTAACACATTTTGGTTTCAATGTACAAGTTTTATTATTTTATAATTCAAATTAATAAACAACAAATCTCTACCTTTAACAACTTTATTTATGAATATCAATTTTAGGCTAAACATGAGTTTTGAAATTTTGGAAGGACTGAACTTTTACTTCCAGTCATTCTGAAGTTCCAGTTACTGTATAATTGGTTATTTCTGCGGCAGCATATTATTTGCGGAATTTTGCGGATGCCATCCGGCCGCAAATAATAAATGCGCAAAATAATCATTAGATTTTTCCTCCTAGTCGCCCCATAGCAACGTTACTTCCCCCAATTTTTCGCACCGCTGACACGAACACAATTACCATGTGTATCCCATACAGCAGTGGTGACATATTATCGGCAAACCGACATAAAAACATGTTTGTGACTTTGGCTGCCAGATCCTAATGGACCATTATGGGAGGCTTTGTCGCCGCGAGAGATGTATAATATTCTTTATTTAAATCCACAATTATCAAACATTATCACAAACAAACGTGACAAGTCGTGAAATCTAGCACAAAAATAAGTGAGCATAAACACAATGTCTACTTCCGGTTTTCCAAACAAGCTCGTTTTTTTTGAAAAAAAAAAGAAGTTACTACACGTAACACTCATTTTTTGAAATAGTCATTAATGTTTTATTAGCTCATTATTTAAAACAAGGGCATGTTGTATTGCTATGCAAGACATGAGTCCCCCACCGGACTAAAAAAAAAACCTCTGCTCTCCCCACCCCACCTACCCATGGTGTGGTTGACCATGGTATATACATGACCACCTGAATGGTATTAGTACCTTCTTTCATACATTAAATCTGTAAATAAAAAGTTATTGTCCTGACAAGAAAATATGAAAAAGGGGAGTAACTCCAAAAATATTGATGCTAGAGTTATTGCCCTTGTGCATGACACTACACCTCATTATGCTTGTTCCATATGAGAAGTTTCAAATCAATTGAACCAGTACATAAAGAGTTATTAACTGGACAAGAAAATATGAAAATGGGAATAACTCCAAAAATATAGATGCTAGAGTTATGGCCCTTGTGCATGACATTACCCCTCATCATGCTTGTTCCATATGTGAAGTTTCAAATCAATTGAACCAGTAGATAAAGAGTTATTGTCCGGACAAAAAATATGAAAAAGGGGAATAACTCCAAAAATATTGATGCTAGAGTTATGGCCCTTGTGCATGACACTACTCCTGATCATGCTTCTTCAATGTTTGAAGTTATAATGAATTTGGCCTAACTTTGTAGGAGATATTGCCCGGACACGAAGCATGACAGACAGACTGACAAGAAAATATGAAAAAGGGGAATAACTCCAAAAATATCGATGCTAGAGTTATGGCCCTTGTGCATGACACTACTCCTGATCATGCTTCTTCAATGTTTGAAGTTATAATGAATTTGGCCTAACTTTGTAGGAGATATTGCCCGGACACGAAGCATGACAGACAGACTGACAAGAAAATATGAAAAAGGGGAATAACTCCAAAAATATCGATGCTAGAGTTATGACCTTTGTGTATGACACTACCCCTCATCATGATTGTTCCATATGTGAAGTTTCAAATCAATTGAACCAGTAGATAAAGAGTTATTGTCCGGACAAAAAAATATGTAAAAGGGGAATAACTCCAAAAATATTGATGCTAGAGTTATGGCCCTTGTGCATGACACTAGCCCTCATCATGCTCCTTCAATGTTTGAAGTTATAATAAATTTGGCCTAACGTTGTAGGAGATATGGCCCGGACACGAAGCGTGACAGATGGACTGACAAGAAAATATGAAAAAGGGGAATAACTCCAAAAATATCGATGCTAGAGTTATGGCCCTTGTGCATGACACTACTCCTGATCATGCTTCTTCAATGTTTGAAGTTATAATGAATTTGGCCTAACTTTGTAGGAGATATTGCCCGGACACGAAGCATGACAGACAGACTGACAAGAAAATATGAAAAAGGGGAATAACTCCAAAAATATCGATGCTAGAGTTATGACCCTTGTGTATGACACTACCCCTCATCATGATTGTTCCATATGTGAAGTTTCAAATCAATTGAACCAGTAGATAAAGAGTTATTGTCCGGACAAAAAAATATGTAAAAGGGGAATAACTCCAAAAATATTGATGCTAGAGTTATGGCCCTTGTGCATGACACTAGCCCTCATCATGCTCCTTCAATGTTTGAAGTTATAATAAATTTGGCCTAACTTTGTAGGAGATATGGCCCGGACACGAAGCGTGACAGATGGACTGACAAGAAAATATGAAAAAGGGGAATAACTCCAAAAATATCGATGCTAGAGTTATGGCCCTTGTGCATGACACTACTCCTGATCATGCTTCTTCAATGTTTGAAGTTATAATGAATTTGGCCTAACTTTGTAGGAGATATTGCCCGGACACGAAGTATGACAGACAGACTGACAAGAAAATATGAAAAAGGGGAATAACTCCAAAAATATCGATGCTAGAGTTATGACCCTTGTGTATGACACTACCCCTCATCATGATTGTTCCATATGTGAAGTTTCAAATCAATTGAACCAGTAGATAAAGAGTTATTGTCCGGACAAAAAAATATGTAAAAGGGGAATAACTCCAAAAATATTGATGCTAGAGTTATGGCCCTTGTGCATGACACTAGCCCTCATCATGCTCCTTCAATGTTTGAAGTTATAATAAATTTGGCCTAACTTTGTAGGAGATATGGCCCGGACACGAAGCGTGACAGATGGACTGACAAGAAAATATGAAAAAGGGGAATAACTCCAAAAATATTGATGCTAGAGTTATGGCCCTTGTGTATGACACTACCCCTCATAATGATTGTTCCATATGTGAAGTTTCAAATCAATTGAACCAGTAGATAAAGAGTTATTGTCCGGACAAAAAAATATGTAAAAGGGGAATAACTCCAAAAATATTGATGCTAGAGTTATGGCCCTTGTGCATGACACTAGCCCTCATCATGCTTCTTCAATGTGTGAAGTTATAATGAATTTGGCATAACTTTGTAGGAGATATGGCCCGGACACGAAGCGTGACAGACGGACGGACGGACGGACGGACATACTAACAAATGGGTAGTTGTGTGACTTTTTCCTTTGATCTTTTCTTGTGTGACTAGTCCCACAAGAAAAACTATTTTTGGCTCTAACTTTGGAAAAGAATGATCTGGAAGCTAACCCTAACCCTAACCCTATGTCCCACAACTGGCCAGGTTAATGTCACAAGAAATGGCCAGGTTAATGTCACAAGAGATGGCCAGGTTAATGATTTTACTTGTGGGACTAGTTAGAAAAAGTCACACAACTACCCTTTGGTGAGTGCGGACAGACGGACAGACGGACGGACGGAATCGAGCAAACCTATAGTCCCCCAACCGGTAACCGGTGGGGGACTAAAAAGCGCTAGTCATCTAATTAAGCAATTAATTCTATTGATATGTACCCTCTTAATGTGGTACACTTACGAAGTGTAAAAAACACGCGACACCGGGAGACAATCTAACAGGTAGAATGCAGCTGTGTTTGCCATCCTTTTGTGTTCGAGAAATTAAAGTGTGAAATGCAAATAAATAGCTTCTCGGGGCCTTAATGGTAGAGCACCTTGGGTCTAAATGGTAGAACAATATAACATTAAGATTTTTGCAGGGACCGAGACAATAAATCCGCAAAAATTAAAATCGCAAAAATAAATTATACCATTTTAGACCCCCAACCGCAAAAATTTGCACCCGCAAAAATAACCAGTTATACGGTATCTGAGTTCGAGATAACAAAGTTCAATTGTAATTTTGACTGACATTGTTTGAAACACCATTTATGGTCAACACTTGGACCTACCTTGGGGTCAATGACGTGGGACACACCCTCTACTCCCTCCAGTCTCTCCAGAGCTTTGAGAAGCACCCGCCAGGCCATGGACTTGCCACTACCACTAGGACCCACCATCATCAGACCATGGTGCAGCAGGGTGATCTGGTACAACTGTAGTACCTGGTATACACAACAATAACAGTATTATCTAGGCGATACAAGCTATTGCATGTTCTTAATCATTGTAAAAGTGCCATTAAAACAAGAGCTGTCACAGGACAGCGCGCTCGACTATTCTCAGAATTGTTAGTGTAAAAATGCTTGATAGTGGACTAAAATAGTGTCCAATGATACTAGAAGCAAGTAATCAGTCTCAGTAAAATATCTTTAATAGTATTCTGGATGTAGGATCTCTTTGAACTCTTTAATGAAAGAGAAAAAATTAAGTAAAAAAGGGCAATAATTTCTGTTAAAATGCTTGACAGAGTAATGTACTCTTGCCTACATATGAAGCTTGAGGTGGTGAACAAGTGTTCCAAGTTTCAAAGCTTTAGCTCAAAGGGTTATGAAAATAAGTGGACTTTAACAAAAACCTTAACAAAAAATTAAGTTAAAAAGGGCCATAATTCTGTCAAAATGCTTGACAGAGTTATGTACTCCTGCCTACAGATGAAGTTTGAGGTGGTGAAAAAGTGTTCAAAGTTTCAAAGCTTTATTCCAAAGGTTAGAGGCAAAAAGTGGACTTTAACAAAAACCTTAACCAAAGTGTGACGCGGACGCCGACGCCGACGCCGGGGCGAGTAGGATAGCTCCACTATTCTTCGAATAGTCGAGCTAAAAAGGACCTTATCTTACTGGTACTCATTTGAATCTAGCGAGTACCAGCAAAATTGGATTTGACTAAGAAATAAATTTGGATAGATCAATATGCCTCTTATTGACAGCTCTGTATTCACCTTGTAACTCACTAATCATAAACAATTCAGACTTCTTACCCGATTTCAACAACAAATTCTCAAACATCGGCTACACTATACTTGCACGTTTTTGCTTGGATTAAAACTTCAACCATTCTGATAAAAGCTGGGAACCATGTAAACAAGTTTGAGAACATTCTTGAGTTCTGAGTCTGATAATATCTTGGCCAATTCTAGCTCTGAAACCTACTTTTTCAACCCAGTTGCATCCCAGCTCATCTCCTTCTCCGTACACCAGGAACATTTCCCTGCAGACCTTCTTGACTTCTCGCCTGAGGGCCTCCATCTCATTTGGATTGTACTTGACCCCTGGGAACACATCAGACAAAAGACTGTGCAACAGTGGTATATCTTCAGCCACAAGCTTGGGTACCATTGTTTCCATTACACTCTGAATCAGGATCTAGAACAACACAAGAACAATACAGTTTCTATGTTATTTCTTAATAATCTCATGAATATTCATTTTTTTTCATAATGGACAATTAATGGCAAGAATCACAGTAATATTTGGCTACGGTTGAAACAGTAGTTAGATCTACATTATCTTTTAAGCAAACAGAGTAGACATTGATGAGACGGCTCCTACAGGAACCATCTCATCTGGGTCTACTCTGTATACCAAAAAGCAAAATGTAATCTCTATGGAGGAAAGAGTTAACAAAACAAAATCACAGAACAAGAGGGCCAGAATGGCCCTGATATCGGTCACCAGACAATCAGAGGAGAAGATTTTCTATGTTTTCACTATATGTTTCTATAGAAAACTAGCCGGCCCTGGGGTGGGGCCAATTTTAACTCCAGGGGCATAATTTATATAACTTTTGTAGAGGACTTGAACATGATGCTATGTGCCAAATATGATAGCTGAGAACCTTCCAGTTTCAGAGAAGATTTTCAAAATTTTCACTATATGTTTCTATTGAAAACTGGCTACCCCTGGGGCGAGCCAATTTTGACCCCAGGGGCATAATTAATACAAATTTTGTACAGGACCTGAACATGATGCTCTGTGCCAAATATTAAAGCTGAGAACCCTCCAAATTCAGAGGAGAAGATTTTCAAAGTTTTCACTATATGTTTCTATTGAAAACTGACCACCCCTGGGGCGGGGCCAATTTTGACCAAAAGGGCATAATTTATATAACTTTTGTAGAGGACCTGAACATGATGCTATGTGCCAAATATGAAAGCTAAGAACCTTCCAGTTTCAGAGGAGAAGATTTTCAAAGTTTTTCACTATATATTTCTATTGAAAACCGGCCACCCTTTGGGAGCGGCCAATTTGACAACAGGGGCATAATTTATACCTGAAGATGATGCTATGTGCCAAATATGAAAGCTGAGAACCTTCCATTTTCAGAGGAGAAGATTTTCAAAGTTTTACTACATGTTTCTATAGAAAACAAGGCACCGCTGGGGAGGGGCCAATTTTGACCCCAGGGGCATAATTTATATAACTTTTGTAGAGGATCTATAGATCTAAGATGATGCTATGTGCCAAAGATGAAAGCTGAGAACCCTGTAGATTCAGAGGAGAAGATTTTTAAAGGTTCAAATTGTTGATGATGGACGACGAACGACGCACAATACACGGCGATGGACGTCCATGTTGTATTGATCAACATTCTCGCGAAAACTGATGACATTTCAAATTTATATTAAGTTATGACACCAAATTGGCAATTAAATCACTAGAATAGCCAATTACGACATTATGACCGATTTCCAGAATAAATAAATGGATGATTAAAGCGCAGTTCATTATCAAACTTTTATGGTTGGGTAGCTAGCTATAAAAACAGTAGTGAGACTAACAGACCGACTGGACTAGATAATCCCTTATCACCTTGGGCATTAATCCTTTGACACGTTAATGAGGGCAATTAGGTACAAACACAATGATACAGTGAAAGATCATTGTCGCTAAAAACAATGTCGTTTGCCGAGTTGGGAGTACAAATTTAGTGTCGTATGTCGCATCTGCCAGTGTGTCGCTAAATACAGTTGAAATATAGAGGAAAATACACCGGGAGGAAGGAAATACTGTCGCATCTGACAGGATGTCCCTAAAAACAATGTGTCGCTAGGAAAGGTTTGACTGTATTTAGAATTTTTTCAAAAGGATTTTTTTTATTTCTCTACCAAACCCTCCTGTATTATTTTCCACTGGAATCAACCTACTGAAACCATTATGTGTATTTGGGAGACAGGGTTTGGATGATTGATAAAAATTTTGAATAGAACAATAAGTCCACAGCTCTGATTTAAAGGTGGCAGCTGTTACCTCCTGTTCTGGGAGATTCTCAGCTATGGCTGTCTCATCCACTTTTTCTCCCCTCTCCTGCATGCCTTCCTTGATCTTCATGATCCTGTCTCTCTTCACATTACCAGCTGAGATCAGAACTGACTTGAGGGCTCGCAGACCAAAGTCATAGTGAGACTGAGGAGACAGCTGTTCATCACACAGTCTGAAACACAGAGTACCTAATATCCAGCAAAAAGCAGTTTTAATTACCTTATTATCTCTAATAAATACTCCCAGAAACCTAACATTTGTTTTTGAAAGGAGCTTCTTTCATTGTGTATGCATGTAGTTGCTGAATGCAGAATGAACACAATAAAACTTAACCAACTGAAGATCATGGGCCATTTGAAGTTCTTCCAATCCACTAAGTGTTGACTTACCATTATAAAATATGCTTCTTATTATAAACTCTTTGCACAATAGAGGTGAATTTGTGATAACCTATGCAAAAAAGTTTGGATTCAGATGAGATGCAAAGTATTTCTCAGAGCTACAGATCAAGGTGCGTACCCAAATTTTAAAACCCTCATTTCTCCACCAAATCCCCTACTGTGACCACTCTTTAGAATCGTCTCTTTGAGACGATTCTAAAGAGTGATCACAGTATAGGGTTTGATGGAGAAATGAGGGAGCCAGTCTTGAAAATGTTTAAATCTAACCATCTTATCTAGACCTCTGCTTCTGCAATGAAAAGAAATGTAAGACAAGTTGACTTTGAGAATGGCAGCAGCTGACAATTTTGGCAGACAAAACTTTACCCATAATGCAATGACCGAGTACGTACTTAAAGAATGGTACTATCTTGTTTGATAGTTTCTCAGCCGTTCTAAAGCCCTGGGAGTAGAGCATGACCTGGGCAATCAGTTGTCTGTCTGGCTGGGTCATGGCAAGACTTCGGAACAGTTTCTTCAAGTTGTCCGGCAGGTTGGATCGGCCAGCATAGCCAGGGTTCATGGTAATGAAGATAGCCATGTCAGGATTGACCTTCACTTGCTTGCCAATCAGTTCTACCACCATGGGACCTGCAAATTCAAATATCATACTTAATTTCTTTCCTTTTTTTGTAAATGTACAAGCAATGGCACAAGAAAGAGCATTTAAATATTGGAATATTGGAATGGTTTATCATTGTTTAGAGTAATGTCCATTCATATAGGATTTGGACTAACAAACCATGCAGACCTAGACCATATGGTCCCCCAAAAGACACTGATCTTAGTCCTCAATGTTGGCAAAAGCAAGCTAACTTGTTTCCAATACTCAAGAGATTATGGGGCACTAGCAATATATACACTTGATAAGCTGAAGTATATGAACATCTGAAAAATCACTCATTCTTTTAGTTTTCCTATTTTGTCTTTAACAATTTGCTTTCACTATTGGCTGAGTACATTGACAGAGAAAAACCTATCACACAACTATGCAAGTAAACAATTATGTGCTTAAACTGACTTTATTAAAAGAGATATAAAATGGCAACCTATTTTAGAATAAGTTATTACAGGAACAAAAGGTCCTCATTTAACACATCTTAAACTATATTTACTATCCCTATAGTAACACAATACAAACTGATCACCATTGATAATGATGATGATGGATTCCAAATACAGTATATTGGCAATATTTCAAGCACCATCGGGAATCAGCAAAAACCTTGGATTATCGGTTATAAACTCAAAACTTGTTTCAAACCATTTAGACATATCTCTAGAACAGTCGTAGGGTATAGCGCTATGTCGTTTATTTTGCATATTTTTCCATTTGTCGACATTAATCTAGTTGTTGGTGCTGAGTTGGGTGCAAAAACAAACATTTTCATTTCGTTCCCGTGCTGTTTCGTAGTAAGGAAAATCAGGGCGATAGACCAAATTAATTAATAATCAGAACACTCGGCTTTTTTCGTCTGACATAGTTATTCTCGTTCATCTCTTGTAGCAAGAGTCTGCGTGAACCAGACTGTCTAAAAGTAATAAAAATATTGCGAATTTCAAAGCACTACACGGAAAGCTGTGTACTATTTCAAAATTTAAAGCAGAAAGACGTTATATGGCACACTTTCAGCGGTACCGAAAATCTTTACACGTTTGCGAACGTATGCAAATTATGTTTGTGACTCTTTGTTTATTAAAACTTCAGTCTATTAAATTCTCATCGTTATTTACACCAAAGTAAAGTTTGTATTCAATGAATGTGTTATTCACACATTTGGAAGATCTAATGTCCCATAGACGGATCTTTCAAAAGGTCACGACAACGTATCGAGAAGGTGTGAATAATTACCTCGGAGCTGGGAAAATACCGTGCTCGAATTAAACAATCAATAAAGGGAACCAGAATGATCCGCGGGACCAGCACACATGCTCGAATTTTCGGATTATCGCTATTCGGATTAATGCAGGTATTTTCAATGAGATTTGATAGAATTTGAGACGGGACCTCAACATTCCCTCGGATTAAGCGCGTATCTTGGAAAAACGAGAGTCGAAATAACGCCGTTATACTGTATTCAAAACAATACATGCTTACTGTACACTGAACAGAGAAATAAGATTATATTTCTGGAGAGAAAATAATAAAAGTACTAGTAAAAGCATAAATGGATTGAAATCAACAGGTAAAGAAAAGCGAATACTGGGATTTATTTCACACACATTGTTACATATACTACAGAATTTAAGAAAGTTTTATAATAGATACTGAATAGTTGCTCCGATCTTTGCTGCAAATTAGCATGATAAAACATCTGAACTGATTCCAAACTGTTATCCTGATCTGTTCTCCTTTATACTTAAAAATACTTGACATCCCATCAATTTGCCCAGAGATTTAGAAAAGCAACATTTGAAACTCAGTCGATAATAAGAGTAGGGCATCACACCCGGGTTTCTCTGCATCCTCTCCACTCTCTCTGGGACATCCAATTAACCCATAGTGAGCAGAAAAGGACGTTAATCAACACAAAGAAACAAACAAAAGCAAAGTTTGACTATTTCACAAGATCTTGAATGACGACAAAAAATGCTTCTGGAAAAAACAAAACGGCAACTACAAAACCAAGAACAAGGGTCCAAAATCATGTTGAAGCCTTTAATACAATGTACGGTATGTATAAATATGCTTTTGATATGAGTTTCCATACAAAATCACCAACATCAGATCAACATCCTATAAGATGTGTTATTTTTCGGTATTTCCTTAAAATAAAAAATAAATAAAAGAAAATGTGTCCATGGGACACGGATGCCCCCCCCCCTCCCCCCCCCCCCCCCTGGCAAACAGGAAGTAGATGAATGACAGACCTGAAAAGGGGAGACACGGTACAACTCACTATGATTATGCTTCAGACCAAATATCAAATCATTCCAGCTTACAAAAGCCAAGAAATCTTTGACGAAAAGTTTTGAGGACGGACGGACGGGGCGGACAAGGGTAAAACTTAATGCCCCCGTCACCTAAAGGCGGGGGCATAAAAATTGTGTCCATAGGACACTGATGGTATTTATGTATCATTCATATATAAAAACAAGCAAAAAATACGGAAACCACATTAAAGCCGGATTTTTTTGTGTTAACATTTTACCTAATGATTTTTTATTGATACAGGTTTTAATGTCGCTTCAACAGAGATTCATTTAATTCAAGACGTCAAACGAATTACAGGTGGAGGAAGCTATCTGCATACCAAATATAAATTGTGCAGCATATGTATTCAGAAGTTATAACAAAATTTTAATGACAGCCAAGTTTTCAAAATAGTGACCGTGACCTGATTTCAGGTATCTTTATGTCTTCTGTCAGGTCCTTACCAAAGCTATTTGAATACCAAAGGTGAATTGCCTAGTGTTCGAGGATCAGAAGTTATAGCAAAATGTAAAGTTTGTTAAAAACAGCCAAGTTTTCAAAATAGTGACCTTGACCCAATTTTATGTATCCTTGTATCAATTGAAAGGCTTTCACCAAAGCTATCTCCATACCATATATGAATTGTCTAGCATATGTGGTTCAGAAGTTAGACAAAATGTTGAAGTTTTTCAATGATGGCCAACTTGTCAAAATAGTGACTGTGACCTTGACCTAACTTCAAATATCTTTATATCAACTGAAAGGCCTTTACTGTATACCAAAGATGAATTGACTAGCATTTGTAGTTCAGAAGTTATAGCAATGTTAAAGTTTGTTAAAAACGGCAAAGTTTTGGAAATAGTGACCATGACCTGATTTCATGAATCCTTATATCAAGTGAAAGGTCTTCACCCAAGCTATCTGCATACCAAATATGAATTGTCTAGCTTAAGTTATTCAGAAGTTATAAGCAATGTTAAAGTTTTGTTAAAGACAACACGCCACCCGCTCGCCCAGAACCCGCCCGCCCGGTTTTCGCCAAACTATAATTCGAGATTTTTCTCGAAAAATCCAGTTAAAATGAGAATGCTTATTTGTTCTCTGTTTGCTATCAAAACAATTGGCTGACCATTTGATCCCATGACTTAAACAATGTACAAAAACCATTTTCTGTTTCAATATATTGTCAAACAAGCATATAAAACTGCCTCTTAACCCTTATCCTTCAAATGGTGACCTAACCATCATCTACAAACTGCTTGGATCCAGATGAGACACTGAGTAACTCACAGTACTTTGCAAAAAAGATTCATCAAATCAAAACTAGTCAAAATTGCCCCAGATCAAAATTTGAGCAGACCTTATTTTTTTAATCAGGATAAGGGTTAATCTCACGACATAAAGAGAACACTATTCAAAATGCACAGAGGTGTATATAAAAGGTGTAGATCTGACTCAATTCCTTAATTTTCCACCAAATCCAAGAGAGGACTAGTGAGTACTGGTAGAGAAATACTTCTATAACCTACAGCTTTATATTTAAGTAGCACCCCTAGTTTCCCTTTTTCCTCATGAATATTCATATAAGAAGTAATCATGGATAATAATTCATAGCTGAAATTTGTATGTCATATGAACACAGGACTTTTTGACCATGGCAGAAACTGTCGGATCAGATCTACACTATGGCATATGCAAACAGAGAAGACCCTGATCAGAGAGCTCCAGAGTATTTTGATCTGGGTCTACTCTGTTTGCAAATAGATGAAAAAGCATTTGTACATGAGGAAAAGGGTTATATGAAATTCTCTAGCAGACGATAAAACAAAACCAGTCAGAGCTAGTTGCTTGGCAAAAACAAAGCCTGATCTAACTGATCTTTGAGTACTAAATAGAAATCTTCTTCCAATAGAGCTTGATAGTTTGTTTTAATGCAATCCTATTTATAGTACCAAGAATTACTGCCAAGACATGGTGTGAGCCGATGGCTAACATGAAGCAATACATACTGATCAAAGGCAGACAAACAAATGGACTGCGCATTTATCACATGCCTCCAAATAGGGGGCATGCAAAAATGGTGCAAACAAAACTTCAAGCAAACTTACAGTGCAAGAACAATATCTTCTCAAAAAGCTGAAAACTTATCAGGATCTTAAAAATTTCTACTCAAACTTGCAAAACAAGTATTATTTTTTGATCATCTGATCTAGTTGAAAACACAAGAAAGCTGATGATTAATATAAAAATAAAGAGACTGTTAGTCAGAGCTACAGATAAAGATGCGTACCCAAATACTAAAATCATCATTTTACTACCAAATCCTATACTGTGACCACTCTTTAAAAAGTGGTCACAGTAAAGGGTTTGGTGGAGAAATAAAGGAGTTATTTTACAAAATATTTTAATTTACGCATCTTATCGGGAGCTATGTGTTAATACAAACGACACAATACTCATACCCTTTGTCTTTTTAGCATCAGCTTTGTTAAAAAACAAAAACACATGTTTTAACCCATTACCTCGTAGGCTATTTTTAGACCCAACCTCTTTGAATAAATCTACCGAAAAGGAGCATTTACTAGAGAAAAGTAAAATGTTAGAATGTGATAAATAGAGCATTTGCTCCTATGGAGCAAATGCTCTATTTATTACAATGGTTTCAAGAAGTGACTTTTACAGAGGTGTAGAAAGGCGTATTTATGGAGGAAAGGGTTAATACTTAGTCCAATGAGTTGGAATTCCTTTTAGAATTGTTACTTTATGGCAAAACCAGTTACCAGTGTTGATTCAACTGTTTGTTTATTTCTCTTTCATTTTCCTTCTAATAAAAAATACCTTCTCTCTATCAGTTGTCATACTACCTATCTAGCTTTTGTTCCTTTTATCAAAACTCAAGGCTTCTACCTAGCTACCATTCATATAGCGAACATTGCATGTGTTTCAAATTTACAAAAAACTTTAGATCTAGATGTTGAATGTACAAATCAGTATGTCATGTTTGAGATAAGTTTATTGAGGATTTGTGCGTGTTACCAGATATGTGGGTTTTTTTCTGACATTTTTTGTCATTGCACCAATCATTTTCTCGAAATTCCAATTAAAAGAGTTTCATACATATGGTTAGGTGAACTCTGGCCTTTCTGGTATGGGCCTTTTTGGTAATGGGCCTTTTTGACCCAACACCTAGTGAAAGCATGACAAAAGGACTCTGAAGTGAAAGCATGGCAATATAACATGCACAAATGTATCCGACTGACAGAAGATAGAGATGTGATCCCTAAGTGTCATCCTGCTTCAAGTACTATATGTAAAGTATGAAACTTGATTTTGACCAAAAAAAATCAAACCATATTTGCACAAATAGGTAAGAATGTCTTGATAAAGAATTATGAGGTGGTTAAAGTGTAGATCTGAAAATATGTTTTGTTCAGGTATTAAAGAGATACTGTATTAAAGTTTACAACACAAAAAAAGCTACAAAAGTATACTAAGAATCTCACTTTTGTCTTTTCTGCCAGTCAATTCTTTGAGGGCTTCCTGAATAGTCTGTATCTGCTGGGAGACTGCAGACAACATCCTCTCCTCCAGACGATTGAACTCATCAAAGCAGCCCCAAGCTCCCACTTGACACAGACCAACAAAGATACGACCCATAGCCTGAATAAGTAAAGAAAACAAAATGCTACAAAGTATTTCTTGAAAAGTATGAACATTTATGTATTCCCAGTTGAACCATTTTGACCAGACATATCACATGCCCATTTAAAGAACTTTAGTGAGCAAGCTCACATATCCTACACCGCCACATTGTCAGAAGTGCTTCCCAATGACACATTCCTCTGAAAATCAAAATCATCCAAGCTTTTATTCAAGACAATTCTTAAAGCAAATTTTAGATAAATTGGTCAAAAAATGAACGCGCTGGATGAGCAACAATATATTATGATACACTGATGGACTGACGGATGGATAGGTCAAAAACTATATACCCCATGCAACTTTGTTGCATGGGGTATAATCAGGCTTGAGGTCGACTTCATAACATTCATCAAAATTAGTCTAAATATTTACCAAAACATTTGTTAACAGGGTGGTCATTTTGATGCAGTGTACGTATTAGCTGTCCTTACCTGAAAGTCAAATGTTTCGTCACAGTTGAAGACTAATACAAATCTTCCCAGCTGGTTGCCAAGGGCCTTCACAGATTCTGTCTTACCCGTACCAGCAGGTCCTGATCAATACATTATAACAACTGATTAGGAAGTTAATACAAAATTTCCTGCAATGATTTAACAGCCTTTATAGCATTTCATTTTAACTCTATATTGGAAGCCTTAGCTTTTAAGATACTGCTGAAATATATCTATCAATCCATCAATCGATGAACCGATCAAGTAGAGGGTACTGAATAAAATTGTCACAAAAATTTAGAATAGAAAGATATGAAGATGACTGTAGAAAGATTGAAAAGGACCTTTAAGTTTTGCAGATTATATTTAGCATAATGACATTGAGAAAAATAAACAACTTAGCACATACCAAAAGGTGATCCTCCCAGCCTGGCTTCTAGCGCCTGGGTCATGGTCAGGTAACAACGGTCAGTCAGAGGGGTCTGTACAAGTTTGTCCTGTACACCCAAGTACTCAAAGCCATAGTTGAACTTGGAGTTGGCCATCTGGATGGAAAGCTGCTGAAGAACCTCAGAGTTCTTGGGGTCAAAGTAGAATCTCATCTGGCACAGCCAGGCAAATGACTTAGGGCTGTTTACTTTGTCCTTGATCAGTTGTCTCGTTACGTCACGCTGGTGAACCAGCTCAGTAATCTGTAAGGTAATTGTAAACCCTTTATTCCATAAAGATCCTTGATGGCACCTCAGTGATTACCACTAAGATTTAAGTATTTAACATCTGAATTGTAAACAAAATACTTTAAGATTCATCAAAACCTTTCAATGAAATTCTTTTAAGCATTTCTAGTTGCAACATTTCATTCCAGTCATTATCAAACTTCTTGAAAGAACAGGAGTTGATCTACACTTCATGGGTCAGTTTATATTTTCAAGTCAGAGACAAGAACATGAGTTGATCTACACTTCATGGGTCAGTTTATATTTTCAAGTCAGAGACAAGAACATGAGTTGATCTACACTTCATGGGTCAGTTTATATTTGCAAGTCAGAGACATTCTACTTACCAGATGTTCAAGTTTCTTCCTGCGGACGGGGGGTTGCTCATGGAGCACACAGTCCGCCAAAATGTTGAGGGTGGACTCTACAGAAACCAGGACATCATTGAGCGGTCCAAAATCTTTACCACCACCTTTAGTGAACACAGTGTTGAGAGCGTTATCTACACTCTCTGACCAAGATATCTGGGATGCCAGCACCACCAGCTGAGCCTAAAAATAAGAAATGCAACCCATATGAAATTTATTCCTCAGTACAATTTCTATAAAGTTTCTCAATTCCATTCTATACAATCTTACTATTCAGTAAAACACTGCTTAAGAAAAAGCACAATTATATGCTTCAAAACTTATGAAAACAAGAACTATGTCCATAGGACAATACTCATAGCTGGAAATTTCTAAATTTATTCACATCTACATACCAATGCTGAAAATCTATGAAGGTTTCAATGAAATTCTATTGAAAGTTTTTGAGCAGTTGGATATGAAAGATTTTGTACTATAAAACAAAACAAAAATCCAAAGGATCACAATTATGTCCAAAATTATCACAGACATAAATTCTGTCAAATTATATTGCAATCCAAATTCCTTTCTTTGTGGACACCCTGACACCAACGCTGTTCATCTTCTTTGCAGGACTTCGTTAACAAGATTTTGAGGCTGTACAGATGTCAAGACACAGCAAAATAGATACCCCCAGACACTTGCAAAACTAGACACCCCCGCCCCCACCACCTCCGAACACATAAAATGTGGGGCACAACAACACAATGCTTGCCAGGATACTGTCAAATATACTATTAACGTCTAAATAAATTAACTGCAACATGCTTTACGCCAGTTCTAGGAAAGGTTGTTTTGCACTTGACAAGAGAAGGAGAAATTATCCACAACCAAAATAAAGTTTGTATAATGATATTTGATAAGTTTAAGATACAGCCTAACAGGCTATGAAGCAATAATAGCAAGCTTTTCCTCAATCTACAATTCATGTATATATATAACAACATCTATACATACCTGGTATTTGTCTACCCAGGCCAGGTACTGAATGGGATCTATGTTTCCAGACTTGAAAGCTGCAACATCCTTCACTGCTCCAGCAAGAAGCTTGGCCAGTGTGACTCTCATCTCCTTTTCTGTCAGGGTAAGCCATTCATTGATCTTTGGGTGTTGGGCGATGGACACCGGTGTGTAGAATACTACCTACAAGCAACACAAGTACAAGGTTACTAGTATATTCTTCATGCATCACTTTCTTCCTAGTAAACTTGAAATAATTCCATGGTTGCATGAACTTGGTGAGTGGCACTTGAGAGACCCTTTTATCATGACTTGCACTATTTGAAAATCGGAAGTTTGAACCAAACAAGAGGGCCTTGATGACCCTGATATCGCTCACCAGACAATCAAAGGAGAAGAATTTCAAAGTTTTCACTATAATTATGTTTCTATAGAAGGCTGGCCACCCCTGGGGCGGGGCCAATTTTGATTCCAGGGGCATAATTTATAAAACTTTTGTAGAGGCCCTGAACATGATGCTATGTGCCAAATATGAAAGCTAAGAACCTTCCAGTTTCAGAGTTTTAGATTTTCAAAGTTTTCACTATGTGTTTCTATTGAAAACTGGCCACTCCTGGGGCGGGGCCAATTTTGACCCTCGAGGCATAATTTATATAACTTTTGTAGAGGACCTGAACATGATGCTATGTGCCAAATATGAAAGCTGAGAACCTTCCAGTTTCAAAGGAGAAGTTTTACTATATGTTTCTATAGAAAACAAGGCACACATTGGGCGGGGCCAATTTTGACCCGAGGGGCATAATTTATATAACTTTTGTAGAGGACCTACAGATGATGATATGTGCCAAAGATGAAAGATGAGAACCCTGTAGATTCAGAGGAGAAGATTTTTAAAGGTTTACATTGTTGACGCGGGACGACGCACGACGACGGACATCAGGCGATCACAAAAGCTCACCCTGAACACTTTGTGCTCTGGTGAGCTAAAAAATGTGCAGCTTCATGAGATACACATACATGCCAAATATCAAGTCTCTATCTCTACTGGTTCAAAAGTTATGGCCAATGTTAAAGTCAGTAATTTGACCTATATATTTGACCTCTGACCTTAAAAGATGACCTTGACCTCGACATGTCACCCCTCAAAATGTGCGGCTTTATGACAGACCTGGGGTAATTAAAATTGTAATTGTAATTAATTACAATTAATTACATGTTTTCAATGTAATTGATGTAATGTGTAATTGAGTGCTATTTTAATTACATGTAATTGTAATGTAATTAATTACAGTGAAAAATTAGGTGTAATGAACAATTACTTTTCAATTACTTCTCAATTACTTTAGTTATTTACACTATAAATCATAGCTATTCAGTGATTTTAATATATTTAATTTTTTAAACACTGAATCAGAATAATAGATTTCATTTTTAAACACTGAATCCATGGAGAAAGTGAGTAAATAACAAATGTTATTTCAGTGTACATGTATTATAGTGTTTAGTACACAGACAAGTTCAAATAACATATATATTCAATTGAATGAGATCCCATATTTTGCATATTATTAATCTGCTTCAATCAGGGTTTTATAAGTATACCCCGTTGAATAATTAAACACAACAACTCATTAAAAATGGTAAAATTGTAATATTCATTCTTCCATTATGAGCAAAGAGAGCAGACATTACCGGTCTATATTGCTATCAGCACATACAGAAGGCATCTCATCTCAGACTGCATTATTTTCTTAAATTTACTTTGTCATATAACATATCAAAACTATATTATAACGGATTTAATCTGCATTTAATTCCTGCATTTTGTGGGAATATGTTCATTGTGTTGTATTTTTGGACTTAGAACAAAACCTAGAGTAATATTTCAAACAGTGCAGACCTTTTTCAAAGGGCTCCTATAGCAGTGTTTTGATCTGGGTATATATTGTTTTCAAGTGTCATCAATGCAATATGAACATGTATATTGTGCTGGAAGAGTTATTTAAAGTTTGGCGGACTACAAGTATCCAGAATGATAATTGAATACCTACATGTACATCCAAAAGAGGTTTGCATTGACACCTTTACCTGTGATAATTATGCTGTTGACAATAGACACTGTGACACCTGACTGACCACAGAAAGCAAAATGCAGTGACCATACATTGTATAACCCTTTGCCTGCTAACAAATGACACAAGCTAAATTCTATGTCTGCTCCTTTGTTACAACTGTTTCATATTAATCAAAAGATGAGGAAAATTTTGAACTTACAGTATCTAGTGTAAAATGGGTATTAAAGTGTGTAAATTTGAGCTTAAAAATAATTAAATGATGGGTTTGTTGTCTAAACTCTTAACAAGTTGCAAGATAGTTTTATTGGATAAAAAACGTTTTTCGCCAGTCCTGATATTTACTGGTATGGCAGATCTGCAGTATTCTATATTATGTACGAAAAGTTAGAATCAGTGTAGACCCTGATCAGACATCTGTGTATAACATGTTTATGACAGTTTTCTGATTAAGATTTACTCTTTTGTATATTGGTATGTATATCCAGTGAGCACTTAAAGCCGTTTATAAAAATGCTTCTGATACATGAACAGAATTCAATGACTGTAAATATGTTACTGGCCATTTACATGCATACTTACATATACAGTAAAACTTATTTATAACGAACTCTGATAAAGCGAATTCGCGCTTATAGCGAACTAAATTTCGTTCCCCGGTCGATATCTTCATTAATTCTATACAGACTATAATGTTTAGTGCGAAGTTGGTTAGAGCGAATTTTCGCTTATGGCGAACTGATTGTCCAGTACCATTATTCATAAAACACTTTAAAATTCCTTCGTTAAAGCGAAGTTTTACCTTGCTACTGTCTTCAATCACCTGTGTATTTTGCACGATTAACACCATGTCGCATAGGTGTTAAAACACACACTAGTGTTGGGGCGAACTGTGAAGCGATCCGTAAAGCATGTATTCTTCACGGTGGTAGGGTATAATTAAATACCGCTAGCCGCGGGGCATATATATATGCACTTAAAAGTACGGGTTGTTAAGATATGATGTTCGTTTTTTATTTTCAAAATAAATACTTGAAGTCTTTTGGTTTTTCATTCCCTCCCCGTTCGCATATTATTTCAGCATTTTCCGCTAAAAATAGAATCCACCACTGACTCCGATGACGACACAGATCTATAAGGAATATTTGCCCCTGCCCACATATGCGGAGTCTTTGTCCGCTATACCCAATTTGCATCAGACATATTGGAGCAACGACCAAATACTCCTGAATTTTTTTTAAACACTTACATTTATGAAACAGTTATTCGGCAAGTTTCAAGCATCAACGTGTGTTCAAAAGCAAATGACCGATTTCTTCCACAAAGAGTAAGCTGTACGATGGATGATGTGCATTTCGGGAGTTTGATCGCTACACATGTCTGAATTACGGTTTAATAAATATTGAACAGTCGTGTGTCAAAGTCATAATTTATAGCGAACTTCGTACTATCAATATAGCGAATAATGTTTATAGCGAAGTAAATCCTCCAGTCCCTTGGAATTCGTTATAACCGAGTTTTACTGTACATGTACTAGTTGTGTTACTTAATAATCTTGTTTTCTAAAACATTTCTTGTTGCCAGCCTTTAGAAAGTAATTGAGATGTAATTAATTACATTTGGCAAAGTAATTGTAATTTAATTAATTACATGAATAAAACCCATATAATTGTAATTGTAATGGTAATTGACCTTTTATGAATGTAATTGTAATTTAATTAATTACATTGTCATGTAATTAACCCCAGGTCTGCTTTATGAGATACATATGCATGCCAAATATCAAGTCTCTATCTGTACTGGCTCAAAAGTTATGAACATTGTTAAAGTTGGTGACAGACAGACAGGGCAAAAACAATATGTCCCCCAGATCTGATCTGGGGGGCATAAAAATGTCTTTGTGAAACTCTATGTCTGCAACAAATGCTGAATGACGGGGATAAATTTTATACAACCTAGACAGCCAGTGTTGGAAGGATGGTACATGGGAGGACCTATGATTAATTTCATTCTAAAATACATGGGGCTAAAATGATGTAACAAAAATTCCTTAACCCGTTTCATGCCAAAACAAGTGTGTTCGGAGGAACACATGTGTCACCTGCTCGCAGCTGACACAAAAACTGTTAATATGCTGGAGTGAAATCAGAACAAAGGGGAATAACTCAAAAAGTATTGCATGCAGAGTGACGGGCCTTAGTTACATCAATGGTCCTCAATGAGAGGAAGACACATGTGAAATTTGAAAGCTCTATAATTATTAGTTTAGAAATGACAGCCAAAAAGTGTGAACAAAGGGGAACAAGAGCACCGCAAGACGGGGCAATATACGCCCGAAGGCTGTTCTATAAAATTATGTTGAAAAATAAAGGAGGAGTTAGTTGCACAAGAAATTGCTACCCGAAACTATCAAAGGGCAATAACTCCAGAATGAAAAATGATATGAGAGTTATCTCACTGATATGCACAACTACACATCAGTATCTATCATTCCTGAAAGTTTGAAGAAATTATGTTGAAAAATAAAGGAGGAGTTAGTTGCACAAGAAATTGCTACCCGAAACTATCAAAGGGCAATAACTCCAGAATGAAAAATGATATGAGAGTTATCTCACTGATATGCACAACTACACATCAGTATCTATCATTCCTGAAAGTTTGAACAAATTATGTTGAAAAATAAAGGAGGAGTTGGTTGCACAAGAAATTGCTACCCGAAACTATCAAAGGGCAATAACTCCAGAATGAAAAATGATATGAGAGTTATCTCACTGATATGCACAACTACACATCAATATCTATCATTCCTGAAAGTTTGAAGAAATTATGTTGAAAAATAAAGGAGGAGTTAGTTGCACAAGAAATTGCTACCCGAAACTATCAAAGGGCAATAACTCCAGAATGAAAAATGATATGAGAGTTATCTCACTGATATGCACAACTACACATCAGTATCTATCATTCCTGAAAGTTTGAAGAAATTATGTTGAAAAATAAAGGAGGAGTTAGTTGCACAAGAAATTGCTACCCGAAACTATCAAAGGGCAATAACTCCAGAATGAAAAATGATATGAGAGTTATCTCACTGATATGCACAACTACACATCAGTATCTATCATTCCTGAAAGTTTGAAGAAATTATGTTGAAAAATAAAGGAGGAGTTAGTTGCCCAAGAAATTGCTACCCGAAACTATCAAAGGGCAATAACTCCAGAATGAAAAATGATATGAGAGTTATCTCACTGATATGCACAACTACACATCAGTATCTATCATTCCTGAAAGTTTGAAGAAATTATGTTGAAAAATAAAGGAGGAGTCCCACAAGAAAAACTATTTTTGGCTCTAACTTTGGAAAAGAATGATCTGGAAGCTAACCCTAACCCTATGTCCCACAACTGGCCAGGTTAATGTCACAAGAAATGGCCAGGTTAATGTCACAACAGATGGCCAGGTTAATGATTTTACTTGTGCGACTAGTTAGAAAAAGTCACACAACTACCCTTTGGTGAGTGCGGACGGACAGACGGACAGACGGACGGACGGACGGACGACATGCGCCATACCATAATACGTCCCTTCGGGCGTATAATAACTCAAAAAGTATTGCATACAGAGTGATGGACCTTAGTTATATCAATGGTCCTCAATGAGAGGAAGACACATGTGAAATTTGAAAGCTCTAAAATTATTAGAAATGACAGCCAAAAAAAAGTTTGACGGACAGACAGAGGGCCGGACAGAATCCTAGAATATTCATGGTAAGCTTGACAGGTTTGAATTCTGAAATCGTCCATTTGAAAAATTAGCATTGAAAGGGTTAGATTTCCATCTATTTTGGTTTTCTACCTATTGAGGTCAACACAAATACCCTGCCCTGTGTACATAAACCACTAATAGCTTCCATCATACCTCTTCTCCCTCCTTGGATAGTAAGCCAAGGACCTGGGAGTTGTCATCATTCAGTGTGATGGTAGCAACGCCAGCAAACATCTTCTTGAAGTGCTTCTGCAGGCGACCAACATTTTTACTGTTGCCAATAATTTCCAACAAGTCTTCATCTCCCACAAAGTAGAATCTGAAACAATTTGTTTAATGAATTCTTGTCCTTTATCCTACTGTAAAAATCGTGTCTGTTTAACCTCCTCACTCCCACCCCCATAAGGTATGGGAGCATATTAGTTTGTGACATTATTCCAAGTGAATTCTTATTACACTCTGCTAAAAATGTTGTAATTATCCGGCTAGGGTTATCAATTCATTAGGATTTATGACACATTGTTTGCTACTATTGCCAGTAGCACCAACAGGCAATAATTCTCCTAGCTTCATCAAAGAAACATTTGGGAAAAAACAATATTTTTTAGCAGAGTAAAATACAAAATCATCTGATATAACCTAAAAACCTACTAGATGATTTTATTCACAAGTTTTGTGTCAGAGAAAAACAATCATGCCATTTATCCAGTTATTTTTGTGATTTTCAAAAACTGATGCCTTGAGAAAACCATTATTCTTCAAGTTTTGGAGAATGTTGTGTTGTTGTTACCTGGGGAAGGATGCTCTTTCTCGTTCCAAATATTCTCCCAGAGCCTTCTGAATCTTATTGAGGAGATCAGCCAGTCTCTCAAGTTGTCTCTGTACATTAGGGATGTTGACAACATCCATCACCAGTGGGGACTTTGTCACTTTCTTCATCAAGGCCAGAAACTCTGTGCTCACACTGAAAGAATGGAGGAATACCAGGTATAATCAAAAGAATAGAATCCAGAGATCCAGATAAGATGTGTAAATAAAAAAAAATTCAAGAACAACTTTATTTCTCCACCAAACCCATGTTGTGACTACTCTTTAGAATAGTATCGAAGAGATAATTCAAAAGACTGGTCATAACATAGGGTTTGGTGGAGAAATGACAATTTTAGTATTTGAGTACGCACGTTTATCTGTTGCTAAAGAATATTGCAAGAGATACATGTGTCAACAAACTAATTAATCACCCTCAAAAGATTTTGAAGATGACTTAACAGTTGACATATAAATTGTACATGTACAGTTATCCTCGTTTAACCCTTCACTCCATGAATATTCATTTAACCCTTTCCTTCATATAAATGACTTTTCACACATTTGCAAACAGAGTAGACCCAGATCAGATGGCTCCTATAGGAGTAGTCTGATCAGGATCTGCTCTGTTTGCTTATGGTATAATACAGATCTGATTCTACAGTTTCTGCCCAAGGAAAAATGTCATGTCTTTATATGTCATTATAAACAGTATCCAATCAACATTAATGACGACATTTTTTACGTAAATAGTGGACAGGAAAAGGGTTTAGAAATAATGTGGCTTATTGCTATTGTCAATATAGCCCTGATTATTTTAGCAAAACTTTGTGGAGTTATATGCAAGGGAGATAAGTGCATCACAATAATGTCAGTAGTAAAAGTGGAGTTGTCTATCTTGGTTCCACTCAAAGACAGGAAGTTATACAATAGTTACTTCCCTTTATTCAAGAACACATTTACAGGCATTGCTTGGAATTTTTTTGAGAAATAAAATCCAGAGAATCTGAAGATTACAGAAAAGACAATCTTGATAAAATGCCAGGAAGAGGAAAGGGTGTTAAAAGAAAGGCTACAGCAACAGTCATTTCTGGAAACAAAAAGAGAGGATTGGAGGAAGAAGCAGAAATTGTCAACCTGCTGCAACCAGAGTCCACCATGGACCAGGCCAGTGACCCTCAGCAAAATAAAAAGGGTAATGCAATTGATTTACTGAATAAGGAGACAGTAAATGTTGATTTTGAAACAATTATTCAGGAGTCTTTAAATTTACCATTTGAAAAACCTGAATTTGTAAGGTGTGGCGGGGACTCATTAGGTTCCCATGTGCCTGAGCACATTAAAACAAAAATAAAACAAAATGAATATATTAACCTGTCTGTGTTACTCAAGGGTGCTGTTGAACTGAGTGACATGTATACAGGGGCAGTACTTGGAGTGGATGAATCTGGTAGAATTGTGACAATGTCCACAATTTCAAACACTGAAAAAGTCACATCTATTGACAAATGGACAGACGCTTTCTTAGTGTATGCCAGCATATATTTGGCTGCGCATCCTGATCAGATGCTCGACATCTTACAGTACATGTTTGTCATTAGAGAGGCTGCCAGTAAGTATGGCGGCTTCATGTGGCGTACATATGATGAGCAGTTTCGCCTACGGCAATCCGATAAGTTCACACCATGGTCGCTCATTAACCCAGATTTATGGTTGCGCTGCTTCTCTGCCCCACTGAGTATTCAGCGCCAAGACAACCCAATAAGGCAAATCAAAGCAAACACCCCACCTTGCATCGATTATAATAAGGGATTCTGTAATTTTGTTAACTGTAGGTATCCTCATGTTTGTGCAAAATGCCACAGCTCACAACATGGCAAATGGTCTTGTCATGTTCAAACCCCACAGACTGATGCATTTCGTTCAGATAGGGGTCAATTTTTTCGTGGCTCCTTCAGAGGGGTCCCGTACAGAAGACCACCATATGTCAGGGGACGTGGTCAGGGAGGCAGAGGTCAAAAGTATTAATGGAACTACTTTAAGTGACTTAGCACCATCTCCAGTGAATGTTTCAGAAATTGAAAGAGAAATATTTGACTATAACACTAAAGAGGCACAATTTTTATTGGATGGTTTTAAGAATGGTTTTTCTTTACAGTATGAGGGCCCGCATGAAGCAACTGAGGCTAAGAATTTGAAATCAGCTATAGAACATTCAGATATTGTTAGGGAAAAAATAAAAAAAGAGGTGGAATTATCAAGAGTTGCGGGACCATTTAAGAATAGACCTCTGTCCACCCTGAGGGTGTCCCCTCTAGGTCTTGTACCAAAAAAGTCAGAGAAAAGCACATATCGTTTAATTCATCATTTGTCATACCCTGCTGGTCATTCACTAAATGATTACATTGACCCCTCTTTCTGTACTGTCCAATACACAAGCTTTGATACTGCTGTACACATGGTACAGGAACTGGGACAAAATTGTGAGTTGTTCAAGATGGACATCAAAAGTGCTTTTAGGATTTTGCCAGTGAATCCAAAGGATTTTGATCAGTTGGGTTTCGCAGTTGATGGATATTATTATTTCGATAAATGTGTACCGTTTGGTTGCTCAATAAGTTGTAACCTATTTAACCGATTTGCAGATTTCTTAGCTCATGTTGTTCGCAGGAAGGCAAACACAAAAGACCTGATGCATTATTTGGATGATTTTCTTGGCGGTGGGAAAAGCAAGACGGGTCAATGCTTACATTTAATGCAGATTTTTTCACAATGCATGCAGCAGCTTGGTGTTCCCTTGGCTGATGAGAAAACGGTGGGCCCTGTAACTGTTTTAACCTTCTTAGGCCTAGAATTAGACTCAGCTCACATGGTCGTACGTTTACCTTCACATAAAGTGCAGGAGATATGACTCATGTTAAATGCTATGCTGCACAAAAAACGTTGCACACTTAAAGAAATGCAGAGTTGCATCGGCGTCCTTCAGTTTGCATGTAGGGCAATTATCCCAGGCCGTCCTTTTTGCAGGAGACTTATCAACTCTATTTGTGGCCTGACCAAACCATATCATCATTTGAGGATCAATAAGGAAATTAAACTGGATCTTATAATGTGGAAAACATTTTTTGCCAGCTTTAATGGAATCAAAGTCTTTCATGACCGTTTCTGGTCCACCAACGAGCACGTACAGTTGTACACCGACAGTGCCGGTGGTGTAGGCTTGGGGTTTGGCATATATTTTGCTGGGAAATGGATGTCGGAAAGGTGGCCTGAGGAATGGCACAAACTGGGTTACACTGCTGATATTACAGTATTAGAGTTGTTTCCAATAGTAGTGTCAATTTTCACATGGGGCGAAGAGTTGAGAAACAAAAAGATATGTTTTCGATGCGATAATATAGCTGTTTGCCATATATTAAACAAAATGACTTCTAAGTCTGATTTGGTTATGGTGCTGTTGAGAAATCTGACTCTAAAATGCTTGCAGTTTAATATTGTGGTCAAAGCAGAGCATGTGCCAGGGGCCATGAATGCAATAACCGATGCACTATCTCGTTTTCAGCTAGGAAAGTTTTGGCAACTGGCCCCAAATGCAGACCCAGACCCATGCAGAATTGGATCCCGACTGTGGGGGATATTCAACAACGAGCTGTTAGTTTAATTAAGTCCAGTGTTGCTGATAATACTGGATTGGCTTACAGGACAGCCGTAAACCATTTTAACACATTCAGATCACAGTACAGCTTTCAATCTGAATGGCCAATTCCAATAAACCAACTTATCTTGTACATAGCCTACTGTTTTGAAAAGAATTATTCTCCCTCCACAATCATGTTGTATATGTCAGGAATTAGTTTTGTTCACAGAATTAGAGGATTTTCAAACCCATCTGATAACTTTGTAATTAAAAAAATGTTGGACGGGTGCAACCGCTTACGTCGCAGAATTGATTATAGAGCCCCTATAACAATTACTTTGTTACATAGATTAGTAGCAGTTCTGGGAAGGGTGTGCTATTCAAAATTTGAAACAAAATTGTTCACAGCAGCATTCTATTTGGCATATTTTGGCCTATTTAGAGTAAGTGAGATTGTCACATGCTCTCACAATGATAAAGACAGAGCTCTGAACAAAGGCGATGTTATATTTGATACAGAAACCAAAGCAGTCTCAGTTAGGTTAAGAATTAGCAAAACTAATCAAAATGGTAGACCAATATTCATCTGCATTCCAAAAACGGATGAAACTAAAGTCTGTATTGATGCCTTGAGTGATTATGTGGCCATATCTCCTCCTTCAGCAATGCAATTTTTCTGTCATGCTAATAAATCCCCATTAACAAGGTACCAGTTCTCTTCTGTACTGTCTAAAGCGTGTAAACAGATAGGTTTACAATCCAAGATTTTGACACATAGTTTTCGTATTGGTAGGGCAACAGACCTAGCCCTGCAAGGTTTTCCAGATGAGAAAATCAAACCGATAGGTCGTTGGTCGTCTAATTCATATTCACGGTATATCAGAATGTAACTGACTGGCAGTGGCAATCTGTAAGTGTCATATCTTTGCATTTGATTTATTTTACAGTCTGGGTAGTTGGGGACTCCTTGGTTAGATGGGCTGGCAGTCAATTTAATAAGAGGCCTAGGCAGTCATTTCGTGATATAAACATAGATTGGGATGGTCATAGTGGACTAAGAGTCGAAGCTCTGCATGCCAAGCTACAGCTTGGCCTCATTCAAGGCAAGAGTCCAAACATTATTTTTCTACACATTGGGGGGAATAATATTTCAACGACCAACATTTGTAAAACTGTCAGGATATTAAAGGCTGAACTTGACTATTTGTTTGAAAGCTTTCCAAATTCAATTTTGGTATGGATATTTATTCTGCCAAGATTATCCTGGGGGAGGTCAAATGAAAATTGTGGGAAAAAAACTGAATTCTAAAAGGAAAAAAATTAACCAGAAAATTTCTGAATATGTACAAGGGCATCCTAATGGAAGGGCACTTTACATCAAATCTATCGACAACAGTCCGGGATTTTTTAGGACAGATGGGGTGCACCTATCGCAAATTGGGAATGAATTGTATATTTTTCAAATAGGAGAGGCAATCAGGGAATTTTTGAACAATGAAAGAAAGTTTTTTGAGGGTTAGCGCCAAATTTTGGGGGACAAAATGTAATTTTGTTGTGGCGGAAAATTCTAGGCGCTGGCGATGAGATGGTGCCACTCTCTAATTTTACAATTATTTTACAAGTTATTAAGTGGTATGCAGCTTTTCACTTAGGTGTGGGTGGTTTTATCCTCTCTACAATGTGGCTCAAGGAATACCTGTATTCTTTTGAGAAAACCAGTTTGGAGGGATGCCATCCTTTAATTTGTTACTTCATTTTCTAGAATTTGTTCATAGCATGCTTTGGGTCTGCTCGGAACAGGTGGGCCTAAAGTGGAGATAAATTATATGGAGGAATGGAGATTAATTATGATGGAAATATATCATATGGAGATTTATGGAAATATATCATATGGAGATATATGGAAATATATCATATGGAGATATATGGAGTAATGGAAACAAATATGGAGATAAAATTGGATGGATTAAGAGAAATAAATTTTATGGAGACATTGGAGATGGAGAGTAAATTTATGGAAATAATGGAGACCATTTTTATGGATATAGTATAAAATTGATAAATTTGATCAGGGTGGCACCGTTTTGTCGTCAGCGTCATACATTCCTTTTATAAGATTCCATGTGGCAATTAGTTGATAACCAGTGGAATCAATTATTGCGGTATTTTTCAATGCGGTCCAATCATGCCATATGTTTATGCTATTTTGACAAATGCTTTGACATTAGGAATAAATATATGTGAAATGGGAGAATTAGTATTTTATCCCGTCACTACAGCCGCTAGTGACGTAATAAAGGGGTAGCATAATAAACCTAAGTTTATATGTATAGTAGAGGTTTATTTGTATAGTAGGTGTAGGAATTTCTTCTTACAACAGGAACTATTTTTAATTTTTCTTCAAAATATGTTTTACCAAAAATAACGTATTAAATTGAAAGAAAAAACACTTAATATGGATAATTATCACTAACTATCCCAGTAAAACCCCAAACCGTCATTTTAAAAAAAATAGAAAGGAAAAAGCGAGAAAAAAAAGATTCGTCAACAGTGAGAATCGAACCGGGGCTGACTGCACGATAAGCGACCATCGTAACCACTACGCTATCAGGCCAAACATACTGTTAGCGAAATTGAAGATGTATATAAAGTTACCATGCTACCATATTGACGATTTTTTAAAAATAAAATTAAATAATACAATAAAGCTTCATTAAAACATTTATCACTCTCATGATAAGTTAATCAATAAACTCTTACAAGGGCGGTGATGGTCATAGACCTAAATATAGCCTGTTCAGTTCCATTGACGAGTGACGTTAGCCCTATCTAAAAATAGAAACCGAGACGACGGAACTCGAAGCCTCTGGTAGAATAATAACCATGTCTGTTTGAATTAACATATCGACTCTCGATTCAAACGATCTTATTTTTCAAATTCAAGCACGTTTTCCCGTTAATCGATAAACTCTTACAAGGGCGGTGATGGTCATAGACCTAAATATAGCCTGTTCAGTTCCATTGACGAGTGACGTTAGCCCTATCTAAAAATAGATACCGAGACGACGGAACTCGAATTTGACAATGTAGAGCCTCCGGTAGAATAATAACCATGTCTGTTTGAATTAACATATCGACTCTCGATTCAAACAATCTTATTTTTCAAATTCAAGCACGTTTTCCCGTCTTGTAATGTAAGTATCCAAACTATTTTCCTCTGCGGTAGCTCATTATTTACGTCTTTAGAACGGAAATGAAAAGGGAGGTCCGTTGATCGAAAAACCGCATTTTCAATGCAAATTATTTCAATATTCCTATGTTTTATGAGTCTATGAAAAAAGATATAACTAAATTGACTGGATAAATAGAATAATAGGTTAGTGCCGTAGATGGGACGCCTTTATCCGACTCGGAGAGAAAACAGTTGAGGCTCGGCAAGCCTCGCCTCAACGTTTTCTCCCCTCGTCGGATAAAGGCGTCCCATCTACGGCACTAACCTATTATTCTCTATAATCATCTTTTACTGGATTTCAAAGTTACGTCTTAAAATAATGTGGCTTATTGCTATTGTCAATATAGCCCTGATTATTTTAGCAAAACTTTGTGGAGTTATATGCAAGGGAGATAAGTGCATCACAATAATGTCAGTAGTAAAAGTGGAGTTGTCTATCTTGGTTCCACTCAAAGACAGGAAGTTATACAATAGTTACTTCCCTTTATTCAAGAACACATTTACAGGCATTGCTTGGAATTTTTTTGAGAAATACCCACCCGCCACACCCTTGTTACTTGTAACCTTTGAATAAATCACTAATTTTACTGATATCAATATATGTTGTATTGTTACTGAAGAGCTATGTTACAGTTTTTTCTGCTTTGGAGTCCTTTATTTCAGGACTGTTAGCAACCACATGAACAATCAATCACGGGCAGTGATACGAAGGCAGACAGCCACAAAAACCATAAGCATGGAAATTCTGGATGATATAAACGTTACTGCACAAGGTCATAGATGGAAGAATAGATGGACGATACACTATCAGAGATTATTTGTGTAAAGTGTGTGCCTGTAACACAATTAAGTAATGCTGGAACTTGTTTGCCTTGAGGAATTCAATAATGTTGGGATTAATCCTGAATTTTAATGGAAATTATAAACATTCAAGGAGACATTGGAAGACTGATTTAACAAATGATGCGATATGATAACTGTTGTGGCTGCGGACAATGAGATAATATTAGATTACTATAATGTGAATGTGATTGCACATATAAAGATGCCCACTTTTCATGTGTTTTAGGTGCTGCATTGAAAATGCCTTAACATCGTGTGTCACGGAAAATTCTAGGCGCTGGCGATGAGATGGTGCCACTCTCTAATTTTACAATTATTTTACAAGTTATTAAGTGGTATGCAGCTTTTCACTTAGGTGTGGGTGGTTTTATCCTCTCTACAATGTGGCTCAAGGAATACCTGTATTCTTTGAGAAAACCAGTTTGGAGGAATGCCATCCTTTAATTTGTTACTTCATTTTCTAGAATTTGTTCATAGCATGCTTTGGGTCTGCTCGGAACAGGTGGGCCTAAAGTGGAGATAAATTATATGGAGGAATGGAGATTAATTATGATGGAAATATATCATATGGAGATTTATGGAAATATATCATATGGAGATATATGGAAATATATCATATGGAGATATATGGAGTAATGGAAACAAATATGGAGATAAAATTGGATGGATTAAGAGAAATAAATTTTATGGAGACATTGGAGATGGAGAGTAAATTTATGGAAATAATGGAGACCATTTTTATGGATATAGTATAAAATTGATAAATTTGATCAGGGTGGCACCGTTTTGTCGTCAGCGTCATACATTCCTTTTATAAGATTCCATGTGGCAATTAGTTGATAACCAGTGGAATCAATTATTGCGGTATTTTTCAATGCGGTCCAATCATGCCATATGTTTATGCTATTTTGACAAATGCTTTGACATTAGGAATAAATATATGTGAAATGGGAGAATTAGTATTAATCATCTTTTACTGGATTTCAAAGTTACGTCTTAAAATAATGTGGCTTATTGCTATTGTCAATATAGCCCTGATTATTTTAGCAAAACTTTGTGGAGTTATATGCAAGGGAGATAAGTGCATCACAATAATGTCAGTAGTAAAAGTGGAGTTGTCTATCTTGGTTCTACTCAAAGACAGGAAGTTATACAATAGTTACTTCCCTTTATTCAAGAACACATTTACAGGCATTGCTTGGAATTTTTTTGAGAAATACCCACCCGCCACACCCTTGTTACTTGTAACCTTTGAATAAATCACTAATTTTACTGATATCAATATATGTTGTATTGTTACTGAAGAGCTATGTTACAGTTTTTTCTGCTTTGGAGTCCTTTATTTCAGGACTGTTAGCAACCACATGAACAATCAATCACGGGCAGTGATACGAAGGCAGACAGCCACAAAAACCATAAGCATGGAAATTCTGGATGATATAAACGTTACTGCACAAGGTCATAGATGGAAGAATAGATGGACGATACACTATCAGAGATTATTTGTGTAAAGTGTGTGCCTGTAACACAATTAAGTAATGCTGGAACTTGTTTGCCTTGAGGAATTCAATAATGTTGGGATTAATCCTGAATTTTAATGGAAATTATAAACATTCAAGGAGACATTGGAAGACTGATTTAACAAATGATGCGATATGATAACTGTTGTGGCTGCGGACAATGAGATAATATTAGATTACTATAATGTGAATGTGATTGCACATATAAAGATGCCCACTTTTCATGTGTTTTAGGTGCTGCATTGAAAATGCCTTAACATCGTGTGTCACGGAAAATTCTAGGCGCTGGCGATGAGATGGTGCCACTCTCTAATTTTACAATTATTTTACAAGTTATTAAGTGGTATGCAGCTTTTCACTTAGGTGTGGGTGGTTTTATCCTCTCTACAATGTGGCTCAAGGAATACCTGTATTCTTTGAGAAAACCAGTTTGGAGGGATGCCATCCTTTAATTTGTTACTTCATTTTCTAGAATTTGTTCATAGCATGCTTTGGGTCTGCTCGGAACAGGTGGGCCTAAAGTGGAGATAAATTATATGGAGGAATGGAGATTAATTATGATGGAAATATATCATATGGAGATTTATGGAAATATATCATATGGAGATATATGGAAATATATCATATGGAGATATATGGAGTAATGGAAACAAATATGGAGATAAAATTGGATGGATTAAGAGAAATAAATTTTATGGAGACATTGGAGATGGAGAGTAAATTTATGGAAATAATGGAGACCATTTTTATGGATATAGTATAAAATTGATAAATTTGATCAGGGTGGCACCGTTTTGTCGTCAGCGTCATACATTCCTTTTATAAGATTCCATGTGGCAATTAGTTGATAACCAGTGGAATCAATTATTGCGGTATTTTTCAATGCGGTCCAATCATGCCATATGTTTATGCTATTTTGACAAATGCTTTGACATTAGGAATAAATATATGTGAAATGGGAGAATTAGTATTAATCATCTTTTACTGGATTTCAAAGTTACGTCTTAAAATAATGACAGAATGAATATTAATTGGATAAATGTCTATAATTGCATATGAACAAACGAATTTATGACAATGAAAGAAACTGCAGAATCAGATCTATATTATTTAATAAGCAAACAGAGTAGACCCTGATCAGACAACTCCTGCAAGATGTCAGATCTGGGTCTACTCCGATTGTAAAGGCATGAAAAGGTGTTTCTTTGGAGTAAGGGTTTAATTAAATGTGCTGAGTGACTTTCTTAAACAGTTGAACTTCGATATCTCTAACTCGGATAACTCAAGTTTCCAGATAACTCGAACTAAAAGTTTGGTCCTTCCAAAATTTACAATAAAGAAATGTATCACTGTGCATATCTAGAAACACATGAGACAGCTTAATGCAGGTTGAAAGTAATGCTGAAAGCTCCTATAGTAGCTTTCAGCATTACTTTCGACCTGCATTAAACTGTGGAATTTTTTTCAGATTAGAATCGGATTACTCTAATCTTGGTTATCTCAAAGTAATTTGTCAGGTCCCTTGAAGTTTGAGATATCAAAGATCAACTGTACATTTCTTCACTATTTTGCTCTTAAATTCCAAACTTTGTTGATCTTCTATTCTGCCAACCATACACATCCTAATTAGAAAGCTTCAGAAGCAGATACCGTCTGACCTGTATTTAAACGAATTGTAAACAATAATTAACATATTACCTTATGACCTGTATTTAAACTAATTGTAAACAATAATTAACATATTACCTTCTGACCTGTATTCACACATATTGTAAACAATAGTTAACATATTACCTTCTGACTTGTATTCACACTAATTGTAAACAATTTCCCACTTTAACCCTTCCTTCATATAAATGCTTTTTCACATATTTACAAACATGGCTCCTATAGGAGCCATCTGATCAGGGTCTTCTCTGTTTGCTAATAGCATTTGATAGATATGTTTCTTTACTTTCTAAATTGCTACAATATTCCACCTTCTATATATCATTTTAACTATTTTATAGATGAATAATCAGTAGGTATTGAAATTTAGAATAAACCAAGAACAGGGAAAGGGTTAAAAGAAACACAGTTGGCATTTCAGAGTTTGATACTGAACCAGTAACAAACCTACTAGAGTATATTACCTATTGGGCAAACACTGAGACATCAATAAAACTTTTTCAAAAGCATGTTTGTCACTATTGGGCATAAAAAACCTAATGGTACTTACCCCTGGAATCTCTGTGTCTCTACCGGCAAGAGGTGCTGAATATCAGCACTGCCAGTAAAGATGCCCTCCAGGTACACCCAGCGCCGCTGCACGTCAATCCAAACATCAAACAAGGCATTAATCCTGTTCAACTTGTCTTCCCAGGCTAGTGCATCTTCCTCAAATTGCTACAATATTATCAATGAATATTTAAAATGTTCATATCTTTCGACTGCAAGAAACAGAAGAATGGATATCCTCATCTGATAGGTTCAAACTTATTTACACTTCTTTGAATGTCAAACAAAATAGTTAGTTATGAGCTAAGGTTGAGAGAGCTTCTATCAACCAAGTCTTTTCAAATTACCTTCAGCATGGCACAATTTTGTATACTTTTAGGGCTAATCAACTTGACATTACTACTCTGTGAATATCTTTTTGAAACACTTGTAACCAATAATGTCAAATGTGACATAGTTTCAGGAAAGTAAGATATTTTGCTTGTGTCGCAAAAAAAAGTGATTTGAGTATTGGCAACAGTGTAGACCAAATCAAGGATCTGATCTGAAGGCAGCTATTAAATGTGAATCAAATGACTATGGCGATTCCGATTCTCCATGGATATTCCCATCAGAAATAATGACTATTTGAATATTAATTAGCAGAATTTTTACAATATCATCTTGAAGAGGGGAATTTTTACCATGGCAGAAACAATATAAATAGATCTATATTATTCCATATTAAGCAAACAGAGCAGAGCCAGATCAGATGGCTCTTACAAGAGCCGTCTGATATGGGTCTACTCTGTTTGCAAAGGTACTAAAAGTGGTATCTGTGGAGTATACGGTTTTATGGTAAGTCTGACGAAGTTGGGCATGGATTACCTTGTAATATGGTGAGAGCTTCATCGCCATGACACTGTTGATGTGTTCCTTCACCTTGGTGAACAGGTCATCCCAGCCACGGATCAGTCTGCACTTGTTCTGGTAGCCAACCAAATCCAGTTGGTAGCTGCGCCAGATTTCACTAACCTGTATAGGAAAAATAAACTCAACATTAACTGCATATAGCTTTAACCCGTTTCCCTGTTCTATGTTCATTTCAAATTTCAATACCTACTGAATATACATGGAGAAAATAGTTATAATGAAATAGTGAATGTGGAACATTGTAGCCATTTTAAAAACAGAACTATCAAATTCCATTAGCAAACAGAGCAGATCCTGATCAGATGGCTCCTATTAGAGCCGTCTGATCTGGGTATACTGTTTGCAAGTGCATGAAAAGGTGTTTATATGAAGGAAAGGCTTAACCTCACAAAAACGCCCTTTCACACCTTTGCAAATTGTAGATCCAGATCAGAGAGCTCCTATAGAAGCTGTCTGATAATGGTCTGCTCTATTTGCTTATGAAATAATATATCCATACGATTATACAGTTTCTATCATTGCGAACAATTCTCTTGTTCATAATGCCATTATAAAAATTTAGTGAAATTAACCTTTTCCTTCATGTAATCGCCTTTTAACACATTTGCAAACAGAGTAGACCCAGATCAGACAGCTCCTATAGGAGCTTGTCTGATCAGGGTCTGCTCTGTTTGCTAAAGGAATTTGATAGACCTCTTTCTATACTTTCTAAAATTGCTATAATGTTTCAACTTCCATATTTCATTACAACTATTTTGTCCATGAACAAGGAAAGGGTTACTACTCATACAGTCATTATTTCCAACTAAATATTCACGAGGTTAAGGGTTAATCTGATGGTGTCATAATGTGGCAATTTTCAAGACAAAATTGGATGTGTCTAAATATGTCCCCTTTTCTCTCTACTTTGCCCCAAATGCATCTCTATAGTTTACTAAATGCTGCAGCTGATGTAGGAATACCTGGGACACGGCTTTTGTTCACCATTTTGGGAAGATGACCTATACCCCTGGGAATTTTTTAACTTGTAAGAAGTTTCAACAAATTTCCTCCTACAAAACCTCTAAAATTCATAAACAAATCCCTGTAGGAGCTGTCTGATCTGGGTCTGCTGTTTGTTTATGAATTTTGTAAGTTTTGGTCTGACTGGTTTTTCTGGCTAAACAATTTTACAATCGAAATTGAGAAACAACACACCTTTTGCCATTGGGAACATAGCCCAATAACGGTTATAAAATCACTTGAAAAAAAAGTCCTGTGGTTTGCTTGTTACAAGTAAGGTTCTAGATCATGACTTTCATTGGAATTCATTTAACAGGCTCTTAAAATTTAGACAGATATTTGCAAAAAATTTAGACTAAAATGAGATTACTAATAATCCAAACTTTCTTCAGGATTCAAATCAGCATGACACCAATTGCGGTTTTGGGGTGTGTTTTTTTTTAAAGAAATGTAAGAATTGAAGCAAGCAATAAATAGTACTAAGCATAAGAAACCACATTTACCTGTTTCAAGAACTCTTCAAGAGCCATTTCTCCCTGAGCTACAAGTATGATGTCTTTGACAATGTTCTCATTCTTCAGAAGGTCTATGTCCCAAACATGCCCAAGGGTGAGCTCTGACAACACCCACTTCACGTTCAATCGCCGTGTCAGCTGTTTCCAGTGACGCTCCTTCAGGGCTTCTGATTTCAGCTCCACCACCAGCATGTTTGCCTGTCAAAGAAATTCACCATAGTATCCTTCAATAAAGGATTATCTATAACAGTATCTATTAAACAAGGCACTAACTTAAATAGCTGTTGTTTTATTTCGTAACAAACTGATGTCTTAGGCACCAATAAAGAAAGTTAATTCTGAGAAACAAACATTTTCAACATTCACCTTTAAATATAATATACAGTAAAACCTCTCTAAACCAAAATTCTAGTTGAGAAGAATTTAGATACTTTCAGGCAGGTGGCTACTTAATACAGGGTGAAGGTACAGGCCATGATATTCCAGAAAGAATGCTTGCCATTATCATAGAAAAAGAAGAAGAAGAGGTATTTAACCCTGCATGAAGCTGCCATCTGACTCCAAGACCTTTATTTATACTAAAATGAATGTCCGGTTCAGAGAGGATTTACTGTAATTATTTTAAAAGATTTTACGTTTTCTTCACTGGTGCAAATAATGATGCTCTTAGTAAAAATACTGGTTCAAATGGGCGGAAAACAATCTAACAATGCAAAGGGTTAACCCTTTACTCCATAAATATGACTTTCTATGTCTTTGCAAACAGAGTAGACTCAGATCATGATATAATAAAAATATGATTCTATATTTCCTACCATGGCCAAAATTTCCTGTGTCCAAGCACTATTATAACAACTATATCTAATTATTGTAATTAATATGTATGATGTCATTATTTTCTACATGAATATTCATGGAGTAAATGGTTAACAGAGGTTCTGCTGTATATATAACTCTCCTAACCGCTACTCACCTTAGCATAGCCCTGCAGCATCTTCTTCACAAACTCGTAAGAGGCATAAGCTCTCAGCCGTGCTGGCAGTTCCTTCATCTGGTTCAGCAAGCCATCGATGCTTTGTCTTATCTGTTTCAGAAAGTTCAAAACTATTTTAGTCATTCAAATCCTTGCACTATATGTAATTGTTGTCTTTAAAATTGATAGTTCAGATCCTGATAAGGCACTAAAATACTTGTCATCTAATCTGGACAACGAAAAACAATTAAGAGTTAACAAATGAACACAATGAACAATAGTATTGCTACCCAGTATCTCAAATCAGTCTCACCTTTCTGGGTTGTACAGAGAGCCATGGTTTCTCCTTAAGTTCAAAGATCTGGTCCCAAATCTTGTTCAGCTCAGACCAGACACCTTTCAGGTCTTGTAACTCCTCAAGAGATACTAGGACTCTCTCTTCACTGGGGCTGAGCTGACCTGTGTCATAAAAATAAATGCAAGATATAATAAGATAAAATACATTCTACAAATAGCAAGCCTGTGAAAGCAAAACTATCTCACAAAGTGAAAAATACTCTCACACTGAAAGGTAGCCACAGTTAAGAAGGACAATCAATATAATTATATTCTGAAGTCCACTAGAATCCATTTAAAACTGAAAGTATTCCATCCACACTCTTTTCACAACAAAAGGACCAACTGATAATAAGATGATTCCTGTATTTATACTATCTAATATAAGTAAATATAAGTGTATAATAACTGTTTCATACAAGGCTTTTGCCATTTTTAAAAGAAATGTCATGATTTACAGGTCTGCTCAATTACATGTACTATGTTTAGCCATTTGTCTCATGAATATTCATGTAAGAAATAGTGACACCATGAATATTGATTAGATCAATTTTTGTAATGACATATAAATATAGGATATTTTGTTCCTGGCAGAAACTGAAGAATCAGATCTATACTGTGTGCCACATTCAAATATGGCAGACTGCTCTAAAAGGAACCATTTGATCTAGGTCAACTTTTGCAAAGACCTGAAAAGATGGATCTTTGAGGTAAAGGGTTAATTATAAAATCAACTTTAATATACAATGTTTTTAATGTTCTCAAAGTAATTTTAATCACATAATCTCACTTGCAGTCGAGTTAATATAGCCATCACATATTTCTTTATATTATACACATACATGTAAATTTAATATAAGCTATGACGTCGTACAAACACCGTGTGCTATTGTATATTCCACCACACGCTATTGTGTAAAGATACATGTAGGACCTTTCAAGAACAGCAAAATAAGTTATGTGATTAAAAGAATATGAAGTTTGTAGTCATTTTGTACAAACTGATATTAAACTCGTCATGGAAAAAGTTATTAAGCTCGCCAAAGGCTCACTAAATAACATTTTTCCAAGGCTTGTTTAATATCAGTTTATACAGTGAAGCTCACTTATAGCGAACTCGGATATAACGAAAGACCGGATAATACAAAAGAAAACAAATTCCCCGATCTTTTCCTTCTTTGTTTCTATTCACCTCTGCCTGCTTAATACAAAATCGGTTATAACGAAAATTCGGCTAAGACAAAGTTATTTCCTTGTCCCGAGAACGAAATTTCTATGAAAAATAGTTCGGTTATTACAAACTCAACTGAATGTCGCAGTTTGAAAAGTTTTCACACCTACCGCGATAAAGAACCGTTCAGCAAATACATCCACCGACTATCGCTTCGGGTGTCAAACAATTTAATGAACGTAATTAACCACACTGCATGTACATATGTCCCAATCTTTGTTAATGGTCAAGTTTTCTGTCAGGACACGCTATTGCATCATTCCCACAAACAATGAAAACTGTGCATAAAATATACATTGTGGGCATCGTGCGAGGCATAAACATGCTACTGAGTCCGAATGCAAAAGGGACGAATCTGATGGAAGAATGGTATCCCGCTTTATTCAACAATTTCGATAACGTGACTGAAACCAGTTTCAATCGTAATCGACTAGTAACCGTGCATCTGATTGGATGAATGTTCTCATTTCCTACCGTATATTTTGATTTCGGCCAATAGAAACATTTGTCGGAATATATGTTGCAACTTCATACTTTGCATTGAAGCAGCAGCAGATAACTATTCTAAGATATTTTTCGGACAATCGGCACCGAAATAGGCAAAATCCGATGGTAAGACCAATACACAATGCCGTGATACATAGATAAGCACATATTATAGATTTATGAAAAATGATTGAAGTTACACGAATCACCACGACACCAGGAATAAAAACATAAATGTGATAAATAATTGAAGTGTGCACTTACATGCATAAAAGACATTCTGTTCACTAGAATAACTATAGAGTCGGTCTAGTTTTGCACTGAGCCATTGATATAGGGAAGCAAATGGTCGACTCATTTCACCAATATTGTTATTTATAACTGGTGTGAAATTGCTTTTCCTTTACATTTTATAAGAGACATGCTATGAAATTACCAAACACATGACAAACCCAGCTCTATGCATGTAGACGTTGGTCAGTAGCTACATTATAATGTGGCTTCTGGTCAGGATCAGAATTTGCATAACCTTGGTATACTATAACGAAATTCGCTATATCCAAACATTTATAACGAAATTTCGTCTTATCGATATAACAAAGTTTGGATATAGCGAAATAAATATTAAGGTCCCCAGGATTTCGTTATAAGTGAGCTTCACTGTAGTACAAAATGATTACGAGCAACATATCCTAAACATATATTAATTGTCCACTTTGTGAGTCTTTGACAACAAGATGAGATGCCAACTAACTCATCAGGATGAACTTTAGGACTTGTGTGATTTATTTTAAAGAAAAGGACAAGAGTCCTGAATGCTGATGCCAACGCTTGTCTGTTTTGGGGGAAATCAATGTTTCAAAGGGTCAAAATTCCTTAAACAGGCACAATCCCTTACTAACTAGTATATGTTGTGATAGTGTACAGTTGTGTGAAGTTTGACAGGGATGGTCATTATGATGTGGAAACTATGATAAAATGTCGAGTGCCAACAAAAACATTAAAGCTATGGAAATACTTCGCTTTTGTCTTGAAAAGTTAAAAATGGTTCTACATGCTGGGATAGGTGAAAACTGTTGTGATGTACATGTCTTACCTGGTTCTGCAAGTTCAAGGGCCTCCTTTGCCTTAGCCACATTGTCTCTCTCCTCCTTCAGTCTCGAAAACTTCCCTTCAAATATGGTCAACACCTTCAAGGCCTCATCTGGTGGAAGCTCACCCTTTAACAAGAACATATGAAAAATTCATTACATTGAAACTTGATACATGTATTTTTAATCCAAAAATTCATATATGCTCACAGCATACATATATATAGTTAACCCTTTCCTTCATATAAACGCGTTTTCATGCATCTGCAAACAGAGAAGACCCAGATCAGACAGCTCCTATAGGAGCCATCTGATCAGGGTCAGCTCTGTTTGCTATTAAAATGGAATTTGATAGATGTTTCTTTAATTTCTAAAATGGCTACAATGTTACACTTTCTACATTTTATTATCTATTTTGTCCATAAATATTCAATGGGTATTGAAGTTATGAATACTTATAGAACTGGGAAAGGGTTAAAAGAATGATTTGCATGTACAGCACTCTTGTAGAAAAAGTGTAATACTGCAGACAAATGTCTCCTTATCATGAATAAAATTCTTCCGAAACAAAATATTTACTGCTAGGCAATCCAAAGAAGTAAGTTTTTGTGATACTAAGTCAAGATCAGAGATTTAAATACAAACATGAAATTAATATTAAAACATCCCTTCTATTGTCCAAAAATACATAATATTATAGCTTAAGTAATTCTTAAACTGACATGAATGACGGTATGGATTGACCATGCAATCCAACAGTCCCTGCGATAAAACAATCAACAACAAGAGCACCGCGAGACGGGGCAATATACGCCCGAAGGCTGTTCTATAAAATTATGTTGAAAAATAAAGGAGGAGTTAGTTGCACAAGAAATTGCTACCCGAAACTATCAAAGGGCAATAACTCCAGAATGAAAAATGATATGAAAGTTATCTCACTGATATGCACAACTACACATCAGTATCTATCATTCCTGAAAGTTTGAAGAAATTATGTTGAAAAATAAAGGAGGAGTTAGTTGCACAAGAAATTGCTACCCGAAACTATCAAAGGGCAATAACTCCAGAATGAAAAATGATATGAAAGTTATCTCACTGATATGCACAACTACACATCAGTATCTATCATTCCTGAAAGTTTGAAGAAATTATGTTGAAAAATAAAGGAGGAGTTAGTTGCACAAGAAATTGCTACCCGAAACTATCAAAGGGCAATAACTCCAGAATGAACAAGATGTGTTTGTGAAACACTATGCCCCTTCATATATTTGACCTCTGACCTTGACCTCTGACCTTGACCTTGACATGTCACCCCTCAAAATGTGCAGCCTCATGAGATACACAAGCATGCCAAATATCAAGTCTCTATCTCTACTGGTCCAAAAGTTATGGCCAATGTTAAAGTCGGCGATTTGACCCATATATTTGACCTCTGACCTTGAAGGATGACCTTGACCTTGACACGTCACCCCTCAAAATGTGCGGCTTCATGAGATACATATGTATGCCAAATATCAAGTCTCTATCTATACTGGCTCAAAAGTTATGACCAATGTTAAAGTTGCTGACAAACAAACAGACAAACAGACAAACAGACAGACAGACAGACAGGGCAAAAACAATATGCCCCCCCGACTATCGTCTATGGGGGCATAAAAATGATATGAAAGTTATCTCACTGATATGCACAACTACACATCAGTATCTATCATTCCTGAAAGTTTGAAGAAATTATGTTGAAAAATAAAGGAGGAGTTAGTTGCACAAGAAATTGCTACCCGAAACTATCAAAGGGCAATAACTCCAGAATGAAAAATGATATGAGAGTTATCTCACTGATATGCACAACTACACATCAGTATCTATCATTCCTGAAAGTTTGAACAAATTATGTTGAAAAATAAAGGAGGAGTTAGTTGCACAAGAAATTGCTACCCGAAACTATCAAAGGGCAATAACTCCAGAATGAAAAATGATATGAGAGTTATCTCACTGATATGCACAACTACACATCAGTATCTATCATTCCTGAAAGTTTGAACAAATTATGTTGAAAAATAAAGGAGGAGTTAGTTGCACAAGAAATTGCTACCCGAAACTATCAAAGGGCAATAACTCCAGAATGAAAAATGATATGAGAGTTATCTCACTGATATGCACAACTACATATCAGTATCTATCATTCCTGAAAGTTTGAACAAATTATGTTGAAAAATAAAGGAGGAGTTAGTTGCACAAGAAATTGCTACCCGAAACTATCAAAGGGCAATAACTCCAGAATGAAAAATGATATGAGAGTTATCTCACTGATATGCACAACTACACATCAGTATCTATCATTCCTGAAAGTTTGAAGAAATTATGTTGAAAAATAAAGGAGGAGTTAGTTGCACAAGAAATTGCTAACGGACGGACAGACGGACAGACGGACAGACAGACAGACGGACAGACGGACGGACGGACGGACGACATGCGCCATACCATAATACGTCCCTTCGGGCGTATAAAAAGTCATGAACATCTGAAAATAATAATTGTTATGCACATCCCTTTCTACACAACTCTTAAATGGTTAAAAACTTTCTACTTACAGCAACAGGTTTGTCTTTCTCCCAGTCCACTAGCAAGTCTGAAGTCTTGCTCTCAACTACTTTGTCCTCTGACACAATTTTCATCTGCAGACTGGCCACCTGGGTCTGAATAGAGCCATCCTTCCGCTTCATGATGTCTGTGAAGGCTCCCCACTCACCCTCAATGTTGTCAATATAGAGCCAGTTAGCTGGGAACTGGAACCGTTGGCGCTCCAGGATACGTTGACCTTCTTTGTACATCTGTCAAGCAAAAATAATTTGTATACAGTACATACAGAGGAACCTATTTAACCCTTTCTTTAACATACTTATATCTTCACGCATTGGCAAACAGAGTAGACCCAGATCAGACAACTCCTAAAGGAGCCGTCTGATCAGGGTCTGCTCTGTTTGCTAATGGAATTTGATAGTTCTGTTTCTTTAGTTTCTAAAATGGCTACATTGTTCACTTTCCATATTTTATTATAATTGTTTTGACCATGAATATTCAGTAGGTATTGAATTCTTGACTAAATATAGTTAATCCCTTTGGACGCTGAGTATTAAAAATGGAAAGGTCCATCACTGTTTAACAATGGAGCCCATCCAGTATGAAATGGTATCATTTGACAAATTATTCTGAGTGACAAACTACAGTCTAATCGCGATACTACGAATCGGGACCGGGTCGGGCCGATTTTTCGTAGTTTCGCATTTTCGTATTAATGCATCTTTAGGATACGAACTAATTTCCACAAACCTTTTCTCGGTTTCGTAGTGAATGCATACACATACCATACATCGATATTGTATTGGTCATTATATGTAATAATATTGTCGCAATTTACTGTTGCATAATAAAGATATTCCTGTACATGTTTGTGTTATATTTAATATATTTTATGCCTTGTTTGACAATCTACTCACATTCCCGCTTACTACAGTGTACATTAATGATTTTGTATCACACGCCTCATGCAAGAGGTGGTCAAATCATAATGTGTAATGTCATATGCCAGTGCAAAACGGGTTATGTAAAAAACACGAACCGCGCAATGCCTGCTCACAAAACTCTAGATAGGAGGGAGTAAACGAGTCATTTCCAAAGATTCTGTTCGTTCTTTTTCATCAAACCATATTCTGTGAATATTCTTTCGAACGTGAAGTGACAACCTAGAATTTGGTGTAAGCATAAGGATTTTAGTATTTAAATGCCCCCTTTAACTAGAGACATGAACTCGAACTTTCTAGCAATCCATAAGGGTTATGTATAAAACAAGAAACGAATCAATACATTCATATTTTTATTCAGGAATAAAAAAAAATGCATAGAAAACTGTGATATCGTTTATATACGTATAGAAGCAGTGTAGACACAGGTTTGATGACCAGCGTAACTGTTGCAAGTTTTATATGCTATGAGACATTGACTACAAACAAACACGTCAGTATGCCTGTATGCTAATCATTTATAACACGATGTGTGTGAAAACGTAATTGTGCATAATTGCACAATACAAGCTTTAATCATTTGCGACATTTGATATGTAGTTAGTATAATCCTGTCACAAACAAACACGGGTGCTGATCATAACACGCTACGTGTTAAAGCGTATCGGGCAGGCCAGATGTGTCAACAATGGATAATTATGCTGACTGGAGCGACGAATGTCTCTCAGAAGTGTGAAAACATCGCACAGGTGGGATTCGTAAAAATGCATCTTTTTGCTACTGTTTTTGTGTTTAAGGGACTACGAAAACCGCTCGCAATAACGTGTTTTTGTAGTTTCGCATTTTCGTACTTTTGCATCTTTTTGCAATTGAAACAAGAACAAAATCGGCCGGGACCTGGGGTGTTATTCGTAGCAAACCGGTATTTCATTCGAACGTGATCCGTAGTATCGTGATTAGACTGTACATAACCCGCTATATGGTGCAGACCCTGATCAGAGTGCTTCTTTAGAAGTCCTCTGATCTGGGTCTACACCATTTGCAAATGCCAGTACACTAAATTCCTCCATAAATACGCCTTTCCACATCTGTAAAAGTCACTTTTTTTAAACCATTGTGATAAATAGAGCATTTGCTCCTAAGGAGCAAATGCTCTATTTATCACAATGGTTTCAAAACAACAAAATTCTAAAAAAAATCCCTTTATTTAGTTAATGCTCCTTTTCAGTAGATTTATTCAAAGAGGCTGGATCTAAAAATAATCTATGAGGTAATGGGTTAAAGAAGGTTTACTACATTTCTACAGCAAACCTTATATTACAACATATCTGAATCAGTCAATGCGATATTTACAGTGTTTCAAAATACAACATCACATCCTACCATTACCTGACACCTTGTCAAATGCCACTTAATAGCAAACTGATCTTTTGGGTCAACATGTTTTTGTAAAACAGTGTTTTGTCTGATGACAATTTCATCAATACATTTTCCATGTTTTGCAGACATTTTTCTTAAATATTCCCAATTTTCAGAGCCTAAATAAACTAGGTATGTCAATAATCGGCTTTTTCACTAACCGATTAATCGTTCATTCTTTCGACCGGTTAACCAGTTAATCGGAAGATTTGTGACTATTATACAACGACATTACACATTTGACGAAGTTCGTGTGTGTCTGGATACCTCATAACAGCAGATTGCACATGTATTGGCCACAGATGTTTAATATATTGTTCTATTAAACGGGTTTTCAAAACAAATACGACCAGTGAATAAATGTAATGACTATGGTTTTCTCAAAGATACGTCTACAGACCCAACAACAAAGTATCAGCGTTCTAGCTGTCAGATTTTCATCAAGGGAGATAATGCAAACGCACTTCCGGCGAGTTCTATTCGGTGACTAGAATCTCGCTTTCGATTACATTTGAAAATTATTATTTTCATACTGCAGCTGTATCTGTTAAAACTCAAAGGTATAGAGTTAAAACCTATCTTATCTGCCGTAACGTGTGTTTAGCGAAGGAATTCTGCGAAGGAATGGCTACACAATGACAGCTCGGATAGTTCGTTGTTTCTTGCGTACATTTGGTAAGTGGAATGAATTCATTCTGCTTCACCACTCGGAACACCTCAGCTAATTTCCGACCTCTGACGGAATACGACGAGAAGTTACGAATTGCTGCTTCAAACACAAATTAATGTAGAGAGTAACTTGCGCAAAACAGGTGTTGATCCACTTGAGTGGATATTGTCATTCGACCGAAACAATATGCAAACAACAAACTGCTCCAAATGATACAGTGGTTATCAAAACAAACTGTGCTTGACTGGCGCTTATCTACTGGTGACACCTTAGACCTATTTTTTCGAGATTTTAGTGTCATTATAAAATGAATGACACTACCATTTATTAATATTTATTTTTTAATTCAGGTAATCGAATATCATATTAATAACCGATTATCGGTCATCCGATCGATTAACCGGTTAACCGGTTAGCCGATGACATCCCTAAAATAAACTAAATTACTTACATCCACTTGTTTCTCCCAGACTTTCATCTTTCGTTTCAATGCCTGTACTTGAGTGATCAAACCCACAGCCTCAGAGGTATTGGCTGTATCTATGGACTGCTGCTCCAACTCAGAGCGGGACTTTGAGATGTGACTGTGGAACTCTGTCATCTCATTGCTCAGCATTGTACCATACTTGCTGAGAACCTCCTTGTGCCAGGAGTCATACTTGAGTGACACCTTGGACTGTACTTTGCCGAACTGTACCACAACTGGCCCAATCTCTTTTTGAGTCTCTGAGGTATCAAAAGTCTTGCGAGCAGACCTTCAAGTTAAAACAGAAATTTTCAACGCATAAATATTAGAAAACTAACATATATAATTATCTCTGTATAATACATGGTTTATAACCCTTTCCCTGTTCTATATTTAGTCCAAATTTCAATACCTAATGAATATTCATGACAAAATATTTATAATGAAATATGGAAGATGGAACATTGTAGTCATTTTAGAAAGTAAAGAAACATCTATCAAGTTTCATCAGCAAACAGAGCAGAGCCTGATCAGACCGCTCCTATAGGAGCCATCTGATCTGGGTCTACTCTGTTTGCAGATGTGCGAAAATGTGATTATATGGAGGAAAGGGTTAAACACCAGATTTTGAGCATTTCTCAAGTTTATCCACTGACTAAAACCAGTCGAATCTCTTTCACTGTGCCTCTTGGTACTTTGATTCTTTACTATGTTGGCTGTTGGCTCTATACAGAATTATACATTTATGGTACAAATTTCTAACTCAATCAAAACTATACAACTTATTATAGGTGAAATCCAATGAACAGTTAAATTTTATATTGGCATGCATGCATACTTGATTTGCTCCAGTGTTCTCATCCAGGTTTTCAGATCTCCCAGTCTCTGGTATAGTCCATCCTGAGTCAAGTCCCACAAGGCCTGATACCTCAGCCAAACCTAGCAGTTTAAGAAAAAACCTTTGCTCAAGTAAAAATGATTTGCACAAAATATTCACAATTTATATAAAATTTAAAATATATTTATAACAATAAAATAAGCCACTTGTTTTTACTGTTTCAATTGTACTGGGCATGTTATATGATGTGCAACAATGAAGGTGACATAAAGTCACCTTAAGTGTAACACTTCTTGAAAAAGTTCTTTGCATGACATATAATCAAAACTTTTTCTTCTCATCATTATAGCACTGTTTGTTTTAGATTTAAAAATCAAAATCTTTCAATTAATATCAAAGCAATAGATAAAAGTGCATATTCAAATACTAAAATAGTCATTTCTCCACCAAACCTCTATGTTGCGACCACTTTTTAGAATGGCCTCAATAAGACGATTCTAAACAAGAGCTGTCCGCAGACAGCGCGCTCCACTTTCTTTAGTGCTGGATAGTGTAGTGGAAGTCTAAGTCAGAAAGGGGAGATAACTAGAGCAAAATTAATTCTAGGGTTATCTGCCCTTGTAAATAGGTCCCCCTTGTAATAGCTAACATGTATACAAAGTTGAACCAAATATCTTGGACAGTTTCTGAGACATAGACCTGAACATAAAACTTAACCAACAATGAAAATTCTAAGTCGAAAAAGGGGCATAACTATGGCAAAATTAATTTTAGGGTTACCTACCCTTGTGAAATGTGTTGCCCTTGTGATAGTAAACATACATACCAAATATGAACCAAATATCTTTGATGGTTTCTGAGAAATGGACCTTAACAAAAAGGTTAACCAACGCCGACGCCGACGAGAGGGTCATGACAATAGCTCCACTTTTTTAAAAAGTGGAGCTAAAAATGGTCACAATGTAGGATTTGGTGGATAAATAAAGGAGCTTTTCTTACAAATACTTCGATTTATGCATCTTATCTAGGCATCTGTACTATAATTGTGACATACACTCAATATGAATTGGAATTCAACCTACCAGGATGTAGTCCTCCATCTCTTTGACAATTTTCTGGATGGCGTTGTAAGATTCCTCCACTATCTTTGTCCCATTGGGCAGTTTGATGAGGAGATTCTTGTATGTCATGGACAGCTCAGACTCCACATCCATACCAACCTTACAGAGACAAGAAAATCCAATTACCATAACTCCTTTAAATGCAGTACAACTTAAATTGCTACTATCAGCTTTTCACATCTGATATATGGTGACGGTAAATAAAGGTAACTGACAAATTTCTCTAGCAAACCAAATAAAGTCAAATTTTGTGTCTTTAAGGCAAGTGGTACCTCACTACAGGACAAAAAAACACAACTTTCTGCGTAACTTTCCCCCTGCATTAAGAAACCATCTTTTTTCCAGACTTGAGTTTAATTAGAACAAGAGGGCCATGAGGCCCTGAAGCGCTCACCTGAGATAACCCCAGGGGCGGGGCCATTTTTGACCACAAGAAATCATGTGGACAACCTTGGTAGAGAACCACAAGGCAAAGCAGTATGCCATTAATTAAAGGTCTAAGCCTTATGGTTTCAGAGAAAAATAATATTTCATATTTTTCCCATGAAAAACTGATAAGCCCTGAGGCAGGGCCAAGTTTTGCCCAGTGGTCAGGGTCGTAAGTTAAACATTCTTGGCAGAGGACCACAAGCCACAGCTACATATTTATAGAGGACCATTAGATCATGTTAGTCATACCAAATATCAATGGTCTAGGCCTTACAGTTTCAGTAGATTTTTAAAGATTTTCCAATGAAAAACTGATAAGCCCTTGGGCCGGGCCATTTTTGGCCCAGGGGTCATAATTTGAACAATATTTGTAGAGGACCATAAGATCATGCTACATACCAAATATCAAAGGTCTAGGCCTTACAGTTTCAGAGAAGAAGATTTTTAAAGAATTTCCTATGAAAAACTGATAAGCCCTTGGGCAGGGCCATTTTTGTCCTGGGGGTCATAATCTAAATACTATTTGTAGAGGACCATAAGATCATGCTACATACCACATATCAAAGGTCTAGGCCTTACAGCTTCAGAGAAGAAGATTTTTAAAGATTTTCCTATGAAAAACTGATAAGCCCATGGGCGGGGCCATTTTTGGCCCGGGGGTCATAATTTGAACAATATTTGTAGAGGACCATAAGATCATGCTACATACCAAATATCAAAGGTCTAGGCCTTACAGTTTCAGAGAAGAAGATTTTTAAAGATTTTCCTATGAAAAACTGATAAGCCCTTGGGCCGGGCCATTTTTGGCCCGGGGGTCATAATTTGAACAATATTTGTAGAGGACCATAAGATCATGCTACATACCAAATATCAAAGGTCTAGGCCTTACATTTTCAGAGAAGAAGATTTTTAAAGATTTTCCTATGAAAAACTGATAAGCCCTTGGGTGGGGCCATTTTTGGCCCGGGGGTCATAATTTGAACCACTTTTGTAAAGGACCATTAGATCATGCTACATACCAAATATCAAAGGTCTAGGCCTTACAGTTTCACAGAAGAAAATTGTTAAAAATTTTCCTATGAAAAACCGATAAGCCCTTGGGCGGGGCCATTTTTGGCCCGGGGGTCATTATTTGAACAACTTTTGTAGAGGACCATAATATCATGCTACATACCAAATATCAAAGGTCTAGGCCTTACAGTTTCAGAGAAGAAGATTTTTAAAGATTTTCCTATGAAAAACTGATAAGCCCTTGGGCGGGGCAATTTTTGGCCCGGGGGCCATAATTTGAACAATCTTTGTAGAGGACCATAAGATCATGCTACATACCAAATATCAAAGGTCTAGGCTTTATAGTTTCAGAGTAGAAGATTTTTAAAGATTTTCCTATGAAAATTCCATATTACCATATATGGAAAAAATGACCTTGCCCTCTGGCGGCCATGTTTTTTGCCGGATCAAAATTCTTTTAACAACTTTTGAAGTCTATCAACTGAGAAACATTTTGGTGAAAACTATATTCAAATCGGACAAGTCATTCTGGAGAAGAAGATTTTTCTAGATATTGTGTACGGTTGCCATGGCAACAAGACCGATGGCCCCACCCACTATCTTTTAACAACTTTTGAAGCACCCACCCACAGTATGTATCTGACCAAGTTTGTTTACAATTGGGCAGTCGGTTTCAGAGAAGAAGTCGTTTGAAATTGTTGACGGACAGACAGACGGACAGACGGACAGACGGACGACGGACGCCGGACACAGGGGTATCACAATAGCTCACCTTGAGCACTTTGTGCTCTGGTGAGCTAAAAAGGTCACAGTATTACCTGGTATCTAGAGTGCTGGATTCTTGGCAGACTAGTCACAATTGCTTCCCAGCCAAACAGTTCCTGCATGAGGTTAACCCTGGCCTCTTCCACTGGTGGATTCACATATATCAGCTGGTTGGTAATTCTCAGCTCATGGATTTGAACCTACAGTATGAAAATCAAAACAAAAACATTTACTATTGTATGGCACAGCTACCTTAGATTTAACATTATTTTTGTCAAACTTATTTGTCTTAACCCTTTACTCCATATATATGAATTTGCAGAATAGACCCAGATCAGACGGCTCCTGTAGGTGTCGTCTAATCAGGATCTGCTTTGTCTGCTTATGGTACGACTGTTTTTGCCAGGGCTTAAACTTATCTTATTCATATGCCATTATAAAGCTTAAGCTAATTAATATTCATGATGTCATTATTTCTTACATGAATATTCATGGTGTAAAGAGTTAATTAAAAAGCTGTATAAACAACTTCAAACACACATTTCTCTCATATTACCCAAAACTTTCCCATTAATTTCATCCAAAAGACAAATCATTATTGTAGGAGGAAATTTTCATTTTGTAAATCACATTCACCCCAGATGCAACTTAAGTTTGGCTTTACTGACCCAGTTAAGATTGCATCGAAGCATTAATTCAATAAGAGCTAAACAGTGGCAATAAATTGCAATTTCAACTAAATTCATTCAACCTCTTGCCTTTTGCAATATTGTCATATTACTGTATATACCTTTATATTGGGGTCTCCGCCGAGGTTTTGTTTGGGCTGTGGAGCATCTGTGTCCATACTGTTGTCCACCGAGTCTTCCTTTTTGCCAAGAAGGGCCTTATTCCAGACATCCAGGGCCATCTCTAGCCTTTTGGCTAGTCTTGATTCAACCTGTAACATAGTGTCATTAATGTAGAACTTAACCCATTCCCATTCCATTCTGTAAATGACACTTTTTGAAACCATTGTGATAAATACAGCATTTGCTCCACAGGAGCAAATGCTCTATTTATCACAATGGTTTCAGAATTACATAATTCTAGAATTTTGCTTTTCTCTAGTAAATGCTCCTTTTTGGTAGATTTATTCAAAGAGGTTGGATCTAAAAATAGCCTATGAGGTAATGGGTTAACCTTATACACTTCACAAGTGAATGTTTGAGCACTTTGGCAAACACTGGAAGCAGATAAGGTGTCAAGTACCTCGGTGTCTCACAAGGATATGACAAATTTGACACACTGATGATTTCTTTGAAGAGATATGTAACATGAAATGGCTGTAACAGTCTGGTTTCTTTTTTAATAAAATGGCCAATGATCAAAACTTCCAATTATAACAAGTTTATAAAACTTGAATCTTAGGGTATGTGATTAAGGAATATTCGTACTGACAACTATCTATATTATCCCTCAATGTCCAGATTTCATAAGAATTGAAATAAATCATAAATGAATGATGCTTGCAAATATTGTGCTCCTATTCTTTAAGTAATTTTTAAGTAATTTAACTAATTCATCCCCAATGAGGAAAAAGTGTGTCCCTACAGAGGACATACGCCAACAGTGTAAACCCAAATAATTCTACACTAGTTGCTTGATTTTTTTTCTCAAAAGTTCACACTAGCAAAAGTATTATAGCAGAAACCCCCCTTAATATGCATACAAGATTGTTTCATAATACATATTTGGACAATTTCACTTACAAAACTGGGTTTAATTTGCTAAACTATAGACACTACTCACATCTTCATCCAGCCTGGCTACCCACTGGGGTAGGTTGGAGTAAGAGTGCAGACTGAGATTGTCCACTGCCTTCTGTATTTTGGCCAGGATCTCATGGAACGTAGTGCTGTTGTAGGCACATGTTTCTAGTGACTTCACTTCTAAATCTATCTCCTGCTCCATGGCTAACAGATCATCCACCTGCCAACGATACAATTAATGTCAAAAGTTTACCTATGACTTCTAACTACAAAATAATGACCATGCATGAAAATAAAATATGCATAAACAGTAAATGCTAGCCTTTCTAAATTCTTACACTATAAATCCACTTTAAAATAGAAGCTGTCAAAAAGAACAAAATGGTCCTATTATGTTGATTCAAGTCATTAAACTTTTTTGCCAACATGGATAGACAAATACATTGGTACTTTGTACTGCACATTCTTTCAGTAATGTCTCATAAAATGCTTGAGGCACATATGGTAAGAAATTCTTACCTTCTCCTGAAAGTTGAAGATTGTGTCTGCCAGTCTCTGTACATAGGGGTCCAGCTTGTAAGATTCCCAAACTAGTTGTATTCCCTGCAATACAGCCAAACAACATGGAGATTATTCTATTTTTTATTTAACCCTTTCTATTATATAAACGCCTTACAAACAGAGTAGACCCAGGAAAGATGACTCCTGTAGGAGCCATCTGATCAGAATCTGCTGTGTTTACTTATGAAATTATAACAGATCTGACACTACACTTCAAACAATACCATGAGCAACCGTGTGTACACATGCCATTATAAATAAAAGAAAATGTGTCAACGGGACATGGATGCCCCACCTGTTTTTTTTCTAAATTGCATTAGAATTGATTGACTTAAGGTTTGCATGTTTGCCTCGTGCAGATTTATTTCCATCAATTAATATGACCTCTATTCAAAAATGAAGTTTTTACGAATTCTCAAATAAAACAGGATGGCTGGAAATAATGTGGTAACAAAATTTTGTTTTATTCTTCTGTTTATCACCTGAAAATAAAACAGTACACAATATTAATACTTTGTGTGGTATGTCTTACAAGGAAGACATGTTTTTCTATATCAAAAATATTGTAAGTTCTGTCAAACAGGAAGTGGACATGTGGCATATTTGAAACTGTCTTACACGATACAGTTCTCCATAAATTATCTAAAATTATTTGGTGATGACGATGCAAGACGAATAGTGATCCTTATATGTCGCCTCTGCGAAATGCAGGAGACACAATAATTTACTATAAGTTAATATTTAGATAAATCTGTATAAACTACAATTACAAATTACTAATAATATAACCATAAACAGGAAGAAGATTGTTAAACAATCACCAAAATCACCAATCAAAGTGTCGGCAAACAGGAAGTAGATAAACAACAGACCTGAAAAGGGGACTCAAGGTACAACTCACTATAATTATGCTTCAGACCAACAACAGCACCGCAAGCGGGTGCAACGCTTGTCTGTCCTCATTGTCAAGATGAACATGCATACCAAAAATGAAGGTTGTAAATGAACAAGAGAGTCGTCACGGGTGACAAATGCCCCCAAAGTGTTTGACACCGAAATGCATTTTGGCGGAAAATCAATACAATGTAATGCAGGTGTAACATGAAATTTTGATGCTGTTAAAAATGACACAGGAGTCAGTTCTTAACATTAGAAACAGAACCTTTGACGATTATGATACCTAAGAAAAGAGCCAAGGGTCAAAACTTAGTTAAAAAGGACCCTAGGTCATTCTCAACGTTAAAAAGGACCCTTGGTTGATTGTCAACGTTAAAAACAGTTCCTGGGTAAATTCTTAACGTTTTAAAAAAAAAGACATGGGGTCAAATTTCAATACATAAAAAACATGCTGTGTTGATTGTTACTGTTAAGTTGATTCTTAACGTTTAAGAAAGACCCTATGTCGATCCTTAACGTTAAAAACATACCCTCAGTCAATTCTAAACACATGGTCAAAGTTTCATGTAACACTGGCTCTTAGACAGCTGCAACAGAAGTTACCTAATATGGATCTACATTCTATGCATAAGCATGTATAGCATCTGATTTAGGTAGTGTTGTAAGCAAGCAATGAAGACCCAGTAGCTCCTACAGGAGCTGTCTGATATGGGTCTATATTGTTATAATGCTGTAATTCATCTGAAAGTTCTGACACTGCAAGTATTTGAACAGCATGGCCTACCCATGTATGAATAGTATTTAGAGCTCTTTATAATGTCTGATTCATGCTAATGTAGTAGCAAACAGTGTAGACCCTGTAGTTTGATTTGGGTCTACACTGTTTGCCTAAGCATACCTGTCCAATACTTACAAATTACAAATTTGGAATCTGTAACTGATAAGGTATAGGAGATATGCTCCGGACAAGCTTTTAGTAAAATCAAGGTCAAAGGTCAAGGGCACATTGACCTGAAAATGGTACGCGACACTCCGCCATCCCAAGATGAACTCACACACCAAATTTGGAATCCCTAGCTGGTAAGGTATAGGAGATATGCTCTGGACAAGCTTTTTGTATCTGGTAAGGTATAGGAGATATGCTCCGGACTGTAAAATTGAGGTCAAGGTCAGTGACCTGAAAATGGTACACGACTCTCCGCCATCCCAAGATAAACTCACAAACCAAATTTGGAATCCGTAGCTGGTAAGGTATAGGTGAAATGCTCCGGACAAGCTTTGTGTAAAATCGAGGTCAAAGATTTCCTCACAGTGACCTGAAAATGGTACGCGACACTCCAACATCCCAAGATAAACTCACACACCAAATCTGGAATCCGTAGCTGGTAAGGTATAGGAGATATTCTCTGGACAACCTTTTTTGTAAAATCGAGGTTCAAGGTCAAGGTCACAGTGACCTGAAAATGGTACGCGACACTCTGTCATCCCAGGATGAACTCACATACCAAATTTTGGATCCGTAGCTGGTAAGGTATAGGAGATATGCTCCGGACAAGCTTTTTGTAAAATCGAGGTCAAAGGTCAAGGTCAAGGTGACCTGAAAATGGTACGCGACCTCACACACCAAATTTTGAATCCGTATTTGGTAAGGTATAGGAGATATGCTCCGGACAAGCTTTTTGTAAAATCGGTCAAAGGTCAAGGTCACAGTGATCTGAAAATGGTACGCGACACTCCTCCATCCCAAGATGAACTCACACACCAAATTTGGAATCCTTAGCTGGTAAGGTATAGGAGATATACTCCGGACAAGCTTTTTGTAGCTGGTAAGGTATAAGCTTTTTTTAAAATCGAGGTCAAAGATCAAGGTCAAGGTCACAGTGACCTGGAAATGGTACGCGACACTCCGCCATCCCAAGATGAACTCACACAGCAAATTTGGAATCTGTAGCTGGTAAGGTAAAGGAGATATGCTCTGGACAAGCTTTTTGTAAAATCGGTCAAAGGTCAAGGTCAAGGTCACAGTGATCTGAAAATGGTACTGGACACTCCTCCATCCCAATATGAACTCACACACCAAATTTGGAATCCTTAGCTGGTAAGGTATAGGAGATATACTCCGGATAAGCTTTTTGTAGCTGGTAAGGTATAAGCTTTTTTTAAAATCGAGGTCAAAAAATTTGGAATCTGTAGCTGGTAAGGTAAAGGAGATATGCTCTGGACAAGCTTTTTGTAAAATCGGTCAAAGGTCAAGGTCAAGGTCACAGTGATCTGAAAATGGTACTGGACACTCCTCCATCCCAATATGAACTCACACACCAAATTTGGAATCCTTAGCTGGTAAGGTATAGGAGATATACTCCGGATAAGCTTTTTGTAGCTAGTAAGGTATAAGCTTTTTTTAAAATCGAGGTCAAAGGTCAAGGTCAAGGTCACAGTGACCTGGAAATGGTACGCGACACTCCACCATCCCAAGATGAACTCACACACCAAATTTGGAATCTGTAGCTGGTAAGGTAAAGGAGATATGCTCCGGACAAGCTTTTTGTAAAATCGGTCAAAGGTCAAGGTCAAGGTCACAGTGATCTGAAAATGGTACGCGACACTCCTCCATCCCAAGATGAACTCACACACCAAATTTGGAATCCTTAGCTGGTAAGGTATAGGAGATATACTCCGGACAAGCTTTTTGTAGCTGGTAAAGTATAAGCTTTTTTTTTAAATCGAGTCAAAGGTCAAGGTCAAGGTGACCTGGAAATGGTACGCGACACTCCGCCATCCCAAGATGAACTCACACACCAAATTTGGAATCTGTACCTGGTAAGGTAAAGGAGATATGCTCCGGACAAGCTTTTTGTAAAATCAAGGTCAAAGGTCAAGGTCAAGATCACAGTGACCTGAAAATGGCACGCGACACTCCGCCATCCCAAGATGAACTCGCACACCAAATTTGGTATCCGTAGCTGATGTGACAAAGGAAATATACTCCGGACAAAAGGTACACACACCCACACACACACACACCCACACACGCACGGTGCGATCACTATATGCCACCAAAGCCTAGCTTTGGGGGCATAATAAAAATTGAAGAAGTTATGGTCAATGTTCAGATTTCCGCCGGCGACGACAAAGACGATGCGGATGCCGGGGTTACGACAATAGCTCGTGATTTCTTCGAAACAGATGAGCTAAAAATCAAATCATTCCGGTATACACAAGCCAAGAAAGCTTTGAAGAAAATTTTACAGGACGGACAGGGGAGGGCATAAAAATCAACTAAACTCATGTAGATGGCGGTGGTCTAGTGGTAACGCGCTTGACTATCAGTCCGGAGGTCCGGGGTTCAAATCCCGGTCCCACCCGGAAATTTCAGAGACTTTTTCCGTGTCTCCCACCCACACATCCTCTCCACCCAGGGGTTAAAATGGGTACCTGTGAGGGTCACTCGCCGGTACAGCGGCTGCATGATTGCTCCATATGTTAGCAGTGCTCAATATTGTAGGCCAATGACTCAATGGCCAGGGGAGTAAATGTACAGTCGGCTGAACGGTCATTCGGACTGAAAGTAGACTATAACTAGGTACTTTTTATGTCATTATTTCTCACATGAATATTCATCAGGGAAAGAGTCAACACCTGATATACAACATTACCATAATCCTTTTGTTTCTCAGTACAGTAGAACCTGTCTTAAGTGATCATCAAAAAGATGTCTAATTATGGGTCTGTAATGCAGGTGGTAACTTAATGCAGGTCAAAAGTAATGCAGAAAGCTTCTATAGGAGCTTTCTGCATTACTTTGCCCTGCATTAAGCAATCACATGCTTAACAAGATGTGTTTGTGAAACACTATGCCCCCTCGATATGATATTTGACCCTGAAGGATGACCTTGATCTTGACATGTCACCCCTCAAACTGTGCAACTTCATGGGGTACACATGCATACCAAATATCAAGTCTGTATCTCTAATGGTTCAAAAGTTATGGCCAATGTTAAAAGTTGGTGACCTTTGACCATGAAGGATGATCTTGACCTTGACATGTCACTCCTCAAACTGTGCGGCTTCATGAGATACACATGCATACCAGTATCAAGGCTGTATATCTACTGGTTCAAACGTTATGGCCAATGTTAATGACCTTTGACCTTCAAAGATGACCTTGACATGTCACCCCTCAAACTGTGCAGCCAAATGAGAAACACATGTATACCAACTATCAAGTCTGTATCTCTACTGGTTCAAAAGTTATGGCCAATGTTAAAGTCGGTGACCTTTGACCCTGAAAGATGACCTTGACATGTCACCCCCAAACTGTGCAGCTTCATGAGATACACATGCATACCAAATGTCAAGTCTGTATCTACAGGTTCAAAGGTTATGGCCAATGTTAAAGTCGGTGACCTTTGACCCTAAAAGATGACCTTTACCTTGACATGTTGCCCCTCAAAATGTGCAGCTTCATGAGGTACACATGCATACCAAATATCAAGACTCTATCTCTATTGGTTCAAAAGTTATGGCCAATTTGAAGTTGGTGACCTTTGACCCTGAAGGATGACCTTGACATGTCACCCCTTAAAATGTGCAGCTTCATGAGATACACAAGCATGCCAAATATCAAGTCTCTATCTGTACTGGTTCAAAAGTTATGGCCAATGTTAAAGTCGGTGATTTGACCCATATGTTTGACCTCTGACCTTTAAATGTCACACCTCAAAATGTGCGGCTTTATGAGATACATATGCATGCCAAATATCAAGTCTCTATCTGTACTAGCTCAAAAGTTATGACCAATGTTAAAGTTACAGACAAACAGACAATTTGACCTTTGACCCTGAAGAATGACCTTGACATGTCACCCCTCAAAATGTGCAACTTCATGAGATACACAAGCATGCCAAATATCAAGTCTCTATCTCTACTGATCCAAAAGTTATGGCCAATGTTAAAGTCAGTGATTTGACCCATATATTTGACCTCTGACCTTGAAGGATGACCTTGACCTTGACATGTCACCCTTCAAAAGTTACAGACAAAGAAACAGACAATTTGACCTTTGACCCTGAAGGATGACCTTGACCTTGACATGTCACCCCTCAAAATGTACAGCTTCATGAGATACACATGCATATACCAAATATCAAGACTCTATCTCTATTGGTTCAAAAGTTATGGCCAATGTTAAAGTCGGTGATTTGACCCATATATTTGACCTCTGACCTTGAAGGATGACCTTGACCTTGACATGTCACCCCTCAAAATGTGCGGCTTTATGAGATACATATGCATGCCAAATATCAAGTCTCTATCTGTACTGGCTCAAAAGTTATGACCAATGTTAAGGTTGCGTTAAAGTTACAGCAAAAAAACCAGACAATTTGACCTTTGACCCTGAAGGATGACCTTGACCTTGACATGTCACCCCTCAAAATGTACAGCTTCATGAGATACACATGCATACCAAATATCAAGACTCTATCTCTATTGGTTCAAAAGTTATGGCCAATGTTAAAGTCGGTGATTTGACCCATATATTTGACCTCTGACCTTGAAGGATGACCTTGACATGTCACCCCTAAAAATGTGCGGCTTTTTGAGATACATATGCATGCCAAATATCAAGTCTCTATCTGTACTGGCTCAAAAGTTATGACCAATGTTAAAGTTGCTGACAAACAGACAAACAGACAGGGCAAAAACAATATGCCCCCCAGATTTTGATCTGGGGGGCATAAAAAGACTCCTGTGTTCAATAAATGAATGGTCACTTAAGACAGGTTCTACTGTAGTTCCTTTTACATAATTTCACACCATCAAACAATCAACAAACATCTCACAGCTTCATACTCAAAAGAAAAATCCATAGCCCTGTTTACATCAAAACTTACCTCAGCAATCAGGTTCTGGACTTCCTTGTGGAGACCAGCTACCAGCAGGTGTATGGAGGGCATCTCTTCCACCTTTTCTAGAGTCTGCTGGTATGTCCTTACGCTCTCAAACAGGGACATAGCAAATGGGTACAGCTGATTTGCCTGGTGGGCTTTGTTCACTATGGATAGTGGCACTCGGAACCCAAGCCATTTCATGTTCCTCACCTACAATTAAACATTGACAAAATAATAAAAATATACTTAAAAATTTAAAACCTAAAATTATACATCTTTACTTTGACCTAAACATAATGACAGAAATGACAGCAAACAAAACAAAAGAATCAATGGCTAGAAGCACATGTATTGCTAGTAATCCGATGCATTAAGAACAATAGTGAAAACAGAAATGAAGGAGAGACATCTTACACAAAAAGGATCCTATTTGTCTTCCTTTACCTTTTCCTTCATATAAACGTGTTTTCATGCATTTGCAAACAGAGTAGACCCAGATCAGACGGCTCCTATAGGAGCCGTCTGATCAGGTCAGCTCTGTTTGCTTATGGAATTTGACAGTTCTGTTTCTTTACTTTGTAAACTGGCTACAATGTTCCATCTTCAATATTTCATTATAACTATTTTGTCCATGAACATTCAGTAGATATTGAAAATTGGAATAAACATAGAATAGAGAGAGGGTTAAGGTAGCACAATAAATACATCTGAGGCATTGTGTGTGTTCTTACCTCTTTTGAGAGGGTGATGATGTCTTTCTGGAAGTTCACACCCAGCTTAAGTACATTGCCTTTGCCTGGGATGCGTGACTTGATGCTGGTGATTGTGAAAATCCTACCAGCCACCTGTAGCTGTCTCTGAGTGACCTGTGGATGATCAAAACACAGACGCATCTGGACCTTTTGTAAACAGTGAAGATTCAGAAAAGATGGCTGCTGTTCCATCTGATCCAAGTCTGCAGATTGATTACAACATAGATCTTCACAGATAAAAGAAATACACTTCACAAAATCGCTTTGAGGAAGAAGTTATTGACTCAACGGGAGTTGTACCCATGACTTATTCCTAAAATATGTGTGAATTGCTGTATAGACTATGAACTGCTGCATTTGTATAAATTATTTTTATAAACTTCATACACTCCTTTCAAGGAATTCAATAGCAAAACTTACCTTCCTGGACCAGTCATCAAAAAGTTCTTGAGTGTTGAGTTTGTTTCTGAAGCTGTCACCATCAGCCTTTAGTTTCTGTCCCTCTACATGGTTCTCCCAGCCCTTACCTAGAACATCCTCCACACGACGCAGATATGCCATCAACTGACGCTCAATCTGAAGAGAAATATAAGATGTATTTGTGAAAAAATATGCCCCCGATATGACCTCTGACATTTTTAAGTCACCCCTAAAAATGTTCACCTTCGTAAGTTTCACATGCATACCAAGTTTATCGCAATGAAACATAAGATAAACTTAGGTAAACTTATCCCCCCGCAGCAGACTAAAGGATAAAAACAAACACCGGTCCCTACATAAACAATTGAAGACAATCTTACGTGTGAAAAACTGACAACTATCAACTCGTATATATGCCGCCATGAATGTAATACACACAGCTGATTACCGGCGCGTACCATGCGCACGATGCCCGAATAGCACGGGAAAAAGTAAAATCTTAACTGCATAACTTTCGTTACAAATTAATTGTGTGTATAATTGAGATGGGCGTGTACTGAATTTTTTCACTGTCAAAGCCACAAAAGTTTGCACTTTAATTATGAAAAACAAACATCATTAGAAATCTAAACCCCTAACTCAGTGCGGGGTTGGAGGTTATATGCTAATACAGAAAAGGGTGTGTACCCTTTGACCAATCAAATGAAATTTAAAACCCCAACATCACATGTGACTTTTCATTTTCTGAAAACAGTGACAGCCATGTTTATTGTTTTACACAGCAAGTTTAATCGGATTAGAGGTTTGACAGGCCCAGAGGCAATTACATCCCATCAACAGGATCGTTTTACGAAATATACTTGGTTGCTTGAAATCATACTCGATTTAATTTGTAATTTTGTATAATTACATTGAACCTTTCCAGTACGTGAGTGGGCGGGGAAACAAAGTAAACAAGTCAGTTTCGTTCGAAATTAGTTTATTTTTGGATGAGGGGGGTTTATGTAAGTTTATGTAAGTACCCAGATAAAAAACCCATTACAATGCGGTTCCGTATATAACGCGGGTTGAATTTTATGTCCCCACACACCCGCGTTGTAACGGGTCTCCAGTGTATGTATGTTGAATGGCAAAAAAATATCACTTATCTAAATTTGACCCTTAATTTGACCCTGATGTATGACATTGATGTATGACCTTGACCTTAATAAGCCACCCCTAAAAATGTTCCCATGTTGCACAGGCAAGGCATGCCAAGTTTGAAGTATATATGTGAAATGGCTACCAAAATTATCGCCAACATTAAAGTTGGACACACCAACAAACAGGGCCTGATCACAAAAGCTTAGAAAATTTGAGTTGGTTTATTCAGCAATGGACTTTTTTCATAATATTAGTAAATATCCAAATACAAACTCATCAGAAATCCATAAAAGCTTATCATTATTAATAATATATCTGCTAGCTTACCTGTCTTGCAAAGATGATGCTACCTGACACAGATGGGAAGTCTCTTGCTTTGCTCATTCTACATGTCTTGCTTTGTGGGTACTGCACCTGCAATGGAGATAAATACTTTCAAACATATGGTAAAAGGCTAGTCAATGTCTTAAACTTTTTGCACATAAAGTAGCTGTCATCAGCAACATATTTTGAATGCTTTAATTTTTCTTTAATTTTCTTTAATATAACATTTAGTATCCTGGCATACAGTGGGTGACAAAAACTGCTGTTCTTTATTTAACTTAATATAATATCAAATGTTTCAAGACACCACAACAAGTTTAATTCATCAACTACTGTTTGACTGACTTGTCAACCGATTTCAATCAACTACACTGGAAAATTTCACCACAGCTCCCCTTTACTTCTAGCAGGATAGGCACTGAAAAAGATAGGCTTCATAGATCACACAAAGCAGAACCAATGCACACTGTCTTTGAATAAGGCCTTACCTTAAACTTCTCATGCAAGGATTCAATGTCGTCTTTGACTCTCTGCATGAGCTGAGTCTGGTACTCTCTGATAGCTCCTCTGATGTGTGGTCTCACAAACAGTGCATTGAAGCGAGAGAAGATCCTGAACATCTCATTGGCATTCTTGGCTGTTCCAAGCTGGTCTCGCAGGCGGGCTGTGATTCTCGTTTCAACACGGTCTATCCTCTCATCATACCTAAGAAAATAGTTACATACATGTAGTATGTTACGTCTGCATTCCAAAGAATATTTGTGACCTTTATTTAAATAAAATTCAATGAATACAGTTGTGATAATCAATGCCCAGAATTAAATTTCTAAACTAACCCAGTACTCAATACAGATCACTTCTGGCACCTTTGCAAACAGATTAGACCCAGATCATGGTCTGCTCTGTTAGCTTAATATGACATAACATCTATTTCTACAGTTTCTGTAACTGTAAAATTTCTTAGTTCATGATGCGATTATAAAAGATTAGCTAATTAATATGCATATAGTCGTTATTTCTGACATGTATATTCATGGATGAAAGGGCTAAGCAAAGAATTCAAAGACTGGATAGAAATCTGCCTATTACTGGTACAGAATCACAAAAAGCTTCATATAAAAGCCTAACACACATTTAGACATTGCTACAAAATAAATGTTGACCTGTGAGCAAATATATACATAATGCTGTATAAAACTTTGTAGATTATTGCTGCACTAATAATTATTCTAGATAAGAAAAGCATGTGCCACAACAACATGTCCACCAACATAATGAGTAAGAGCACAGCAAACCTTTTGATTGCTGCCTCCCAGGAATCAGCCCCTTCTCGAGAAACATCCAGCCCATCCACCTCCTTCACATTTTCATAGGCAAGGTTTACTTCCTAGAATACAAATTTACAAATATAACATCAGTAACTTCTCATGATGAACATGCTTTTGAATAAAGTGTCCGAAAGACAAACTAAGCAGAACAAAATAAATTTATGATTATCATACAGACTCCTTCCCAGGAAAACAACTCGCAATCAATTCTAATTTGTTAGTGTCTGGCTCAGGCATATATACATGTATCAGCATATGCTTAAGTATCATGAATAGTGATATATCTTAAAACTTTAGATAGAATACATCTCAAAACACAACCCTATAGTCCTAGGAACACAAACAAAATAAGCAAGCTACATTGTATAGTTCTTTGTAAACAAGTCCACTGGCATTTCAATTCAATTCAATCAATTTTATTGCATTAAACACAATACAATGTTTGCATTTGCAAACAGGGTAGGTCCAGATCAGAAGAGCTTCTAAGAGTCCTCTTTCATAGTCTTCATTGTTTTTATTCATAAACCTCTAGCAAAAATTATATTCAAAGTGAAAGGACAGCTATGAGCCACTTTTACTGTTCAGTACTAGTAACCATACCTCAATGGCATTAGCATCTGCAGCCTCATCTACCACAGGTTCTACAATGGGAGCAGTCTCCTCCAGAGGAGAGCCTATTCTAGCTTTGTTGCTAGTGACTGGCCTCAGGACACGTACAATCACCTGACGCAGCTGTTCATGTTGGCGACGGAACCTGGCAACAAAGGCAAATGGAATTTATAGATGGATTCAACTCTTCAATTTCAAGTATTCAGACTGACAAAACTCTAGGTAAATAGTGCAGAAACACATCAAACTGCTCAAGGACAGTTTGATCAAAGTCTTCACTATTTGCTTCAATGCAAGTCTAATCTTATGTTATCAAAATGGTGCCTAATTGGCCTATTCAGCTTTACAAAGTGAAACTAGTAATTGTGAGTCCAATTTGTGACGACTTTTCATATAGTATGACCAAGATGAGATATGAAGCTTCTGATGTTTCATCTGAATTCAAACTTTTGGACACTGACCACTGTTAACCCTTTCCCTCATATAAACACATTTTCACACATTTGCAAACAGAGTAGACCCAGATCAGAAGGCTCCCATAGGAGCCGTCTGATCAGGGTCTGCTCTGTTTGCTTCTGACATTCTACAGTTTGTGACAAAGCAAAACATTCCTTGAAAAGTTAATATGATAAATATTAAGCTAACAAATATTCATGATGTCATTATTTCTTACATGAATATTGAACAGGGAAAGGGTTAATGAAAAGAAATGATCAAATCTCCTGACTTTGAACTCTTCTGAAGAAAAATTGTGCATGTGACGAAAAAACTCCATTTAACACAGTGATATCACTTGAACATGTACATGGAACAAACAGCCATGTTTCTATTTAAACTGACAAGTTCAATTTCATACAAAGGAATCTTTGTTAAGTAATGTCTCTGTTTACCAACCAGTGACCACACCAAAACTTACTTCCTCATATGATCCAGTCTTGCCTGAAGACGCTTGTGGGCTGGATTAATGCGCCAGACCATGCGAAGGTGTTCTTCACGTTTCTTCTTAATGAGATCACGCAACAGACCTTGCAGTTTGTCATACTCATCATCCCAGGTGCTGAACACATCAAAGCATGCAGACAACACTTTCTCAAACTCCTCATATGGAATATGCATCAGTCGTCTTGTTCCAAGCACCTGGAAACCAAACATGAAATCCTTAATAAAATTTTAATTTCTTTCATATTCATAATGTAAGTATGACCTGTGTTTTAATTTAATATTAATCCTTTCCTTCATATAAACGCCTTTTCATGCATCTGCAAACATAGTAGACCCAGATCAGACTATCATTTTTGGCATTTTTCTTCTTAAGTTGAGTCTTTGTTTAATTCAAGTCTTCCTAATGAGTGTTTCTTACCTTAAGCAGCTGAGCGCTAAGGTCACGAGAAATGGACTCAACAAGTCTCAGAGCTCTCTGTGTAGGGTACCTAGTGGGCCTAATTTTCCTCAGGTGTAGGAAGATGGCTTGTAGGGATACCCTGATAGTGTCAAGTTCTACTGCTGACAGCAGGTCATTCAGGGGGAAGTCCTTCATTAGCTGGTTGTAGTCATTCACTGTGGTCATTGCAGCTTTAAGGCCTGTGAAAAATTAAATAACAGACATTAAATCAGCTGTATTTGATGACAAGAAGCTTATTCACTGTGTCAAACACCTGCATTAAATGTTACAAGAATTTCCCTTTACTAATTCACCTTCACAAAGTACCATTTTCATTATCTAAAACAATTTATTTTCAGTATTAAATGCAACAATGTTTAATGCTGAAGTCTCATCTGGATCCAACCTATTTGCATAGTTAACAACAAATTGATCTGTAACCCTTTACTCCATAAATACGCCTTTCTACGCCTTTGCAAACAGAGTACACCCAGATCAGACGGCTCCTAAAGGAGCCGTCTGATCAGGGTATGCTCTGTTTGCTTATGATATAGTATAGATATGATTCTAAGTTTCTGTCATGGCCAAAAAATCCGGTGTCAATGTACAATTAATCTAATTAATACTCATCAGGTCATTATTCTACATGAATATTAATGGGGGAAAGGGTTAGTGCGCTACAGAAACTAGCCACACTCACCAGTATCAGTATCAAAGCTGACAGTGGCATGGAATCTCTTGCCATGCTTGAGTATCTCCAATGTAAGGACAATTTCTGGGCTCTCTCGTTTCTCCTGTATCCTCAGCAGGGCTCTCTCCAAGTTCAGCCAAAAACTGATCTCCTGCAGTGCTGTACCTGATGCTGGGTCTCGATCCAGCTTGGTCACCTTTCAAGAGTATGATAACAATTTTATACTTCTTATACATCATGGCAGAAATCTAACTATTATTAACAGAAACAATTTAGACTAAAGTAAACCTCAATAAAATAATCACTCAAAAGAAATATAATTGCCATTTTATGAAGGGTATGTCACAACTTAATACAGGATAAAAGTAATGATAAAAGCTCCTTTTAGGAGCTTTCAACAATAGTTTCATTTTCAACAGCAGCATTCTGTTTTCACAGCATTTTAAAGAGGTTTCTCTGCAAATTGTCAACAAGTTCACACCATTCATACATGGTTCATCAAACTACTCTGAAGCTAAGAAAGAATGAGTGTCAGAACACATTCTTTATAAACATTTTGCTCTCTTTTTACAATTATAGATTATTTAGCCATCCAACATATCAGCATAGAGTAGCACCAATATTACTATCAAATTCAATATGTTGAACACTCCTTGCCACCTATTCCTTTACTTGTATTATAACTGAATGACAGGTACACTACTAAAATCAAACCCAAGGTACAGTAAAACCTCTCTACTACAGCATCTAAAAAGAAGTCAATTCTGCATCTTCCAATCATCTTGTACATGTAGCTTAATGTAGGTGAAAAGTTATGCAGGAAGAGCTTTCTGAATTTCTTTCTTTCTTCATCAACTCTTTCGGTGCCAAATTTTGTAATCTGCAAACTTTGTCGTCTGCTACAATTTTCCATCTTTATTTTTCTTGATTTTTGTTTCAAGAAGCAGTCACAGTAACAAACAGTTTGGATCCCGAGTTACTCTGCGTCTCATCTGGATCCAAACTGTTTGCATATGTATTCACAGATGCGACACTGGCACTGAACTTTCTATAAAATATCTTTAGTTTGTTTGAAAATGTTTCAACTCTAAGTTTACTCACATGAACAGTACAATGATTATAGATGCAAACAGTCATACCTTCTGTATTTCTCTGATACATCTATTCACTCCACTCTGAAGAGCATTCAGGAACTGAGCATCTTCCACTTTGTCTCCAAAGTCCTCCACTTTGGGTTTTCTGCCTTCCTCTGCACATTTCTTGATGACAGAAGACACTATCTGGTGGATGGGTAGATTTATCTCTGGTATGTCAATGTTCTGCTGCAGATGAAGCAGGCCCATTTCAAGATCCACAATTTTCTTTTCCACTGCTGGGGCCATTTTGTCACCATCTCTGTTAGAACAAAAATTACAGTAAATCTCCCCAATGTAATCACTAAAACAAGTTAATTAATGGTAGTGTCATTTATGACAGGTGGTTCTTTAATAAATTACTTTACTGCATAAACAGCAATCTGATTTTAAAGACCACGATGTTTGTTTAATAATCTGTTAACCCTTCTCAAACTGAATATTCAAATGTGAACTAATCCACTATGAATATTAATAAGCTGAATCATTCTAAAGTAGGATCAATTGTAGCCACTGCATTATAATTGAATCATTATAATAGTTCCTCTAGGATATTCACCGTCAGGCAAAACTTACCTTTCAGCTTTTCCTGTCTCCCGTATATAGGATTTGAAATACGGAGACACAGCATTGCTGATATAGGAATGCAGTGTTTCATATGGAGAGCCATCACTTAGGTTCAACATCTGCAGCTGGGAGGGGAAAGACTTGTCTGCCTCCACAACAGGTCCTCTCTTGATGTATACCAAACTGTATAAATACATTTTCCAACATGTGAGTAACATTGATTTTTGTTTGTCTCAATGAAATATAAATAAGATATAAATAATGATGATGATGATGATGATGACGATGATGATGATGCTGATTTCAAACGATTTGCATAAGAAATCACTGTGTGCAAAAAGTTAAGTCCTCTTATTTGTTTGTTTCACAATTGCAGTACATGTATATTCAAACAAGCTACAGGACACAACAGGAGGATCTCAGATATATACAAATGTAAGCTAAATGAGCTACCAATGAAAACTTTAACAAGTATCAAACAAAGAAAGAAGATCCTGATCAAACAGCTCTTGTAGGTACACTCTGATCAGCATCTGCTGTATTTGCTTAACCCTTTCCCTGTTGTATGTTTATTCCAATTTCAATACCTACTGAATGTACCTACAAGAGCTGTTGGATCTGGATCTGCTTTCTTTGTAAAGGCATGGAAAGATGTTTTTATAAGATGTTTATATAAAGTAAAGGGTTAATGAGTTGACAAAATGTAGGCTTTGGTGGAGTAATGAAGAAAAATATTGCGAAATGTTTAGCTTATGCCTCATATTACACTACATGATTACTTCTAAATATTCTAAGCATGTACTTGTGAACAAATGAATTGTCATGTGATCCAGATCTGCACTTTAAAATCTGATTATATAGATTAAGTAAAAGGAATGTGAGAATAATTTACTTTGTAAATTGAAACAATTTTGACAGCAAAATTATCTACAATTCACAACTGTAGTTAAATTAAAAAAAGAAAATAAGTCCATGGGACACGGATGCCCGCGCTCAACGACAGGCCTGAAAAGGGGAGACACGGTACAACTCACGATGATTATGCTTCAGACCAAATATCAAATTATTCCAGCATACACAAGCCAAGAAATCAGGCCTCGAGCAACAGGGCGATTTGGGTGAAAACTGTGCTCAAACAGGCCAGTTTTCGCCCTGATCATAAGGGTTTGGCGAAATTCAAGTCGCTTTTAACTTTAAGACTGTTTAAACCCCTCCCGTACGTGTAAAAAGATATCATTTGTCAACCGCTGGCCCCACATAATAAGCTCCACCCATGGATGTTAATGAGTGTTAGATAGATAAAGGTTCAGACTATTCCTCCAATCAAAACGAAGGTATTTGCGACCTCCTATTGATTTGTGAAATTACTGACTTACGCCACTGACATGTGAATGAGCGAAAACCAACACGTTATGAATGTGTTGTTATTAGTGTGCCATTAAAACATGCTTTATCTATGCAAAACAGTAGACAGAAACTCGAGATGATTGACTGAGTCTCAACCATTATATACAAAAATCAATTTTTAAATGTAAACATTGTTGACTTTAATCAACCGTCTGAACCAATTGCTTTTATGATAGAGGGCGTTCCAAACCGTAATTTGCATTATGTCAAAGGTCAAATCTTAGCTGCATAATTATCACCTAGTGATTACATGATTCTGCATACACATAATGTGGAGTTTTTTAAAACTTCTTTCAGTTATAACATTTTCAATGTTAATCTAATGTGCTTTCGTGTAATGTGTTGAAAATTAAATGCATAAACACAGCTCGATTGTAAACTTCAGCAAGAGGCTGGCAATGTGTATTTTTGTAACTGGCAAAAAATTAATAGTCTAGCTCCAATAGTTTAACCTTTAGCCTGCTGAGCAAATCTAATTATTTTTGCAGAAATTTTCACCTACTACAGTTTCAAAATTCAAGCTGTAATCAATGTCTACCAAAATGCAAGCAGGGTGTCAAACAGTTTGGATCCTGATGAGACGCCGAGTTACTCCGCGTCTCATCTCGAACCAAACTATTTGCATAAGTAATCATTCATCCGCCCATAGCAGGCTAAAGGTTAACCCTTTCCCTGTTCTGTGTTTATTCCAAATTCCAATACCTACTGAATATTCATTAACAAAATATGGAAGGTGGAATATTGTAGACATTTTAGAAAGCAAAGAAACAGATCTATCAAATTCTATTAGCAAACAGAGCAGACTCTTAGAGGAGCCGTCTGATCTGGGTCTACTCTGTTTGCAAATGCGTGAAAACACGTTTATATGAGGGAAAGGGTTAAGCATGTACATTTGTGTTGATCTGCAATTGAACAATACCCCCACCCCCTCAAAAAAAAACGTTGGCCTGCTACTTTTGTAATTTGGCCTGTTCAACTCAATCTTATTGAGAACACTGATTTGGGGGAAAAACAGGCATTGGCTTGTAAATCTACCCTATAAGATATCCTATGATCAGGGTTTTACTGTATTACAGTGAAAATAGAAATATCTCCCTATGTACATTGTTTTATTTAATTTCCCCTATTTTGCTCTCACAACGCATTTTTTCCCTATCAAAGGGCCCCGCCACCATTCCCCCAAAAGTGGAAAAAAACACTGTCATGTATTAGTATCCGATACGCGAAATGGTTCACTTCTCCCTAATCTGAGCCCCAGGGAGAAGTCACTTCTCCCTAAAATTTGAACCCAGCTTGAGCCCTGGAAATCTTTGATGAAAATTTAACAGGACGGACATACATACAGACAAGGGTAAAACTTAATGCTCCCGTCACCTAATGGCTGGGGCATAAAAATTCATGGTTGTATTATGTTGTTTTTTCCTAAATGAATTTACCTGGACATCTTGGAGCTTGTGAAATGCACTTCAGCTGAGATGATGTAGCTGACATTTTCAGAATCTCCTTCTCCACCCTCGCCAACATCCTCTTGCTCATCTACAGAAATATGAAGATACCAGAGCTGTTAAAGGATGACATGAAACCATTCAAAAGCAGTTTTTAATGATGGAAACTTTTATTACTCGTACTGATGGTGTGACTTGCTGTAGATGTCAAGAAAACACAAATCAATCAATACTCCACACCATTTGCCCTGTAGACAAGAAAACAACAGAAAGGAGTATAAAAAGTCTAGAACTGCATACATTGAACAATGATGTGTCAACTTCCATGTTTGTCACAAACATGCATTGCCATATAGAATGTCTTACATTTTGACTTCTCAGAGCTACAGATAACGATGCGTACCCAAATACTAAAATCGTCATTTCTCCACCAAACCCTATACTGTGACTGCTCTTAAGAATCGTCTCTTTGAGACGATTCTATTTATGCACCTTATGGTATCTGAAGCTCTGCATCTGTCATTCTGTGCTGTTCTTTCACTTTTGTCACTCCATTTGAATGCATGGTTGGTTTTTTTTATGCCAGGATGGTTTGAACTTAAATCTACCTCATTTGATCACATCATTTTTAACCCTTTACTCCATAAATACGCCTTTGCAAACAGAGTAGACCCAGATTAGACGGCTTCGTCTAATCAGGGTCTGCTCTGTTTGCTTAATATATAATATAGATATGATTCTACAATTTCTGCTATTGCCAAAACTCCATGTGTCCATTTGCTATTATAAAAATCAGTCTATTCATGATGCCATTATTTCTTACATGAATATTCAAGGAGGAAATGGTTAAGAACCTATTCCATGAGGTAACAAAGAAAAAATACAATGAAAATACATGCTAATTCAATCAGCCGTTCCTTTGCAAATGGCCACCATATGACTGTTTGACATAATGTCATGTATACATGTAAAGGAAAGATGGAGCATTCCATTTCCCAATAGGGATAAATTGCATATTGATATAAAAAAAAAACTAGAGGTTTTTGTCACAAAAATGGATGTCTCCCCTCTAATAAAAACAATATGTAAAGGGAAATCACTAAAAATGTTATGGTCTTGATGAATGATACTTCCCCTCATTATGCGATTTCCACACCACATTTTTCAAGAAGAAAATGATAACAGCTAATAACTCCAAAAATACTGATACCAGATTTATAGCCCTTGTGCATGACACTTACTTTCATCATGCTCTTTCCAAAAATAAAATGTCATTCCAATAGCATTAGTCGAACAGGAGTTATTGATCGGCCAAAAAATGTAACAAAGGGCAATAACTCCAAAAGTATTGAAGCCAGAGTTATGGCCCTTGTTCATGACACTTTCTCTCATCATGCTCTTTCCATGTATGAAGTTTCAATACGATGGCAAGAGCCATGTAGGAGTTATCGTCCGGACAAGAAAGCATTAAACAAATGTACAAGGGGCAATAACTCTAAATTTATTGAAGCTCGAGTTAAGGATCTTATGCATGACACTTTCTCTTATCATGATCTTTCCATGTATGAAGTTTCACTCCAATGGCATATGTCACATAGGAGTTATCATCCGGACAAAAAATTGTGAGTTTTTTTTACAAAGGGCAATAACTCCAATATTAGTGAGGCTAGAGTTATGGACCTTTGCATGACACTTCCTCTCGTTATGATCTTTCCATATATGAAGTTTCAATCCAATGGCATGAGCCATATAGAAGTTATCTTCCGGACAAAAAAAGTGTGAATTTTTTTACAAAGGGCAATAACTCCTATATTAGTGAAGCCAGAGTTATGTACCTTGTGCATGACACTTCCTCTCATTATGCTCTTTCAATATATGAAGTTTCAATCAAATGGCATCAGGCATATTGAAGTTATTGTCCGGACAAAATTTTGTGTTATTTTTTACAAAGGGCAATAACTCCAATATTAGTGAAGCCAGAGTTATGGACCTTGTGCATGACACTTCCTCTCGTCATGATCTTTCCATATATGAAGTTTCAATCCAATGGCATGAGCCATATAGGAGTTATCGTCCGGACAAAAAAGTATGATTTTTTTTACAAGGGGCAATAACTCCTATATTAGTGAAGCCAGAGTTATGGACCTTGTGCATGACACTTCCTCTCATTATGCTCTTTCCATATATGAAGTTTCAATCAACTGGCATCAGGCATATTGAAGTTATCGTCCGGACAAAAAGTGTGCCGGACAGACTGACAGACGGCCGGACGGACAGACAGACAGACAACTCTCATGAAAACAATATGTCTCCCCCATATAAATATGGGGGGGGGGGGGGGGGGGGGGAGACATAATGATGTGGGTTCAAGGATGATCTTAAAGAGGAAGTCCCTACAATGAACACATATTTTCAATAATGTCATAAAACTTAATATTTGTTATGTTCAATCATTATTATGAAGATTGTCAATTTGAACTCGAAAAATGCCCCTGTGATACAAAATAAACCGTTCTACAACAAAATATTATCGACCTTGGTCAAACAGTTAACAATACTAAAACGTGAACCGAATAAATACTAATACATTGACGAATAACATATCGATCATATGAAAGTTGTGTCTTTGTCCGTGTTTATTCGATTGGTTTTCTTGTGATATACTTCTTTTCAGTACATAAACAAATGAGTTTTGTATATTTTAGGCACTTTTGAAACATGTCGAATGTAGGGACTTCCCCTTTAACCTTCCAAAAGGTATTATACTGAACATCATTTGTCCCCCATTTGCAATACATGTACATGTATGAAATGAAGTTGTTTAGAATGGGTAAACAATGTTTTAACCCTTTACTCCATGAATATTCATGTAAGAAATAATGATGTCATGCAAATTTATAAATTAGATTAAATTGTTATATTACATAATTAGCACAAGGAGACAGGAATTTTGGGGCCATGGCAGAAACTATAGAACCAGATCTATATTATATCAAGCAAACAGAACAGACGCCGATAGACGGCTCCTATAGGAGCCATCTGATCTGGGTCTACTCTGTTTGCAAAGGCATAGAAAGGCGTATCTATAAAGTACAGGGTTAAGGACTTAATGCTTTCCCTCATATAAACACGCTCTTCATGCCTCTGCAAACAGGGCAGACACAGATCTCCTGTGGGAGCCTTCTTTTCAGGGTCCGCTGTTTGCATATGAAATTGTAATAGATCTGACACCAAAGTTCCTACCATTACTAAAAATTCATGTGTACATGTGTCATTATAAAAAATCAGCTAATAAATATTCATGATGTTCTTATTTTTTCTAACATGGCTGTTTAACAGGGAAAGGGTTAAACACAGATTCAAGGGAAACTAAAACAGTTTCTAATAAATGATGATTTGAATGATCCAATTGTGTGCTTATAATCTAATATATTTACATTCGCCCTGCAACGTCCTTATATAACCTTATTCTAAAAAGAAAGTTGTATTTTCCATTGAACTTTCATTTCAATACCGGTTTGAGCCGGTTCTCCTTTTCCAAGAATTCCGCTGTGTAAGCATGGAGTAATACTGTACTGACCCAGTTATGACCTATTTTAAGATTTATCAATGGGGAATCGATACTTGACAATGTAAACATAAACACTCCACTTACTGAAACGTCAGCGATTAACGACGCCTTATTTAAGTACTTATGTGGTGAAGACCTCCAAATGTTCATTTTGCAATGCACGAATAAAAATGAAATAAATAAATCTAAATCAATGCTCTAGTAATGTACAGCTTCGTCTTGTATGTCTGAGAACTAAGAAGTATCTATTACCAGCAGCAAACAGGGCAGACCCTGATCAGTCGGTTCCTACATGGGCGGTCTCATCTGGGTCTACTATATTAGTACAACAAATGGTGACGTCAACATTAATTAGATCATCACGTTATTTGGGTCTACTATATTAGTGTATCATTTTTCGTTTTGTTTTTATCATTGTACTAAGCAGAGAAAAGCTGCGAGCACCTTGCAACCACGTGACTTCCTTCATAACGTCGAGGTCGGGATTGTCTCAAATTAAGTTGTGATAAAACACTGTCGTTTTCGAAAAATCGCTAGTTATTCTAATGCTTTTATTTCAGTTAAGGTTTCGTGTAAAAAATGTTTTTGTGGAAATTTATATTTTAAGGGAATATATTAACAGAAAAAATATTAGCCAAATGATTCTTAATGACACCACTTGAAACATTATGAAACGTTCCCTAAATGTATGTCGTAAAATAGATGTCGTAAATCTTGGTTTCCCACACTAACACCACTTTACTGTAATGTACACTCGCGACGATATATGCCAGTTTCAATTTGGGTTTACGGGCAGTGGAAATGACAAGAAAGAAAGGGAAATGTAAGGAGTCGTCGAAGAGAAAATATGAGGAAGAAAAAAGGCAATTCTGTCAGAAATTGAAAGAAGAGTTTACTTGGTTAAACTACGTACAGTACATTCCTTGTAGAAAATACGATTTGGTAAATAGTGGAGTTTTACAGTGGGGTGCTAAATGCCAATAGGTCCATACCACAGATTAACCGTTACCTGATGAATATTGATGAAGTTCCCAACCTACCGACCCAACTTTTTTGGGGGCATGTAACCAGAAACAACCCTATTTTTTTTTTAGGCCTTACCCATGGTTATTTCCCAGGCCAAATCTTGGGTCAAGATTTCTAGGAGGGGAAAGTAATGTAACCGTGAGGCTGTTAGATATATAAGCACTATAAACTCTACTTGCCAGGGAGCTAGCTCTTTGGCAACATGGTTTTTATTAAAAGTGTTTGGAAGTGTAGCGAAGTTAAGACTGCACATTTGCTGGCTGGATGGGTGACCGCCTGGGATTGCTGATGGTGCATGTTACACTAGTATGAACTAAAAAACAAATTGATTCAAATCAAATGGCAAACTTAAGTGAAAAACACAATAACACAAGGTCCTTAACCCAGATGTTGCAGACTAGATACGATAACGTAGCTCTATTCCTAAATAGACTGGACGCTAGTCATTATCAGTCTTACAGCTACGATATCGCATCTAGTTGCAGACCAGTCCACCAATTCTCATCCCATTAAATGCTATTTTTTTAAAAAAAAAAAACGTTAGCTCTTTTTATTGTAGACCTATCAGTATACTGTATCTGAGGTTATAACGGTACATTAATATACCAAACTATCCCCTGACATACACGCCCCCTGCGAGTACAGTATGACTCATCGTCAAACTAATCAATGGAAGTAATTTTGTCCACTCCGGCATACAAAAATAAAATGATATTTATGGCAAAGTAATATATAATAAAATATTAAAGTAACCTTTAGCAGACGATCTTTGTATCAAAAGAGCCGATGTTTGTGGGTCGCTCAAGAATTTCTTAATGATTTCCAGATGAGCCTTGTCCGAAACCGCCGCCTTTATGGCTGTAGATGTATCCTTGTCCTCGAGTAAGACTGGCACACAGCGACACAAATATGTTGTAAACTTGTCAGTATCAACAATGGCTTGGACAGGTTGGGCCGTTTGGGCCTCCTGCTCAGCCGGTTCTGCCATAACTTAAGTCCGAAGAAGCTTGTGTTCTCCCCACCTTCGTCTCACCTTATCCGGACGAAGCTACAGCTAATTCGATTTGTCTGGTTCCCTGCACTGGATTATCCGTAATTTCCGGACAAACACGATTGCATTCACCAATCGGAGCACTCAGTCGGAAACCTCGTCTAATTCCGGCAAGGCCGATCAGACAGATCTTACGCTGCAGCCAGAATTTTTCATTAATCAATATAGAGAGTGAAGGATAAAAGATGATTCAACTAATCTGCAATCTGTCGCAGTTTTCATTTGGATAAGTGCCAAATCATCTAGAATATATGAAATATTTACAACAGACCGGGCCATGTTGTACATTAATTATATAAATACTTGAATTGCTCTGATTTAATATTTCGACCACTAGATCTACTAAAGGGCCTTTTGCAAAGATTATCATGTCAAAATACACGCCACATTTTTGTTACATGCATTCAGCCATAAAATAAAAGAGAATAATGTTGATCCAGCGTCATGGTGACATTGGGTTGTTATTAAAACCACATGATATTTTAAATAGCAACCCAATGCACCATGACGCTGGATCAACATTATTCTCTTTGATTTTATGGCTGAATGCATGTAACAAAAATGTGACGTGTATTTTGACATGATAGGCTTTGAAAAAGGCCCTTAGTGGTCGAAATATTAGATCAGAGCAATTCAAGTATTTATGTATTATATTAATTAATTCCCTATTTTGGAATATTTTCTTCATTAATTACAGCAAACATCAGAAATATTGTAGATCTACTTTAATTTAGATCTAGATCTAGATCGAGACTAAATATCACAAACATTTGCATATTAGTTTATGTGTTCACTAGATTTAGTTTATTAATCAATAACATCAACCGCACTTCATTTTTACAAGTATATGCTAACCTCTGGCAACTCTGCATTAAGTTACCAACTGCCTTACAGACCCATAATTAATTTATAGACCGCTTTCTGATTGCCTCTTTTAACCCTTTCTTCATATTAAAAGCTTTTTCACGCATTTGCAGAGTAGACCCAGACCAGACGGTTCCTATTGGAGCCGTCTGATCAGGGTCTGTTCTGTTTGCTAATGGAATTTGAAAGGTCTGTTAAAATTTATTTTACTACAATTACCCCCTTCAATATTTCATTAAATAAGTATTTTGTCAATGAATATTCAGTACTGTAGGTATTGAAATTTGGAATAAACGTAGAACAGGGAAGGGGTTAAGGCATGTTCTAGTGTATAAACACGCCACCATTATCCTGCTGAAAATAACTGTCTTCTCAAACTGTAACCTAGAGAAATGTGTAGGTATTCCCGGTTCGTCAAGCTTTTGAGAAACTGCTTGAGAGGCGTGTCATCAAGATCCAAACTGTTTGACACTCGGTCACCAGCTTCTCAAAAGCGTGATCAAACCAGAAAATGTCCCATATCCAAATTTGAGCAAACTTTTTTTCCACAGCAAGATAAGAATTAATCTTTAGCACGCTGATCAAAAGTGTCGCTTACACGCAAATTATATATCAAATCACAGCTAGCCTACCCTGCTCCATCATCCTATGGTGTTTTTTGTTTTGTTTTTGTTGTTTTTATTTTTTTGCGGGTTTTTTTGGCGATTTTTTTTATTTGGGGGGGGGGGGGGGGGGGGGGGGTTGTTATTTTCCAAACTGCGTACATCTGAGCGTACCCAAATACTTAAATCGTCATTTCTCCACCAAACCCTTATACTGTGACCACTCTTTATAATCTAAAGAGTGGTCACTATAATATCCTCGAAGAGACGAATCTAAAGAGTGGTCACGGTATAGGTTTTGTTGGAGAAATAGAGGAGCTATTACTGAAAATGTTTAAATTTACGCGTCTTTTCTGGACCTCTGATTAATGTATATGTCATAAATATGCTCCATACATTAAACTCGACCCACCGGTATATTGCAGATTTGTTTTTTTACTGTTATATTATCAATGCTATTTGACAATATTACCTGGTGTTCAGGATCTTAGTTTGCCCATCTAGCACCTCTGAATCAAATAAAGGAATACCTTAACTTTTGACTTATGTTTACTGAGCCATGACTTTTGACATTATTCATACGGCCTTGTGAGGTATGTCTTATCCTTAATGACATCTCTTCATGAACATTTACATGTATGTGTGAATTGGTTAATTCTTGGATATTTATTAACTTAATTTTCATAATGTACACCTTTTCAAGGGAGGTTTTGGCTTAGACAAAACTACATGATCAGATCAATATAATTCCAGAAGCAAACAGAGCATACCCTGATCAGACAGCTCCAACAGTAGCTATGGTTGCAAAGGTGTTTTAAAGGCGTTTCTGTGAGATATGGGGTTAACCCTTTCCCTGTTCTATAGTTAGGAGCCGTCGGCGTCTGAACTGGGTCTACTCTGTTTGCAAATGCGTGAAAACACATTTATATGAAGGAAAGGCTTAAGGAATGTATGTAGTAGACACCCTTATCCATCAGCATTTATGAAAACAATCTATTTATCCATGATGTATAATTTCTTACATGATTTTTCATACAGTAAAGGGTTAATGCTTTAAACGTACAACAGAACCCACCTAAACAGGACACGTAACGAATAAATATGTGTTTTACCCATTCACGTCATAAATATTTATATAAGAAATCATGAATATTTACCAGCTGAATTTAAATAAATGGCATATAGATACGGTAGTATCAGATCTATAGTTTCATAAGCAAACAGAGCGGACCATGATCACACATCTCTTACAGGACCTACGTACAGGAGCAGTCTGGACTTGGTCTATTCTTTTTTCAAAGACATGAAAACGTTTTACTGTCGTTTAATGCACAACATTATATGTTGTAATGTAGAAAGGTAGCTCCCTGGAAAGTCCCTATTGCATTAGACATTAAATTGAGGCATGCTGAAACAAGAATATCTGTCCAATGAGATATATCCACTGAGGCAGGACTGAAAAGTAGATATATCTACTAAGGTGAGAGACTAAGTGAGAAATCTTACATATCCACTACAAAACGCTTTAACTCAAGAACATTTATACAAGAATTTTTGACTTCGTGAACATCCTTTTTTTCTAATGGTCAATGAACAAGGGGTGTGTTTTGCCATTTCAGAAGCTGTACACAGAGTCAGATATGTGTTTTTCCATAAGCGAACGCATCCTGACTCTGGTCGGACAGCTCCTGATATCTTCTCTGTTGCTAAAGTATAACAAGAAATGTCGACACGACATAAAACTGGGTTTTCCTTCACTATTAACTAGTGACTTCTAAGTTCAAAGGGGCATAACTCCCAGAACAAGAAGGCCAAAATGGCCCTGACATCGCTCACCAGACAATCTGAGAAGATTTTCAGTTTTCACTATGTTTCTATTGAAAACTGAACACCCAAGGGGCGGTGCCAATTTTGACCCCAGGGACACAATTTATATAACTTTTGTAGAGGACCTGAACATGATGCTGAAAGAATGTAGTGAAAGAATGGGTAGAGCATAGACCACTGGAACTTGTATTAATTCTTTGGATGCTAGAGGCGGATTCTCCCACCACTAATGACCTATGCAAACAGTTTGGATCCAGATCATGCCCCACATAATGTGGGGCCTGATCTGATATCCAAAGTGTTTGTCAATGAGACTGAACTTCTGAAAAACTTAGAAAGTGTGTAGTTAGGATAATTTATGAATATGCTGCAGACAACAATTTAGCAGATGACAAAATTACCCAGCATGCAGAGTTAAGCTCAAATTCACAACAGATACGCTCTATATTGATAGCTGGCAGCTTAATGCAGGGCATAGGTATGAAAAAAAGCTTTAAGAGTTTTCTGCATTTTGAGAATTATCCACAGTTTTCTCAATCTAAAATGAGTGTGTGTTATTTGTCTAAACACAATTTCTACTCTACTGATCAGGCTAAGGGTGATTACATCAGAACTCACATTGTCTGGTCTCAGGCTGATATTAAGGAGAAACCTTTAGACTGTAGTTTCTGATGTGAAGAAGTCTATACACACAGGGCAGGGCCAATTTTAACCCCTGAACTATGATACTTATAAAACTCATAAAGTTATGCTAAGTAAATCTATACACCAAATATATAAGCTCTGGGACATGTATTTTCTGACAAGAAGTTTTTCCTATGCATAACTAGTGATCCCAGGGGCTGTCAGTCAGCTACAAAAAAAAACTGGCAATCCCTGGGGTGGGACCAATTTTGACCCTAGGGGCATAATTTATATAACTTTTGTAGAAGTCCTGAAGTTGAAGCTATGTGCCAAATATGAAAGCTGAGAACCTTCTAGTTTTAGAGGAGATGTTCAAAGTTTTCACTATATGTTTCTATTGAAAACTGAAAACCCCTGGGGTGAGGCCAATTTTGACCCAAGGGGTATAATGGTTTATGAAAATCTGTCGAGGAGTTTAGATAGATAGATAGATAGTTAGATATAGACAGATAGGTAGTTAGATAGTTAGATAGATAGATAGATAGATAGATAGATAGATAGATAGATCAGACTAAAGATTGAGTGGAAACTGAAGACAACCCTACGGGCCCGCATGTTTAACCCTTTCCTTCATATAAATGCCTTTTCACACATCTGCAAACAGAGTAGACACAGATCAAATGGCTGTTATAGGAGCCATCTGACCAGGGTCTGCTCCGTTTGCTAATGGAATTCGATAGATCCGTTTCCTCAGCTTCTAAGATAGCTACAAGGTTTCGACTTCAACTAATTTGTCTATGAATATTTAGTAGGTATCGAAATTTGGACAAATACAGAACCGGAAAAGGGTTAGGAGTAAAAGCTTTACAAATCTTTTCTTCAAATGAATGTTTGTATGTGTTTTTTCTACATATTTCAAAAGAAAAGCATACTGTTTCTTTTTCATTTATTTCTGTCATGTATTTTAACAAATACAAATGTACTGAGAAAAATATATCACATAAAACAAAAATTCAAACAAGGACAAAGCAAGAAATGAATGATGTTAAATATGTCTTAAAAAGCTGCATGAGGATGTGAAAATCCATCCTATACTGTAGAACCTCTGTAACTCTTTTAATGCTGAATTTACAAATGGACTATTCCAAAATTCAATTAGGGTATGTTTCCCGTGAAAATTCAATGATTGTTTTAACCCTTCACTCAACGAATATTCATGTAAGAAATAATGACATCATGAATATTAATTACATTAATTGTTATAAATAGCACATGGACACAGGATTTTTGGCCAAAACAAAAGCTGTGGAATCATGCCTATATTGTCTAAACAGAGCAGACCCTGATCAGAGAGCTCCTATAGGAGCCGTCAGTTCTGGGTCTACTCTGTTTGCAAAGTGATAAAACGGCGTAATTATGAAGTAAAGGGTTAAAGAAAAGTGTTAACAAGACAAACAGTGCAGACCCTGATTGAGAGGGTTCCTCTAAGGACCCCTTCATCAGTGTCAACATTGTTTTCAAATGGCATTAGTGACTTGTTTCCTACACTGAAAGGTTTAAAGCAGCAACTGAAATATATGTAGTCTTTCAGAGCAGACAGCTGCTTAATACAAAATGAAACTAATGACAAGGCCTTCTTTGAGAGTTTTCTACATTTAATTGGCACTTGTGTTAACCCTTTCTTTCATATGAATGTTTTTTCATGCATTTGCAAACAGAGTAGACCAAGATCATATGGTTCCTATAGGAACGATCAGGGTCTGTTCTGTTTGCTTATGACATGATATACATGTAGATCAAGTTCTAAAATTTTGAATATCACTTCAAATGATCTAAATCACCACATAACCTTAATTTCAGTCCTTAGGATCCAAAAGAATCCAATACTTGATGAAACAATATGTATAATTTACCATGTTGACTGTACAAAACTTAATTCATAGACTTGCTCCTTGGCAGAGATGTCTTTTGATGCCTTTGCAAACAGAGCAGATCCAGATCAGATGGCTCTTGTAGCAGCTGTCTCATGTGGGTCTATTTCATTATGGAAATTATAGATATGTCTAATGTTTCAGTCATGACCAATATTTGACCAAATATTCTGAAGTTCATATTCCAGTATAAAAATTCAACTACTGTAATTAACCCTTTACTCTATGAATATTCATGTGAAAAAATGAAATCATGAATATTTATTAGATTCAAGTTTATAATGGCATATGAACACAGGATATGTTGGCCATGGCAGAAACTGTAAAGTCATATCTATATGTATTCATAAACAAACAGAGCAGACCCTGAGCAGACAACTCCTAGAGGAGCTGACTGATCTGGCTCTTCTCTGTTTGCAATGGCGTAGAAAGGCGTATCTATGGAAGAATGGGTTAATACCCATGAAGTGATACAGTCATGAAGTAAAGGATTAACACATAGAGTAACTTCGGGTATATTCGACACTTTAAGCTTTAATAATTTGTAAAAATATGCATGTCGAAATTAGCCGACAAATTACTTCAAAATGGTATGTAACGATAAGTTCCAAACATTTTCGAGTGATATGAATGTATAAAACACCGCCAGTTGCCTAGTGATGGGTAACGGTTGTACATACTGTGCTTCGGGTAATTTCGACACTGTTCGGCCAATTTCGACACTTGTCAAATTACTTGTCCAGAAAGGATTTATTAAACAAATTAAAGTCTACTTTTTGATATTTTACAGAGCACATATTTTACATAGCACTATCCGCATATTTGTGTAAACACTTTCGTTTTGAGGCGAGGTCTTGTCGCCAAATATGTTGTAGCATTTGTTCACTAGAATTAATTAGACGTCGCTTTACCCGAGACGAAGACACGCTCAACATTACAAATTTTCGTTACGAATGAATCTGTTAAAAAGTTGAGGTAGTATTGGAAGTGCTAAGCAGAAGTATTAGTAAGTACATGTAGTATAATACATAGTAGTAGTAGTAGTAGTAGTAGTAGCAGTAGTAGTAGTAGTAGCAGTAGTAGTAGTAGTACATAGTAGTTGTTAGTAGTAGTAGATTTTAGTAATAGTAGCAGCAGTAGTAGTACTTAGAAGTAGTAGTAGTAGTAGACCAGTAGTAGCAGTAGTAGGTAGCAGTAGGTAGTAGTGGACTACTAGTAGTAGTAGGTGGTGGTAGATGGTAGGTTAGTATGTAGTTGTAGGTGGGTTGGTAGTGGGTGGGTTAGTAGTAGGTGGGTTAGTAGTATTAGTAGTTAGTAGTGATAGCTAAAGTACTAATTAGTAGAAGTAGTAGTTAATAGTAGATCTAGTTAGTAGTAGTGAGTAGTGATAACAATTATTATTAGTAGTTAATAGTGGTAGTAATTAGTAATAGTAGTTAGTAGCTAGTAGTAGTAATAGTGGTAATTAGTAGTAATTGTTAGTAAATCTAATTGGTAAGTAGTAGTGATAAATCTAGTAGTAGTAGTAGTAGTAGTAGTAGTAGTTAGTATATAGTGATAGTAGTTAGTTGTAGATCTAGTATAGTAGATCTTGTAGTAGTAGTAGATCTAGTAGTAGTAGTAGTAGTAAATCTAGATCTAGTAGTAGTAAGTAGTCAATAGTAGTTAGTAAGTATTTTAGTTAAGTAGTAGTAGAGTCTAGTAGTAGTTAGTAGTGGTAGTATAGAAGGTGTAATAGGTAGTAGGTTACTTCTAATAAGCTTTAATTGTGTTTCTTAGAAAAATTAAATTGCCACTTAGATATCTAAAAAGTGGGTGTGTACTGTCTTACAGTAAGTGACGAAATTACCCGCTTATGCAAGATTATGTCGGCTAAATTCGACACCCCTCTGATCATAGCTTGCAAACGATTACTCTTTGAAAATCAAGGTCATACAGATAAAAACAATGTCTGCGTGAGATTTAACTTGCGAAAAATGACAAAGAACAGTGAACAGTTAAAGATAGAGTACTCCTGACATACTGTCCCTTCTTATGAAATCTTATAACGTCGTCTTAAAATAGCGTAACGTCACTAGGTCAATATTTACATGACCCACATTTCTTCAAAAGAAACCCTCAAGAGAATCAACGACGTTCTTATGATGTCATGGAATGTTATTACGTCATAATGTTTGCACACAGAGAAATGATCAGCCCAATTATAATGAAACATGAATGGATAACAAAGTATGTGCCGAAATTGCCCGACTGTCGAATTTACCCGAAGTTACTCTAAATGTTATCACAAGTATGCCTGTAATGTGGCAGCCTAAATGTTAAAAATCACCAATGTAAGTCCTAGTTCCATTTCCTGCTAAAAATGTACTTGGTTTAAACTACTAATAAATGGAAAGTTTAACGATCCATGCTGGTGTTTAGCAGTTCATATGCTAATGAGTTTTCTTTGAGATCATGTGTTCACACGGTGTTGAGATTCTCTGTTAGTTCCTTTTAGTCATACATCACGTGCCCACTTGCCATGCCTTCAGCAGCTTCATCAGTGTGCTCACATGAAGCTGGGGCATGGCACTGTGTAATGATGGCAGACTTGGGATACCTGAAAAAAATGAAAACATAATTACAACAGCATTAATCAAAATTTCCTTACAATTTCCTATTTCACCTGAAACTAAAACTGTACGCCTATTAAACTAAATATCCCATCACTCCCAACAAAGGGAAAAAATTCCAGTACATGTATTTATATACCACAGTAATAGAAAACACTATGCCCCCGATATGACCTTTGAATTTGATGTATGACCTTGAGTCACCCCTAAAAATGTTTGCCTCTATAAATTGCACATGCATGCCAAGTTTGAAGTATGTATGTTGAATGGCGACAAAACTATCGGCAATCTAAATTTGACCTGTAAATTGACCTTTGACCTTGATGTATGACCTTACAATGCCTTACTGTTACATGTCATTTTTTCAAGAAAATACAGCAACAAGAGAGCCATGATGACACTGTATCGCTCATCCTGTTAATAGACCAATTGATCTATGTATACCTATAAAAGTTATCAAAAGTCTCCGTAATTCATATTGATAGAGTATCATCCAATGATAATTCCTATGAAGTTTGGTTAAAATTCCATTCAGTAGATTAAGAGGAGATGTCGTTTTATGAAATTGTTTATTGAAATCTAAATTTAGATCCTGTGACATACTTGAACAGCCAATCAAAACCATTTATATAACTTTGATAGAATACCTAAGAATAATTCTTGTGAAGTTTGTGTCTTGATGATATATCTAGTTCCAAAGTTATCAGAAATACCAATGCTCCCATTTCTGAATGCCAGAGTAGTAAGAGCCTATGACAAAGATGAATAAAACAGTGTTACCCACTGCACATCATAAGCTTCTACAGGTGGAAAAATACTTGTCAATATGCAGGACACAAAAATAGTGATAGACAAATATATTGATGGATTAGGGTTAAATCTAAATGTGGTAAAACCCCTCTAAACTGGATGTTCAAATTATTATTAATGCCAGCCTGTAAAACAGGGGTCAGCTTAAGGCAGGTGAAAGTCATACAGGAAGCTCTTGACTTTCATCCTGCATGAAGCAGCTATCCTGCCTGAAAAGATAAAAAAATATTCATTACTATTTAGAGGGGTTTTACTGTATATGCTTAACCCTTTCCTTCATATACACATGTTTTCACGCATTTGCAAACTGAGTAGACCCAGATCAGACGGCTCCTAGAGGAGCCGTCTAATCAGGGTCTACTGTTTGCTTATGGAATTTGAAAGATCTGTTTCTTTACTTTCTAAAATGGCTACAATGTTCCACCTTCCATATTTCATTATAACTATAGTTATGTGTTCATCAATATTTAGTAGGTATTGAAATTTGGAATAAACACAGAACAGGGAAAGGGATGAAAGTGAGAGCATTAGAAAACCGATAACCCACCTTCAACAGTAATATGTGCAAGATGCATGGGACTAGGGATGTTGTACCAGAGTAGAAATGCCGACAGATAGCTGGTGTCCACTCCCTTCAGTGATTCTCCCTTCAGATATCTAGTCAGTATGCCTATATTTTCTGAAATAAAAAAACCAAAATAAAAAAGTGACCACCTAAACAAAAGGTAATGTATGACAAATGGCAGCTCAATGCTGGCCAAAGCAATGAAGAAAGCATTCTAAAATGGCTACAATGTTCCACCTTCCACTATTTCATTATAACTATTTTGTCCGTGAATATTCAGTAGGTATTGAAATTTGGAATAAACATTAAACAGGGAAAGGGTTAAACAAACTACAAGAAAAGTGCTTCAAATGTCATTGTCTCTTACCATTTAATTTCCTATCAAATACACTCTTCAGTCTGTTCTTGGTGGCTAAGATGAACTCTGGCTTCATGAGTTTACTGTTCTGTCCATCCTCTCCATGACTGAACAAGTTTGCCTTGTTTTGCTGCCACAGGGTTGTGGAGTGTTCCAGATTGTAGTAGGCATAAATCAGCTTCATCTGACATACTCCCATCGATGACAGCTGAAAGTCTGAACGCCATAATACCTGTAACAATGAAGAGAAGGTCACAGTTTAAATAAATGTTAGCTGAGCAGAAATATAATTTCCTAACCTAACTGGTATACATGTAAGGGTTTAGCTGTCTCTGATCGAGATCTCAACCCAATGCCCATGTAGAGTCATAGCATTTCAAAGGAGCATAACTTTTACAGTGTATTTAACCCTTTCCTTGAAACAAACCATTTTTAATGCCTTTGCCAGATGACTCCTGTAGGAGACATCTGATCAGTGTCCACTCTAAATGCTTATGAAATTCTTATAGACCTGGGGCCGTATTCCAGTAGCATCTTAAGTTCTCACTTAAGATAAGAAAAATCTTATTATTTTTTCCTTAGCTAAGATAAAAAAATTCTTAAAGTTAGGTTTGTATTCCAAAAGCTTCTTAAGAATATCTTAGCTAAGAAAATTCTTAAACTTAAAAAATCACTTAAGAATTTTCTTATCCGGTTGTCAAGTGAATCAGGTTTTCCCTGTCCCAAAAATAGCAACGGAAGTAGGAACTTTCATGCGTACGCATATGGCGGCCGTTTAACTAAACTTCGTAATTTCAGATGTTTGTAGGCTAAAGAAATTGTTTTACGAAGTTCGTGCGATTTAAAGCTACGAGCGTTTCACTAAAACGTTCCTACGAAAGTGTCTTACGATCTTCGCAGGTACGAAATTCGTAACTTCTCTACACAACTGACGTAGATCCATAGCAATGTACGTAATGTCGCAGTAGCGGGCGTGACTGCATATTCACCGTGTACAATATTTCCCATTGAAACGTTTATTTCTCACTGGATTTACTACTCGGCGGTACCGATTTCAGTCATGGAAATATTTATGAATGGTGTCTAAAATTGTTTAAGAACATTGACACTGATAAATAAGCAGTTATCCCGTGACGCAAGTTACATTTGATCATTACACATAGTTCACACGTATGTCACCGTGTGTACTAGAGCTACTTTCGGTTTGGACGATATCCCCCTGTATTGGGCTGTAAGACGGTAATCGTCACAAAATTAGCACGTCGTCTTAACAGCTCATTGGTGAGACTACCTTATACACAATCGAATATACCTTTTCGTTTATAATACATGCATATGAAAATATAGAACGCAACCCAATGGTGATGAAAGTAGGCCTACACGTACATTCAATGGTAACTACCATTTCAATAATTCCTTTGGTATAATTGAAGTATTCTTAGTTTTGTTACTTGAGGTGTGACAAATAATTACTAAACCAAGGGTTGATAGGATTATTTATAGAACTATCTCCCTTCACCCTTACATGCACACTCCAGACCAAAAAAATGTTTCTGAAAAGTAACTAAGGGGAATAACTCCATCAAAAATAAATTTAGACATCCTCTCATCACCCTCTATTCATATATAAAGTTTCACAATTGTGCCTACAAAAAATTACTTCTGAAAAGTATAAACTAAGGGGAATAACTCCCTCAAAAATGAACTGAAAGTTACAACCCTTGTTGACTGAACATTCTTTCTCTCTCTCTCTCTCTCTGTCTTTATATATACCCAGAACTTATGCCTATACTTTAGGAGTAATGCTCTGGACAAAAATCTGGAAGGACGGACGGACACATGGACATTCACGATTCTACTATAGCCCCACTTCTTTAGAAGTGGGGGTATAATAAATTAAAACAAGATCTATGTGTTTGAAAAACATGTTGACCCGCTGACCTTTGACCTAAAAACAATAGGGGGTCATCTAGTGGTCATGACTAATCACCATGGTGCAGCAAGTTTGAAGATCCTAAGCCAAACCCTTGAGCAGTTATCGGAAACCATTTCACCAGTTAAGGTCATGTTGACCTTGACCTTTGACTAAGTGACCACCAAAACAATATATGGTCTTCTTGTGGTCATGACCAACCACCACAGCAAGTTTGAAAATCCTACACCAAGCTGTTCATCAGTTATTGATCGGAAACTGTTTGATTTACCGACTGACTGACCGACATGTGCAAAGCAATAAACCCACATCTTTTCAAAAGGGGGTTATAATAAAGCAGATAGCTGCAAGCAGCTTGTATAGAGCCCTTATGTAGACTATTTTCAACATATCTATTATCCATATATTCATAGAAAGTTTGGAAAAACTGACCAACAATTTATCTCTACAGGGAAATTGCAATTTGTCAATCATATTTGTGAAGTTTCATGAAAACAGCAATAACCACTGACAAGTTGACTCCTGTAAACACCCTTCAAATTTCATCTGTGAGTGTAAAATACAGGTATCAAACAATTTATTATGTTAAGAAATCAGAAAATGGAGATAACTAAAAAATGATTATGCTTGAGTTATGATTCTTGTTTGAAAAAAGTCTACCCATAATACATGTGCCAAATTATATGAATTGTGTTCATGCAAAAAAATTTGACCAACAAAGGAAAGCGCGCACACATACACTCAACCACCATTGTGGCGACTAAACGAAAGCAGATTGTACCCCTAAATTTGCCTAATATCCAAAGTGGTAAATTTATTATTGCAAAACACATTAATTATTTAAGAAAATGGATGTTAAAGAGTATATATAAATAGACAAATTGGGGACAAAGAATGGCTTTATAGGCAACATATAGCAAACAAGCATTAATTTAAGCAACCACCTGCTTTGACACCTTACCTCATAGATATTCCTTATAAGGCCTTTACAAACAGAGTAGATCCAGATCAGATAGCTCCTTTATGGACTGTCTGATCAGTATCTGCTCTGTTTGCTTATGAAATAAAACATCTGTTTCTACAGCTTCTGTCATTATCCAAAATGCTATTTAATAATGGCAAAAATTAGCTTTCTAATCAATATCAACACATCAACTGTTTCTTAATGCCTATATTCATCAGGTAAAGGGTTAAAGGCCAGCATTGCTTATTCATAAAGTGGCTATTCTAGTGAGGTTCTACTTTACAGAATGCTGTGTGTGTGTAAAATAAAACAATTCTTGATATAACAATTTTTATTACAACATTGGATGAATATACATGATATTTCAACAATTTCTGTATTGCATGATGATTGACTGTCAAGGCCACAAGCAGTTCACCTGAAATGAATATGAAAAAGAAATGAGGTTAATGTCAAATTATGTCATCACAATATCATATTTCTGAAATATAAGGGAACTGTGAGAGTCTTATTTTTAATTCCTTCTGAGATTCTCTAACCAAATGTAACAGTAAGGTATTTTTTACTTTACTAATACATTATGTTGTTATTTTATGAAAAGTTACAGGAAAAAATCTTCCAGATGAAGAAAATTACAATCAGGGTTGCCACAAACCAGAGGAAACAAAATTCCCTGACATTTCCCCGACATAATTTCAAATTTCCCTGACACATTTCATTGCGAATTGGTCTTTCTATCATAATTTCTGTAATATGTTATGGATTTTTAAAAATATATAACATTCATTCTCATGTTTTCAAAATTCCCTGACAATTCCCCGACATTTGCCTATATTTTCAAATTTCCCTGACAGTTCTCAAAATTCCCTGACCTTGAGTTTTTTTCAAATTTCCCTTACTTCTCCCTGAGGCTGGCAACCCTGACAATGTTACTTTGATTTTGTGTGAAACTGAATATACATCATATGTAACATATGTATATAATATGTATATTTGTAATTTCAGGCCAACTTCCTGAGATTACAAGTTTAGTAGATGCAATAATGATAATTCTTGATACCAGCAATAACAGAAAAAATATCTAAAATGGCAAAATGATAACAATGAGAAACAACTAGAAAGCTAATACTCAAGCCACACAGTTATACACATCCTTATTTGTATTTCAGATGAAAACAAGCATTTTGAGAGTATTGCTTTTGTAATTTATACAATGTCCCCTACCACCCTGGAAAAGTGAATAATTTTGGGATTTACAGCTTACTATAAATGATATATTATTTTTTAAAAATAAAACTAAGCAATCAATTATTAACATTTTGTTATGCTGAAATGTCTGTCAACTGATGTAATTCCATGAAAAATCAACATAATGAAGCTATCAAGCATATTATACAGCATAACACAGTTGTGTTTAAGATGAAAAGTATAGGTATGTATCATACATGTATCCATATTTATTTCAATAGTGGTAATACAATAAAAGACCCCCCCCCCCCCTCCACACACACACTCACCCAAACACATACAAAGAATACAGAAATAATATGTAGTAAAGTATAAGCTTCAACATTTTAAAAATGATATTCTTTAGTAATATGTATGTCGTTTCAATGTTTCTTGAAGCAGTTTTATGTCGAAGCTTTTGAAGACTATCCTATATCCTTTCAGAGGGACACTTCCTTATCATTATTTTCGATCTGTTTGCTGCTTTGACAAGGCACTAAATGAAAAATAACAGGTTCTGACATATATAAATCAAAACTCTGCCATGAATACATCCTACGCCTGTCTTTATTCAATCTGCTGTGAAACATCGCTGATTTAATAATTGTTTTGGATGTCCGAAAATGGTGGTATCCGAAATTAATATCGGTTGCATACCGACATGTCAATCAAAGCCTAAGGACACTATTCCGTTCCGATTCCATAAGTAATTAACGTGTTCCGTTACTTAATCCTTGTTTGAAATCCAAAATAGATGATGAAGTCTGTAAAGTTCAGTTAAAACGATGATTTTGATATCGTGTTTCCAGCGTTCCGCTTACAGCGGTATCTACGACAGAGTTGTCCCTCTTCTTGGATATATGATAAATAACGGGCGTCCCGCAGAAAAAAACGGGTACAATACAGTGCATACACTCACCTAGATGGTTAGAAAATCCGAAAATGTCGCAATTTCTCAAATGAATCGAAGCAATATGGCGGCAATCTGTCAACTTAAGAAATTTCTTAAAGTCCTAAGGAAGGTTTGAGCTTCCTTAACTTTTAAGGAGAAAATCGCCGATCTTAAGAAATTTCTTAAGATAAGAAGCTTCTGGAATACCACTTAAGAAATTTCTTATTATTTGAGGAAAAAATGACAGGATTTAAGATTTTTTTTCTACTTAAGATTTTTTTTTAACTTAAGATGCTACTGGAATACGGCCCCAGGCCCTACAGTTTCTACTGATAAACAATTCTGTGTGTATATGCCATTATAAAAATTCAGCCGACAAATAATCATGATGTCATTATTTCTTACATGAATATTCAACAGGGAAAGGGTTAAAATCATGCTGCAGTGCTTTTTTCCTGCATTAAGCAGAAACTTGCTTTTATAGACTCTCATGTGTGCTAAGTGGTTTTAAGAAACCTTACTGTAAATGAGCCTCTCAACTCTTTACTCCATAAAAAGCCTATCTATGCCTTTGCAAACAGAGCAAACCCAGATCGGACAGCTCCTGTAGGAGCCATCTGATCAGGATCTTCTCTGTTAGCTAATGGAAAAATGTAGATATGATTCTACAGTTTCTGCCATAGCAAAATATTCCCGTGGTCATGTGTCATTATAAAATTTAATCTAATTAGTATTCACGATGTCACTATTATTTACCTGAATATTCATGAAGTACAGGGTTAAAACAGTTACAATGAGTTACTCATTTGGATCCAAACTGTCCGCAATGTGTCTGCAGATCCCCAATGGAGTCACATTAACACAACATTCTCTCTTACAGTTTATTTTCTCTTTTAGTCACACATATTTGACATGTGTTGGATTCCGTACCTGATCAGTACTGACGTGAGATGCTATGGCCTCTGGTTTCTCCATTGTAACACATTCATATAAAATGTCTGACAGAGCTTGTAGTAAGTCATCAAGCTGAAGGTAAAACAAGACAGCAATGTACTTTCAAATCTTCTTTACTTAATAATGTGACATCACATTTTCAACAAAAAGTTAACTCACAGTGAAAGAAGCATAAAACATTTTGAAAATGACCATGGTCTATTAGCGGTACAAATGGATTCTAAATGCTATACATTGCCGTAAAACCTTACTAATCCAAAAACTTAACTCTTTCCTCCATGAATATTCATGTAAGAAATAATGTCGTCATGAATATTAGACAAATTTGTTATAATAGCATATGGACACAGGAAGTTTTGGCACCCGCAGAAACTGTAGAATCATATTTATATTATAATTATAACTATAAGAGCCGTCTGATCTGGGTCTGTTCTGTTTGCAAAGGCGTATTTATGGAGGAAAAGAGTTAAAAAGGTACCACTCTACGCCTTGAAGACTTAAAACTGATGTTATATTTTCACCCTCATCATGATACAGCTAAGGTATACCAAACTTATGATCAGAACTGTAGATTAAAGTAATATTTAGGAAATTTACGTAACACATATTTTCTGCATTTCCACACTTAATCCTATCTTGTTGGAACTAATTACAATCACTTCTATTAAGCAAGATAAGAGTTACAGACTATTAAATGGAACTACAAGACAACTGAGCTGTCTTCATCCAGTCACAAATGTATAACACTAATTTTAACCCTCTTGTTTGAATTGCTTTGAACATTACAGATTAAGTCATTTTCTAACAAATGATGCCATTCTTCCCTCACTTGTTATATATATTGCCAGCCTTCAATTCAATTTGGGCCCAGAAATTGTAACACATATTTAACAAGAGCTGTCCGCAGACAGCGCGCTCCACTTTCTTTAGTGCTGGATAGTGTAGTGGAAGTCTAAGTCAGAAAGGGGAAATAACAACAGCAAAATTAATTTAAGGGTTATCTGCCCTTGTGAAATGGGCCCCCTTGTAATAGTTAATATGTATACCAAAGATGAACCAAATATCTTGGACAGTTTCTGAGACATGGACCTGAACATAAAACTGAACAAACAATGAAAATTCTAAGTCGAAAAAGGGGCATAACTATGGCAAAATTAATTTTAGGATTATCTACCCTTGTGAAATGGATTCCCCTTGTGATAGTAAACATACATACCAAATATGAACCAAATATTTTTGATGGTTTCTGAGAAAAAGACCTTAACAAAAAGGTGCTGGATAGTGTAGTTGAAGACTAAGTCAGAAAGGGGAGATAACAACAGCAAAATTAATTTTAGGGTTACCGGCCCTTGTGAAATGAGTCCCCCTTGTAATAGTTAATATGTATACCAAAGATGAACCAAATATCTTGGACAGTTTCTGAGACATGGACCTGAACATAAAACTTAACCAACAATGAAAATTCTAAGTCGAAAAAGGGGCATAACTATGGCAAAATTAATTTTAGGGTTACCTACCCTTGTGAAATGGGTTCCCCTTGTGATAGTAAACATACATACCAAATATGAACCACATATCTTTGATGGTTTCTGAGAAAAGGACCTTAACAAAAAGGTTAACCAATGCCGACGCCGACGCCGACGAGAGGGTCATGACAATAGCTCCACTTTTTGAAAAAGTGGAGCTAAAAACGAATTTCGATGGCATCATTTTCTACAATAAACACGATGAGTCTGCCACTTGTCATGTATTTTAGTAGAGACTGTAACAGTTGTAAATTGTTTAAAATAGTGCTTGGGCACAAATCATCCTTTTAGATCCAGCGGAGAATAATACATGGAAAAAAGTCTTGCATCCCCCATATCTCTTAATTAAAATTAGTTGACCTACTGAATAATTTCCAGTTAAATTACAAAGAAAACTCACCTCATCACTCTTGTTTCCCAAGAAATGCTCTGTCAGTGCTAAAACTTTGGGATCAGCAGTAAATGCTTTTATAACATCAGGCTGAAAAACAGTATGTTTAAGTCATTAGATAGATAGATAGATTTATTTCAATATTGAGCAACAAGACAATAGTTAACAACACATACATATCTAAATATTATAACAATATAAAAATTGATAATGATAGTGTAATATGCATGTTATGAACCATGTCAGTCACATCAATATCAAGGATGACACAAAAAAGAGAAAGTACATCTCTTATTTCCATTGTGGTCCTTGCTATTGATGGTCTGACATAGAGAGGCATGAATTATGAAGAAAATTAAATAAATTACTTTAATGGAAAAATAAGAATATTATCACAGTGTTGTAATTGCTCTCTAAATTACTAGAATTATATAAACAATATGAAATAAGCTATCTCGATTGGCACAATTATCACAAGTTACTGAAAGTTATAAAAATCTTAGTAAAAAATAATGTAATATCATTATATGAAATCTGTTGTAAACAATGTACTGAAATTAAAAAAAAAATCATTTAAATTCCCAACCACAGGCCATTTCAGTCAGAAAATAGTGAGTTAACCCTTTCCTTCATATCAAAGTATATTAACCTACTTGCAAACAGGGTAGACCCAGACCAGACGGTTCCTATAGGAGCCGTCTGATCAGGGTCTGCTCTGTTGCTTTTGCCATGATATTGGTCCGATTCTACAGTTCTGTCAAAGCAAAAGTTCCCTTGAAAATTTAACATTTTAAACATTGAGCAAATAGATAAATTGAGCTAATTCATGTTGTCATTACTTCTAGCATGAATACTGAATAGGGTAAGGGTTAACGGACTGTTTTCTGCCCTGATAAGGGTGCAAAAGTCCCTCACTGGGAGTCATGTAGGACATGACAGTAGGTCTTGGCATGGACTCTTAGAAATACTCTGTGGTTGTATATATCACAGAAAAGTACAGATAAAGCAACTACCATGACCTATAGTCTAAGAAAAGCTTAAGAAACATATAAAACTCAGATATACAATCTGTAATAAATTCCCAATTTATAATAACAAGTTAAATAATGTGAAATCTTGCATGAATTTGAAAGTAATAAATTAAATAGAAGCTCCTAAAACATATGTAAACTTAGCTATGAGATTGCTATAAAATGGGATATCCAGAATTATAAATTTAAAAAGTGATATTTTACTGCCCTTTTAAAGTTAGTTAGGTTGGATATATCTCTTATTTTGGGAGGTAACATATTCCATAACTTGCATCCTAAGTAGGAAAAAGACTTTAACCCAAAACCTTTGACCTTTGGAGGGACAAATGAACCATGCTGGCTGGATCTAGTTCTATATATATGAACAGAATTCTGAGTTACAAAATTTTGACTCATATAATCAGGAGATGGGCCATTTTTAATTTGAAAAACATGCAATTTGGTCCACTCTTTTAGAAACCAGTAACCAGTCAAGTGATATGAATATGAGACCGGTGTTCCAAATTGAGCACAAAACGGACCATTTTATTCTGGGTAACCTGGAGTTTGTCTTTCCTAAATTTAGTTAACCCATAATACCAGAAAGAACAAGCATAGTCAAAATGGCACTGAATAAGAGCTGAAATCAATAGTCTGCTGGTGTGATCAGTAAGATAAGCCTGTTTCCTATACAGAAAGTTCAACCTGACATTTGCCTTTTTGATAATGGAACTAGCCATAGATTCACCTGTTAAACTCTGATCTAGAGAGGCTCCTAAATATTTGACAGATGTACATGTAGTTGTATTTATAACCTGACCATTACATGTAACATTAATTTCCTTATTTGACTTTTTCATTTTTTTCTTAGAACCAAATATAATAGACTCAGTTTTTCCCAAATGTAAAGACAACTTATTATCAACTAACCAGTGACTAAAAAATTTCAAGATCTTCTGTCAGACCTTTCTCAATAGATGTTCTGTTTTTGCCAGAGACCATAATAGCTGAATCATCGGCGTAAAGTAACAATTTATTTTTCACTACAGCAGGCATATCATTGACATAGATTAAAAATAAAAGGGGTCCCAATATTGACCCTTGGGGAACACCACGGGTAATTTTACAAGGTTGGGAAAAGGTACCAGAGACATCAACAAGTTGTTGCCTCTCAGATAGGTATGACCTGAACCAATGAAGAATATTCTGACCAAGACCAAAGCCTTCAAGTTTCATAAGAAGGATAGAATGATCCACTGTATCAAATGCCTTCTGAAGATCCAGTAATACCATACCTATAAAATTACCTTTATCCATTTCAAATTTGATATAATCAACGTCTCATCTGTGATTACCTATGCAAACAGCTTGGATCCAGATTGGACACCGAGTAAATCTGCGTCTCATCAGAATCCAAACTGTTTTTTACTGTGACTTTTTTTTGGAACAAAAATGAAGAAAAACTAGAGGTTTTTGTCAAAAAAACGGATGTCTCCCCTCTAATAAAAACAATATGTAAAGGGAAATCACTAAAAATGTTATGGTCTTGATGAATGAGACTTCCCCTCATTATGCGTTTTCCACACTACATTTTTCAAGAAGAAAATGATAACAGCTAATAACTCCAAAAATACTGATACCAGATTTATGGCCCTTGTGCATGACACTTACTTTCATCATGCTCTTTCCAAAAATAAAATGTCATTCCAATAGCATCAGTCGAACAGGAGTTATTGATCGGCCAAAAAATGTAACAAAGGGCAATAACTCCAAAAGTATTGAAGCCAGAATTATGGCCCTTGTTCATGACACTTTCTCTCATCATGCTCTTTCCATGTATGAAGTTTCAATACGATGGCAAGAGCCATGTAGGAGTTATCGTCCGGACAAGAAAGAATTAAACAAATGTACAAGGGGCAATAACTCTAAATTTATTGAAGCTCGAGTTAAGGATCTTATGCATGACACTTTCTCTTATTATGATCGTTCCATGTATGAAGTTTCACTCCAATGGCATGTGTCACATAGGAGTAATCATCTGGACAAAAAATTGTGATTGTTTTTACAAAGGGCAATAACTCAAATATTAGTGAAGCCAGAGTTATGGACCTTGTGCATGACACTTCCTCTCGTTATGATCTTTCCATATATGAAGTTTCAATCCAATGGCATGAGCCATATAGAAGTTATCGTCCGGACAAAAAAGTGTGATTTTTTTTACAAAGGGCAATAACTCCAATATTAGTGAAGCCAGAGTTATGGACCTTGTGCATGATACTTCCTCTCGTTATGATCTTTCCATATATGAAGTTTCAATCCAATGGCATGAGCCATATAGAAGTTATCGTCCGGACAAAAAAGTGTGATTTTTTTACAAAGGGCAATAACTCCTATATTAGTGAAGCCAGAGTTATGTACCTTCTGCATGACACTTCCTCTCGTTATGCTCTTTCCATATATGAAGTTTCAATCCAATGGCATCAGGCATATTGAAGTTATTGTCTGGACAAAAAATTATGATATTTTTTACAAAGGGCAATAACTCCAATATTAGTGAAGCCAGAGTTATGGACCTTGTGCATGACACTTCCTCTCATTATGCTCTTTCCATATATGAAGTTTCAATCAACTGGCATCAGGCATATTGAAGTTATTGTCCGGACAAAAAATTATGATATTTTTTACAAAGGGCAATAACTCCAATATTAGTGAAGCCAGAGTTATGGACCTTGTGCATGACACTTCCTCTCGTCATGATCTTTCCATATATGAAGTTTCAATCCAATGGCATGAGCCATATAGGAGTTATCGTCCGGACAAAAAAGTGTGATTTTTTTTTACAAAGGGCAATAACTCCAATATTAGTGAAGCCAGAGTTATGGACCTTGTGCATGACACTTCCTCTCATTATGCTCTTTCCATATATGAAGTTTCAATCAACTGGCATCAGGCATATTGAAGTTATTGTCCGGACAAAAAGTGTGACAGACAGACGGACAGACGGACGGACAGACAGACGGACAGACAGACAACTCTCACAAAAACAATATGTCTCCCCCATATAAATATGGGGGGAGACATAATAAAGAAATGAAAATTGTAGCAGATGACAAAAGTTTACAGACAACAACATTGAGCAGCAAAAGAGTTAAAGCACTGTAAAGAATATTTCTTTAACCATATACAGCACGATACGGGCCAATGAGAAACTACCTCTGCCTGAATCCAGATTAGATGCAAAGTTACTTGGCATCTCACCAGGATTCAAACTGTTTGACACTTGGAATGTATGTCGGTAGGTAGAGACAAGATAGCATTATGAAGCAGGTCAAAACATTTATTCAGCAGGCTGGCTACAGTTTAAATATGTGTAAAATGGTTTGAAATCTTAACACATATTATTTCAATCAAACAGATTCTCAATCTGGATTGGGATCAAACAGAATGGCAAAGTTATATTCCCTAGCTGTCACTGTATGACTGATGATATCAAAGCTAATTGTTTTCCTGAAATTCCTGAATTCCCCTTGTGGTTTCAAGCTTACAAGGTTCTAATGCATTAATCCTTTCCCTCATATAAACTATATGAGCCGTCTGATCTGGGTCTACTCTGTTTGCTCATGGAATTTGATAGATCGATTTCTTTACTTTCTAAAACGGCTTCAATGCTCCACCTTCCATAATACATTAAAACTATTTTGTCCGTGAATATTCAGTAGGTATTGAAATTTGGAATAAACATAGAATAGGGAAAGGGTTAAGTGTATATATAACCAATTTTATCTCAAAGGAAGGTTTGATTTTTATAAGCAATACTAATGTACTAAAATAATAAAACACTACCTTGACACCAGTTTGAGAAGAATGGTCGACAGTTAATGATTTGGCAAGCATACTTCTATAACCCTGAAATCAAACATCAAATAAACCTGTAGCATGTAGCTGAGTAAATATTATACAGTAGAACCTACATACTGTGACCAATTCATCAATAAATAAGCATGTCTGTATAAGCAGATGGCTGTATTAACCCAGTCCCTCATAGGTTATTTTTAGACCCAACCTCTTTGAATAAATCTACTGAAATTTAACAGCAAAAAGGAATTTATTTTAGAATTTTGTAGCTTTGAAGCCATTGTGATAAATACAGCATTTGCTTCTATGGAGCGAATTCTCTACATATCACAATAGTTTCAAAAAGTGACTTTTACAGAGGCATCAAAAGGCGTCAATATGAGGGAATGGGTTTAAAGCTGGACAAAGTTTTATCTTGCATTAATCTACAACCTGCCTTTAACTCCTTACCTCATGAATATTGTAATTCATAATGACTGTATGAATATTGATTAGCTCAATTCTTATACTGGCATATGAGCAAGGACATTTTTGGCCACAGCAGACACTGTAGAATCAGATATCTATTATTCCATAAGCAAAGAGAGCAGACCCTAATCAGATGACTCCTACATGGGCTGTCTGACCTGGGTCTTCACCGTTTGCAAAGGCATCAAAATGCATCTCTATCAGATATAGGTTAAAGTTCATAAAGATTAGAAATGCTAATGTGTTACCTTAGGATCTTCAACATAGGACAGATGACCTGCTCTCTGCTTCACATACAATGTGCCATTGTGCTTCAGAAGTAACCTGAAAATACACACAAGAAAGTGTGACACTTCAAACCCTAGCACACCACATAAATAGAGACTTGGTTAAACTGTGATATGTTTTGTTTCTTACTGGATTATATATAGACTTTACCCACTTTACTCTATCCTGCTTAACTCTGTACTTGATGAATACTCATGCAAGAAATAATGACCGTATGAATATCAATAAGATTTAAAATAGCATTAAGAACGAGACCTTTTTTAACCATGGCAGAAATTGTAGAATCAGTTTTATATTATTTCATAAGCAAACAAATCAGATCCTGACCAGACAGCTCCTACAGAGCCATCTGATCTCGGTATACTCTGTTTGCAAAGTTGTCAAAAGGCATCTATATCAGGTAAAACGTTAATATAGGGTTAATCCTACTGTAATTTGAAATTTGCGACGGTATATGAGGTTTTTAATGGTCGCAAATTATTTCAATGGCTCCGCCTTCGCCATTAAAATAATTTGCGATGTTAAAAACCTCATATACCGTCACAAATTTCAAATTACAGTTGGATTAACCCTATTCTAACGCAATCTTCACTCGAAAAATGTCAAATTGTTGAAGCTAGTTTAAATGCTAGATTAAATGAGAGATGAGGTGAGAAATAGTGCACCAGTTTCTCTCAGGTTTCTTAAAAATAACTGGAATGTTTCACCCTGGTTTATACAAAGTAAAAACACCGGACCAATTGTAAGTTTACTATTTCATTAGGCATTAATAATTATGCGATAGCTAGTTCACATGTTCATTACACAATTCAAATGTTGGGAAAAGTAACGTTAACGTAGTCTTTGGTGCCAAACATGGTGTAATTCGGCCATTTTCGATTGGTTGAATTTGTGACATATAAAACACTTTTTATATGCCGCAAATTTGGTCACATGAGCCAATCAGATTGCAGAAAGTTGACAGATTGCGTTAGAATGCATTGCAAGCACTTTGGATCCAGATGAGACAACAAGTGACTCAGGATCTGAACTGTTCCACACTCGTTCAGTAGTTTCTCAAAAGCTTGAACGAAATCGGAAGTAAGTAAAAACTCTAACAAACTGCTTTTTTTCTGCTAAAGCACTATATGTTGACTTACGGTGACAAATAACTGCAAGGCTTACGTAACATTCAACTTACTTTAAACTGCTCCAGTTGGTATCCTTGTGAAATACTATTGGCCAATACCTCGGTCCTAATATTTTTATCTGCAAATATTTATGCAACATCTTGTCACTAACATCATAAAATAAAACAGACATCCTGAGGGTTCGTTCCAAACTTCCAACTATACAACTCATTTCTTATTCTTCATAAATAATTCTAATTTTGAAAGCTTTTTCTTCCATGTCTTTTTAAAATATAATCAGCCAAAAACATCTGGATCCTGATGTGACACCAAGTTACTCACATCTCATGTCGGCCTAACTCTTTGAAAGGTTTTTCGCAAATTTAACTATGGTGTCAACACAGAGGTTTTGAACTAATCTCTACAACTATACTAAAACCTGTCCCTAAACCTGTCCCTAATTATACTAAAACCTGTCCCTAATTATACCAAAAACCTGTCCCTTTGCACAAAACATCCATATGGTCCGTGAACAAAGAGTTAATCATATAATATCAAGTTGATACCAAATATATCATTTACATTTTCAGTGTTAACCCACTCCCTCCTAGACTATTTTTAGATCCAACCTCTATTAATAAATCTACTGAAAAGGAGCATTTACAAGAAAAAAAGAAAAGTTTTGGAATTGTGTAGTTTTGAAACCACTGTGATTAATAGAGCATTATCACAATGGTTTCAAATGGTGATTTTTAAAGAGGTGTCAAAAAGGCGTCTATCCTATCATGACTAAAGCGCGCAATACTAATTGAACCCAAGTATTTTGTACATAGGGGTTGTTGTCTGATCCAAAGCGCGGGAAAAAAGGCGGTGCTGAAGTAAGTGATTTTTACGGCATTGCAGATCAAACGGAAGCACCGTTCAAAGTGGCCGACAGAGGTAGCAAATATCGCTTGCGAAAATAAACATCATCTATTTTCACAGAAAATAATCAGTAAATATGAGGGAATGGGTTAATCAAAGCTATAGACAAGAGGAGCATGTAGGAGATTTTCTAAATTTCTCTAACGAACTCAATATTTTTTGTATTCATAAGAATCATCTCTTTGAGGATAGTCTAATAAACACCAGCAAGATAGGGTTTGCCTGTGAAACAAGACATTTCGAAAGATCAGTAGGCCTCATTTTTTTTTCATAAGCAAGAGTTCGGGATTCATTGCGCCAATTTAAACTTTAACCCTTTACTCAATAAATACGCCTTTCTACGCCTTTGCAAACAGAGTAGACCCAGATGGGATGGCTCCTATAGGAGCCGTCTGATCAGGTTCTGCTTTGTTTGCCTATGGAATAACATAGATCTGATTTTACAGTTTCTGCTTTGGCAAAAATTGTATGTCTTAATATGCCATTTTTATAAATTAGATCTAATGTAATTAATATTCATGATGTCACCATTTCTAATATGAATATTCATGGAGTAGAGGGTTAATCAGAAACATCATTCCGGCAGTCGGTCATACCTAGTGCTGTCTTCTTAATACTAAATGTCAAGCAAGGAGGCCACATATTGCAAAGTTTGAGTCTCGTTAGTGGAACTTACCTCTTGCAGAAGGTCAAGGTCAGGTAAGATGCAAGGTGATGATGTCATATAGGCTTGGTCTGTGTAATGAGGTGAGTCCTGAAAGTACAGTAACAAATACTAAATTAACCATTTCCTTCATATAAACGCCTTTTCACACATTTGAAAAAAGGATCTGCTCTGTTTGCTTTTGATTCTAATTCTACATTTTTTGCGAAGGCAAACAAATTTCTTGAAATTTTTACGTTACAAAAATTCAGCTAATAAATATTTATGATGTCAATATTTCATACATGTGATAACCTGCTGAGGCATGTCAGGTAGATTTAGGAAATTTGTCAGGTAGATTTGACTTTTGTCAGGTAGATTTTACTGACACGACAAAATTATTATTAAATATATGGAGGAGAAAAAAAAATTTGCTTGATACTTATGTTTGTTATACTTTTTCACATTATCATTCATATTTTACCATAAATGCATACCATACCATTATAAACCTTATATTACACACATAACATTTACACACTTAACCCTTTCCCTCATATAAACATCTTTTTCACGCATAAATTTGCACAGAGAATAGACTCAGATCAGATGGCTCCTACAGGAGCTGTCTGGTCAGGGTCTGCTCTGTTTGCTTATGATGTAGGAATGATTCTACACTTTCTGGTTTGGCAAAAAAAAATTCCAATGTGGTGTTAAAACCTCCATTAAGCCTTTCCTTCATATAAACCAAGGTTTCATGCATTTGCAGACAGAGTAGACCCAGATCAGACAGCTCCTACAGGAGCCATCTGAACAGGGTCTGCTCTGTTTGTTTTTGAAATTTTAAAAATGTTTCTGTACTTTCTAAAATGGCTATAAAGTTCCAATCTCCAAATTTCTTTATAACTACTTTGTTTAAGAATATTCAGTAGGGACTGGAATTTGGAATAAAAATGGAACAGGGAAAGGGTTAAAAACAAATACTAGTAATTGACATGCAGTAATAATTCTTGATTTTTTTATTTGTCAAAAGGACTCTTTGAAATCAATAGGTCTCAAGCCCAAAACACTGGGTTCCTTATTAAATAATGTCACGAAAAAATCTAGATTTATTAGTTTTATCATATAATAAAAAATATATTCCATTTTATCTTATTTTATAATAACATTTTAGGGTTTTTTGGCTTATTTTATAGCCCTTATTTAGCTATACTCCCAAGGACAACCTTTACCCAGTTCAAGTTAGTTAAACCTTTACTCAGTTCAAGTTAGTTACTGCAAACATTGAGCAGTCACAGAAATGTCGAAATCCCACCAGGTCCAGAGTCCGTGTTTTAGCCCGTATCTACAATCGTCGCGAAAACTGATGACATTTCAACTTATATAGTTATTATTTTTAGAAGAGTTTGCAATGGTAGATAATAATTAATGGTGTTTTCAATTACTTCTTTAGTGTCATTACCACTTATTATACTAATGAAAAAGTAATTTAGTGTACAAATCAAATTCATGATTATCAGTCCAAGCAGTCTTATTTTCAAAGTGTTTCGGCCCATTGCAACATACAACGAGGCCAAGCACAGCTGTCTTTGACAAGGAAGCAGAGAAGCATTTCTATGTCATATAACTTAATTATGAGAATATAATTCCTATTATAGGGTCATGACACTCCCATGTCGCCTCGCTTGAGTAATAAACCTGCTGCATGTGATATTTGTGGTAGACGTTTGCATTTTGAAACGACTGGTTCCCGAACAATTTATTTGGTTAAGTAGTAGAGTGAAAACCGGAACCACCTCGTGATGATGTAATTCGGGAGTTCTCCATGGTCTCCACAGGGGATTCCCTCGATTGGTCCCTACCAAAACAGACCAAGCGTGGATCACAGCATGATAGCAAGCTAAAGGGGGTCTGTGTATGTAGAGAACTAACAGATAAACACCATCAGTGAGGAAAATATATGTCACTAAAAAAATTGCCTTGGTTAAATTTCAAAACGGTAGATCGTTGAAGTAGAACGGTAAACCCCCTCTGAAAACGGTAGAATTCACCTACCGTCGATAGTTATCACATGTATGATATTTTTTACATAAGCATTGAACAGGGAAAGGGTTAACTCCTTAAATGCAGGAAATGAGTGAAAAGGTATGGCTCTATAATTTTAATAAATGTATGTTCTCTTTTGGAATGATGGCATGTTTACCTTAAACCTGATTTCCATGGGCACATAACATGGGAAGCCAGTGTCTACATCCCTGGGTAACATGGTTCTCAGCTCTGATGCCAACACGTACAGGTGACGGAATGCCTGAAGATGGTACCTGTACAAAAAAGTAAAACAACATCTTTTAGTTCTCTTTGGTTCACTAGGTTTAGTTGACTAGTACATAAACTATTAACATTTTACGTTGTACATAAGCCTTTCTATGCCCTTGAAAAGCAGACCCAGTAGGGGTCCTGTTTGGTGGAGAAATAAAGGAGCTATTCTTGAAAATGTTTAAATTTACTCATCTTATCTGGACCTCTGCTTTATTTTTTATAATGACAAATGAACACAGGAAGCAGGAATGCTTTTCTGCATTACTTTAGGCTTTACAAAAGGAGCCATCTGATCAGGGTCTACTCTGTTTGCGAAGGCGTAAACAGGATGTTAATGATAAATATGCCATTTAAAAAAATGCATCTACATGTAATTAATATTCATGATGTCATTCATTAACTCTTTCCTTCATATACATATGTTTATAGGAGTCTATAAGAGCCATCTGATCAGGGTCTGCTCTGTTTGCCAATGGAATTTGAAATATCTGTTTCTTTACTTCTAAAATGGCTACAATGTTCCACCTTCCATATTTCATTATAGCTATTATGTCCATGAATGTTCAATAGGTACTGAAAATTGGACTAGACACAGAAGAGGGAAACTGTTAAGTTAAGGGCTAATCTATAAAATATGTCAACTTGGCTTTTTATTCTTTATCCCATTCCCTCATATTGACGCCTTTTGACGTCTCTGTGAAAGTCACTTTTTGAATCCATTGTGATAAATAGAACATTTGCTCCATAGGAGCAAATGCTCTATTTATCACAATGATTTCAAAACTGCACAATTCTACAAATTTCCTTTTCTCTAGTAAATGATCCTTTTTGGTAGATTTATTCAAATAGGTTGGGTATGAAAAAAACCAATGAGGTTAAATGAAACTAATGGAGTAAAAAATAGAACAGAACCCTGATCAAACTGTTCCTGAAGGAGTAGTTTGATCTGGGTCTGCACTATTGGTCGAATGGTTAGCATAATTATAGTGAATTTTATTGTATCTCTCTACAAACAAGAGTACCGCATACGGTACATAATACGCCCACTTGCAAACTTTCTCTGATTCAACATGCCTTATAAGTGTTGACATTTTCTAATCTGTGCTTCAGATCTTGATTTCCATATTAAGGTGATACTATTTTTTTTTTAAAAATGAAGTGAATATCTTATTAAATAAAAAAGTTACAGCAAATCCTCATTTTTGCAGATTTTTGTCAAGTGCAACGGCCATAACTCTGTAAAGACAAACTGAATGAACCTCCAAATAAACTCAGCTTCAAATTTTGTTGCTTAAAACATTTGTGTTAAGTTTCATTTATATCATTTTAATAGTTTTCCCAGAAAACAACAGACAAACTAAAAGTTGACCGACAAACAAAGCAACGAACACACAAAGTTCAAGGACCATAACTTTAGAATAAAATGACATATCAAAACCCCGCGATATATGTGAAAATTCACATTAAGGTTTAATTCAAATGAAAATGTTATGGCCATCCTCATATTTGCATAGATTTGCATTTTTTTTTTAAGTGCAAGGGCCATAACTCCGAAACAACAAATCAAATGATCCTCAGAATCAACTTAGCTTCAGGTCTTGATGCATTAAACATGTGTATGAAGTTTCATTAATATCTGTCAAACAGTTTTGCCAGAAAACAGCGGACAAACTATATGCATATATTTGCATTATTTTTTAAGTAAAAGGGCCACAACTCCGAAACGAAAAATCAAATAAACCTCAAAATCCACTCAGCATCATATCCTGATGCATTAAACATTTTTGTGAAGTTTCATTCATATCTCTCAAATAGTTTTCCCAGAAAACAGCGGACAAACTATTTGCATTATTTTTTAAGGACAAGGGCCATAACTCTGAAACGAAAATCAAATGATCCTCAGAATCAATTCAGTTTCAGATATTGATGCATTAAACATTTGTGTTAAGTTTCATTAATATCTCTCAAATAGTTTCCCAGAAAACAGCGGACAAACTATTTGCATGTATTTGCATTATTTTTTAAATACAAGGGCCATAACTCCGAAACGACAAATCAAATGAACCTTAGAATTGACTCAGCTTCAGATCTTGATGCATTAAACATTTGTGTTAAGTGTCATTAATATCTCTCAAATAGTTTTCCCAGAAAACAGCGGACAAACTATTTCCATATTTTTTTAAGAACAAGGGCCATAACTCTGAAATGAAAAATCAAATGAACCTCAGAATCAACTCAGCTTCAGATCTTGATGCATTAAACATTTGTGTGAAGTTTCATTAATATCTGTTAAATAGTTTTCCCAGAAAACAGCGGACAAACTATTTGCATGTATTTGCATTATTTTTTAAGTAAAAGGGCCATAACTCCGAAACGACAAATCAAATGAACCTTAGAATTGACTCAGCTTCAGATCTTGATGCATTTAACATTTGTGTGAAGTTTCATTAATATCTCTCAAATAGTTTTCCCAGAAAACAGCGGACAAACTAATTGCATATTTTTAAGGAAAAGGGCCATAACTCTGAAATGAAAAATCAATTGAACCTCAGAATCAACTCAGCTTCAGATCTTGATGCATTAATCATTTGTGTGAAGTTTCATTAATATCTGTCAAATAGTTTTCCCAGAAAACAGCGGACAAACAAAATGTTGACGGACGAACGAACGAACGAACGAACGGACGGACGGACGGACGGACAGGGCGTATAAAAATAATCCAGGTGTCAAAAAGTCTTGATACTAACAAGATCAAAACATTGTAATCGACTCACCAATAGCATTCTACAATGATTGATCCTATTACCTGTTATCATTACTATGGGTGGGGAACTTTGGGTAGAATGCACACAACATCACTGCCACTGCTTCCTTGTTTGTACTCAATGTGTACCTGAGAGAGAGACAAAACAATAGTAATATATCCAACACGGAATTGTCAACATTGAACAGTTTATCATTAATTCACCTTGAAGTCTATTTGTTTATAAAAGGATAACAAGAGTGCCAGTGGTCACAATATACGCCCGTCGAGGCCTTGTTCAACATAAATTGAGGTTAACATATTTGCTAAATCGCAAATGCTAAATGCAAATTCTCAATTGTGCGACCCTGACCTTGGATACCATATAATTGGTTATTTTTGCAGGTGCAAATTTTTGCGGTTTGGGGTCTAAAATGGTACAATCTATTTTTGCTATTTTAATTTTTGCGAATTTATTGTCTCGGTCCCAGCAAAAATCTTATATGTTATATTGTTCTACCATTTAGGCCCCGCGAAGCTATTTATTTGCATTTCACACTCTAATTACTCAACACAAAAGGATGGCAAACACAGCTGTACTCTACCTGTTAGATTGTCTGTCTCCCGGTGCCGCGTGTTTTTCACACTTCGTAAGTGAACCACACTAAGAGGGTACATATCAATAGAATTAATTGTTTAATCAGATGACTTGTGTTAACACAGGCGTGCATAATTTTAGCGATTGTTTTTAAAATAATGAGCTAATAAGACATTAACGACTATTTCAAGAAATGAGTGTTACGTGTAGTAACTTCCAAAGTCACAAACTGTTATAAACATGTATATGTCGGTTTGCCAATAATGTGTAACCTGGCTCTTTTGTGTACTGCTGTATGGGATACACATGATACTCGTGTGCGTCTCAGCGATGCGAAAAAGTAGGAGAAGCCAAGTAACGTTGCTATGGGGCAACTAGGAGGAAAAATCTAATTAATATTTTGCACATATATTATTTGCGGCCGGACGGCATCCGCAAAATTCCACATACGTTGCCGCAGAAATAACCAGTTATACAGTATACGTACCGTAATACACCCATGCTACTGTAGCATGTCCAGATAAACATTGTTGTGAAATTTGAGAAGGATCCACCAAGCAGAATTTGAGTTAGAGATGTTACAGACAGATGGACAGACAGACAGATGGACAGACAGACAGTGCCATTCCATAATACATCCCGTTTTTTCAAACAGGTGTATAAAAAGTATTTCCAACATACAAAGTTTGCAACACAGTCACACAGCCTTGCATCCAACAATTTCAAGAAAATTACAACATTCTGTAACACCTGACACTGGTTACTTTTGACAATCTGTAACACATGATACTGGTTACTTTTTGGTTAAGATAGCCACCACTAGTTTCTAAACCCTTTTAATGCCTTTGCAGGCAGAGTGGATCCATATCAGATGGATTCTGTTGGAGGAAATTGATCAGGGTCTAATATTTTCTTATCACTTGATATAGTGGTAGATCTGACTGTTTCTGACATGGTAAACTAGAACTATCACTAAAGGTGATGAATACCCCCACAAGGCAGCCTTGATTGCAAATCCAAGTTTTGAACATGTAACAGGACCAAATAACAAAAATACCCAAAGTTCAAATAGAGAAAATTCTGTAATTTATGCCAAGTATCAAGTGAATCAGGTTGAAATTGAAGGAGGAGTTCAAAGTACAAGATTTTGCCTGCCAATTTCAAGGCCAAAGGTCAAGGTCACAGAGACCTGAAATTTGTGTCTTGCACATCTACTACTCCTGAGTAACATTTATGCCAAGTATCAAGTAAATCAGGTTGAAAGTGAAGGAGGAGTTCAAAGTACAAGATTTTGCCTGCCAATTTTAAGACCAATTTCAAGGCCAACGGTCAAGGTCAAGGTCACAGAGACCTGAAATTTGTGTCTTGCACATATACTGCTCCTGAGTAACATTTATGCCAAGTATCAAGTGAATCAGGTTGAAATTGAAGGAGGAGTTCAAAGTACAAGATTTTGCCTGCCAATATCATGACCAATTTCAAGGCCAAAGGTCAAGGTCAAGGTCACAGAGACCTGAAATTTGTGTCTTGCACATCTACTACTCCTGAGTAACATTTATGCCAAGTATCAAATGAATCAGGTTGAAAGTGAAGGAGTTTGCCGTACAAGATTTTGCTTGCCAATTTTAAGACCAGTTTCAAGGCCAAAGGTCAAGGTCACAGAGATTTTAAATTTGTGTCTTGCACATATACTACTCCTGAGTAACATTTATGCCAAGTATTAATTGAATCAGGTTGAAGTTGAAGGAGGAGTTCAAAGTACAAGATTTTGCCTGCCAATTTCAAGACCAATTTCAAGACCAAAGGTCAAGGTCAAGGTCACAGAGACCTGAAATTTGTGTCTTGCACATCTACTACTCCTGAGTAACATTTATGCCAAGTATCAAGTGAATCAGGTTGAAATTGAAGGAGGAGTTCAAAGTACAAAATTTTGCCTGCCAATTTCAAGACCAATTTTAAGGCCAAAGGTCAAGGTCAAGGTCACAGAGACCTGAAATTTGTGTCTTGCACATCTAATACTCCTGAGTAACATTTATGCCAAGTATCAAGTGAATCAGGTTGAAATTGAAGGAGGAGTTCAAAGTACAACATTTTGCCTGCCAATTTCAAGACCAATTTCAAGGCCAAAGGTCAAGGTCACAGAGACCTGAAATTTGTGTCTTGCACATCTACTACTCCTGAGTAACATTTATGCCAAGTATCAAGTGAATCAGGTTGAAAGTGAAGGAGGAGTTCAAAGTACAAGATTTTGCCTGCCAATTTCAAGGCCAAAGGTCAAGGTCAAGGTCACAGAGACCTGAAATTTGTGTCTTACACATCTACTACTCCTGGGTAACATCTATGCCAAGTATCAAGTGAATCAGGTTGAATGTGAAGGAGGAGTTCAAAGTACAAGCTTTTGCCTGCCAATTTCAAGACCAATTTCAAGGCCAAAAGTCAAGGTCAAGGTCACAGAGACCTGAAATTTGTGTCTTGCACATCTACTACTCCTGATTAACAATTATGCCAAGTGTCAAGTGAATCGGGTTGAAACTGAAGGAGGAGTTCGCCGTACAAGATTTTGCAGACAGACCGACCGACCGACGACCGACCGACAGGCTGATTCCAGTATACCCCCCTCAAACTCTGTTTGTGGGGGTATAATAATTCCCTTCTCCATAACGCTACTATAACAAGAGGGCCATGATGGCCGTTAATCGCTCACCTGTTCATAACAGATTAATGATTTCAATGACAGATTACATAATTTGAAAAATCTTGGTAGAAAACCATTAGATGATGCTACATACTAAATATAAAGAGTCTAGATCTTACAGATTTGGAGGAGAAGATATTTTAAAGATTTTCCTATGAAAAACTGTTAAGCCCCAGGGCGGGGCCATTTTTGATCCGGGGTTCATAATTTGAAAATCTTGGTAGAGGACTATTAGATAATGCAACATACCAAATATCTAAGGTCTATGCCTTACAAGTTCAGAGAAGACTTTTAAAGATTTTTAAGAGAAGAAGATTCTTAATGCTTTTCATATGAAAAACTGATAAGCCCCAGGGCAGGGCCATTTTTGACCCAGGGGTAATAACTTGAATAATCTTGGTAGAAAACCATTAGATGATGCTACATACCAAATATCAAGGGCCTAGACCTTACAGTTCTGGAGGAGAAGATTTTTAAAGATGTTCCTATGAAAAACTGATAAGCCCTTGGGCGGGGCCATTTTTGGTCCGGGGATCATAATTTGATTAATCTTGGTAGAGGACCATTAAATAATGCTACATACCAAATATCAAAGGTCTATACCTTATAATTTTAGAGAGAAGATTTTTAAAGATTTTCCTATGAAAAACTGATAAGCCCCGGGGCGGGGTCATTTTTGTCCTGGGGGTCATAATTTGAACAATCTTAGTAGAGGACCATTAGATCATGCTACATACCAAATACTAAAGGTCTATTCCTTACATTTTCAGAGAAGAAGATTTTTAAAGATTTTCCTATGAAAAACTGATAAGCTCCGGGGTGGGGCCATTTTTGGCACAGGGGTCATAATTTGAACAATCTTAGTAGAGGACCATTAGATCATGCTACATACCAAATATCAAATGTCTATGCCTTACAGTTTCAGAGAAGAAGATTTTTAAAGATATTCCTATGAAAAACTGATAAGCCCTTGGGCGGGGCCATTTTTGTCCTGGGGGTCATAATTTGAACAATCTTAGTAGAGGACCATTAGATCATGCTACATACCAAATACCAAAAGTCTATGCCTTACATTTCAGGGAAGAAGATTTTTAAAGATTTTCCTATGAAAAACTGATAAGCCCTGGGGCGGGGCCATTTTTGGCTCAGGGGTCATAATTTGAACAATCGTAGTAGAGGACCATTAGATCATGCTACATACCAAATATCAAAGGTCTATGCCTTACAGTTTCAGAGAAGAAGATTTTTAAAGATTTTCCTATGAAAAACTGGTAAGCCCTGGGGCGGGGCCATTTTTGTCCTGGGGGTCATAATTTGAGCAATCTTAGTAGAGGACCATTAGATGATGCTACATACAAAATACCAAAGGTCTATGCCTGACAGTTTCAGAGAAGAAGATTTTTAAAGATTTTCCTATGAAAATCTGATAAGCCCCGGGGCGGGGCCATTTTTGGCCCAGGGGTCATAATTTGAACAATTTTAGTAGAGGACCATTAGATCATGCTACATACCAAATATAAAAGGTCTATGCCTTACAGTTTCAGAGAAGAAGATTTTTAAAGATTTTCCTATGAAAAACTGATAAGCCCTGGGGCGGGGCCATTTTTGGCCCGGGGGACATAATTTGAACAATCTTTGTAGAGGACCATTACATCATGCTACATACCAAATATCAAAGCTCTTGGCTTTGTAGTTCCAGAGAAGAAGATGTTTAAGTAAATTGTTGACGCCCGCACATACGCACGACGCACGACATAGGATCATCCCAATAGCTCACCTTGGCACTTTGTGCCAGGTGAGCTAAAAATAAACTTATTAAACTTATTAACCCATTCCCTCATAGACTGTTTTTAGAACCAACCTCATTGAATAAATCTACTGAAAAGAACATTTACTATTAAAAAAAAAGAAAATTTTAGAATTGTGTAGTTTTGAAACCATTGTGAACAAGAGGGCCATGATGGCCCTAAATCGCTCACCTGGTTACTATAGACATATGCATACACTGTATTTCTATGTAAAAATAAGTAAGCTTCAGATTGGGGCCAATATGAAACCAAGGGCCATCATTTTAGGCCTTGAGTTTCAAATTTGAACAATCTAAATAAAGGAACATTAGATGATGCTTCATATAAATTTCAAAGTTCCGGGCCTTACAATTTCACAGGAGATTTTAAAGATTTTCCTATGAAAAACTGATAAGCCAGGGGCGGGGCCAATTTGGTCCAGGGGTCATAATTTGAACAATTTTGGTAGAAAACCATTAGATGATAATAAATACTAAATTTCAAAGGTCTAGGCCTTAAAGTTTAGGAGAAGATTTTTAAAGATTTTCCTATGAAAAACTGATAAGCCTGGGGGGCCGGGGCCATTTTTGGTCCGGGGGTCATAGTTTGAACAATCTTTGTAGAGGACCATTAGACGATGCTACATACCAAATATCAAAGGTCTAGGCCTTACGGTTTCAGAGAAGAAGCTTTTTATGAAAAACTGATAAGACCCCAGGCGGGGCCATTTCGTTCAAGGGGTCATAATTTGAACAATCTTTGTAGAGGACAAATAGATGATGCTACATACCAAATATCAAATGTCTAGGCCTTACGGTTTCAGAGAAGAAGATTTTTAAAGATTTTCCTATGAAAAACTGATAAGCCCCGGGGCGGGCCATATTTGGTCCAGGGGTCATAATTTAAACAATCTTTGTAGAGGAACATTAGATAATGCTACATACCAAATATCAATGGTCTAGGCCTTACAGTTTCAGAGAAGAAGATTTTTAAAGATTTTCCTATGAAAAGCTGATAAGCCCCGGGGCGGGGCCATTTTTGGCCCGGGGGTCATAATTTGAACAATCTTTGTAGAGGACCATTAGATGATGCTACATACTAAATACCAAAGGTCTAGGCCTTACGGTTTCAGAGAAGAAGATTTTTAAAGATTTTCCTATGAGAAAATGATAAGCCCCGGGGCGGGCCATTTTTGGTCCGGGAGTCATAATTTGAACAATCTTCGTAGAGGAACCGTTAGATGATACTACATACCAAATATCAAAGGTCTAGGCCTTACGGTTTCAGAGGAGAAGATTTTTTAAAGATTTTCCTACGAAAAACTGATAAGCCCCGGGTCGGGGCCATTTTTGGTCCAGGGGACATAAATTGAACAATCTTTGTAGAGGGCCATTAGATAATGCTACATACCAAATATCAAATGTCTAGGCCTTACGGTTTCAGAGAAGAATATTTTTAAAGATTTTCCTATGAAAAACTGATAAGCCCGGGGTGGGGCCATTTTTGGCCCGGGGTCATAATTTGAACAATTTTGGTAGAGGACCATTAGATGATGCTACATACTAAATATTAAAGGTCTAGGCCTTACGGTTTCTGAGAAGAAGATTTTTAAAGATTTTCCTATGAAAAACTGATAAGCCCCGGGGCGGGGCCATTTTTGGTCCGGGGGTCATAATTTAAACAATCTTTGTAGAGGACCATTAGATAATGCTACATACCAAATATCAAATGTCTAGGCCTTACGGTTTCAGAGTAGAAGATTTTTAAAGATTTTCCTATGAAAAACTGATAAGCCCCGGGGCGGGGCCATTTTTGGCCCGGGGATCATAATTTGAACAATCTTGGTAGAGGACCGTTAGATGGTGCTACATACTAAATTTCAAAGGTCTAGGCCTTACGATTTCTGAGAAGAAGATTTTTAAAGATTTTCCTATGAAAAACTGATAAGCCCCGGGGGCGGGGCCATTTTTGGTCCGGGGGTCATAATTTGAACAATCTTTGTAGAGGACCATTAGATAATGCTACATACCAAATATCAAATGTCTAGGCCTTACGGTTTCAGAGAAGAAGATTTTTAAAGATTTTCCTATGAAAAACTGATAAGCTCCGGGGTGGGGCCATTTTTGGCCCGGGGTCATAAATTGAACAATCTTGGTAGAGGACCATTAGATGATGTTACATACTAAATACCAAATGTCTAGGCCTTACGGTTTCTGAGAAGAAGATTTTTTTAAAGATTTTCCTATGAAAAACTGATAAGCCCCGAGGCGGGGCCATTTTTGGTCCGGGGGTCATAATTTGAACAATCTTGGTAGAGGACCATTAGATGATGCTACATACCAAATATCAAAGGTCTAGGCCTTATGGTTTCAGAGGAGAAGATTTTTAAAGATTTTCCAAAGAAAAACTGATAAGCCCCAGGGCGGGGCCATTTTTGGTCCGGGGGACATAATTTGAACAATCTTTGTAGAGGACCATTAGATTTGGTTCTACATACCAAATATCAAAGCTCTAGGCTTTGTGGTTTCAGAGAAGAAGATGTTTAAGTAAATTGTTGACGACGCACATACGCACGACGCACACCGCACGACGACGGACGCCGGACACTGCCCCCTCACAATACCTCACCTGGCACTTTGTGCCAGGTGAGCTAAAAATACAGCATTTGCTCCTATGCAGCAAATGCTCTATTGATCACAATGGTTTCAAAAAGTGACCTTTACAGAGACATCAAAAGGTGTCAATATGAGGAAATGAGTTAATACTCATCAATTCATTTTTCTTACATTAATGTACATCAGTTACTGCACTATAATTTTAAAAGAAATCTTTTTTTTCATAACATCTGAATTTTGATAATGTGCTTGATATCAAAGAGCTCAGTGTTATTTTCCGATGTATTTATTTGGGCTGATTTTTAGTTTCGTAACTTTTTGAAAGGAGCTGTTTGATCTGGGTCTGTACTATCTGCCCAAGTTTGTCTGAATAATTAGGGGTTTTAGAGAACATAGTCACAACTTTTGCAGTTGGTTCAGATGAATATAACAAGAGGGCCATGATGGCCCTAAATCGCTCACCTGGTTACTATAGACATATGCATACACTGTATTTCTATGTAAAAATAAGTAAGCTTCAGATTGGGGCCAATATGAAACCAAGGGCCATCATTTTAGGCCTTGAGTTTCAAATTTGAACAATCTAAATAAAGGAACATTAGATGATGCTTCATATAAATTTCAAAGTTCCGGGCCTTACAATTTCACAGGAGATTTTAAAGATTTTCCTATGAAAAACTGATAAGCCAGGGGCGGGGCCAATTTGGTCCAGGGGTCATAATTTGAACAATTTTGGTAGAAAACCATTAGATGATAATAAATACTAAATTTCAAAGGTCTAGGCCTTAAAGTTTAGGAGAAGATTTTTAAAGATTTTCCTATGAAAAACTGATAAGCCTGGGGGGCCGGGGCCATTTTTGGTCCGGGGGTCATAGTTTGAACAATCTTTGTAGAGGACCATTAGACGATGCTACATACCAAATATCAAAGGTCTAGGCCTTACGGTTTCAGAGAAGAAGCTTTTTATGAAAAACTGATAAGACCCCAGGCGGGGCCATTTCGTTCAAGGGGTCATAATTTGAACAATCTTTGTAGAGGACAAATAGATGATGCTACATACCAAATATCAAATGTCTAGGCCTTACGGTTTCAGAGAAGAAGATTTTTAAAGATTTTCCTATGAAAAACTGATAAGCCCCGGGGCGGGCCATATTTGGTCCAGGGGTCATAATTTAAACAATCTTTGTAGAGGAACATTAGATAATGCTACATACCAAATATCAATGGTCTAGGCCTTACAGTTTCAGAGAAGAAGATTTTTAAAGATTTTCCTATGAAAAGCTGATAAGCCCCGGGGCGGGGCCATTTTTGGCCCGGGGGTCATAATTTGAACAATCTTTGTAGAGGACCATTAGATGATGCTACATACTAAATACCAAAGGTCTAGGCCTTACGGTTTCAGAGAAGAAGATTTTTAAAGATTTTCCTATGAGAAAATGATAAGCCCCGGGGCGGGCCATTTTTGGTCCGGGAGTCATAATTTGAACAATCTTCGTAGAGGAACCGTTAGATGATACTACATACCAAATATCAAAGGTCTAGGCCTTACGGTTTCAGAGGAGAAGATTTTTTAAAGATTTTCCTACGAAAAACTGATAAGCCCCGGGTCGGGGCCATTTTTGGTCCAGGGGACATAAATTGAACAATCTTTGTAGAGGGCCATTAGATAATGCTACATACCAAATATCAAATGTCTAGGCCTTACGGTTTCAGAGAAGAATATTTTTAAAGATTTTCCTATGAAAAACTGATAAGCCCGGGGTGGGGCCATTTTTGGCCCGGGGTCATAATTTGAACAATTTTGGTAGAGGACCATTAGATGATGCTACATACTAAATATTAAAGGTCTAGGCCTTACGGTTTCTGAGAAGAAGATTTTTAAAGATTTTCCTATGAAAAACTGATAAGCCCCGGGGCGGGGCCATTTTTGGTCCGGGGGTCATAATTTAAACAATCTTTGTAGAGGACCATTAGATAATGCTACATACCAAATATCAAATGTCTAGGCCTTACGGTTTCAGAGTAGAAGATTTTTAAAGATTTTCCTATGAAAAACTGATAAGCCCCGGGGCGGGGCCATTTTTGGCCCGGGGATCATAATTTGAACAATCTTGGTAGAGGACCGTTAGATGGTGCTACATACTAAATTTCAAAGGTCTAGGCCTTACGATTTCTGAGAAGAAGATTTTTAAAGATTTTCCTATGAAAAACTGATAAGCCCCGGGGGCGGGGCCATTTTTGGTCCGGGGGTCATAATTTGAACAATCTTTGTAGAGGACCATTAGATAATGCTACATACCAAATATCAAATGTCTAGGCCTTACGGTTTCAGAGAAGAAGATTTTTAAAGATTTTCCTATGAAAAACTGATAAGCTCCGGGGTGGGGCCATTTTTGGCCCGGGGTCATAAATTGAACAATCTTGGTAGAGGACCATTAGATGATGTTACATACTAAATACCAAATGTCTAGGCCTTACGGTTTCTGAGAAGAAGATTTTTTTAAAGATTTTCCTATGAAAAACTGATAAGCCCCGAGGCGGGGCCATTTTTGGTCCGGGGGTCATAATTTGAACAATCTTGGTAGAGGACCATTAGATGATGCTACATACCAAATATCAAAGGTCTAGGCCTTATGGTTTCAGAGGAGAAGATTTTTAAAGATTTTCCAAAGAAAAACTGATAAGCCCCAGGGCGGGGCCATTTTTGGTCCGGGGGACATAATTTGAACAATCTTTGTAGAGGACCATTAGATTTGGTTCTACATACCAAATATCAAAGCTCTAGGCTTTGTGGTTTCAGAGAAGAAGATGTTTAAGTAAATTGTTGACGACGCACATACGCACGACGCACACCGCACGACGACGGACGCCGGACACTGCCCCCTCACAATACCTCACCTGGCACTTTGTGCCAGGTGAGCTAAAAATACAGCATTTGCTCCTATGCAGCAAATGCTCTATTGATCACAATGGTTTCAAAAAGTGACCTTTACAGAGACATCAAAAGGTGTCAATATGAGGAAATGAGTTAATACTCATCAATTCATTTTTCTTACATTAATGTACATCAGTTACTGCACTATAATTTTAAAAGAAATCTTTTTTTTCATAACATCTGAATTTTGATAATGTGCTTGATATCAAAGAGCTCAGTGTTATTTTCCGATGTATTTATTTGGGCTGATTTTTAGTTTCGTAACTTTTTGAAAGGAGCTGTTTGATCTGGGTCTGTACTATCTGCCCAAGTTTGTCTGAATAATTAGGGGTTTTAGAGAACATAGTCACAACTTTTGCAGTTGGTTCAGATGAATATAACAAGAGGGCCATGATGGCCCTAAATCGCTCACCTGGTTACTATAGACATATGCATACACTGTATTTCTATGTAAAAATAAGTAAGCTTCAGATTGGGGCCAATATGAAACCAAGGGCCATCATTTTAGGCCTTGAGTTTCAAATTTTAACAATCTAAATAAAGGAACACTAGATGATGCTTCATATAAGTTTCAAAGTTCCGGGCCTTACAATTTCACAGAAGGAGATTTTAAAGATTTTCCTATGAAAAACTGATAAGCCAGGGGCGGGGCCATTTTGGTCCAGGGGTCATAATTTGAACAATCTTGGTAGAAAACCATCAGATGATAATACATACTTAATTTCAAAGGTCTAGGCCTTACAGTTTAGGAGAAGATTTTCAAAGCCTCGGGGCAGGGCCATTTTTTGTCCGGGGGTCATAGTTTGAACAATCTTTGTAGAGGACCAATAGATGATGCTACATACCAAATATCAATGGTCTAGGCCTTACGGTTTCAGAGAAGAAGATTTTTAAAGATTTTCCTATGAAAAACTGATAAGCCCCGGGGCGGGCCATTTTTAGTCCGGGGGTCATAATTTGAACAATCTTTGTAGAGGACCATTAGATGATGCTACATACTAAATACCAAAGGTCTAGGCCTTACGGTTTGAGAGAAGAAGATTTTTAAAGATTTTCCTATGAAAAACTGATAAGCCCAGGGGCGGGGCCATTTTTGGCACGGCGGTCATAATTTGAACAATCTTTGTAGAGGACCATTAGATGATGCTACATACCAAATATCAAATGTCTAGGCCTTACGGTTTTAGAGAAGAAGATTTTTAAAGATTTTCCTATGAAAATCTGATAAGCCCGGGGGCGGGGCCATTTCTGGTCCAGGGGTCATAATTTGAACAATCTTTGTAGAGGACCATTAGATGATGCTACATACTTAATACCAAAGGTCTAGGCCTTACGGTTTCAGAGAAGAAGATTTTTAAAGATTTTCCTATGAAAAACTGATAAGCCCCGGGGCGGGGCCATTTTTGGCCCGGCGGTCATAATTTGAACAATCTTTGTGGAGGACCATTAGATGATGCTACATACCAAATATAAAAGGTCTAGGCCTTACGGTTTCAGAGGAGAAGATTTTTAAAGATTTTCCTATGAAAAACTGATAAGCCCCAGGGCGGGGCCATTTTTGGTCTGGGGGACATAATTTTAACAATCTTTGTAGAGCACCATTAGATGATTCCACATACCAAATATCAAAGCTCTAGGCTTTGTGGTTTCAGAGAAGAAGATGTTTAAGAAAATTGTTGACGACGCACGACGCACATACGCACGACGCACGACTCACGACGCACGACGACGGACGCCGGACACTGCCCCCTCACAATACCTCACCTGGCACTTTGTGCCAGGTGAGCTAAAAAGAAAAGTTTTTGTTATAGAACAAAATGAAGTCAGTTTCATGATTAACAACACTCAAATAGCTGTTAGACACACCCTTTTAACTTATTTGCATATTTGACTGTTCAGTAGTAGACATTTGCCCTAACAACCAAATCATTCAAACACTGCAAACAGAAAATATCTGGGTACATACTTTCCTCCTCCTAGGAACAGCAGACCAATAGTCATGCTGATGGCCATATGAGACCCATAGGTGACATACATGCTGTATGGGGGTCCAACCCGTGACCGGAACATCCGACAGAGCCGCAGAACCTCCAGGTTTCCTGTACCTGCCATCACCTGTCAATCATAACAGAACAAGGCTAAATTTAATCCTTTCAGTACCAGCATTGTCATCTGCTAGGCACATTTTCATCTGCTTTTGTTTTTGAGTGGGCACTTGTTTAATATCTTAAGCTATATTTAGAAATGCAACTAGAACTACCACTAAAGGTGATAAAGGAGCACATTTGACACAGAGATGGGGGTTATAGAAATAAAGCTCCTGACCGCTAAATTTTCATTTGTTAAATTACGAAAAGGGAGATCATTCGTTCATGCACGAAGTGACAAATCAAAACCTTTATCGCAGGTGCAGAACTTCGGAAGGTGTTCAACAGTACTCAAATTCAATGAAGCATAACGAAATTCAAACCTGATCTGTAACTCATTATAATAAAGCAACATACTAAATATCACTACAATATCTGCTACAGTTTAGAAAAAAACTCCAGAAAACCTGAAATTTCCTAAAAATTTCTAAGTCAAAATGCTGTAATTCCCTTAAAGATCAATGTAGTGTAACAAAATTCAATCTTGATCTGTAACTCATTATTATAAAGCTACATACCAAATATCACATCAATATCTGCAAGGGTTTAGAAAAAAAACTGTGGAAAACCTGAATTTCAGGAAAATTCCTAAGTAAAATCATTGTATTTTCGTGAAAAATCAATGAAGCGTTAACGAAATTCAAACTTGATCTGTAACTCATAATAGTAAAGCCACATACCAAATATCACTTCAATATCTGTAAAGGTTTAGAAAAAAACTCCGGAAAACCTGAATTTCCAGAAAATTTCAAAGTAAAATCACTGTATTTCTGTGAAAAATTAATGAAGTGTAACGAAATTCAACCTTGATCTGTAACTCATTATAATAAAGCCGTATACCAAATATCACTTCAATATCTGTAAAGGTTTAGAAAAAAACTCCGGAAAACTTGAATTTCCAGAAAATGTCTATTAAAGTAAAATCACTGTATTTCCGTGACAAATCAACGAAGCGTAACGAATTTAAAATTGATCTGTAACTCATTATAATAAAGCCACATACCAAATATCACTTCAATAATTGTAAAGGTTTAGAAAAAAACTCCGGAAAACTCGGAATAATAACTAAGGGCAATAACTCCAAAAATACTTAAGACAGAGTTATGCACCTTGTGCACTGCACTTGTGGTCAATGTGATCTATCTGTATATGAAGTTTGAAGTCAATAACTTTTATACTTTGGAAGTTATGATCCGGACAAGCCGGACGGACAGATGAATGAACGGACGGACCTACTGGCGGGTAGTTGTGTGACTGCGATGCCTGTGTGACAACAAAATTTACTTATGTGACAACTCAAAAAGTGTACGCACTGCACCACACTTATGCAGCAGTCACAGAAGTAATTTTAGACATCAGGCACAGAAGCAAGTTTGATTACCAAAGTCCATATGAATTCCATATGAATTACCTCAGTATTTTAGTATATCTTTTTTTTAACCTCAGTATTTTAGTATATCTTTTTTTAATAAGGATCAATCAGTATCCTGGTAATCCTATTAAAATAGGTGACCCAACACAAGAATTCTGCAGAATTAAATGTCTTGCATACCCACGATTCCACATACATCTGTAGCCAAAGTATGTCTGGTGTGTGAAGCACTTGTACCTTTTGGGTAACAGAGCTAGCAAAAAAGCTAATGCTCAAGGCAAATGTAGGTCACAGAGGTCAAGGTCAGAGGTCAGCAAACTGTGATGCAACATACTATACTCAATGAGGCACATCAGCACATGAAGTTGAAGCTGCAGTACTTTTGTCTATCACTAAACTCCAATGCAACATGCTGTACTCATCAAGATGCATGAGCATGTGAAGCTGAGCAACTGTAGCTGCAGTACTTTTTTAGCAAAAAATGGATAAGGAGCCCTCTGATCAGTGTCTACACTGTTTGCATAGGAAAGCTGCCACAGAAATATAAGAATATGATTTGGGAGTCACACAAGAGACAAAACATGGACAACACTGTCACAGAAGTAAATAATATGACTTGGGTGTCACACAAGACATGGACAACACTGTCACAGAAGTAAAAGAATATGACTTGGGAGTCACACAAGTGACAAGACATGGACAACACTGTCACAGAAGTAAAGGAATATAACTTGGGAGTCACACAAGACATGGACAACACTGTCACAGAAGTAAAGGAATATAACTTGGGAGTCACACAAGACATGGACAACTGTCACAGAAGTAAAGGAATATAACTTGGGAGTCACACAAGACATGGACAACACTGTCACATAAGTAAAAGAATGACTTGGGAGTCACACAAGACATGGACAGCAGAAGAGGGCAATATGGTGAACATTTATATGAAGTTATTTTGAAATCTGGTCAGCGGTTTGGGAGGAAATGTCATTTAAAGCAATTGTGTAGTTTTGATGCAATCTCGCATAAGCTCGCCTTCCTGAAGAAAAAAAACACCTTTAATTGATTCAAGCAGACAAAAAAATTAAGAATGACAAAAGGTTGTTTTAGATATCTACTTTATAATCTCCAAACTGGTATTGAGAGATATTTATACTGTTAACTTTTAATTTAAATCACACTTGTGTAAATAAAATCCATGTACATATGGAAATCTTAATTTCTAATAGGCAATTTATGGTAAAATTTCTTGACAGTAAATAACACTTCGAATGGTGCAATTTTGAGGCATCGGACGTTAAATTTTGTTTAAATCTTTGATTATAAAAGAATAAAATCTGTACTTGATAAATTACCCCCTTTTGAACAAACAAAACGGGTCAAAATTGAAAAATTGGGCAGGGGTTCCCCCTAGGCAGTGCCACAATGTATACACCCCTTGTAAAAGACCCTCCCAAGATGGTTGGACAAGACAGAGATTTTATAAAGACGAGTTGGCTGGGACAGATTCCATTTATACATCTTAATATGGAATCATACCTACTCGCAGAATAACAAGGATAGAGAATGGCAAAATTTCACTCACCTTGTTAAAGAAAGTTTTATATTTTGTATAAAGCTATTTAAAAAGCCTCTAACCTTGAAATTCATCTTTCATTTTTAGCATGTGCTTATTTTGGCACTGGTAATCAGAAAAATCAACTGGCATTTAGCGAGTTAGCCATGTCTCATCTGTTATTAGTTACTAATGTCAGAAATGCACTGGCTAAAACAAAATGCCATGACGTGAAAAACCATGTATGACATATGAATATTTTCTCCAATTATACAGATTGTAAATTCAATTGCATGGTATTATGTATTTAAAAACAATCCAAATACTCGTTAAATAGGATTTCTGTAATAGAAAATCTGTTTTAAAGATTGGATACTCACGTAATCGAAGTATCAGTGACCGTAGATGCGTAATTTTGAAGTGGGTGGGGTACACGTTTTATCATCCGTTTTCATGGGAGTTTCATCGTTGCAAGACAATTAATCCTGTACCAGGAGTTTTCTGTTTGATCAGCTAATGATATTTTAGCTATTCTCTCCTGTACTATAAATTGGTGAGACATACTTTAACCCAAGTTTAAATTGGCCTTTCAAATTACCAACAGGGTACACTATTTGACTGTTTTCCTAGACTGGTCCAAGTGTGATCTCTATTACTCAGGCGCATACAACAAAACACATAGAAAAATGGAATGCGTCTCAACCACCCTGATCAAATGAAATAAGACACCAGTCAACTTAATGAAAACTGTGGTCTTGTCCAATCCCCATGGAACCCAACTCTGTCCAACGTTGATCAATGTGTCCAACTATCTTGTGCTGCAGTTTGTATGGACACCAAGGATTTGTCACAGAAGTAAATTTAAGCCAGTTTGGACACATTTTCTTGTGTGACTGTCACAGAAGACAAAATTGCAGCACAAGTACCCATTTTTTCAAGGAATTCGCAGCACAAGTAGACCCTCGTCAACACGGACGACCGGACGGACGGACAACCGGATGGACATGGTGACTCCAGTATAGCCCCCCAAAACTTTGTTTGTAGGGGTATAATGAAGTGTAACAGAGGTCACTAACGTCAGGTGAATTTCTGGACTATAATAAAAATACCATAGTTTATCATCCAAATAGTTAAAACGAGATAGCAACTGCTTCTTAAAACGAGATAGCAACTGCTTCTTCCTTTCTTCTAGAGAGCTAGAAATGATCTAATATTTTTTACTAACCATAGCCATGGAAATCAGGATGGTCATCATAGAGTTCTCCACTGTGCTCTTGCCTGCCTGTTCCACTAACACTGCCGTTGACATCACCTTCAGGGCCCGAGTCATACACTCCATCTGTAACATTACCATATAAATGATCTAACATGGAACAAATGTTAGTTTACATGTCATACACTCCACCTGAAATATTAAAACTTGCTGTAGTGTATGCAAATCAGAATTTCATTTTGCTCCCTGAGGTTTTTGGTTGTTACAAATCCTAAGTGGGGTAATAATAAGGACAACTAGACTACTGTCAACAAAGGGCCCCGCCCGTGTAGGAGGTATCGCATATTGTAAGTCTGATTTTCCTAATGCAGACCTGCAGCAGCATAATTAAATATGCATGTAGTTTGCTTAACTGGGTACTCTTTGCTAGGTACTTGTATAATAAGCAAATAGTGAGCAAGTTTGATAGAAATTGGACCAATCTTTCAGAAGATATGTCACAGAAATAATCAGCCAACCAGATGGTATCATCATCAATAAATATGTGCAGAATATGCCATTTACAAAACCCATATAAGGTTATTGGATATCAAGTACACTGAGCAAGTTTGGTGAAATTTGCACCATTCCTTGAGGAGATATTGCATGGAAACTAATCGGCTAATCAGAGTGCAGCAGCCTAAGGGAAAATGCCTGTAATTTAAAACCAGACATGGTGTCAAAGCCACCTGATGCTCGCCTGTTTAAAAGTTAAGTCTAAAATGTGTCATATTGAACAAAAATAAATCATTCAATTTTCAATTTAAACTTAATTGCATCAATATCTGAACCAAAATGCAACCAAATACCGATTTCCAGCAACTTAAAAAAAAGATTATTAAACAAGAAAGATATATTCCAAGTATGGAAGCCCTAGGTCTATTAGTTCCAATGTAATAGGCAGTTCATACCAAGTATAGAAGCCCTTTGCCCATCTTGTCCAATATCATAGGCCTTTAAAGATTTTTGCACAAGTAGGTCACAGTCATGGTCACATGGTAAAAACATTGGTATGGTTGGAAAGTCTTAAGATAGGAAAGATACATACCAAGTATGGAAGCCCTAGGCCTATTGGTCCCAATCTTATATGCATTTAAGGACTTGCAAGAGTAGGTCAAAGGTTAAAGTCAAGGTCAGAAGGGCAAAATATGTTGGCATGGTCATACCAAGTATGAAAGCCCTAGGTCTATTGGTTACAATGTTATAGGCACTTAAAGATTTTTGTAAAAGTAGGTCAAAGGTCAAGGTCATATGGTAAAAATCATCAGTATGTTTAAAAAAGTCATTTATCAGACAGAAAAGATCGATACCAAGTATGGAAAGGTCTTGACACAAGAATGGTGCATATCAAGTATGGAAGCCCTAGGTCTGTTTGTTCAAATGTTATAGGCATTTAAAGATTTTTGCAAAAGTAGGTCAAAGGTCAAGGTCAGAAGGGCAAAAATGCTGGCATGGTCATACTAAGTTTGGAAGCCCTAGGCCTATTGTTCCAATAATACAGGCATACCAAGTACACTGAGCAAGTTTAGTGAAAATTGGACCATTCCTTGTGGAGATATTGCACGGAAACCAATCAACTAATCAGATTGCAGCAGACTAAGTGAAAATGCCCGTTATTTTCCGAAAAATGCTTGGAAATTGCCCAACACAGAACCCATGCGAGGTATTTGGATATCAAGTACACTGAGGAAGTTTGGTGAAAATTGGACCATTCCTGGAGGAGATTAATAGAATCAAGCATGGGTTTTGTTAAAGACGGGGGTTTCTATACCCGAGGTTGGTCTGTTCCAGTCGGAAACTCGCTAAAGCTCGTTTCTGATAGGAACAGACCAACCGAGGGTATAGAACCCCCAGGATTTTACAAAACCCATGCTTGATTATTTTTCTCGCTGAAATTCGCCCTAAAACCAAGTAAATTAACGAATTTTGTGAAGTACTACTTTACATTGCGTAATACGACTTCCATATCTAATACCAACAGACTGCAGCATAACTTTAGGCGTGACAAAATGACGTCATTTGTTATGACAACCACAAACGTTACGTTTTGGCGTAAAATATAAATGACTGAGTGACTACAAAACAACGTCTTCGGTTAATTAAATAGGCTTTTAAAGTATTTATATGATAAATAGAATTTCATATTCGTGCTAATTACTTATATTAATTTCAATTCATAAGGTTGTTACCTATAGAAATGTTGGTATAATTCTGTAAGAATTCCACCCCTTATATTGATTTTACCCAATCGCGCGTATGAATACACTAGTCACGGGGTGTTCCAGATAAGGATTTCTAGTACGGCTATTTTTAGTAACTCAGCTTATCTAGCACGGCTGAGAAGCGAGAAATTGCGTGGAAACCAAATTGCTAATCAGATTGCAGCAGCCTAAGTTAAAATGCCCGTAATTTACAAAAAATGTGTGGAAATTGCCGAACATAAAACCCATGCGAGGTATTTGTATATCAAGCACACTGAGCAAGTTTGGTGAAAATTGAACCATTCCTTGAGGAGATATTGCACGGAAACCAATTGGCTAATCAGATCGCAGCAGCCTATTAAAGTTAAAATGCCCGTAATTTACAAAAAAAATTGCGGAAATTGCCGAACACAGAACCCATGTGAGGTATTTGGATATCAAGTACACTGAGCAAGTTTGGTGAAAATTGGACCATTCCTTAAGGAGATATTGTGCGGAAAACAAAAAATGGACAGATGGACGGACCGACAGATGGACAAGCTGATTACTATAGGGCACATGCATTTTCATGCGAGCCCTAATGACTGCAAATAAAAGCTCTCGTATACACTACGGCATTGTATGAGTATGGCATTTATTGATTGGTAATTTTATTAGTACAAACACCAGGCTACGATGTTATAAATCTTTATGCTTGAGTTTGATCTCATTCTCCAGCATCTACTTGGTCAGATTTAAGCTGAGCTCAAGATCTGATCAATCAGATATCTGAGAATGAAATCAAATTCAACATATTCTCAGACAAACACTCAAGAATATTCTCAAGTTGAACCAAATCATAACAAATACTCCTGATGGCTCCATATTTGTAGATTGTGAAAAAATGTTGAAAAGGAGTAAAAACTCTCTGGTAACTGCAATCAGATGAAAAATAATCAGGTGCAGAATTCAGAATAACCACAAAGTTTCAACAAATTTGGCACAAAACTGCAGAAGAAAAAGTTCTTACAAAACTAGAAAATCCTGCCTGTAAGACACAGTGATGCCCCCGTGGTGGTGCTTGCCTAGCTGCGCATAAATTTCTTAAGTCATTTGACCTTGATCTTGGGCTTGCGAGCAGCATGGGCTGGGTGTGCAATAAAAGTATGGGTTGTGGTTTATGTGTATATGCAATTCCATGCCAATAGCTATAGTGGTTAGTGAGATATAAGACAATGAAACAAGAATGCCAGTGGGCACAATATACGCCCGTCGAGGTTTTGTTCAACATAAACTGGGGTTAACGTATTTGCTAAATTCAAATTCTAAGTCCAATTTTGCGAACAAGTTTCAAGGTTGTAAATAGGCATACTTTAACAGAAAACCTTCACCAAAAATTCTAAATTAAAAAGTGCCATAATTGTGTCTAAATGCTTGACAGAGTTACATTGTATTTACTCTTGCCTACAGATGAAGCTTCTGATGGTGAATAAATGTTTCAAGTTTAAAAGCTTTATCTGAAAGGTTTATGTAAATAAGTGGACTTTAACCAAATCCTTAACCAAAAATTCCAAGCTAAAAAGCGTCATAATTATGTCAAAATGTTAGACAGAGTTATGTACTCTTGCCTACAGGTGAAGCTTGTGATGGTGAACAAGTGTTCCAAGTTTAAAAGCTTAATCTGAAAGGGTTATGTAAATAAGTGGACTTTTAACCAAATCCTTAACCAAAATTTCTAAGTTAAAAGGGGGCATAATTCTGTCAAAATGTTGGACAGAGTTATGTACTCTTGCCTACAGGTGAAGCTTGTGATGGTGAATAAGTGTTCCAAGGTTAAAAGCTTTATCTGAAAGGGTTATGTAAATAAGTGGACTTTAACCAAAACCTTAACCAAAAATTCTAATTTAAAAAGGGGCATAATTCTGTCAAAATGCTTGACAGAGTTATGTACTCTTGTCTACAGGTGAAGCTTGTGATGGTGAACAAGTGTTCCAAGTTTAAAAGCTTTATATCAAAGGGTTATGTAAATAAATGGACTTTAACAAAGCCTTAACCAAAAATTCTAAGTTAAAAAGGGGCACAATTCTGTCAAAATGCTTGACAGAGTTATTTACTCTTGCCTACAGGTGAAGGTTGTGACGGTGAACAAGTGTTCCAAGTTTCAAAGCTTTATCACAAAGTGTTATGTAAATAAGTGGACTTGTTCCACATAAATTGAGGTTAACATTTTTGCTTAACGCAAATGCTAAACGCAAATTCTAAGTCCAATTAAGCGACCTTGAACTTGGATAAATGAGCTGGGACTTGGCAGGCTACTGTAGCATGTCTAGATGAACATTGTGGTTAAATTTGGGAAGGATCCACCAAGCGGAACTTGAGTTAGGAGATGTTACAGACAGACAGACTGGTTAACATTTTTGCTAAACGCAAATTCTAAGTCCAATTGTGTGACCTTGACCTTGGATAAACAAACCGGGACTTGGCAGGCTACTGTAGCATGTCTAGATAAACATTGTGTTAAAATTTGAGAAGGATCCACCAAACGGAACTTGAGTTAGAGATGTTACAGACGGACAGATGGACAGACAGACAGACAGACAGCGCCATTCCATAATACGTCCTGTTTTTTCAAACGGGCGTATAAAAACTGTGACAACAACTGCACGTAAAAGCGTGACACACAGATGGATGGACAGAAGGACTGATAGACAGATGGACAGGTGCAAAATATAATGCCCCTGACTATCTTCAACGGGGGCATAAAAATGTATACAGATGAATGGACAGGAAGACTGATGAACAGACAACCTAACTCAGTATACCCACCATAGCTTCGTTGTGAGAAGCATAAAAAGAAACATACTGACCGCACAGGGAGAATATGAACCCTTTTGCCACTAAATAGCTTTCTTCAGCTTAGATTATCCTCCACTTAAAGTGGCAACAATCGCTACCGCGGCAGCGAGAACCTAGGGGTGTGGCTAATGTTAAACTCTCCATACTGCAGTACCTGTCTGTTAACACTGTGTTACTAATTATAAACATTCACGTGGAGAATGTAAACACAACAGTACAGTAAGCACTGGTCTAGCAGACGATGCATTATAGGACATGCTCTTTACTCACATTAGTTATAGATGTGGTCAAGCCAGTTACTCCATATATTTTCTTTAAAGCTATTGGTTTTCCTTTTCTTAACTGGAATTTTAAACTGTCGGGTTGGGTCTCTTTTGTATGGAATTTCTCTGTCAGATGTTTTTGGTCTGTTGACATTTTCATTCCAGTCCAATATGGCTAGGTTTATTCTAAGTTTACTGTACCTCAGTCTACATGAAAATAAACAAATTTACACATTTTCTGTGTACTCACATTCCTTTGGTGGTCTTTAAAGGGATACAATTAACAGGCCCCTAATAATTGTTGACATTTATCCCTGATAACTAATTGATAACTAATGGCCATTGCCGGCCTGGTTTGTGTGGCTGGTTGACATACAACACAGGCAAATTGTAAACTCGATTGTTCTAGAATGAAAAAAGGGAGGGAATTTACCTACAGGTCTGTGGATTTATTTGGTGATTTTTGGGTAGACATGGCAACAAATAATTTGTGCACAAAGAAATATGTTGTTTATATGACTGAAGAACAAAAAGAAGTGATTTGTGGGATATGTACTTTCCACGGATGGGATATAAACTTTTTGGAAAATGATGCAAACAAACAACAGATAGCTGAAAGTGAAAATAGGTCTAAAACAGACAGTGTAGACACTGCTTCAGAACATGTCTCCGACATTGAAACTAGTTCTTGTATCTCAGAACAAATAATTGAGTTGCCTGAGCATAGTGAAACAGATGTCTCAGAAAATAAATGCCAACACTATTTAAATTATTCTTGTGTGACTTTAACTCCTCAGTCTTGGCTTGGAAATGGACAACCACCAAGACCTGGTAATAATTTAATACGTAAAAAAATATACAGAAAATATTGGACAATGCTAGACAGAAGGGGACTTTGGAGCAATGCATTGTATTTGCAGCGAAAAGAAAGGCTAATGCAGGAAGCCCGTGTTGAGTTGACTGTGCGTGAAATAATGCCAGATTGTGTTCTGCATCAAGTTAGAGGACTGTATCCAAACCCCAAAAATGTTCCTTACATGGGTCATTTTTGGTGACAAACATACAGGAGATTATCCCACGATAACATTTCATGTGTGCTAATGACATGTGTGATTAAAATATGATAAAGGAACTGATTGTCAATAAAACGCATTGAAACTTACTTAAAGCAGGTTGAAAGTAAATAAAAATTTAATATGCTAAGATATAGAAAATATTTCTTACGGTATGTTCTTATACTAGTTATAGTACATATCTGATTGTATAAAGTGGAACTGGTTTCTTTGGTGGAGGGATAAATTAAAGGCTTAATAAGGTGAATTTATGGAGTAATGGGTTATCTGGGCAGTTATATAAAATTCATCACACATCTGGATATAATAATTCTATGGATTATTTCACCTGAAAGGTCAGTCTTATATTATCACCACTATATATTCATAAACCTCCCTGCATACTGCTTAGCATGCTATGAACATATAAGCATGCTGCTACTGCAGATCTATGTAAACACAGCCACGTGGTACTGTTTACATTAGAGAGGTCATAACCCCATTAGCCACTCCCCGGCAAATTCAAATTTTTGATCTGACAGTTGGATTATTTTATTTAAAACATAGTTTTATTTAGGCTGAGGTATACAATTTTGGTCTGGACACTAAAGCAGTATATAAAGTACATGCATGCAAAGTTCCATACAAAATGGACATCTGCTAACCATGGATTTTTAAAAAAATTGTCCCTGATGTGAAACATGTACAAAATCAGTAAGAAATTCACATTTGCGCCATCTTGTGGTTTATATAGTCCTGTTGCCCCTTTAAGTTTTTAGATTTTTTTCTCTTAAAAACACAACCAGATTCCCATTAAGTTGATCCTTATGATACACTGAGTTACTCAGCATATCATCTGGATCCAAACTATTTCCACAGGCAATCTCAGATTCACCACTATTGTGCAAAGTATTAGGAAAGAAGACTAGATGACCATATACATTTGAAGACTCACCAGAGTATTGAATGCCACCTGGTTGGCTGAGCCAGCAAACTTCAGACCCACCACCATACAAGCACCTGCCAGAACGTTGCAGTAGGCCTGGCTGTTAAAAGAAAGGCATTAGTGGTAAATTTAGTCTTCACTGGTCATATATATGCAGGACATTTAGAGTCATATGACATATTCTATATGGTCTCATGCATTGCTCATTTATGAACCAAAGACTAACTTGTGTTTCTGAACTGTGCTTTAGTTTGCAATAGAAACACTGCATGTGCAAAGGTGGCTAGAGGGTATCTAATTCAATATGTGTATTAAATCACAAAGGTAAGCATCTTTACTATAGTTAAACCATTTGAATGATGAATATTAAAAGAGGAAAGATCCATTAGTATACTAACAACACAGTACTGCTTAATCAGTATGAAGGGCTTAAATATGCTAGGGAAGTTTGAATGACAAACAGTGTAGACCCTGATTAAAGGGCTCCTCTATCCCTGTGATCTGGGTTTATGCTGTTCACAAATGCCAATATTCTTGTTTCCTGTATTCAAAGAGCTTTACTTTTTAATTCATTTTTCAATCAGTATATTTGGGGGGGGGGGGGGGGGGGGGGGGGAGGGGGGGGAGGCAATGTAAGAGCATATATTACTATTACGAATTACTATTTATTATGATGTGATATATGTTTGTGAACCATATTATGTTTTCTGTTTGCCAAATAAATCTATCTATCTATCTATAATATTGCCAAAATGGCCTATGTCTCATGAATAGAAAAGTCCACTTTTACCAGCAATTACAGCTGAAGAAATATAAACAAGAGGGCCATGATGGCCCTTAATCGCTCACCTGTTCGTAACAGATTAATGATTTCAATGACAGATTGCATAATTTGAAAAATCTTGGTAGAAAACCATCAGATGATGCTACATACTAAATATAAGAGTCTAGACCTTAAAGATTTTCCTATGAAAAACTGTTAAGCCCCAGGGCAGGGTCAATTTTGATCCGGGGTTCATAATTTGAAAATCTTGGTAGAGGACTATTAGATAATGCAACATACCAAATATCTAAGGTCTATGCCTTACAAGTTCAGAGAAGACTTTTAAAGATTTTTAAGAGAAGATTTTTAAAAACTTTCCTATTCAAAACTGGTATGCCCCTGGGCGGATAAGTTTTCAACCCAGGGGACATAATTTGAACAATCTTGGTAGAAAACTATTAGATAGCGCTACATACCAAATATTAAAGGTCTCTGCCTTACAGTTTTGGAGAAGAAGATTCTTAAAGCTTTTCATATGAAAAACTGATAAGCCCCAGGGCGGGGCCATTTTTGACCTAGGGGTAATAATTTGAATAATCTTGGTAGAAAACCATTAGATGATGCTACATACCAAATATCAAGGGCCTAGACCTTACAGTTCTGGAGGAGAAGATTTTTAAAGATTTTCCTATGAAAAACTGATAAGCCCTTGGGCGGGGCCATTTTTGGTCCGGGGGTCATATTTTGATTAATCTTAGTAGAGGACGATTAAATAATGCTACATACCAAATATCAAAGGTCTATACCTTATAATTTTAGAGAAGAATATATTTAAAGATTTTCCTATGAAAAACTGATAAGCCCCGGGGCGGGGCCATATTTGGCCCAGGGGTCATAATTTGAACAATCTTAGTAGAGGACCATTAGATCATGCTACATACCAAATATCAAAGGTCTATGCCTTACAGTTTCAGAGAAGATGATTTCTTCAAGATTTTCCTATGAAAAACTGATAAGCCCTGGGGCGGGGCCATTTTTGTCCTGGGGGTCATAATTTGAACAATCTTAGTAGAGGACCATAAGATCATGCTACATACCAAATACCAAAGGTCTATTCCTTACATTTTCAGAGAAGAAGATTTTTAAAGATTTTCCTATGAAAAAATGATAAGCCCCGGGGTGGGGCCATTTTTAGCCCAGGGGTCATAATTTGAACAATCTTAGTAGAGGACCATTAGATGATGCTACATACCAAATATCAAAGGTCTATGCCTTACAGTTTCAGAGAAGAAGATTTTTAAAGATTTTCCTATGAAAAAATGATAAGCCCTGGGGCTTGGCCATTTTTGTCCTGGGGGTCATAATTTGAACAATCTTAGTAGAGGACCATTAGATGATGCTACATACCAAATACCAAAGGTCTATGCCTTACATTTTCAGAGAAGAAGATTTTTAAAGATTTTCCTATGAAAAACTGATAAGCCCCTGGGCGGGGCCATTTTTGGTCCAGGGGTCATAATTTGAACAATCTTAGTAGAGGACCATTAGATCATGCTACATACCAAATATCAAAGGTCTATGCCTTACAGTTTCAGAGAAGAAGATTTTTAAAGATTTTCCTATGAAAAAATGATAAGCCCCGGGGTGGGGCCATTTTTAGCCCAGGGGTCATAATTTGAACAATCTTAGTAGAGGACCATTAGATGATGCTACATACCAAATATCAAAGGTCTATGCCTTACAGTTTCAGAGAAGAAGATTTTTAAAGATTTTCCTATGAAAAAATGATAAGCCCCGGGGCTTTGCCATTTTTGTCCTGGGGGTCATAATTTGAACAATCTTAGTAGAGGACCATTAGATGATGCTACATACCAAATACCAAAGGTCTATGCCTTACATTTTCAGAGAAGAAGATTTTTAAAGATTTTCCTATGAAAAACTGATAAGCCCCTGGGCGGGGCCATTTTTGGTCCAGGGGTCATAATTTGAACAATCTTAGTAGAGGACCATTAGATCATGCTACATACCAAATATCAAAGGTCTATGCCTTACATTTTCAGAGAAGATGATTTTTAAAGATTTTCCTATGAAAAACTGATAAGCCCTGGGGCGGGGACATTTTTGTCCTGGGGGTCATAATTTGAACAATCTTAGTAGAGGACCATTAGATGATGCTACATACCAAATGTCTATGCCTGACAGTTTCAGAGAAGAAGATTTTTAAAGATTTTCCTATGAAAAACTGATAAGCCCCGGGTGGGGCCATTTTTGGCCCAGGGGTCATAATTTGAACAATCTTAGTAGAGGACCATTAGATGATGCTACATACCAAATATCAAAGGTCTATGCCTTACAGTTTCAGAGAAGAAGATTTTTAAAGATTTTCCTATGAAAAACTGATAAGCCCTGGGGCGGGGCCATTTTTGGCCCGGGGGACATAATTTGAACAATCTTTGTAGAGGACCATTACATCATACTACATACCAAATATCAAAGCTCTTGGCTTTGTAGTTCCAGAGAAGAAGATGTTTAAGTAAATTGTTGACGCCCGCACATACGCACGACGCACAACGCACATACGCACGACGACGGACGCCAGACATAGGATCATCCCAATAGCTCACCTTGGCACTTTGTGCCAGGTGAGCTAAAAAACCAAATTCATGTGAAGGGCCTAAAGATCTGTTTTTATAATAATACTGTAAAGCACTCAACTCCAAAATGCATTCTAATTCACAATAATTCATGTGTTTTAATGAAGTATGCAGACTTATCAAAATCATGAAACTGACTCCCTTCTATTCTATAACAACAATGTGAAAATGAAATAAAAACAAGAAGTGTTTGTGAAACACTATGCTCCTGATTAGACCTCAGACCTTGATGTATGACCTTGACCTTAATAATTCACCCCTAAAATGTTCGCCTCCGTAAGTTGCACATGCATGCCAAGTTTGGAATATGTATGTGCAATGGCAACAAAATTATCACCAACATTAAAGTTGGGGGCTAACCAACCAGACAGCATAAACAATATGCCTCCGAGAAGGCATAAAAATATATTCTCCTATATGTTGGGAAATTATAACTACTGTACTTAATCAAACATTACCTCATTGTTTCATAGTCAACATTGTTCTCATCGTCCTGCTGATCACCACCTTTCTGGAAAGCAAAGTCCCTCAGGATCTAGAGAAAAAATATTGTAACAGCCATTGTGATTGACCAGAATAAAATTCTGCAACAAACAAATACATGATATATCACTGAAACAACTAATTTCATATCAAAATAATGTAACCCAGTTTATAAATGGAATTTTCATCAAGTACCGAAGATTTTTTTTTTTTATTTGCCAATTTTTTTTTTTTGTGTAGTATCAATATTGATAACTGTGAGGTAATTGATGATTTGGGAACCATATATCACAATAATTTAATATGTCACAAATTAACTGTTTTACATGATTTCCTGGCATCTCACATGTAAAAGTTATTTGCAGATATACATCACAAACATATGACCACAAATCATCAAATATGATACGGTTATCCCAATTTTAAGGCCTCTCAGTCTTTGAGACCAATATGAAGCCTTTGAATGGCCCATCATTATTTTACTACAGTCTATTCAGTATGAAGCCTTTGAATGGCCCATCATTATTTAACTACAGAGTCTATTCAGTATGAAATGTTTAAATTTGCAAGATGATTTAAACTAGAACTATCACTAAAGGTGATGAATACCCCCGCACGGCAGCTTGGATTGCAAAGTCAAGTTTGTGACACCAACTACATAATTGACCTTACGCCAGAGGCGAGATAACCACGCCCACAAAAATCAAGGGACGCAACTCTTCCGATGTCCGACATTATAAGTACAATGGCGGATAAACACAAACGACTGACGCTATCGAATATTCCCGATGATTTTGGAATCAATTATCTACAGAAAGATATTTCGTTAAAGAAGAAACAGAAAGCACATGGCTTTCTTAATGGTTCATATATAAAGAATATTGATATCTTCGCTGGAAATGGTAGTTCAGTGCTGATTCGTGGTGAAGTCCACCCAAGCCAAAGAAAGTCGGACCCTTGTCACGTCGTTAACCTAGATGTGGACCCTGAGAAGAGGACTTTGATAGATTCTTACTGTAGATGCCAGCAAGGGTAAATTATGTATTAATTGTATAACTTTAAAGGAATGTTAATTGATTTAATTACCGAAACACATAAAAAATAACAGCGCAATGGCGGTCTTTCCCTAGTAGTATCATGTAGGTAGAAAATATGTCGAACACAATTTCATTAATCTTCCGCTGCTGTATTCGAAAAAAAGTAACCTTTCAAAAATGAGCAGTCCTTGCTATGGGATCTCAAACCATGAAGTCACAAGCAGTGTAGATCCAGCTAAATTAGCTCTAGATTATCTAATCAGTGCCTGTACTAGGCTTCGAAAATGAAGGGGGAAAGGGGTGGGGTGACTAAAATTCTGATATCACACTAATTTAAGTGACATCGCCATCTTGATTTAAATAGAACAAGAGATGTTTGTAAAACATGTATACCCCCTATACCCCCTGATGGTCATGATGACCTTGACCTTTGACCTAGTGACCTCAAAAACAATAGGGCTCATCCTGTGGTCATGACCAACTACTGCAGCAAGTTTGAAGATTCTAAGCAAAACCCTTCAGTAGTTATTGATCGGAAACCATTAAACCAATTAAGGTCATGGTGACCTTGACCTTTGACCTAGTGACCTCAAAAACAATTTGGGTCATCTAGTAGTCATGACCAACCACCACAGCAAGTTTGAAGATCCTAATCCAAACCCTTGAGCAGTTATTGATCTGAAACGATTTCACCAGTTAAGGTCATGGTGACCTTGACCTTTGACCTAGTGACCTCAAAAACAACAGGGCTCATCTAGTTGTCATGACCAACCACCTAAGCAAATTTGAAGATCCTAAGCCAAACCCTTGAACAGTTAATGATCAGAAACCATTTTATCAGTTAAGGTCATGGTGACCTTGACCTTTGACCTAGTGACCTCAAAAACAATAGGGGTCACCTAGTGGTCATGACCAACCAACACAGCAAGTTTGAAGATCCTAAGCCAAACCCTTAAGCAGTTATTGATCGGAAACGATTTCACCAGTTAAGATCATGGTGACCTTGACCTTTGACCTAGTGACCTCAAAAACAACAGGGTTCATCTAGTTGTCATGTCCAACCACCTAAGCAAATTTTAAGATCCTAAGCCAAACCCTTGAGCAGTTATTGATCAGAAACCATTTTATCAGTTAAGGTCATGGTGACCTTGACCTTTGACCTAGTGACCTAAAAAACAATAGGGGTCATCCAGTGGTCATGACCAACTACCACAGCAAATTTGAAGATTCTAAGCCAAACCCTTGAGGAGATATTGATCGGAAACCATTTAACCAGTTAAGGTCATGGTGACCTTGACCTTTGACCTAGTGACCTCAAAAACAATAGGGGTCATTTAGTGGTCATGACCAACCACCACAGCAAGTTTGAAGATCCCAAGCTAAATCCTTGAGCAGTTATTGATCGGAAACGATTTCACCATTTTAGGTCATTGTGACCTTGACCTTTGACCTAGTGACCTCAAAAACAATAGGGGTCATCTACTTGTCATGACCAACCACCACAGCAAGTTTGAAGATTCTATGCCAAGTCGTTTATTAGTTATCATTCGGAAACCATCGATCTACCGACCGACCGACCGACCGACCGACCGACAGACCGACCGACCGACCGACCGACATGTGCAAAGCAATATACCCCCATTTTTTCAAAAGGGGGGTATAAAAATTCACCTCCTCCCATGAAAAATAATGGGGGAGTGGAGGGGGTTAAAAAGTTTAAAAATCCACTATTCCTCTACTTAGAATAGACACTGTATGATGTGTCAAACCCAAATCATTTAATAGCATAGACCCTGATCAGATACTGAATGTGCTAAAATTGATAGATAGCTGATATAAATCTTATAGCTCTTAAATTTATCTTTCAGAAACGAAGGGAGCTGTTCACATGTGGTGGCTGTCATCATGGCAATTGAACAAATGTTGTTACAAGGGTACAAGGATGTTCCAGCATTACTGACATCCACAGGCCTACCTCAGCAGTGGGATAAGCCAAGAGGTGACAAGATATCGCCTGATCCAGTGTCTCAAATGGTGTTTGCCAGCCCAAACAATACTGTGAGAAAGAGGCGCCCGGTCATGGCACAGTTTGTTGATGAAAGGTTATAATCTATAAATATTGTTAACCCTTTCAACAAATCACTTTAACCCTTTACACCATAAATACGGCAAGCAGAGTAGACCCAGATCAGATGGCTACAGTACTGACGGAGCCACCTGGCCAGGGTCTGCTCGGTTTGCTTAAATTAGTTCATGTTGAAAGAATTAACACATATTTATTAACTAGATATAGTATAAACAACAAATAATAATAATAATAAGTTACATTCTTTAATAGTTGCACATATTTATGACACATACAAGGACAAAATTCACATTTAACAACTAAATTCATGTGTGTTCACAAATATTAATTCTTTTCCCTTGATGATAAACTTGTAAAGCATCTATCCCATTCAAGATGATATCTTGTACAGTTTAACTTATCACATATCCAACAGTAACTGTAATGTAACCCTTTACTCCATAAATACATCTTTCTGTACTTTTGTAAAGAGTAGACCCAGATCAGACGTCTCCTATAGGAGCCGCCTATTCAGGGTCTGCTCTGTTTGTCTATAATAAAATATAGATATGATCTTAGTTTGTCATGGCCAATTAGTCTAATTAATATTGATGATGTCATTATTTCTTCCATAAATATTCATGGAGTAAAGAATTAACAGTTTGGATGAGAAAATCAAGTTAGATAAAATTAACAAATATTCAGATGGCTGATGTTGAAATCCTCTGCTTATGTACTGTACTTTTTATCATTCAAATTTTCTAGAAAAATTGATATTTGATATTGACTAGATTATGCACTTAAACAAGCTCAGATAAATACAGTTAATCAAAGACTATTATATTTGTTACCAGCATGTTAGATTTGAAACATTTATTTGCAGAAAAATTGCTGTTGAGTATGAGGACATACAAGAGTTGAAAAAGCTGAAGTCAAGTTCCATTGCCTATCTAGTGGAGGAAAACACAGACAGCACTGTATTTATAGACACTCCATTTGGTCAAGCCCCAGTTGGATCTGCTTTATCATACCATGTAAGCTCAGTTCATTACCAAAACTGTACATACATAAATGTTTCATTTAATCAATAAATTCATGAAATTTGTGGCAAAACAGCACAAAAACCAAATTTGGTCAATGCAGCTGAAAAGGCTCAAATCAAAACGATGGCTCAAAATTTTATATGATTTTATGCGAGCAATTGCTCTTTCAACATGGACCCTGTGTCGAGCTATTTTCTCAGTCTGTTTAATATCTGCAGAGCTCATTTGCATGCCACTGCGAGCAAATGGAGGAATATTAAGCTTTAACCCTAAATTTTCTAACTGTTCCTGAATTCGAAATCCTTTGTCAACCATTACGCCATCCCCTTCAAGTATTTTCCCTTCATTCTTCAAATCTTTGAGCGTTTTCAAGAAGCCACTTTTTTCTGTTAATTCTGTGTCAGAAATTGAACCAGTGAATAGCATTGATGCAAAAACAATGCCACCCCGTGGTTCAATACCAACAAGCCCCTTCACTGTATTACATGACTTGTAATCAGAATAACACTGACTTTGTCTGGTGAGAGAACTTGGACGTTGGATTTTTATTTCCGTTCCATCAATAATGACCAGAGTGTTTGGAAATTCATTCCTAAACTTTTCTGGCATCATATTGATGATAACGTCACGATGAGGCCACATTTTTACTGTTGAACATCTAAAAAACATATAGTGAACCCAATTCTTAAATATTGCACTTGCATCTTGTTGAGAGATGGCAAAAAGTTTACCAATATGGACAAAGTCAAAGTTTTGACGCAGCTTTACCATAACAAGCAGCAGCTGGTCTTCCATTGTCATATTCTTCTGACAGCTAATTTTCTTTTTCATATTAAATGGTAACTCCTGAAGCCTTGGTGGTACTAAAAAGTTGTAAAAATGTGTGAACTGCTCAGCTGTCAAACCTGTATAGTATATGAAATCGTCTTTTTTCTGGTTTTGTCTCAAGAATGATACACTAAAATTTAATATTGACGTTAAGTTTGTTGTATCAGGGGTAGTGTTCCTTTTCCGCAACTGACTTTCATTTTCTAAAATTAGCTTTGCAAGATGCTGTCTCAACCTGTCGTTTTCAGCAGCTAAGGCCAGCATATCCAGCATTGATGAGTCTGAAATTAGAGAAAAAAACATTCAGTAATATACTGGGAATTACACAGTAATTTTTCCTTAACCCTTTCCTCCATAACTACACCTTTCTATCCCTCTGTAATAGTCACTTCTTGAAACCATTGTGATAAATAGAGCATTTACTCCATATGAGCAAATGCTCTATTTATCACTATGGTTTCAAACTACAAAATTCTTAAATTTTCCTTTTCTCTAATTAATGCTCCTTTTAGGTAGAATTATTCAAAGAGGTTGGGTCTAAAAATAGCCTATAGAGGAAAGGGTTAAATATTCAAGAGGGAACGATTAGATATTCTATTTTTTCCTATTTCAGGGTCCTCTGGCTGAGGCTATCAGCACACCTCAGGATCAGTGTTCAAATTGTGGGGATATAGTCTACCCGAAACAGCTTGAAAAAGACATAACATCAGTTTTGGAAGGGCAACAAGACTCTTGGAGTGACATTGTAGTGTCTAGAGAGACTGTTACAGACATTGAGTCCAGCACTCGGGCACAAAGTACTTCTAAAAGATGGCATGAAGAAAGGAAAAACAGAGTGACCGCCTCAAATTTTGGTTTGATAATGACTCGAAAGAAATGTGTAAACAATGCATTTATGAAAAACACATTCGGTGACAGAACTTTTCAGTCAAAAGCTACTTCCTATGGACAGGTGAATGAGAAAAATGCAAAAAAAATCTACATGAAAAAAATGAACTGCCATCTTCATGATGTTGGCCTGGTGATCAACCCATCATTTCCATTTCTAGGTGCTAGCCCAGATGGCATTGTATGCAGAGATGGTCAGAGTGGTATTTTAGAAGTAAAATGCCCATATCAGGCACGCAATTGTACCATCAATGATGCCACTGATAGTATAAAAGACTTTTGCCTTGAAAAATGTGGAGAGAACATACACTTAAAAAAGACACATAAACACTACTACCAGGTACAAGGTCAGCTTTTAGTAACAGGAGCTGAATTCTGTGACTTTGTTGTGTATACCAAAAATGACTTGTTCATTGAAAAAGTTTTTCCAAATAAAGAACTGATGACAAGAATGCTAACTAAACTTCTAAGTTTTTATACTGATCATTTCAGACCCTTCAAAATGGCTAGCTAAACATTATCTTTGTAACTTATACAACCATTCAAATTAGGTGTAGAGAAGAGAGGTACAGTAGACAGGTCTTTTCAAGTATCACTTCTCAGTCATGCCTTTTCTTGCTGGTACTCATAAGAATTACTTAAGACAAGACATTCTAATGAGTATCATCAATATAGGGTTTGGCAGAAAGATCAATAATATATTATGCTAGATTTCTTTAACACCCCCTTATCTAGTGATATGTCAAAGGAAAATTTCTCATTCTAGTATGACTATCTTAAAGTATCTTACCATTTTGGTCACTACTGGTCTCATAACCATACACTGTACTGTGCACCTGGTTGGCTGCATTTTTGTTATTTTCTTCATTGTCAGTATGTGGTGGAAGTGTCTGTGAATGTGGTTCCGACCTGCAAAAAATGAAAAATGTATGATTTATATTTATTTCCCACTTTGCCAATCTTTTTATACAATACTATCTGTATATAACATTCAATGATGATGTCTGTAATGTATTGATGTCCATGAGTGTAACAGATATCATATTTTTACGCCCGCTTAACCCTTTCCCTGTTCTATGTTTATTCCAAATTTCAATACCTACTGAATATTCATGGACAAAATAGTTATAATGAAATATGGAAGTTGAAACCTTGTACAAATGTAGCTATTTTAGAAAGTTAAAGAAACAGATCTTTGAAATTCTATAAGCAAACAGAGTAGACCCTGATCAGACGGCTCCTCTAGGAACCGTCTGATCTGGGTCTACTCTGTTTACAAATGCGTGAAAACACGTTTATATGAGGGAAAGGGTTAAGATAATGAATCTTAATAGTTAAATCTTAATGTTAACCCGTTTGCGACCATGATGGCACGATCCCAAATATGACGCCTAGGCAAAACGTGCAGACTCAGATCAGAGAGGGAGATCACCGATCAGAATCTTTACTGTTTGCTACATTAAGTAGACGTAATATATGTGGACATGACTTGTATAACCCTTTCCCTCATGTAAACGCCTTTTCAAGTATTTACAAACTTGAGTAGGCCCAGATCAGACAGCACTGTTTGCTTATGATATTGTAATATATCTGACTCTTCAGTTTCTACCCAAACCCAAAAACTCTGTATACATATGCCATTGATTATAAAATATCAACTAATAAATATTCATGTTGCAACTATTTCTTAATACATAAATATAGACCAGGGAAAGGGTTAATTACTTTTTATGTGTGAGAACAGGCCGGGTTGACCCGGTAAACAAGTCTGAGTTGACCCAGCCGAAAACAGGCTGAGCTGAACTGGACTCCTTTGCAGACAGAGTAGACCTAGACCACATGACATGGGTCTGGTAGGAGCAATGTGATCAGAATCTGCTTATTATGATGCAGAAGGGAGTTGGTGCTGTGAAATTAGTTTAAGTCACCATGTAACATTCACTAATAAAATATGTTTGTTTTAGTTTATCAATAAAAACATATATCAGTAAATACCTGATTTCGTCGTCATTCTCAAACAGTGAGTTCAGCCGCCTTCTCTTCTTTGGTTGTGTTGACAATGCTCGGACTTTTGGGGGCCTTCTAGCAGGAGTCGTTCTGTCAAACTGTAATGCTGGTAATGGATCAGGAGTTTCCTTTGTTGGTTGACCATCCGTGAAATGCTGCAGAAAAAATAAATAGCCACTTTAATGACCTTGACATTTGAATAAAAAATCGGTAACATTTGGCATCGAACACACAGTAGTAGGGGCATTTTCACGGACCATATCAACATTGTTTAGAAGGCGGTGTGTGTTCTTATATTGATAGAAAGTAAATACTGTATACACAAGATATAAAATGACGAATATTATTAACATTCTTACAAAAACTTCTGCTCAGTCAAGGCTAGTTTCGTATTCCACTTCCTTATTCCGGTTCAATTAAAAGGTTTGCCTAAATCGCCGGACACTCAAGTGTTAAACAGCTCTGTATAAAAAGAATATTTTTATGCGGTACATACCTTTGAACACACATAGAAGTGTTTTGCTTTGCTGTGATCACGCAGAATCTCATCATTTAGTTGGTGATGGGGTCGTCCACAGAGTTTGATCCATCTTTGGCATTTATCGTAGTTTGATTTTGGTTTCGGAAAAGGATAAAACTTAATATCACCGGCAAGTCTTTCCTTATAACGTGAGTCAGTATTACATGTGCCGTAACAACAACGTTTAACCATTTTGTTAAGAAAACGTTAAATTTCTTCCGATGTCTGACATGTATAGGTTGTCGGACAAAATGGCGGACAGAAATCTGCCAGCGTTGGCTTATCGGTTATCGATTTTTGATTGGTTGATTAGCTGTCAATCAAAAATTCTGGCGTAAGGTCAATTGTACCCATGTAACAGGACCAAAACACAAAAATACTCAAAGTTCAAGAGGAGATAATTCGGTAATGCCTGCAACTGAAAATATGAAAATTGCGTCTTGCGTTTATGCTATTTGTGGTTATTATGTATGACAAGAATCAATTCAATAACTTTCAGATTGAATGAGGAGTTTGCGACACCAACTCCCCAAATTTCATCCCAAAATGACAAAACAATTATCAAAGTTCAAGGGGAGATAATTCTGCAATGTCCAGTGCTAAACAGATAAAAATATTGCATCTTGCACATTTACCATTTGTGGTTAATATGTATACCAAATATAAATTCAATAACTTTAAAAGTGAAGGAGAAGTTTGCAACACCAACTAGAACTACCAATGATTTATACCAAAATGACAAAAAAAAATAAAGTTCAAGGGGAGATAATTCTGCAAATCCCAGCACTAAACACAAGAAAATTGAATTGAGTGTTGCACATCTACTGTTAATGGTTATTATGTATACCACTTATACACTGAATAACTTTCAAACTGAAGGAGGAGTTTGAAACACCAACTCCACATGTTTCATGCCAAAATGACAGAAAATACTCAAAGTTCAAGGGGAGATAATTCTGTAATTCCCAACAGTAAACCCATGAAAACTGTGTCTTGTACATGTACATCTACCATTCATGGTTATTCTGTATACCAAATATAAATTCACTAACTTTAAATCTGAATGAGGAGTTTGCAACACCAACTACCCATGTTCAAATGCGGACGGACTGACCGACGGCATGATCGACCAACCGCTCGACCGCCAGACAGGCTGGTTCCAGTGTACCCTCTCATACAAGTTTGTGGGGGTATAATGACAAACAGTGTAATCTTGTTCTGACAGTTTCTCAAGGGACCCTCTGACCTGAGTCTACACTGCAAATGTCAGTACACTCATTTCCCACGGTCAAAGGGTTAATAGTGGCAAGTCAACCTGTTGAACATTGCCTGCAGTCTACACTGCAAATGTCAGTACACTCATTGCCCACGTTCAAAGGGTTAATAGCGGCAAGTCAACCTGTTGAACATTGCCTGCAGTCTACACTGCAAATGTCAGTACACCCATTCCCCACGTTCAAACGGTTAATAGTGGCAAGTCAACCTGTTGAACATTGCCTGCAGTCTACACCATTTACAAATGTCAGTACATATGTTAAACCTTTCCTTCATATAAACGTATTTTCATGCATTTGCAAACAGAGTAGACCCGGATCAGACGGCTCCTATAGGAGACGTCTGATCAGGGTCTGCTCTGTTTGCTAATGGAATTTAAAAGATCTGTTTGTTTACTTTCTAAAATGGCTACATTGCTCCACCTTCCATATTTCATTATAACTATTTTGTCCATGAATAGTCAGTAGGTATTGAAATTTGGAATAAATATAGAACAGGGAAAGGGTTGAAAGAGTTTATAGACAAGAAAGAATGACTTTACCTGTGGAACATTGTCCTGCAGATATGAGAAGGAGGGAAGGATGGAGTCCCACATTACCAGACCTCTAGCAAGTGTCTGAAACAATAAATGATTCATTCTGTCAACACTATTGGCCGATTGTGATCAACTTTGGTTGGATCCAGATGAGGCATTGTAACTCAAAGTCTAACCAGGATCTAAGCTGGTTGATATTTCTTTTGTAAAGAAATGGGAAAAAAGACAAATTGAAAATTGAAGCTGGTAGTTTTTTGGAAGAATACTAAGTAATTGTACATGTATTTATATTAATTTTTCTTAGATAATTATTTGATTTTAAACATTCTGTCTTTGAATTCGAAATACTTTTTACTCTTGGTATGGAAAATTAGCTTAAGACCAGCCAAAGGTTAAATATTTTAACCTTTATCCCCCACAGTGAAAAAATCATGTCTGCACAATTTTGAATCTGATGCAACTTTGACTAACCCCAATTTGAGAAACTACTGACCAAATGTCAACACAAATTTTTGAGGAACTAGTGTCAAGTGATAAAACAGTTTTGATCCTGATGAGAAACTGAGTTATACAGCATCTTATCTGAATCCAAGCTGTTTGCAAATGCAATTTAGGTCGCAGATAGCTGGATAGGGGTTAATACATTTCATACCCTGAGTAGAAGGAAATCTGGTCTGACATGGTCCAACATGAACTGGGTGTCTGGTACCTTCAGCCACTCTGACACAGCACTACATGAGTATACAGCATAAACACACTTAATATATAAACAAAATTACAATCCTATTTCATAAAAACCTGCATAACCCTTTTGTTCTCAAGCGCGCTTCTATATGTCCGTTGGATCTATTACCATAACGGACAATTTTAACGAGCAAACTGGTACTACGACACCGTGTAAGCGGAAGTGAATGTCTGTGTAAACAAACGTATCAAAAATGAAACAATCAACTTTTTGAGGGTTTTTCTGAAGTCGAATAATGACCCAAAGGGTGGGATTTTCTGACGGGAAGCTCGATGAATCATTTCATCAATGCCCAATGATTCTGATAGCGATGATACTGATGTTTTCAAGCGCACTTCTATATGTCCGTTGGATCTATTACCATAATGGACAATTTTAACGAGCAAACTGGTACTCGACACCGTGTAAGCGGAAGTGAATGTCTCTGTAAACAAACGTATCAAAAACGAAACAATCAACTTTTTAAGGTTTTTTTTTAAGTCGAATAATGACCCAAAGGGTGGGTTTTCTGATGAGGAAGCTTGATGAATCATTTCATCAATGTCCAATGATTCTGATAGCGATGATACTGATTTTTTAGGCATAAAAGGTGACTTAGAAGACGGGTCTGTTTCGGAGTCGTCCTTTAGTGATTCGAACAGCTCTGAAACAGATGACACTGTATGTTCAACCCCCTCTTCTGCCTCAGGGGTAGGGTTTGTGAGTGGGCGTGGTCTTGGTTGTAGTAAAAAAGTGTGAGATCACCGTAGAAGACGAGTACTTGGCAGAAATGCTCGGATCGAATTCAGAACCCAGCAAATGCATTTCAGCCCCCCTCCGGCTCAAAATCATGACTATCAATGGGGTGATTTAGATCACTTGACAGTTGTAAACAACACTGTCCTTGGTGGCAACCATGAACAAACAGTTCCATTAGAATACATATATCTGTTTTCATTTTCAAAACAAAGCCTCCCAAACTACAAATAACTTTGACATTTATCATATAATATGTAAACATAGTAAAGCTAATTTAGACTGAACTTTGCAAAACAAATCTGTTTGAAACAGTTTTATATGAGGAAAAACAACAAAATGTCATTTTTTCTGTCACTGGAGTTCATTTGCATATTATGATTATTAATTATATGCAGATTTTTTGTAATTTGCATATGCAAATACAAAAGAAAAATTCATACCCTTTCCAATGGTACATAGTTTTATTGGTCTTAGATAAATAACAAACACATTATAAGTGATTACATACATCAGTACACGTTATTAGATAATATTATGCATATTTCCAAAATAATGCTGAGAATGAAAGGGTTAAAGAATTCTTCAATCTCAAAATTTAAAACCTGAAATTCTAGTTACAAATAGTACTGCAACTGTTTTATAATACAAATGTATTATAATAGGTCCTCCAAAAACAAGAAATCATAAAAGAAGATATTTCCATATTAAACAGTTTCTCGAATTTTTGGACTCATGTCGTTCATCGAGAAAAAGATATTTTGCTTATACACTAAATAAAACAGATAGTTAAATTGGTCGTTAATCTTAAGCTTGCTAAGTAAATGTTCATTGATTGAAAATCTCTTCTTAATGAACATTAAAAGGGGCATAACTCTATTAACAAGCATCATATGGCTATAGCCCAGGATCAGAATGTAACCCTTGTAATGGTAAAGGGCAAAGCGTAATTGGTAAATGAACAAAGGGATGCCATGTCTAATAAAGATCAACACTGAATAAAAATGATGTGGACAAAATTTAATCTTTTGTCGTGGTGAGTAACAAACAATATGGACCCTTATTAGACAAAGCATTCAAATGAAGCAACTAACCTCGATTTATACTGTTTGTGGATGTCTGAATACCTGCTTTTCAATGACATCAGCCAAGTAACTAAGGCGTTTATGATCGAAAAATATGTCAGAGTTATGATATAAGTCTTGCATGACAACATATTACAACAATACCAAGGTTATACAGTACAAAACTCCTTTTCTTTGAAATTTAGCTACTGATTACATACCTGTTCTGTGTGTTGAAGTAAAGCATGCCGAGAGCAAGCGTAGCTCCTGGTGCAGTCACATCAACATTTACTCGATCTCCCTCCTGGAAAACAAACTTTTTCTGATAGTAGAAGTAAATGTCTTATGTTTGCCTTCTTTATCCTGACAAAGGCCACTGGGTGGTCAAAGCCGGTCAATAAATACAGTGTAAAAACAGTTTGATCCTTGTAGTTACTCAATCTACCATGATTTTTCTAAAAAAAAAAGATGACTTTTAGTGAATTTAAATTTATTACAAGAGGGCCAGAATGGCCCTGAAGCGCTCACCAGACAATCAGAGTAGAGGATTTTCAAAGTTTTCACTATATGTTCCATTGAAAACTGCCCACCCCTGGGGCAGGGCCAATTTTGACCCCAGGCCCATAATTTATAAAAAATTTGTAGAGGACCTGAACATGATGGTCTGTGCCAAATATGAAAGCTGTGAACCTTCCAGTTTCAGAGGAGAAGATTTTCAAAGATTTCACTATTTGTTTCTATTCAAAACTACCCACCCCTGGGGCGGGGCCAATTTTGACCCCAGGGCCATAATTTATATAACTTTTGTAGAAGACCTGAACATGATGCTCTGTGCCAAATATGAAAACTGTGAACCTTCCAGTTTCAGAGGAGAAGATTTTCAAAGATTTCAATATTTGTTTCTATTGAAAACTGCCCACCCCTGGGGTGGGGCCAATTTTAACCTCAGGGCCATAATTTATATAACTTTTGTAGAGGACCTGAACATGATGCTATATGCCAAATATGAAAGCTGAGAACCTTCCAGTTTCAGAGAAGAAGATTTTCAAAGTTTTCACTATTTGTTTCTATTTAAAACTGCCCAGCCCTGGGGCGGGGCCAATTTTTACCCCAGGGTCATTATTTATATAACTTTTGTAGAGGAACTGAACATGATGCTCTGTACCAAATATGAAAGCTGAGAGCCTTCCAGTTTCAGAGGAGAAGATTTTCAAAGATTTCACTATATGTTTCTATTGAAAACTGCCCAACCCTGGGGCGGGGCCAATTTTGACCCCAGGCCCATAATTTATATAACTTTAGTAGAGGACCTGAACATAATGCTCTGTGCCAAATATGAAAGCTATGAGCCTTCCAGTTTCAGAGGAGAAGATTTTCAAAGATTTCACTATTTGTTTCTATTGAAAACTGCCCAACCCTGGGGCGGGGCCAATTTTGACCCCAGGGCCATAATTTATATAACTTTTGTAGAGGACCTGAACATGATGCTCTGTGCCAAATATGAAAGCTGAGAGCCTTCCAGTTTCAGACGAGAAGATTTTCAAAGATTTCACTATTTGTTTCTGCTGAAAACTGCCCACCCCTGGGGCGGGGCAAATTTTAACCCCAGGGCCATAATTTATATAACTTTTGTAGAGGACCTGAACATGATGCTATATGCCAAATATGAAAGCTGAGAACCTTCTAGTTTCAGAGAAGAAGATTTTCAAAGTTTTCACTATTTGTTTCTATTGAAAACTGCCCACCCCTGGGGCGGGGCCAATTTTGACCCCAGGGCCATAATTTATATAACTTTTGTAGAGGACCTGAACATGATGCTATGTGCCAAATATGAAAGCTGAGAGCCTTCCAGTTTCAGAGGAGAAGATTTTCAAAGTATTACTATATGTTTCTATTGAAAACTTCCCACCCCTGGGGCGGGGCCAATTTTGACCCCAGGGGCATAATTTATATAACTTTTGTAGAGGACCTAAGGGTGAAGCTATGTGCCAAAGATGAAAGCTGAGAACCCTGTAGATTCAGAGGAGAAGATTTTTAAAGGTTCAAATTGTTGACGACGAACGACGCACGATGCACGCCGACGGACGACGGACATCAGGCGATCACAAAAGCTCACCCTGAGCACTTTGTGCTCTGGTGAGCTAAAAACCATTACCCATAATATTATTTAATTTTTCTTTCTTTCTATACATTTGTGAAGCAGAATTTGTCAGACTGAAAGTTACCTTTCATAGTTATGTGAACTTTTAATGATTATGACTATGTATCATAATCTCCTTTATTTTTGCATAAAGCCATTGGAGCCCCCATTTCTATGTAAGAGTTGTTATCTTGGCAATCTGTTAAGGAAAGCATGATTAGTACAGTGCATGGGACAGTATTGTGAGTAATGTAAGTTTGGGGTCAAAACGATCAGGGGATGAATCAAGTATTGAGCACTATCAGCTATGGGGTTGAAATGTCTATGGGATGAATGTAATGTTCCCAATGACATCACTTCCTGTAATGTTCCCAATGATGTCACTTCCTGTCTGAAAAATTACAAGGCAACAGAAGCATTGCAATTTTGGTAAAAAGACCCACCCGCCACACCCCTGATTCGTTCACATCAAACTTGAAATTATCAATTATTATACTGCTTTCATATGGAGGGCCCTTGCTTGTATACTAATAGCTTTAAGCATATTATGAAGAATGATTGCTGCTGTTAGTCTTCTGTATTTTCAGTACAACTGCCTTACAACAATACGAGTTCTGGTATGGGGAGAGCAGTTACAACTGCCAAACGGGAATCTGGTAACATTCTGTCATGGAAGGATAAGGAGTTTCCAGCTGCAATTATGGACATTGGACAATATGTTGATTACAGCTATGTTACGACAAATGGTCATGAACGTGGACAGCATTTTCATTTGTTAAATAAGGACATCAGCTAATGTGTATGCAGATTTCAAAGTGAATGTCAGAACTGTAGCAAATACTTGAACTACGTACTTTTGCCCCATTCCAGGAGCTCTTACACCCCTTTGTTTATGTTGCCTACAATAATTTGAATTTATGAATGTTTTATGTCACGATGAGCGGAAAATTCTGGGTAGCATGCTTGGGAATTGTACTGACCAGCATATTTTGGTTAACAGACTAAGATATATGGAATTTGATCCCTTGACCCTGGTGAACCCGGGCGGGATCTGTACTTCATATATGAATTTAGATATATGTAGAACTCAAATCATAGAATTCAAAAACTTTCTTACAATTAGGGGCCAGGGTTAAGCCCGAATAGCGACAATGCTTGGTATTTCCCGCGTATCCCCTAATTTCTGGCATAATGTTGGCGCGCAGATTTGAGTTCTATTCAACGCTTGGAGATGAGGCAGCTGTTCTCATCAAATGCATGCATGTGGCATAATTTTTTCCCACCATGCGGTGGGGAGCAGTTTGCAAGCAGCAAGGAATGGAGGCGCAGCAACTTGTAAAGTGTATTGTAATGGCTGGCAGTGCATTTCCAGGCATGCTACTTGGGGTTTTTGGCTATGTTCCAAGTAAGGAGAACCCTACTGGAATAAACATTGTGATCAAACGCCACAAATTTAATAGTCAGTGTTTAGGATGTATTTGAGATTATATAAGTGTAGTTTGGGCTGTCATATGAAAGCATCTTTACCTCTGAAATTAACTCAATAAATTTAAATAATAGCAGTTTGGATTAATCTTTCTTTATGTCATAAAATAAAGTGAATTTACATACATTAAATATGACATACATTCATGAGGTAGAATTTGTCAGATTGAAAGTTACCTGCAATCACAAAAATAATAGATTTGAACAGTCTGTAACCCTCAGTTACTCCTAAAACTAGAAGACTGTCTGTAAGGCACAGCGATGCCCCTGTGGTGGTGCTTGCCTAGCTGCACGTAAAATTCCCAAGTCATTTGACCTTGACGTTGGGCTTGCAGGCAGCATGGGCTGGGTGTGAAATGAAAATATGGATGGTGGTTAATGTGTATATGCGATTCCATGCCAATAGTTATAGTGGTAAGTGAGATATAAGACAATGAAACAAGAGCTGTCCGCAGACAGCGTGCTCCACTTTCTTTAATGCTGGATAGTATAGTGGAAGTCTAAGTCAGAAAGGGGAGATAACAACAGCAAAATTAATTTTAGGGTTACCTGCCCTTGTGAAATGGGTCCCCCTTGTAATTGTTAACATGTATACCAAAGTTGAACCAAATATCTCTGACAGTTTCTGAGACATGGACCTGAACATAAAACTTAACCAACAATGAAAATTCTAAGTCGAAAAAAGGGGCATAACTATGGCAAAATTAATTTTAGGGTTACCTGCCCTTGTGAAATGGGTCCCCCTTGTAATAGTTAACATGTATACCAAAGTTTAACCAAATATCTCTGACAGTTTCTGACACATGGACCTGAACATAAAACTTAACCAACAATGAAAATTGTAAGTCAAAAAAAGGGGCATAACTATGGCAAAATTAATTTTAGGGTTACCTGCCCTTGTGAAATGGGTTCCCCTTGTGATAGTAAACATACATACCATATATGAACCAAATATCTTCGATGGTTTCTGAGAAAAGGACCTTAACAAAAAGGTTAACCAACGCCGACGCCGACGCCGACGCCGACGCCGACGAGAGGGTCATGACAATAGCTCCACTTTTTGAAAAAGTGGAGCTAAAAACTGTGACAACCAACTGCACATAAAAGCGTGACACACAGGCAGACAGATGGATGGACATGATCCTTCAAGTAACTCTTACACATGTTTGTACATATAACCTAACAAGGTCAGCAGTAAAAGGCCAAAGATCTGCAAAACTGTAAAGGAAATTAAATTGTTACCTGTATTTGGTAACTAGGAGTCTTGTATCTTTCCTTGTTGTGACCAATCTGAAAATAAAAATAATATCTGATTGTTGTGTAAATTATATATATCACTGTACATATTGAATAAAATTATTTTCTAACTACAGTAAAACCCCGCTAATGCGACCACCAAAAAGGGGCATAATTCTGGATGGCAGAGGCAGGTGGTAGCTTAATGCAGGACGAAAGTTATGCAGAAAACTCCTATAGGAGCTTTCTGCATAACTTTCGTCCTGCATTAAGCAACCACCTGCTTTAGACGACACCAGTGGCTGTTTATTAAGTGGTCGCATTAGCGGGGTTTCACTGTACTTAGAGAGTTTCCAACTGTTGGTCTTTAACTGAATAGTACTCCAAGAATAATCATGTAAGAAATTAAAGAACTTTTAGTGAGCAAGCTCACATACCCCATACCGCCACACTGTCAGAGAAAAAAACTGGTTCCCCACGACAGATTCCTCTGAAAATCAAATTTATCTAAGCTTCTATTCATGACAATTCTTAGAGCAAATTCGAGATAAATTGGTCAAGAAATTAAAGAGCTAGATGAGCAACAATGTATTATGATACACGGAACGGACGGACTGAGGGACGGACGGCTGGGTCAACTAGACTGTCGCAGGACAGCAAAGCTCGCCTATTGTAGACCTTGTCTATAAAGATGAAGTCCAAAATATGTTTCTATTTTAACTGAACTACATCAATGTTAAACCTATTGGCAAACTCTATTCTAAATACCAGCTACCTATGGAAAGTATTTCATGTTGTATTAGTGCATCTTAACACTTACCCCCAAACCCCAATTTCAGCCCAAATAGCTAAGTCCAAAACGGGTGAAATTTGGACTGAAATTCAATTTTATTTTAAATTTTAACTACACTACATCAATGTTCAACACACTGGGAACCTCCATTCTAAATATCAGCTTTCTAGGGCAAATATTTCATGTAGTATTAGTGCATTTCAACACTTACCCCAAAACTTTAACCTTCCTATTTCAGCCCAAAAAGCTAACTCCAAAACGGGTGAAATTTGACTAAATTTCAGTTTTATTTTAAATTTTAACTACACTACATCAATGTTCAACACATCGGGAACCTCCATTTCAAGTATCAGCTTCCTAGGGCAAATATTTCATGTACATGTAGTATTAGTGCATTTCAACACTTACCTCAAAACTTTAACCTTCCTATTTCAGCTCAAAAAGCTAACTCCAAAACAGGTGAAATTTGACTAAAATTCAGTTTTATTTTAAATTTTAACTACACTACATCAATGTTCAACACACTGGGAACCCCCATTTCAAGTATCAGCTTCCTAGGGTAAATATTTCATGTAGTATTAGTGCATTTCAACACTTACCCCAAAACTTAAACCTTGAGATTTCAGCACAAAAAGCCATGTCCAAAACAGGTGAAATTTGGACTAAAATTAGTGCATTTCAACACTTACCCCAAAACTTTAACCAAAAGCCAACGCCGACACCGACGCTGACGTGATTCCATAAGCCCCCCATTTCTTCGAATAGGCAAGCTAAAAACTATATACCCCGAGCAACATCGGGTAACTGCTGAAAAGTTATCTTTAAAGTCCTTTAAATACAGCTTTTGGTTTTCGTATCCTATGTTCTAAAAGCTTCATGTATATTTTCAATCACGGCGATTTACATAGTACAAATCTTTCAACGCTATATACAAACTCATGATAAAATTGCAAAACAGTCTTTTATCAAGATGAAAGACCAAGTAGGTCAGTACCTGTCAGAATCAAAACTGACTGATACTCTTTTTATAAAGAAATAATAAACTCCGAAAAATAAGGCAAAACATAATTCTCCTAGCAATATCATCTTTGTGTTGTACAAGTTTAAACTTAACATTTAACTAATCTTACCAGTGGTCGTTTATGGCCGCCCACCATAAAGTGGTACAAAGTGTCAGCCATGCTCAGGTCGGATGTTCCAACTGTTTCCTTCCCTTTCTGTTAAAAGTAGAAAAACTGATTAATACAGAAGTAGAAGTAACACTTTGAAAATTTGCTCTATCTATATGTATGCCATGCTTTATATGAGAAATTCCCATTCCATTCTTTCTCTGCTACGGTAAAAATGTCTTTGTTCATAATGCCATTATAAAAATTGAACTAAATAATACTCATACTGTCAGTATTTGTTTCATGAATATTCATCAAATAAAGGGTTAAAGCTAAGCTGCATATTGTCCTATCTACAATAAAATCTGTTTTCATCAACCACTCAGAAGAAGCCTAATTGTAGGTTTTTAAATCTGGAGATGCAAGTTTGCTCCAACAAACATTACTTTTGTTCTGCATTAACTCTTTCGTTGCCAATGTCGCAATTGTGATTACCTGATTACCTGAAACACCGAGTAACTCGGCGTCTCATCAGGATCCAAACTGTTTGTTAATGTGACAATGTTTTTGAAACAAAAATTAAGAAAAATAAAATTTGTAGCAGACGACTAAGTTGGAAGACGACAACATTTGGAAGCAAAAGAGTTAAGCAGCCATTTGCTTTTTTCAGACTCTATGTATATTCAGCAAGTGATTGCTTCAAAGCCAGTTTAACTGTACATCTATATCTAAACAAAACCTATCTGGTTGACAGAAAGGTAATTCTCAAGATGGGTTTGTAGGAGGTCTGATTAGGGTCTGCTCAGTTTGCTTAAGGAATAATAGAGATCTGATTCTACAGTTTCTGTCATGGCCAAATGTTCCTTTGTTCATCATGCTGTTATAAAATCAGCTAATTAATATTCGTAGTCATTATTTCTTATGTAAATATTCAGAAAGTAAAGGGTTAATATCAGGAGTTGTATGACTCACCCCAAGCATGACCATGCCCAGTGCCAGCCCTGCTGCCAGGGAGTAGGACTCTCTGTCTGTACAGTTCTCCATCTCAGGACCAGGAGGTCTACCTGTGTAATACATGTATAGTAAAATGTACAGTGATAAACTGTCAATGTCACTGAAGGTGAAGAACACTGTACACAGCCTCAACACTGACTTGTTTTCTCATCTGAATCTAAACTATATGCATATGTATTAGTGAATTTGCTACTAGTATCCAAGGAGTTAATGCAAAAATAGCATGCAGTATAGACAATGAACAGGTTATATCTCAAATTCATCTGCCTTTCAAATCTAAGTAACTTTTATTTACAAAAATTGTCACCTGTTTCAATTTTCAATATCATTTCTTTTAAAAAATATCAGAAAGCATTTTGGATGCTGATAAGATATCAAGTAACATGGTGTCTCATCTGGATCAAAACTGTTTGCAAAGGTTATTAAAGACTAATCCATATTCTAAGCAAAGACATATAACAGCCCAATAGCAAGAGAGCTCTGGAATTGTACCTATCTCTGCCAGCAGTATATCTGCTGTATGCCGATGCCCTGTACCCTGAAACATGAGCCCCACTCCCAGTATGGCTGCCACCTGAATGTTGTGTGTCACATTCAGTTCCGTTGACGTGGGAGGTAACATTGCCGGTAAGTGAATACTCAACATTTTCATCGTAGCCAGATCCATAGTTCCCCTTCTACAAAAATATCATCAAAGATCAGACACCTTTATAACAAAAATACAAAGAAATCAGAGCTACAGATAACTGTGTACTCAAAATTCTAAAATTGTCATTTCTCCACCAAATCCTATTTTGTGACCATTCCTTAGAATCCTCTCGAAGAGACGATTCTAAAGAGTGGTCACAACATAGAGTTTGGTGGAGAAATAAAGAAGTTATTCTTGATAATGTTCTAATTTACGCATCTTATCTGAACCTCTGCAAATCACTATAAACTGCATGTATCTGACATATATTATTCATTAATGTCATACAGTTTATATTCTGAGGTATCAAGATACATACTCAGTGAATAAGGATTAACCCATTCCCCACAGAGGCTGTTTTTAGGTCCAACCTCTTTGAATAAATCTACCGAAAAGTAGCATTTACTAGAGAAAATGAAAATTTTAGAATTGTGTAGTTTTAAAAACCACTGTGATAAATAGAGCATTTGCTCCTATGCAGCAAATACTCTATTTATCACAATGGTTTTAAAAAATGACATTTACAGTGTAGGTGGCGGTGGTCTAATGGTAACACGCTTGACTATCAGTCCGGAGGTCCGGGGTTCAAATCCCGGTCCCACCCGGAAATTTCAGAGACGCTTTTCCGTGTCTCCCACCCGCACATCCTCTCCACCCAGGGGTTAAAATGGGTACCTGTGAGGGTCACTCGCCGGTACTGCGGCTGCATGATTGCGCCATATGTTAGCAGTGCTCAATATTGTAGGCCAATGACTCAATGACCAGGGGAGTAAATGTACAGTCAGCTGAGCGGTCATTCGGATTGAAAGTAGACTATAACTAGGTACTTTTTTTACAGAGGCGTCAAAAGGTGTCAATATGAGATAATGGGTTAAGCTGGACCCAACAGTATCACATGATTGTGATTAACAGTATCAAAGGGAAATTTCTGTTTCTTCGTGTATCTCTGAGTTACTAGCCTTTTCACAAAATGTAAGATTATTAGCCATAAACAGCTATGCTACAAATTCAATTCTCACTTTATAGATTCCAATTTATGCTACTTCAATACAGAATAAACTAGAAGCTAAGAACTGTAAGCCGCTGGCTAACGAATACCCCCCACCTGGCTGCTTATCAGAACACCTATCATCAATCTGAACATATGTACATACAGAAACATGAAGAGATTTATAAAACCCAATTTATGTAATAGAAATGACAAGATGTTCTGCAATAAAGAAAAATGTAATATTCAATCCAAGATCAATCACAAGCATAAATAAAGCAACTTTTACCAAAATATTATCAAGTCCAAAAAGGGAGATAAGTCTGTTGTTAAAATTCAAAGAAGTGTTATGGCTGCTGCCAGACAATATCATCCAATAAGTTCAAGCAGCTTTGTTTATTTTTGTGAAGTGTCAACTCCAAAGTTCTAAACAATAGGTACCTTTTCAGAAAAACCTTAAGTTCAAGGACCATAACTCTGGCAAAAATTATTCAACCAGACCGATATTCGAACTTAAAGGCATTTCACTCCTTATATAAGTGACCCCCCCCTATATACACAGTATCCAGCTGTGCTCCTGCAGTGTCCAGTCAGGGTCCATAGCCACAATAGATAAAGTTATGCAATTATACATTGATCCTCTGTGATGGTAGCCCGCCTTATCAATTCGTGTATCAGATCCCTGACAGTCAACTCCCAAAATACACAGCATGGGGTTAATGGGTCAACATTCCTTTCGAAATGCCTTTAAGCTGCAACTCATCTAGATGAGACCGGAAAATTGAAAATTTGATAAAAAAATTAAGTTCAAGGGCCATAACTCTGGCAAAAATTATTCAACCAGACTGAGATTGGGAATTAAGCTGCAAATCATCTAGATTTAGCTTTATGCCAAAACTAAAGTTAAAATCTCCAACCACTTCCAAAAAAGTCTGGAAAATTCAAAATTTGAAGAAAAAAATTGAAGTTCAAGGGCAATAACTCTGGAAATAATTATTCAACCGGACTGAGATTGGAACATAAGCTGTAACTTATCTAGATTAAGCTTTGTACTAAATATAGAGTTGATATCTCCAGTCACTTCCATTGAAAGTCCAGAAAACCGAAAAACATTGGTAGGGGACTAAAAGGGGGAGATAACTCCTGAAGTAATGGTCCGATCATAATGGAAATATGCGGTGCACAGGTTTATATGGTCATATGGCTATACATGAAGTTTCAACAGAATTGAAGCAAAACTGTAGAAGAAGAAGACCGGACAAAATTGTGTGCAAAATACCCCCACACAATAAACATTAATTCTTGCATAAAACGTGCTGTTGTAGTCCCGCTAGACCATGTATTAACAAGGCGATTCTCGTGCTCACGCGCTGTTGTTGACCGGTTTTAATTATACCCATTCCGGGCCTAATGTAAACAATGGACGCGAATGCTATATGGCGTTTTGACATAAGCTATGTGAACGGTGCGACTATTTCAGGGGCACCGACAATGAACTGTTTTAGTGATAGACATTTTGAATAAAATTCCGTGTAAACGGTATTTGATACAATCATGAAATGACGTCAGAAAGAAAACAGTGGCCTGGAATCAGCATACATCGAACGAAGTGTCAAAGAAGTGTATAGTTTTGTTTGTATTTGGAAGAATTAAATTTATGCAGGATAGCAGAAACATGATTTTATGCAAGAATAGCGTTAATACACGTTTGTTTCCGGGCAATAACATCTGCAGTGTCCCTCGGGAATGTTGTTGCCCTCGCCATTCGGGCTCGGGCCAACAACAGTCCCTCGGGACACTGCAGATGTTATTGCCCGAAAAAACGTGTATTAACCCTCTATTGAAAAATTCAAACAGTATATTCATGGTCCAATAACTGTCAGCTCTTTCATTAGCCTCTAAAATTCAGTTTTCACTTACTTTGCACCGGCAACTCCGAGCAGCAAACCGATTGTTGTCATCTCATGGGCCTAAATAATGAAATCAAACATATTAACCCTTTACTCAATTGGTGGAAATAATGACATCATGAATGTTAAATAGATGGTTTGTTTATAATAGAAGACATTTTGGCCATGGCAGAAGCTGTTGTGTCAGACTTGTCACCATGTCAGAAATGTGACATATTTTTACATTATAAACTAGAATTGTTTTTGATACAAAAACTGATGTCTCCCCATGGACAAAGTTTTCCAAAGTCCCATAACTCTGCAGAAAATCATCGAACCGGAAAAGGAATAAACTATGCGTAACTAGGCATGGTGCTGATCAATCCTATGAAGTTTCATGAAAATCCGATAAAAGATTTTTTGGGAAACCCCTCAGACAAAATTTTCCATGTATAAATTTCAAAGTCCCATAACTCTGAAAAAACCCCATTAAACCAGAACAGGAATAAGATATGCACAACCAGGCATGATGCTAATCAAACCTATGAAATTTAATGAATACCCAATTAAAGTTTTGGAGAATCCCTGCAGACAAAATTTCCATGTAAAAATTTCAAAGTCCCATAACTCTGCAGAGAATGGGAGGCAATAACTCCAATATTATTGAAGCCAGAGTTATAATATTTGTGCATAACACTTCCTTCCATCATGCTCTTTCCATACATTAAATGTCAATCCATTAGCATCAGTAGAGCAGGAGTTATTGATGGGACAAGAAAATGTAACAAAGGGCAGTAACTCCAAAAGTATTGAAGCCAGAGGTATGGCCCTTATACATGATACTTCCTCTCATCATGCTCTGCCAATGTATGAAGTTTCAATCAAATGGCATTAGCCATGTAGGAGTTATCGTCCAGACAAGAAAGTGTGAATAATTGACCTTGAATTGTGACCATGACCTTGAATTGTGACCTTGACCTTTGAAGAATGAGCTGGAATCCTGCTGTCTGCACATCACCTTGTTATGAAGAATATTTGTGCCACAGCATTTTGAAGGGTGTGGCTAAAAACATTTGACCTTGAATTGTGACCTTGACCTTTGACCCACATGCCTGAATCGAACACTCTGCACATCATCTTGTTGAGTCGAACATTTGTGCCAAAGCATTTTAAAACCCTTCCATATTTGTGAGAGATATGGAGCGGACACGAGTGTGACAGACAGACGGACGGACAACTCGACCAAAATGGGGGAGACATAATTACTACAGATGCTGAAGTGACAAATAGTGCAGACCCTAATCTGACTGGTTGGTTTAGGTCTACAGTGTCTGCAAAGCTCTGAAGACAAGATTACTTGATGTGGAACTATAACCCTTTACTTCATGAATATTCATGAAAGATTTAATGCCATGGTAATAGAGAATGAGATCTGAAACATATAAGCAGAGAATACCCTGATCAGCTAACTTCTACTTGAGTTTTTTGATCTGGGTCTACCTTGTTTAAAGGGGATCATATTTTATTTGCAGACAAAAGTAACTTTGAGATTTGTGGTTTGAAAAATCTGTACCTTGATGAGGTAGTCATGTTTCTCCAGTGATTGCATCTTTCCTAGGTGATTGTTCAGACCCACAGCCATCAGGAAGCCTGCATACTCACAGTTCAGACCATTGTTCTTCGGTCTATTATATATAATCCAGGATGAATCCACCTGCAAACATAAATAAATAAGTATCAATATCACTAAATATAGTAAAAACTCTAATTTCCATCTAAAGTTCTTTACTCCATAAATATGCCTTTCTATGCATTTGCAAACAGAGCAGACCCAGATGAGATGGCTCCTACAGGAGCCATCTGATCAGGGTCTGCTCTATTTGCTTATGATAATAATATATATAGGATTCTACCGTTTCTACCATGGCCAAAAATTATTGTGTCTATGTGGTATTATAGCAAATTAATATAATTAATATACATGATGTCATTATATCTTACATGAATATTCATGGAGGAAAGGGTTAACCCTTTAGTTGATGAATATTCATGGCAGACTCCATCTAATATAACCATTAACTTACTTATTTATAACCATTAATTAACTAGTAACTTTTTTTTATTGTTATATATAGATCTCTAAGATATACTAGTACAAGCTCCAACAGGAGCCATTTGATCTGGGTCTTTGCTATTTGCAAAGGTGTTTAAAGGAGTCTATGAAATAAAGGGTTACAAATGGTAGTATTATGTGTACCAACAGATAAAATTTCATGCTACACTATCTAACAAGGGTGTATGCCTGAGCAAATTCATTGTCTCTTTGCATACAAGTCAGAAACTTTTGTCAGACTATCAATGTTGAAAAATATGGGCATCTCTACCAAGTAGTTAAATGTATTTCATCAGCCCTGGGAAGCTTGACAATGTTTGATTTGGTTTTTATCGGGTTTTACATCGTTTTAACAGTATTTCAGTCATATCACGATGTCCAGCTAAATACAGGTGGAGGAAGACAAGCTTGAAAATGTACAATCAATATCAAACAAACAATCAATCACATTTCACACTGTAGACTCCGATCCATATCATTTCATACTAAGCAAACAGAGCAGACCCAGACTAGAGGACTCCTACAGCAGCTGTCCAATCTGGACCTACTCTCTCTGTAAAGGTGTCAAACGGTGTGTGTCTATCAGCAAAAGAGTCAACTCTCAAGTTGTAGCAAGGTTTACGCAATAGCATGCTGACATTTATGTACATGGACCTACCTGAGAGCAATCTGCTATTCTCAACCCAGCAGCCACCCCATTGTGGAACAGCGGCCAGGATGTCATGTTGGGAGGAGTGTCAATATGAGACAGGTCCACTGTAGTGTTCCTGAGGAAAGTATAAAAATCAGTTGTCACCCTATGTGCATTTTCTGTGAGAATTATTTGTCTATCACTTGGGTTTCTTTACTTAAAAAATAAAGAAAACAATTTCAATTGTTAAAACAGAAATTTTAGATGTTTGTTTTCTTGCTATCATCAAATAGTAGGTACATATTGTCAGACAAACAATTCCTGATTATTTAAAAATAATTTAACCTAGTTCCATTCAAACCAAAACATTGCTTTCTTAATAATGACGATTTAATAGCCACACCAGAGAATCTCATCTTTTATTAGCAAAATATTAAAGTACACCTTTATCTATGATGCTGGTCAAATGTTTCAAGGTTTGTATTTACTCTACAAATGGCCTATAGAAATAACTAGCTAGTCCTATTCCAAGCTGTTTGGAGTTATATACCTTGGAGGGGCCTTGCCTGTTAGACACAGTTTGGGAATAGGCAAAGTCTCTGTGGGTAAGGGGTGGTAGGTACTCAGTGTAAACATGCCTCTGCAATAAATATGTCATAGGTCATATACTCTATATACAATGACTGTGTTCTGATATGCTATTATATGACTGTCTTTTTTTAAAACCCAAGTCTACATTGGTATTTACCTCTCCATAATTTTGTAACTGTTATATTGTCGGCCAAACTGTCCTGGCTGTTTGCAAAGACCATCACAAATTGGTTCACAGTGTCGAAAGACAAACAATATAATGTGATATTTCAAATCTATTATTGCATAAAAATATCAACAATTAATAATAGCATATTTCCTTTCATTACATGACAGTAAGAATATGGCAAAGAATAAATGAACATATCAATGCAATAATTTTAATATCACATGAATGAATGAATGAATGAATGGTGTTTTACGGCCCATCGACACTGATGGTCATATAGAGCCGAATAAATAATGTAAATAAAACTATATGATGAAATCAAATAAAGACAATCTCACTAGATAATATCACATGAGGAATTGCTTCTAATTGCAGAGCTTCAAACTATACCACATCAGGTGGTTACTTACTAAATTATTAATCCTTTCTCTCATGAAAATTCATATTACAAATAATGACATCATAATATTTATCAGCTGAATTTAAAGGAATTATGAACGGTATTTTTTACCATTGTACGAGCGGCAGGATCAGATCTATATAATTCCGTAAGTAAATAAAGCAGACCCTGATCAGATGTCTACAGGAGGGGGTCATCTGATCTGGGTCAAATCTGTTTGCAAAGTCATTTAAAAGGCTTTCTATCAGGTAAAGGGCCAAAAGACAAAGTAATACTTTATTAGAAACTTTGTAAATGTCTGTCTTAAAACAATCCTTCATACAACAACATAGTTTATATGTTTCTTACATATATCCATATACATTTTATCATGTTGATATGCATAAATATTGCCTCTCTATGGTAATCCTAGTGAACACGAACAATACATAATACATTTGCTAAAGGGACATAATTTTGTAAACAAGAGATGTTTGTAAAACATGTATACCCCGACCCCCTGACCTTTGACCTAGTGACCTCAAAAACAACAGGGGTCATCTAGTTGTCACGACCAACCACCATAGCAAGTTTGAAGAACCTAAGCCAAACCCTTGAGCAGTTATTTATCGGAAACCATTTCACCAGTTAAGGTCATGGTGACCTTGACTTTGACCTAGTGACCTCAAAACTAATAGGGGTCATCTAGTGGTAATGACTAATCACCACAGCAAGTTTGAAGATCCTAAGCCAAACCCTTGAGCAGTTATTGATTGGAAACCATTTCATCAGTTAAGGTCATGGTGACCTTGACTTTTGACTGACCTACATGTGCAAAGGGAGGTATAAAAAGCCTTACAGTGTTATAGCCCTTGGTCAGATTGTGACTCTTGTGATAGTGAACAAGTGCATGAAGTTTGATAAGATTTACAGGAGTAGTAAAGAAGTAATAGTATGCCTCTTATCTACAATACTGTACCCCTCATCTGATGCTCTGCAGACTTACCTGCCAATAGGCAGAGCCATCGTTCTGATACACATAGCATACAGGTGTCTCTCCTGTTCCTCTATAAAGTCATGATCACTGATGAACAATAAGAAACAGGACAAATATAACAAAAATATACATGTTAACCATTCAAAGGGAAAATGGCTCAAGTTATTATCAAATATCACACATAAAATGAAAATATTTCATACAAACATTTTTTTCCACTTAATATCATTAAAATTTTACAATTTACATCTACAGCTACAAGTGTTCATGATAAGAGTGTGTAAAATATATTGCTGGTTAATAAAATTTTAGTTAAGAATTTTATACATGTCACCATGTACAATATACATATAACAAGAGAGTCGTCACGGGTGACAAATGCCCCCAAAGTGTTTGACACCGAAATGCATTTTGGCGGAAAAACAATACAATGTAATGCAGGTGTAACATGAAATTTTGATGCTGTTAAAAATGACACAGGAGTCAGTTCTTAACATTAGAAACAGAACCTTTGACGATTATGATAGCTAAGAAAAGAGCCAAGCGTCAAAACTTAGTTAAAAAGGACCCTAAGTCATTCTCAACGTTAAAAAGGACCCTGGGTTGATTGTCAACGTTTAAGGTATAGGAGATATGCTCTGGACAAGCTTTTTGTATCTGGTAAGATATAGGAGATATGCTCCGGACTGTAAAATTGAGGTCAAAGGTCAAGGTCAAGGTCAGTGATCTGAAAATGGTACACGACTCTCCGCCATCCCAAGATGAACTCACAAACCAAATTTGGAATCTGTAGCTGGTAAGGTATAGGAAAAATGCTCCGGACAAGCTTTGTGTAAAATCTAGGTCAAAGGTCAAGGTCACAGTGACCTGAAAATGGTACGCGACACACCGCCATCCCAAGATAAACTCACACATTAAATTTGGAATCCGTAGCTGGTAAGGTATAGGAGATATTCTCTGGACAACCTGTTTTGTAAAATCGAGGTCGAAGGTCAAGGTCAAGGTCACAGTGACCTGAAAATGGTACGCGACACTCCGCCATCTGAAGGTGATCTCACACACCAAATTTGGAATCCGTATCTGGTAAGTTATAGGAGATATGCTCTGGACAAGCTTTTTGTAAAATCAGTCAAGGTCAAGGTCAAGGTTAAGGTCATAGCGACCTGGAAATGGTACATGACACTCCGCCATCCCAAGATGAACTCACACACCAAATTTGGAATCTGTAGCTGGTAAGGTATAGGAAAAATGCTCCGGACAAGCTTTGTGTAAAATCTAGGTCAAAGGTCAAGGTCACAGTGACCTGAAAATGGTACGCGACACACCGCCATCCCAAGATAAACTCACACATTAAATTTGGAATCCGTAGCTGGTAAGGTATAGGAGATATTCTCTGGACAACCTTTTTTGTAAAATCGAGGTCGAAGGTCAAGGTCAAGGTCACAGTGACCTGAAAATGGTACGCGACACTCCGCCATCTGAAGGTGATCTCACACACCAAATTTGGAATCCGTATCTGGTAAGTTATAGGAGATATGCTCTGGACAAGCTTTTTGTAAAATCAGTCAAGGTCAAGGTCAAGGTTAAGGTCATAGCGACCTGGAAATGGTACATGACACTCCGCCATCCCAAGATGAACTCACACACCAAATTTGGAATCTGTAGCTGGTAAGGTAAAGGAGATATGCTCCGGACAAGCTTTTTGTAAAATCGGTCAAAGGTCATGGTCAAGGTCACAGTGATCTGAAAATGGTACGCGACACTCCTCCATCCCAAGATGAACTCACACACCAAATTTGGAATCCTTAGCTGGTAAGGAATAGGAGATATACTCCGGACAAGCTTTTTGTAGCTGGTAAGGTATAAGCGGTTTTTAAAATCGAGGTCAAAGGTCAAGGTCAAGGTCACAGTGACCTGGAAATGGTACGCGACACTCCGCCATCCCAAGATGAACTCACACAGCAAATTTGGAATCTGTAGCTGGTAAGGTAAAGGAGATATGCTCCGGACAAGCTTTTTGTAAAATCGGTCAAAGGTCATGGTCAAGGTCACAGTGATCTGAAAATGGTACGCGACACTCCTCCATCCCAAGATGAACTCACACACCAAATTTGGAATCCTTAGCTGGTAAGGTATAGGAGATATACTCCGGACAAGCTTTTTGTAGCTGGTAAGGCATAAGCTTTTTTTAAAATCGAGGTCAAAGGTCAAGGTCAAGGTCACAGTGACCTGGAAATGGTACGCGACACTCCGCCATCCCAAGATGAACTCACACACCAAATTTGGAATCTGTAGCTGGTAAGGTAAAGGAGATATGCTCCGGACAAGCTTTTTGTAAAATCAAGGTCAAAGGTCAAGGTCAAGGTCACAGTGACATGAAAATGGTACGCGACACTCCCCCATCCCAAGATGAACTCACACACCAAAATTGGTATCCATAGCTGATGTGACAAAGGAAATATACTCCGGACAAAATGTACACACACCCACACACCCACCCACCCACCCACACACACACCCACCCACCCACACACCCACACACACACACACCCACACACGCACGGTGCGATCACTATATGCCGCCAAAGCCTAGCTTTGGGGGCATAAAAATGCTTACACCCCATGATCTCTGTTTTTACAAAAATTCTTATAATGAAATATGGCAGGTGGAACATTGTAGTCATTTTAGAAAGTAAAGAAACAGATCTTTCAAATTCTATTAGCAAACAGAGCAGACCCTGATCAGACCGCTGCTCTATGAGGCGTCTGATCTGGGTCTACTGTTTGCAAATTCCAGAAAACACTTTTTATATGAGGGAAAGGATTAATTAATATTCATAATGTGATATATGTTACATGAAAATTTTCATGGAGTAAAGGCTGCATTCATGAGATAATTACATCATGAACATTGATTAGATGGAATTTTCATGATATCTTGTGAACACACAAAAATTGGCAGAAACTTAGGATCCCATCTTTATTATTCCATAAGCAAACAGATCAGACAAATTCTGTGGCAGACACCTGCTCTGGGTTAGCAAAAGCATTAAAAGGAATATTCATGGAGTAAGATAATATTATTAATATATAAATGAAAGACGTGAGATACACTCACCTTATCTCAGGTTTCTGAATAAGAGCAATCTTTGCTGGTCTTGAGGACTGCAGTAACCTTCTCACCTCCTGAACCCTGAGGTCCTCACTAAACCGCAGCCGCAGGTACTAAAATAGTAAGTATTGCTTGATGGTGAATTTTGTACGTGGAATAGATCATTAATGTAGCAGTAGAGCCAATAAGTAAAAGACTTTATTGACAATAAGTTATGGCAAAAAGTGCAGACACTTATCAATTGTCTTCCCAAGGAATCCACAGAACTAGAGCTACACTGTTTGCAAATAATTTTCACTTCCTCTTTTCTACTAAATCTTCCTATTCAGTAGGTTAATTCAAAGAGGTTGGGTCTAAAAATAGCTTATGAGGGAATGGGTTAATCTAATTGTATTATACAATGTTGTAGAAAGAGATAAGCATTTCCAAATAGTTCTAGCTCTTAATGAATTTGTTATGATCTCCTGTTGTTCCTGATTTAGAGATTAAAAGATCAGAAAAATATACAAAATCTGTACTATGGCACATACTTCATCATCCAGGTGCTCCATGCCATCGTCTTCTCTCATACCCATAGACTGGGGACTGGGTTTCCTTTTGTATATACCAGGGGGTGGGTTAATGTCATCCTCAGCCTTCTCATGTAGTGACATTAGCTGACTGATGTCCTGTCGACCTGTGGGAAGAATAGAACATTTGAGATTCCTTTCTTTTGGCTTTATACAGTAGATCTTTTCAGTTAGAGTTTCATTAGAATTGACATAATACATGAGCTACAGATAAAGGTGTGTACACAAATACTAACATCGTCATTTCTCCACCGAACCCTATGTTGTAACCACTCTTTAGAATCCTCTTGATGAGACGATTTTAAAGGGTGGTCACAACATAGGGTTTAGTGGAGAAATAAAGAAGTTTATCTTGAAATTGTTTTAATTTACGCTTTAGATAATACTCTAATTGCCAGTTTGGTACTATACAATGTAACTAAATGACACACATGGAGTGTTTGAAGGAACACATGTGTGTGCTGCCCACAGTACTGTGATAAACTAGAACTACCACTAAAGGTGATGAATACCCCCACTAGTACATTTGACACAGAGATGGGGGTTATAGAAATAAAGCTCCCGACCGCTAAATTTTCATTTGTTAAATTACGAAAAGGGAGATCATTTATTCATGCACGAAGCAACAAATCAAAACCTTTATCGCAGGTGCAGAACTTCAGATGGTGTTCAACAGTACTCAAATTCAATGAAGCGTAGCGAAATTCAAACCTGATCTGTAACTCATTATAATAAAGCAACATACTAAATATCACTACAATATCTGCTACAGTTTAGAAAAAAAATCCGGAAAACCTGAAATTTCCTAAAATTTTCTAAGTCAAAATGCTGTAATTCCGTTAAAAATCAATGTAGTGTAACAAAATTCAAACTTGATCTGTAACTCATTATTATAAAGCTACATACCAAATATCACATCAATATCTGCAAGGGTTTAGAAAAAAACTCCGGAAAATTTCTAGGTAAAATCACTGTATTTCCATGAAAAATCAATGAAGCGTAACGAAATTCTACCTTGATCTGTAACTCATTACAACAACACCACATACCAAGTATCACTTCAATATCTGTAAAGGTTTAGAAAAAACTCCGGAAAACCTGAATTTCTGGATTTTTTAAAAGTAAAATCACTGTATTTCGGTGAAAAATCAATGAAGCATAACGAAATTCAAACTTGATCTTTAACTCAATATAATAAAGCAACATACAAAATATCACTTCAATATCTGTAAAGGATTAGAAAAAAACTCTGGAAAACCTGAATTTCCGGAAAATTTCTATGTAAAATCGCTGTATTTCCGTGAAAAATAAATGAATCGTAACGAAACTCAAACTTGATCTGTAACTCATTATAACAAAGCCACATACCACATATCACTTCAATATCTGTAAAGGTTTAGAAAAAAAACTCCGGAAAACTCCAGATTTTGAGAAATATAACAAAGGGCAATAACTCCAAAAGAGTTACAAACCTTGTGCACTGCACTTGCGGTCAATGTGATCTATCTGTATATGAAGTTTGAAGTCAATAGCTTTTATACTTTGGAAGTTATGATCCCGACAAGCCAGACGGACTGACGGACGAACAACCAGACGGACATGGTGACTCCAGTATACCCCCCCAAACTTCGTTTGTGGGGGTATAAAAAGCAATACTGCAGGGTTGCCACAAGCCTGAGGAAACAAAATTCTCTGACAATTCCCTGACATAATTTCTAATTTCCCTGACATGTAACATTGCGACGTTAAGTCTTTCTGTCATGATTTTTGTAAATATGTTTGAGGAAGTATAAAATATATAGCACTGAATCTCATTTTTTTTCAAAATTCCCTGACAATTCCCTGACATTTGCCTATATTTTTCAAATTTCCCTGACAAATTACAAAATTCCCTGACCTTGAATTTTTTTTATTATTAAACTTCCCTGACTTTTCCCTGATGCGTGGCAACCCTGAATAGAGATGGACAGATGGACTGGTCAAAGGCAGATGGACAGATGAGAGAAGTGATCCCTAATTGCCAGCCTACTAAAGATGGTGACACATAAAGTTCCTGAATTATGAGTATGAAAGATTCTTAAAGGGTAAAACCAACAAAATGCACCTTTTCACCCTTTCCTTCATACAAACACTTTTTCACGCTTTTGGAGTGTAGACCCAGAACAGACGGTTCCAACAGGAGCCGTATGATCAGGGTCTGATCTGTTTGCTTATGACCTTAATTTCTTAAATAAATTTAGGCCCACAATGTTAGGCCCAAATCTCTTTGATATTTTTGTTTCTTTTATATAAGCACTGGAACAGGGCACATTCAAATAAAACCACAGACATCAGGGTAAAGATAAAAAGAAAATTTTAATTTATAATTGCATTGCAAATGCTATCTTATTTATATTGCCTTTGTTACAAAAGCTGTCAACTTGTAAGCCACAACTATTCACTGATTTTGATTAATGACACAAGCTAAGAGTTACAGCAATGATGATTCAAAACAAACCTATGAGAAGATATGCTTCTTCTGGCCAATCAGAAGGCGGGTTACATCTGCAGTGGAAAATGGCCTCTCTGATTGGCAAAGCGACACCTATAGGCAGATAAGTCAACTCTCGTTCCATCATACCTGAAATAGAAATATACTTCTAGGGTACACATCTACGTACTGGTATTGCCTTTTGTCATGTTATTGCAACATATTCTATGTTTATTCCAAATTTCAATACCTACTGTATTCATGGACAAAATAGTTACATGTATAATGAAATATGGAAGGTGGAACATTGTAGCCATTTTAGAAAATAAAAAAACGCATCTATCAAATTCCATTAGCAAACAGAGCAGTCTCTGCTCAGACAGCTTCTATAGGAGCCGTTTGTGTGAAAAAGTGTTTATATGAAGGAAAGGGTTAATGCCAAAACTCTCCATTGCCAAATCTTTGTTACAAACTGTTATAAAGCTCAATCAAAATTGGTAAAAGACAAAAGTCACAAAGTTCAAAGCTTAAACAGGCCATTTAATCCTATACTACATAAATACACCATAAAACACCTTTGCAAACAGCAGATTCATATCAGATGGCTCCTATAAATGCTGTCTGACCAGGGTCTGCTCTGTTTCTGGATAATAAAGATCTGATTCTACAATTTTTAACATGACCAAACTTTCCTGTGTACATGAGAGATTATAAACAAGAGCTGTCCGTGAACAGCGCGCTCCACTTTTCTTAGTGCAGGATAGTGTAATGGAAGTCTAAGTCGAAAAAGGGGTATAACTATGGCAAAATTAATTTTAGGGTTACCTGCCCTTGTGAATGCATACCAAATTTTAACCAAATATCTTTGATGGTTTCTGAGAAATGGACCTCAACAAAAAGGTTAACCACCGCCGACGCCGACGAGAGGGTCATGACAATAGCTACCCTCTTTGAAAAAGTGGAGCTAAAAATCTGCTGTTATTCCTGATGTCATTATTTCTAACATGAATATTCATGAGTATTGGGTTAAAAAGACTGGTAGGTGGATTGACAGAGGAATACCAGGACTTTGAATAGACCTAAAAAATCTGAAATTTATTAACAATCTGTAAAAGATGGTTTAATAAGTTGAAAGTGTACAAACATAGACTTAGTGTACAAACATTGGGGACTTTAACTCATAGGCTATTTTTAGATCCAGTCTCTTTGAATAAATCTACAGAAAAGGAGCATTTACTAGAAAAAAGAGCACGCAAGCGGGTGCAAACGCTCGTCTGTTGTCATTATCAAGATGAACATGCATACCAAAAATGAAGGTTGTAAATGAAAAATTGAAGAAGTTATTTTAGAATTGTGTAGTTTTTAAACCATTGTGACAAATAGAGCATTTACTCCTATGGAGCAAATGCTCTATTTATCACAATGGTTTCAAAAAGTGACTTTAACAGAGGCATCAATATGAGGGAATAGTTAAAAGTGATGGCTTAATGCAGAAAGCTCCTTTGGAAAGTTTATATTTAACATGTATCTTCAACCTGTATTAACCAACCACTTTCCTTAACCCTTAACTCCATAACACCACCTTTTAAAGAATTTGCAAACAGTGTAGACCCAGATTATACAACTCCAGCAGGATCTGTCTGATCAGGGTCTGCTCTGTTTGCTTATGATATAATGTAGATATGATTCTACAGCTTCTGCCATGGCCAAAAATTCCTGTGTAGCAGTTAAGCTACTTCAATATTCAAAACTGATGGAGTCTGGCATGGATATTCATGAAGTAGATGATTAAAGAGTTTGATCTCTTTTGAGTGGCAGCTTTAGAGAGGTTTATCGTATGTAAATACACAAAAAACTATAAATGCATTACCAAGCTGTGTCATATGTAAGACCACTCTCTCCAGGTAGTTGTGGGTGGGACTGGCACGACAGAAGCTCTTAGACATGGAGATATCACAAGTTGGGGCTCTGTGACCTATAACAAAAGAAAACACAGCAAAGTAAACCCTTTAGTTCACAGAGATGCCTTTTGACAACTTTGCAATCAGAGCAGACCCAGATTAGATGTCTCCTACAGCCTGACCTGTTTGCTTATTGAATATCTTAGATCCGATTCTGTACTACAGTAGAACCCGTCCTAAGCGACCATTCATTTATTGACCATAGGATTCTTAAAAAGCAGTGTTGCTTAATACAAGGCAAAAGTAATGCAGACCTATAGAAGCTTTCTGCATTACTTTTGACCTGTATTAAGATACCGATATTGCCTGCCTTACAGACCCATAATCAGACCTGTTTTTTGATGGCTGCTTAAGACAGGTTCTACTGTATTTGATATAGCTATGTATTCACTTTGGTTCAAAATAGAGTAACGGGTTAACAGTGCAGCCCTTTGGCAAATGTAACAGGAAAGAGGGCATTCCAGACATGATCAAATTTGTAATTATTGTTGACCCAGATCACTCAATGAGTCATGTTGCAGTGATTTCAATGGTAGCGGACATATCACGGTTAATTCTGACCAGTGACAGTGTAGTGCAGACTATTTTAGTCCTACTATACAATGTAGAACCATATCAACTGTCATTACAATGCAGCATTTGATAAGGTTCTGTACAGCATGCCCACTGGATTTTCATTCAGGGGGTACATGAACCCACCCCCTGGTCTCATTAGTAGAGAGTACAGAGAAGTTTTAGGGGGTACACGGTACACAATAGAATTTTATCTTATGTCCAAATTTGAACAAGAGTGTTCGGAGGAACACATGTGTCACCTGCTCGCAGCTGACACAAAAACTGTTAATATGCTGGAGGTCAAAAATCAGAACAAAGGCGAACAAGTTAATGTTGTATTGCTATGCAATACACAAATCCTCCACCGGATTAAAAAAAAATCCACTGACCCACCCACCCATGGTGTAGTTGACAATGTATTTGTAAAACATAAGACAAGAGTACCGCATACGGTACATAATACGCCCACTTGCAAACTTTCTCTGATTCAACATGCCTTTTAAGTGTTGACATTTTCTAATCTGTGCTTCAGATCTTGATTTCCAGATTAAGGTGATACTATTTTTTAAAAAAATGAAGTGAATATCTTATTATAACTCTGTAAAGACAAACTGAATGAACCTCAAAATAAACTCAGCTTCAAATTTTGTTTCTTAAAACATTTGTGTTACGTTTCATTTATATCATTTAAATAGTTTTCCCAGAAAACAACAGACAAACTTAAAGTTGACCGACAAACAAAGCAACGAACACACAAAGTTCAAGGACCATAACTTTAGAATAAAATGACATATCAAAACCCCCGCAATACGAGGGTTGTCCCAGTTAATCGTGGGCTGTGCTTATATTTTTTTTATCTGACGTTTAATCATCATAATATTCTGCAAATACCTTCAGCCATTCTATTTTAATAAAATAGTTGCATGAATAATAAAATACAATACATAATATGATAATCATGCGTGATTAATCGAGTTGAGGTAAGTATAGCCGGCGCAGGCCAGAAAATGCATCGGAAACCCTTATCTGCTCGTTCAATTATATTATATTTTTCCAGCTACATCAAAATCTAGCGCGACAATTTATCGTCTGCTTAATGTGACGTCATTATGACATTATCACAGAAGATTTTGAACGTCAGACGTGAGTTATATGAAAATCACACATCTTTGAATGCCATCCATCAGAATTTCTAATTTATGAAAATGACGACATTGGAGGAAGAGAAACCGCCTAGAATGGCGATCCAGCTCTGTGTGCACACCGGGTCAATGCCGACAGACACATTAAGACACAGGGAGATGCAGTAGTGTCTCCAGGAGCCTTGTGTTCAAGTGGCATGGTAGGTTTAGCGATGGATGGGTGGATAGTGTACAGCGTGGCCGTAAACCCTACGAGGATAACGGTAACATTAAGGCTGCTAACGACGTCATTGACGGAGACAGACGCACGACGGTAAGAGATGTTGCCGAGTTTACAGGGATAAGTAATTGCCGAGTGTACTGTGATCAAGTAAATTGACTGCTCAACACATTAAAATCTCACTTAAAAATGTCACATGTGAGAGCTCAATGGTTACCGATTGACAGCATTTTAACGAAGGAAGAAAAACAGACTAGAGTTGTGGCATCAAGGACATTTCTTCGTAACATTGAAAGCACACCTTTCTGTCCCATAGTATTACCACGGATGATAAATGGGTTCAATATTACAGGCCAGAAGAGGAGCGGATGCCGATGGTTTGGAAAAACCATGGCAGTCCTCCAGCAAAGAAGGCGAAGGTTGTGAAGTTCATGGAGAAAGTGATGTGTATCGTACTGGTATGAGAGAGGTGATCTAGTACACATGGTGAAGGCTGGATGGACGGTGATGTGATCCAGGCAATTCAATAGTTCAACCGTTCATTAGACAGTGGTTGGTGTAATAGAAGTGGGTAAAGCAGCATTGCAAGTATTTCACACATAACCGGGACTACTTTGAAAAGCAATGAACGTTTCTGCCCATGACGTTCAAACTTCAATGACTATAACGTTGTCGACGTCGCCAGTGTGCGCCGCGTAAGCATACCCTGTAGTTTTATTTCATGTACAGAGATGTTATACTTAGACATATTTCGCTGTAATTTTGTGTGTACACTCAGAATACATGTATATGATATACGTGAAAATTGAGAGTGAATACGATTGTTACTTTTTCTAAAGTAAGCTCAGTCCACGATTTACTGGGACAACCCTCGTATATGTGAAAATTCACATTAAGGTTTAACCATATAAAAAAATTGAAGTAAATATTTCAAATGAAAAAGTTATGGCCATCCTCATATTTGCATAGATTTGCATTATTTTTTAAGTGCAAGGGCCATAACTCCGAAACAACAAATCAAATGATCCTCAGAATCGACTTAGCTTCAGGTCTTGATGCATTAAACATGTGTATGAGGTTTCATTAATATCTGTCAAACAGTTTTGCCAGAAAACAGCGGACAAACTATATGCATATATTTGCATTATTTTTTATGTAAAAGGGCCATAACTCCGAAACAACAAATCAAATAAACCTCAAATTCGACTCAGCATCAGATCTTGATGCATTAAACATTTTTGTGAAGTTTCATTAATATCTCTCAAATAGTTTTCCCAGAAAACAGCGGACAAACTATTTGCATGTATTTGCATTATTTTTTAAGGACAAGGACCATAACTCTGAAAAGAAAAATCAAATGATCCTCAGAATCAATTCAGTTTCAGATCTTGATGCATTAAACATTTTTGTGAAGTTTCATTAATATCTCTTAAACAGTTTTCCCAGAAAACTGCGGACAAACTATTTGCATTATTTTTTAAGGACAAGGGCCATAACTCTGAAAAGAACAAGAGAGGAAACTCGTAAGGATGAGTGAATTAAACTTGAACAGTGACACACTTTGCTGGTTTTCTCGGCAAAATTTCGAACCTGAAAAACAAATTGACAGCTTATTGCTGACTATCTGTGTCACATTGTGTAACCACCGATAAAGGTGAGAAATTAACAATAGAGCAGGAACGCCATAGCATAAAGGTGTGAAAAATACGATGTGTGATAATCTTATGCGCTGCCAATCTCACTGATCCGAGTAAGTCAACATAAACAATGGGATTAATGAAGGTAAGGGCCTGTCTACACATCCGAATTTTCGAATTTTCAGAGTTTTACATTTCCTAATATTTGCATCTTTTGTATATAGAAAACAATAGGCAGTACACTGGGACTTTGCAATACTTACGAGTTATCCCGTCATTACGAGAAAACGAGATCCGATTTATCGCAATTAGACTGTATATGAAATTTGAAACCAATTCAACCAGTAGATAAAGAGTTATTGTCCGGACAAGAAAATATGAAAAAGGGGAATAACTAAAAACAATTTGATGCTAGAGTTATGGCCCTTGTGCATGACACTTCCTCTCATCATGCTTGTTCCATGTGTGCAATTTGAAAACTCTCTAATGATTAATTTAGAAATGACAGCCAAAGATGAAAGTGTGATGGACGGATGGACAGACAGACAGACGACGGAAAAATGATCCCTAAGTGACACACTGCCTCTCAGCAGGTGACACAATAAATCCAGCGATTAGTTCTGCAACCTTGACCTACTTTGCACTTATGTATAAGGGCATCACTCATTTTGTTTAAACAAATATTCATTATAAAATGACTTCATATCACCAGATAAATCGGATCGTATCACGAGAATTTAATTACACCATTGATTGTATGTGTATGATGCGACACCTCATTCATAAACAATGTTAAGTTACAATACCATGATTAAACAGCAAAAGTTCTGTCCATAATAATACTTTTTTCCAATTTCTGGAACAGGGTATTGGCAGTATCAAAGATTGACCTGCTTTTTCATATTTTTTCCCAAACTTGAGAGAATTTGACTGTAGCGCCATAATTTTACAGACGCGATTTTCCAGGTAACGGAAATAAACAAATTTTCAATGGGTAGTATAAATAGCAAGTACTGTGTGCGGTGCGGTATTCCTTGCCGTCTTCTGCGTCAATGTTCTATACCTGCTCGGAAGTGCAAATATCATTGTTGACATTTTTCACGAGGTGGCTTGAAATGTCATTTAAGATAGAACACTGTTGTTTTCAAACACTATTCCGATGTATTTCTTTTATTTTTTTATGACAATCTCTGAAATTAGATCTATCAATTTTGTATGTGAATGGGCACATTGTTTTTGTACGTGCAATTCACGTATGGGATCAAAGAACTGTACTGCAGTACGTGAATGGGCATGCTGTCTGTATGTCACACAAGTCAACAAACAGAACTGGTTCTGATAGATGATAAACAGTGGAGCACCTGATAAGATACATGTTTTAACCCTTTACTCCATGAATATACATGTAAGAAATAATGACACCATGCATATTAATTAAGATTAATTGCTATAATAGTACAGGGACAAAGGAATTTTTGGCCATGGCAGAAACTGTAGAATCAAACCTATGGTATATAATAACCAAACAGCGCAGACTCTGATCAGACAGCTCCTATAGGAATGGTCTGATCTGGGTCTACTCCATTTGTGAATGTTTAGAAAGGCGTATTTATGGAGTAAAGTGTTAAATGCAGCAGCTGATCTAGTTCTACTCTGTTTTTACATATCCTACAGGTCCAGATATTGATTGGGAAAACCTGACAGCTGATCGTGATAGCTCTGAATTTTTAAATGTGGTAATGGACACATTCTTGCATCAGCATGTAGATTTTCCAACCAGAGGGAATAATATCTTAATAGATCTTATTTTAACAACTGACCCTAATTTAGTGAACAGTATAGAGTGTATTTGAAGTCTTGGCAGTAGTGACCACATTCTTTTACTGACAAAGTTTAATATGTCCAATGATATTGTTGAAAACTCTCAAGAAATACCAGATTGGAAAAGAGCAAATATGGAGGGAATAAAAGCAAGTCTTAAGGTTGACTGGAAATATATTTTTCAAGGAAAGGATACCCTTCAGTGTTGGGACTTTTTTAAACAGACACTACAAAACACTATTAAAGACATACATGTACCAATGAAAAAACGACGTATGAAATCTGAAAAGAAAGTTTGGATGACTAGATATATAGTCAGACAAATAAGGAAAAAGAAACACTTATATAGAAATTACAGATTAACAAGGGAGCCACAAACTTTAGTTAGGTACAAAGAGTTAGAAGCTCATGTTAAACAGCTTATACGTGATTCAGTGCATCGTTTTGAGCTAAAATTGGGGGAGAACATCAAACATGACACTAAATCCTTTTACAAGTATGTTAAGAGTAAGCAGCAAGTTAGGGATAGTATTGGTCCGTTAAAAGGAAGAAATGAAGAAGTTAGCTCAGATTCCAAATTTATGACGGAAGAACTCAAATACTTTCTTTGCATCATCTTTTACTCGTGAAAACAGAGATTATTTAAAGGACCCCGATATGATATTCAGTGGTACTGATGAAGACAAACTTAAAAATATAAATGTTACACCAGAATTAGTTGAGAAACATATAAAACGTTTGAAAAGGAATAAATCACCTGGTCCAGATAATCTAGGCTCTTCTTTCTTGTTGGATATTTGTGACTTTATTGTGGAACCATTATGTATACTTTTTGATAATAGCTTGAAGTGTAAACAAGTTCCAAGTGACTGGAAGCAGGCAAACGTTTCACCAATATTCAAGAAGGGAGACAAGTCAGACCCTGGTAACTACCGGCCTATTAGTCTTACTTCACATGTTTGTAAAGTATTTGAATCTATATTGAGAGAAACTATTGTTAACCATCTAAATGAACACTCATTGCTGTTTAATTCACAACACGGCTTTACTAAAGGCAAATCCTGCCTTTCAAACTTATTATTATTTCTTGAACAAATAACCCAAGCCATTGATGAGGGTAAACCAATGGATGTGATTTATCTAGACTTTAGTAAAGCATTCGACAAAGTGCCTCATCTTAGACTGTTACGTAAAATTGAATGTCATGGTATCCCTAGGGATGTAATGGCTTGGATAGGGGAATGGTGGTTAAGAGGACGCAAACAAAGAGTTGTTCTAAATGGGAAACATTCAGGACTACAAGATGTTTTATCCGGTGTTCCTCAGGGTTCAGTTTTAGGCCCAACACTTTTTGTCATATTCGTGAATGATATAGACAATGTGATAGCAAGTCATATACAAAAGTTTGCAGATGACTGTAAGGTGTATCGTTCAGTTTCAACTAATGTAGACATACAACTTCTACAGGAAGATATTATAAAATTATGTCAATGGTCTAAAGATTGGCAAATGGTGTTTAATATAAAGATATGCAAATCATTGCATATCGGCCATAATAATCCACATTATAATTACAAAATAGACGGTGACAATTTGCAACCTGTTACAGAAGAATCTGATCTAGGTGTTATAATATCTAGTGACTTAAAACCTTCCAAACAATGTGTTTGTGCTGTAAAAAAGGCCAATATGACATTAGGCATGATCAAGCGTCACATTATATCTAGAGATAAGAAGACCATTCTAAGACTGTACAAGAGGGCCAGAATGGCCCTGAAGCGCTCACCAGACAATCAGAGGAGAAGATTTTCAAAGTTTTCACTATATGTTTCTATAGAAAACTAGCCGGCCCTGGGGCAGGCCAATTTTGACCCCAGGGGCGTAATTTATGTAACTTTTGTAGAGGACTTGAACATGATTCTATGAGCCAAATATTAAAGCTAAGAACCTTTCAGTTTCAGAGGAGAAGATTTTCAAAGTTTTCTCTATATGTTTCTGCTGAAAACTACCTACCCCTGGGGCGGGCCAATTTTGACCCCAGGGCCATAATTCATATAACTTTTGTAGAGGACCTATACATGATGCTATGTGCCAAATATGAAAGCTGAGAACTTTCCAGATTCAGAGAAGAAGATTTTCAAAGTGTTCACTATTTGTTTCCATTGAAAACTGCCCACCCCTGGGGCGGGGACAATTTTGACCCCAGGGCAATAATTAATAAAACTTTTGTAGAGGACCTGAACATGATGCTCTGTGCCAAATATGAAAGCTGAGCGACTTCCAGTTTCAGAGGAGAAGATTTTCAAAGATTTCACTATTTGTTTCTATTGAAAACTGCCCATCCCTGGGGCGGGGCCAATTTTGACCCCAGGGGTATAATTTATATAACTTTTGTAGAGGACCTGAACATGATGCTATGTGCCAAATATGAAAGCTGAGAAACTTCTGATTTCAAAGGAGAAGATTTTCAAAGGTTTACTATATGTTTCTATTGAAAACTTCCCACCCCTGGGGCGGCCCCAATTTTGACCCCAGAGGCATAATTTATATACCTTTTGTAGAGGACCTGAACATGATGATCTGTGCCAAATATGAAAGCTAAGCGCCTTCCAGTTTCAGAGGAGAAGATTTTCAAAGATTTCACTATTTGTTTCCATTGAAAACTGCCCACCCCTGGGGCGGGGCTAATTTTAACCCCAGGGCCATAATTTATATAACTTTTGTAGAGGACCTGAACATGATGCTATGTGTCAAATATGAAAGCTGAGAACCTTCTAGTTTCAGGAGAAGATTTTCAAAGTTTTCACTATATATTTCTATTGGAAACTGCCCACCCCTGGGGCGGCCCCAATTTTGACCCCAGGGCCTTAATTTATATAACTTTTGTAGAGGACCTGAATATGCTGCTCTGTGCCAAATATGAAAGATGAGAGCCTTTCAGTTTCAGAGGAGAAGATTTTCAAAGATTTCATTATTTGTTTCTATTGAAAACTGCCCACCCCTGGGGCGGGGCCAATTTTGACCCCAGGGTCATAATTTATATAACTTTTGTAGAGGACCTGAACATGATGCTATGTGCCAAATATGAAAGCTAATAACCTTCTGGTTTCAGAGGAGAAGATTTTCAAAGTTTTACTATATGTTTCTATTGAAAACTTCCCACCCCTGGGGTGGGGCCAATTTTGACCCCAGGGGCATAATTTATATAACTTTTGTAGAGGACCTATAGGTGATGCTATGTACCAAAGATGAAAGCTGAGAACCCTGTAGATTCAGAGGAGAAGATTTTTAAAGGTTCAAATTGTTGACGCCCGACGACGCACACCGCACACCGCACGACGCACGCCGACGGACGACGGACATCACAAAAGCTCACCCTGAGCACTTTGTGCTCTGGTGAGCTAATAAAGGACTAGTAAGACCTAAGTTGGAATATTGTATTCAGGCGTGGAATCCATCACTAATTAAAGATAAATGTATTGAACTTCTTGAGCAAGTGCAGCATAGAGCAACTAAATTGATTCCTGAAATTGCACATTTATCATACCATAATAGACTTCAACAACTACACTTAACAACACTTGAATTGAGAAGACATCGCGGAGACCTTATTGAGACATTTAAAATCCTGAAAGGAAAAGAAGGAATTAAAATGGATAGTCTATTCACTCTGAACTCTTCAATAACTAGAAGAAATTCTTTGAAACTAAACAAACCACGAAACAGACTGAATGTGCGCCGGGATTTTTTCAGCCAAAGAATAATTAATGCTTGGAATCGGCTCCCAAATGCTATTATAGAGAAGGATAATGTTAATGGATTCAAGAATGCCATCGACCAACATCTTGAAGATTTATACGGGGTTTCCATGACTCGGTCGATTAACCCCTAGGCCGCACTCTTGGGTGTGGCTACAGGTATAACAGGTTAGTTTCCATTCAATGGGGTTCATTTGCATATACATGTGTATCAACATGCCATTTTTCTCTTGAAATAAGCCATAAAAAATCCATTTTTAAATGATTAAGCTTCTGAGAAACTATTGACCAAGTGTCATGACACAAACTTTTGAGAAACTATTGACCAAATGTCATGACACAAACTTTTGAGAAACTATTGACCAAGAGTCAAAAGCTCCGATCCTGATGAGAGTTACCTGGCATCTCACCTGGATTTAAGCTCTTTGCATGTGCAACTCAGGTCATGATTAGTGGAATAAGGGTACATAATCAATTTGTTCAAACAGTGTAGACTCATTTAATCCTTTACTCTATGAATGTTCATGTTAGAAATTATGACATCATGAATATTAATTAGATTAATTTCTATAATGGCACATAGACACGGGAACTTTTGGTAATGGCAGAAACTAAAGAATCATAGCTATATTATATCATAAGCAAACAGAGCAGACCCTGATCAGAGGGCTCCTGTAGGAGCTGACTGATCTTGGTCTACTCTGTTTGCAAAGGCGTACAAAGACATATTTATGGATTAAAGGGTTAAGGCAGGACCAGGCCTGCAATGTCTGTAAAATCGAAAAGACAGTTTTTCTGGTGACGAAGCCGTTAGTATTTGTAAGAGGTACATTACCTGCTGCAGGAACTTTTCTCAAGCACTTATCCACCGCAGCATCTGTGCCCAGATGTTTGTGGATCAACAAGGCATACAACTGAAACAGAAGGACAGTCAACCAGGTAATTCCATGAAAGCCAGGTCTGGAATTCATCAACACATTCTCAGGCTTGTGACTCAAGAATAATATCCTCAAACATGTCTTCTTAGTTCCCAGCTTCTACTAAATCGCATAAGCTGGCAACCAATCAATCAAGTTTGAGCATATTCTAAAGTTCTATGTCTTTAATGTTTTTGAAAAAACTGATCCTAGGGTCCTTTTTACTAAAGGTTATATGACTAAAATTATCGTACGTTCTAACATACAACTGGATGTTGTGATTGTAGTGTTTTAGAACTAATGGTAATTTCTTTTGTATGAAGTTAGCCTTAACCCTTTCCTCCATAGGCTATTTTAGACCCAACCTCTTTGATTGAATCTACCCAAAAGGTGCCATTACTAGAGAAAAGTAAAAGTTTAGAATTTTCTAGTTTGAAACCATTGTGATAAATAGAGCATTTGCTCCTTTATGAGCAAATGCTTTATTTATCATAATGGTTTCAAGAAGTGGTTATTACAGAGTGCATGGTGCGGCAGCCGATTCTCCACAAATTTCGATATAAAACGCAGATCAAGGCAAAATCTACTCAGCGGTCGGGAAGGAAAGACATTTATCTCTGTAGAAATGATAAGTTCATTTCCATAAACAAGGCTCTATCGAAAATATTTGATAATATTTGGAGGAGAAAATGGTGTTTGATTTTGTCGCCGTTTTCATTCCTAGTCAACTTCCGGTTTGAGTGACCTTCAACTGTTTCGGTTGAAACGGGCATTTTCATTGGACAAATCAGAAAGGTGTGTCAAGCATTGTTGTTCCCGCGGTCTGTCAACTATTTGTCTTTAAAATGCAAATCTTGGCAATAAAAACCATCTTAGAAGGACACAATCTTGTGATTACTAGTCATTATGACGAGGCTAGTGAGGGATAATGATGCATTTGGACCATGTCCGTCAGAATGTTTTGGGAACAGATGTTTTGTTATTTGATGAAGTTTCAATGTTATCAGAGAATGACGCGCTCATGACGTCATTTGGTGACGTCATGACATTTTACGTAACAACCCATTGTCACCATGATGCTGGATCAACATTGTTCTCTTTGATTTTATGGCTGAATGCATGTAACAAAAATGTGACGTGTATTTTGGTCGAAATATTAGATCAGAGCTATTCAAGTATTTATGTTTACACGTAGTTTGACTTCGAGCAGACAGTCGAAATAACCGGAGCATTGTCAACCAATCAAATGGCTCGTAACATTTTCTCGGGGCCAGAGGAGGTCACCGGAAGTTAACACGGAATGAAAGTCCTGACAAATCAACTCCATCAATTTATCCCTGAAATATCATCAAATAGCTTCGATAGAGGTTTTTAATGGATGAGAACTTACCGTTTCTACAGAGATAAATGTCTTTTCTTCCCGGCTGCTGAGTAGATTTCGCGTTGATCTGCGTTTTATATCGGAAATTTACGCCAGTACGAAACAATGGGCGAATCGGCTGCCGCACCATGTATATGATATAACTATTATATTACACAACTATAGTCTGTTTCGATCAAGTGCCAGTGGGAAGGTGGAACATTGTAGCCATTTTAATAACTAAAGAAACAGATGTATCAAATTTCAACAGCAAACAGAGCAGACCCTGATTAGACGGCTCCTATAGGAGCCATCTGATCTGGGTCTAATCTATTTGCAGATGCATGAAAAGGCGTTTATGTGAAGGAAAGGGCTAAACAGCAATTACAGTTTAGACAGATCTGCTTCCAAGAAAGACTGTAATTATATAGACCATGAGTATTTGAAGGAACATTTGTGTCACCTTTCAGATGAAATGTGAATAATAAAGTGTGACCAAAAAAACATTTAGTCAAAGACTTACAGATGGAGACGTGATCCCTTAGTGTTACCTCGCTAAAGCAGGTGTCAGACACAAAAACAGCTTTTCGTGAAAGTAACTAATACATTTATAGCTTTGATCCCTTAACCCTTTCCTCCATGAATACGCATATCTACGCCTCTGTAAACGTAACTTTATGAAACCATTGTGATAAATAGAGCATTTACTCCTAAAGGAGCAAATATCATAATATATCATCACAATGGTTTCAAACTACAAAATTCTAAAATTTTCCTTTTCTCTATTTAATGCTCCTTTTCAGTAGATTTATTCAAAGGTGTTGTATCTAAAAATAGCCTATGAGGGAATGGGTCAATCCTTTTACTCCATGAATATTCATGCAAAATATAATAACATCATGAATGTTAATTCGATTAATTTGGTTAATAGCACATGGGCACAAGACGTTTTAAACATGGCAGAAACTATAGAATTATGTCTATATCATATCATAAGCAAACAGAGCAGACCCTGATCAGATGGCTCCTATAGGAGCCGTCTGATCTGGGTCTACTCTGTTTGCAAAGGCGTAAAGGGTTAAAGCTATTTCCTTATAGGCTATTTTAAGACCCAACCTCTTTGAATAAATCTACTGAAAAGAAGCATTTACTAGAAAGAGGAAATATTTCTAGAAATGTGTGGTTTTTAAACCATTGTGATAAATAGAGAATTTCGCAATATTTTTCCAAAAGTGACTTTTACAGAGCCATCAACAGTGTCAATACGAGGGAAAAGGTTAAGACATTTCAAATTCTTACCAGTATTTAAACTTTTGAGAACTCATATACTAAGATATACATAAGTGAAAGAGTATTTTCCATAAAAGGTCAGCACTTAAATTGGTTAGATTTAAAGACGATTTCCACAGTTTGTTTCCTTCCAAGATTTTTTTGGATTTTTTTATATTTTGTTGTTTAAAGTATGCTGATTTCAAATAAAAAAGAAAAGAGGGGGTTACAGACTTTATTTTTGAGTAATTACAATGAAATAAACATAAGCGTGATTCCTGCCTTACAGTACAGAAATCATGACATCGGTGCTAGTTTTGTAAATTTCTAAGAAACTTATCCAAGAAATTTTTTCAAAATTTCACATTTTGTGCTTTATAGTACCTTTAACATGAAATCAAAAAGAAATATGTGGGTTGCAGGCTTCGTTTTTAAGTAATTACTCAATTTATCACGTAGTGGTGGTGCTCTCCCATGAAAATTATGCCAAAATGGGCGACGTCAATGACGTCACATTGCTATGACGTCGTACCAATTTGTTTATCATACTCCCATACCGGATTTTCCTGTTTGATTTTAAGTTTTTATACGTTCAGATAATTATCTTTTAGTAAATTTCTCGTGTAATCGAAATTGTTGATACATTTAAGGTTTGTAAATGTTGGTCGAAATAAGTCGTTCGAAATTAGCGTCATCCAGAATACCGGTACCGGTTGTTTCCTTTGTAGAGAGTATTCGGTGCAAAAAGCTGCGCAGAACTTACTACCGAAATCGTCTTTAATGTTCAGGAAATACTGGTCCTATATCCTTACTTACAGAAATAACATTCTGTATGTTGTTACAGACTGCGGGTATGTAGGCGACTGGCCCCATCTCCTGCCCCTCCAGACTGTGCAGTATCCAGGCATACACCGAGGGTACAGTCTTGCTGAACACAGTCGGGTACTGCATCCTCTCCAGCTGATCTGAAAAAAAAAACCACAAAAAAACCACACCATAAAACAATGGCATGCCATTACATATTTATTAACTAGAAATTTGTGTACATATGACATGGAAGCCCCCTCTAAATCCAGCACTTTTCAATATATGTTAGATATTGGAGAAAATTTCAAAGTCCCATAACTCTGATAAAAATGGTCGAAGCAAACATTTCCTTCTTCAGGCACATCTCCACATCAACATTGTTCTTTCATGAAAGTCTGAAATTATTTCTAAAACTACAAATGCATAAACTTCAGAACAACTGCTTTTCTCTCTCTCCACTATGCTGAAGAGAGAGCACTTTATTTGCAACTAACATGTCCAGCTTTATAGCTTCTTTAACATAAAGTGAAAATAAAAAACAAATTGTGAAGAAAAAAACCTCAAAACAAAACAAACTTTTTTGACCGTGATAAAGAGATTTGTACACAAAAAAATATTTCTTTCTATTTTACAGCTTTGCACAGTCAAATTAACAAAGCCAAATATGTTTACCTTCTTTGAGTTGACTAGTATCATCTAGGTTTTGATGAAGGCTTGGAAAGTCCCTGGTGTAGTAATCTACATACTGGCCACACCTCAAATCTGCTGACAACTGCAGCAGCAAAGGAGACAACTGCTGCAAGTCCTCTAACAACAGAGTGTTCAGCTTCAGTTCCTGGAAAGATTGAGTGAATTGGGATGAACCCTTTACTTCATAAATATGCAACGCCTTTTTATGCATTCGTAACAGAGTAGACCCAAATCAGATGGCTCATTCAGGAGCTGTCTGATCAGAGTCTGCTCCATTTAATTATGGAATTATATAAGATCCGTAAATAACCAAGATGCAGAGGCTGACTATATTTTCTTTAAAGTAAGATAACAAGTCACAATTTTTTAATTTCTTTCAGACAATCAGTACCAATCTTTCCAATCAAAGAGCCACCTTTCTTACACTCAGTATGAACTATAAAAAATACCTCGTATACAAGATGTAGGGCCATGAAGCAAGCTGGAATATACTGAAATAACATGGCTGCTGTGTTGATTGCTCCCTGCTGTGAGTTCTGTGGTGTACAATTGCTCCTGGTACAAGGGGCTAGTCCAAGGATGTCCTCTGTACCTTGTGTTACAAACTTGTGGTGATCTGATCCCATGATCATGTCCCAATCCTGGAACACCGTGTGGAAATAAATACACTATCAAAAAGATCCTTTACACTACAAGTAATTGTTTAACCCTTTCATTCATATAAACACCTTCAGGATAGCTCCTTTATTTCTCCACTAAACCCTATACTGTGACCACTCTTTAGAACCGTCTCAAAGAAACGAATTCTAAAGAGTGGACACAGTATAGGGTTTGGTGGAGAAATGACAATTTTAGCACATTGGTATGCACCTTTATCTGTAGCACTTTCAGATAGAGAAGTCTCAAATGAGATGGCTCCTGTAGGAGCCGTCTAATCAGGGTCTGCTCTGTTTGCTTATGAAATTATAATAGATATGACTCTACAGTTTCTACTTTCACCAAAATATGCTGTATGATACTGATACAGGATACAGCTAATACATATCCATGATGCAACTATTTCCTACATGAATATTCATGGAGTAAAGGGTTAACATTATGCACATAGAACTTCTAACCCTAAATACAAACAAGTAGTTGTCTGCACAACATGCCCTGTCTGCTGTAATTCTTAAAGTTATATTTTGTTTATCAGGGTCTGCTCTTGTTTTGCTTATGAAATAATATAAATGTGATTCTACAGTTTTTGCCACAGTATAAAATCACTTGTTCATAATGCCATTACAAAAAATCTGTTACATACTCAGTGCTACAGATAAAGCCTTAAAGGTGCGTACTAAAATTGTCATTTCTCCACCAAACCCTATACTGTGAGACGTTTGAGACGGTTCTAAAGAGTGGTCACAGTATAGGGTTTAGTGGAGAAATACAGGAGTTATTCTTGAAAATGTTTCAATTTACGTATCTTATCTGGGCCTCTGATACTATTTATAGTCATTATCTGTCATATGAATAATCATGATGTATATGGTTAAAAAGAATAGTTTATGAACTAACCTCATCAGAACCCTGGTCTGATGTTTTGGGTCTCTTTGCTGATACAGGCGACACTAGTATATCAAGGTCATTCTGAAAACACCATAATAAAAGCTGTAGAGGTACAATATGGATGGTTATTAGCTATGTGCAAGTCTTTCTTAATACTTTCCTTCATACAAATGCTTTTTTCACGACTTTGGAAACAGAGTAGACCCAGATCAATTGGTTCCTCTAGGAGCTGTCTGATCAGGGTCTACTCTGTTTGCTTAATATGAATTTAAATAGATCTGACTAGTTTCTACAATACCAAAAAAAACCCTGTGTGCATGTGCCATTATAAAAATTTAACTAATAAATATTTATGTTGTCATCATTTGTTACATGAATATTCAACAGGGAAAGGGTTTAAACGATAAAATTTGAATTACATCTTTACCATTCACTCAACTATACGCCTCTCAATGCCTTTTAAAACAGGGTTGATCAGGGACTGCTCTTTTTTCTAGATCATATTTTACAGTTTCAGACAGCGCTAAAATTTCCTGTGCTCATAATGCCATTATACAACAAGAGCTGCGTGCGGCGCCAACGCTCATCTGATTTGGTGCTTGTCCACTGCACACATTTCTCCTCAAAGAGATGTACCAACCTAGACAAAGTTTCATGTTGATACCTCTAATACTTTTTGATTAATAAGCTACATTAAAGTTTTTGAATGCCGACGACGCCAACACCTACAACTACACCAAAGCCTAAAACTATGACAACACCTATGACCCAGTGATCACAATAGCTCGACTTTTCTTCAAAACAGACAAGCTAAAAATCATCTATTAAAAATTCATATTTTTCTTACAGGAATATTCATGAAGTAAAAATTATGATACTTGCACCACACAAAATATGTCATCAATCATTAAATTTTATAGTACAAAAAATATTGAGAAAGAAAAACCTCAAACGTGAAGCTCTTAACCCTTTACTCTATAACTACGCCTTTCTATGCCTTTGCAAACAGAGTAGACCCTGTAGGAGCCAAAGTAATGGTCAAAATATCTTCATCCATGTGGTATCATAACAATGAATCAAGTTAATATTCATGATGTCATTATTTCTTACATTATTAATTATGGTGTAAAGGGTTAAGCTATTAAAGCACTAAAACTTGTTTTTTTCAATTTCTATCTTTACCTTGTTTGTAAGTGCCAGTCGAGCAGTATCATATCCCATCATTCCTAGCAGACACTGTATGAAGATAGTCCACTCTGACACACTGCCTATTACCCCTGGTGAGTTCCTCGTTGTATACCATCTACCCAACATCTGAAGCGCTAGATCCCTTGGAAGCACATGCTTCAGGGCATTGAGACAGAGTTCTAAACCTGGCAGATTAGTCAACTCTGGTAATGATGATCGAAACATGTAACCATTGGTTAGCTCTATAGTAAACCTATTGTATATGTTATCTCGTAGACACTGGACAAAACCACAACCCAAGTGAATATCATCAAAGTTTGAGGACTCCTCTAACTCTGTAGCCACTGGAGAAATCTGATTCAGTTGAAACTCCTCATCAAAACATGTGTCCATTGCACTTGGTGGTCTACTGGAAGTAAAAACCCCTCCCCTAACTGGGCTCTGCATGGGCGTCATATTTCTCAACATATTTAAAGAACCATTTCCCATTGGCAAAGATGGCACATGAAGTCTATTGATTCTTGTAGTTCCACTGTACACAAACAATATTCCACTTGTATCCAGAATTACTAACAAATCCTTGCCTTCTATGGGCACAGCATCTTTACATGGAATCACAGCCACTGTTCCAAACACAAGCCTTTTCAGATCATTACTGTCTTCAAACTTGACACATCTGAGCTGTTGCCGATAATTAATTAGGTAGCACAGATACTGCTGCCCACACATGTCTCGAGTCAGAAACGCCTTTGACGATTTTCCCAGGGATCCATCCCTAATAGCTGGGGCTGGCTCTGTCCAAATATGCTCCAAGCATACTTCTGGTGTAATGGGTTCCACCCACTCAAGGGTGCTCTCGTTGATGAGAGACATGTTGGCGGGTGTACGGTAAAAGTTGGCTGGGGAGTTGGCTGCTGCTGGTGATGGTGTGTGCAATCTGTGAAGGGAGCCTCCTCCGAATGCTTGAGCTGGACTTTGGGAGCGTCTAAACAGTAAATTCATAATTTATTATAAAAACTTTATTGAAGGATAAAGAGAAAATCACAAATGTTCATATTTATGAACGCTTTTTCATGCCTTTGCTAAAAGAGTAGACCCAGATCAGATGGCTCCTGTAGGAACTGTCTGATCTGTGTTGGGTGTTTTTTATGGAATTAAAATAGATCTGACTACAAGCGCTACCAATACCAAAAACTCCAATGTCACATGTGCCACTATAAAAAATCAGCTAATACATATTTATGATGTCATTATTTAATGCAGGGCAAAAACATTCTCCCTTCTCCCTTCTCCCTTCCACCTTTACCCTATGAATAGTCATGTATGCAATAATGGCTAAATGGATATTAAGAAGCTGAATTTTTATAATGGCATTATAAACACAGGAATGTTTGGCCATGAAAGAAACGGGCAAATCAGTTCTGCTTTGTTACATATAAAGCAAACAGAGATGACTCAGATCAGAGAGTTCTGATCAGGCAGCTCCTACAGAAGCTGTTAGATCTGCATCTACACTGTTTGCAGATTCTGATCAGGCAGCTCCTACAGAAGCTGTTACATCTGAGTCTACACTGTTTGCAGATTCTGATCAGGCAGCTCCTACAGAAGCTGTTAGATCTGAGCCTACACTGTTTGCAGATTCTGATCAGGCAGCTCCTACAGAAGCTGTTACATCTGCGTCTACACTGTTTGCAGATTCTGATCAGGCAGCTCCTACAGAAGCTGTTAGATCTGAGTCTACACTGTTTGCAGATTCTGATCAGGCAGCTCCTACAGAAGCTGTTAGATCTGAGTCTACACTGTTTGCAGATTCTGATCAGGCAGCTCCTACAGAAGCTGTTACATCTGCGTCTACACTGTTTGCAGATTCTGATCAGGCAGCTCCTACAGAAGCTGTTACATCTGCGTCTACACTGTTTGCAGATTCTGATCAGGCAGCTCCTACAGAAGCTGTTAGATCTGCGTCTACACTGTTTGCAGATTCTGATCAGGCAGCTCCTACAGAAGCTGTTACATCTGAGTCTACACTGTTTGCAGATATTAAACTTGTATCTCTATCAGGTAACATGCTGAAGACCAAGAATTAGAACTCTTTAATGGTCTCATATAACAGGTTTAACTGGAAATATCCATATTGTCAAACTGTTGACTGTTCTCCAGAGACTACAGTTTACCTGTCTAATCCAGGCTGTAACATCACTAGAGGACTCTGTGATCTGGACATAAAGGCTGGAGAGCTGAGGCGGCCTGAAAAACTCCTCAGTGGGGACACGTTGGGTGACTGGGCAGACACGTTGCCAAAGACCAAAGAAAAATTGCTGCTGGACTGGTTCAGATTGTGTGCTGGAGTGTTAGGACCCATCTGGTACAGGCTAGTAGTCTGATCCCAAGTGTTTGATACATTGTTGATCTCCTTTGTAAAAGAAAAGCATATGCAGTAGAACAGGTCTGTATAATGGATGGTAGTACCTAAAACAGCTTTCTGCTTTACTTTTAGAAACCATCTGCTTTTTAAGATTCCAGTGTCTAATCAATATAAGGTCACTTAAGACAAGTTCTAATGTGTTCAGTAAATGTTTTCACAGCAAACTTGCCAACACCATTTCTTTTATTTAGCAAATAATGTTGACTACAAAACAATGGACAGTTTCACAGATCTCATCCATAATTAGCTTCACACTCATAATCATCGGACAAAGTTAGTATTAACTGCATATTGAAATCCATTTTTTTAATACAGGTTATCATATAGGAAACACTGCATTCAGGTCTAGTTATTTATATTTGTCTTTCAACCTTTACTACATGAATACACATTTTTACACCTTTTGCAAACAGATAGACCCAGATCAGACGGTTCCTGTAGGATTTGATCTGGCTCTGCTGTTTGCTTATGGAATAATACAGAACTAATTCTACAGTTTCTGCCATGGCAAAAAAATCCTGTCATATCTACCACAGACTTTTTGATATTGATAGAAACTGCAGTCAGATCTATTATAATTTCATAAGCAAACAGAGCAGACCCTGATCATACAGCTCCTGTTTGCTTATGTGTGAAAAGGCATTTATATGAGGGAAAGGGTAATAGACATAATCAGTCAAAGAGTTGCACAATTTCCCATCTGCACCCAAACCGTTTGCAATGGTAATCATGACTCTGCCTGTAGGTTAAAATCTAACAATATTAGTTACCTCTGTTTTGGCCCTCCTCACTTTCCAGGCTGAGTGTACACCCACCATTGTGTCATAAGTGAGCACTAATGATGGTTCTAAGCTGGAGAACACAATATGCTGGGTATTGTCTGTCAGATATGAAGTCTTCTGGCACCCAGCGGAGCCTGAAATAGCATATAACAAACAAAATTAAGGGACTACTTTTAATAATATAGATCTGATTCCACAGTTTCTATCAATAATAAAAAACCTGTGAACACGTCTTTATAAAAAATCAGCTCTTTAAAAACTATTATCCTTTCATGATGTCATTATTTCTTACATGAATGTGTGTAACAAGCTACCTTTAATAATATAGATCTGATTCTACAGTTTCTATCAATAATAAAAATTCCTGTGTACACATCTTTATAAACAAGAGGGCCAGAATGGCCCAGACATCGCTCACCAGACAATCAGGAGAGATTTTCAAAAATTTCACTATATGTTTCTATAGAAAACTAGCCGGCCCTGGGGTGGGGCAAATTTTAATTCAGAAATAATAAATGAATCTATACTTATGTTCAAAATTTCAGATATTTTCATTACATCTTCATGAGTTCATATTATTATTCATATCTTATCTCAAGATTGATGTACTTTTAACCCTTCCCCTGTTCTATGTTTATTCAAAATTTCAATACCTAGTGAATATTCATGGACAACAAAGTTGTAATGAAATATGGAAGGTGGGACAGTATAGCCATTTTAGAATTAAAGTAAAGAAACATATTTCAAATTCCATTGACAAACAGATCAGACCCTGATCAGACAGCTGCTATAGGAGCTGTCTGATTTGGGTCTGTTCTGTTTGCAAATGCATGAAAAGTCATTTATATGAGGGAAAGGCTTAAAGAGGAGGTCCCTACAATGATCGCATATTTTCAATAATATCATAAAACTTGGTAGTTGTTATGCTCTATCATTATTATGAAGGTTCCCAATTTGAACTTATATCGAAAAATGCCCATGTGATACAAATAAACCGATTTCATCAATAACTGATAATTTTTGTTCTACAACACAATATTATCGGCCATTTCCGTAAATTCTTCCGCGTTTTGCCGATGATCACCCGATCCCTCCATTGTTTACGTAATAGCTTTCTCGGAAGTAGTCGAAGAATCGCGAATAGGGCGAACAGTTACCAAAACAAAACTCAACCCGAATAAAACTGAAACATCGGGGAGTAAAACCGGGATCGGCGATATCAAACACGTGGATGTTTTGTCATTATAAACGGTAATTGGATGGGGATTTTTGTGATATACTACTTTTCAGCATATAAACAAATGAGTTTTGTATATTTTAAGTGTTTATGAAACACGTCAAATGTAGGGACATCCCCTTCAAGTAAACATATTATAAGTGCATGTATATTGTACACAAAATAAAAATAATTTAATGCAATTTGCACTATATTATATCATAAGCAAATACAGCAGATTGATCAGATGGCTACTACATTAGCCATCTGATCTGGGTCTACTCTGTTTGCAAAGGTGTAGAAATGCATATTTATGGAGTAAAGGGTTAATTGTTCTATTTACAGGTCAGATCTAATTTGCAACTGCCATTATCCAGAAGGGAGGCAATCCAGTTGTAATCAAAAAGTGTGAAAGGGAGATGTATGCTTAAAATAGCCAGCTAAAAAAAGACACTGCTCTCTAAGGGTGAAACAGTATCTTACGGTACACGTGTACCGCGTTTTTCCCCTTACGGTTCGGTTTTCGGTATTTATTTCCACTTTACGGTACGTACCGAACATTTCGTAATGTCTAGGGACGAATCTGCCGTAATAATATAAAAGCCGTTCTCTGATTGGTTCATTCTATAAATAATATCCAATTAGATTACTCGTTAAATACATCACACATAGTTTACATACATGGCTTCTCCGGAGGGAAACGAAAGTGCATATTTCAATTTGGAAACAGTTTGAAACTGTTCCCAAATTGAAAGACGCACCAACAAGCTACTGGTCGAAAGGTTGGAAGTCTTTTGGCTTTCGGGAAGGCCAGTCTGAGAGCAGAATGGCAACATGTCATGTAAGCGATGTTTCGCGGACGTGCCGTATAAAGCATGTTGAACGAAAACTGACTGTTGTAGAAATTACTGATGATAGACAAGTGAGTTATTGTTATTAATCCTTAATGTGCTGGGTATTATTATATAATAGACTTAAACTCTGATCTCATAGTCCATTGAAATCTGTGTGGACTAAGATAAGCTGTCTTATTAAAATATGACATTTGAATGTGACAGCGGCTCAGGGCTTACACTGTTTGCAATGCACTTTGGTTGGAAATCTTATTGTGAGGCTCAATTTCAATTATCATCCTACATGTCACACTGTTAAACTTGTATGATATTTATAGACAAACAGTGCAGTCCAAGATTAGAAAACTTCTAATCATAACTACACTGTTTGCAACGCTAAATGTTCACTTGTTTTCAGCACATTGTTGGTTATATAAAAGTTCCAGTTGAAGAGATTATTAGATAGTGATATTTTCCCAAAGAAGGATATTTGTATAATAAGAACTATAAATCAATAATCTATGACATGGTGTTCAGTATTACATTATTTTAGTGTTTTTCCCTTAATACACTTGACTGTTTATAATTTTAAGAGATTAATCATCATCTTTGTTATCTGTGGCAGTTACTGATTCTAGTCAAAACAAATTAATTCAAAGGGTTTTTTTTCTAGGTAAGCTTCAAAATTATGTTTACAAGATAAAAATTCGTGTACCGAAAATGTACCGAACCGTGGCTCATGTACCATGTACCGAACCGAACCGTGGGGGTAGTGTACCGTTTCACCCCTACTGCTCTCCAAGATGCAATAGAACACTTGAATTTGTACTAAGCTGAACTTCACAGCAGATACAGTTATAGGATATATATTGATAGCTGGCAACTTAATGCAGGGCATAGATATGGAAAAAAAGCTTTAAGAGCTTTCTGCATTTTGAGTATTATCCACATAGTTTTCTCAATCTAAAATGAGTGTATGTAATTTGTCTAAACACAATTTCTACTCTACTGATCAGGCTAAGGGTGATTACCAATACACTCCCACTGGCCAGCTAGTCCTATCAGAGCACTGGCTTATCTCTGAATATGGGGAAAACTTTAACCTGTAGAACATTTCTGATGTGAAAAAGTCTATATACAGAGAACAGGGATAATTTTATCCTCAGAACTATGATATTAACAAAACTCATAAAGGTATGCTAAGTTAATATATACAACAAATATCTCAGCTCTGGGACATGAGGTTTTGACAAGAAGAATTTCAAAGTTTTTCCTATGCATACATAGTGATCCCATGGGCTGTTAAGCAGCCAGCTACAAAAAACTGTGAATCCCTGGGGTGGGGCCAATTTTGACCCTAGGGGCATAATTTATATAACTTTTGTAGAAGACCTGAAGTTGAAGCTATGTGCCAAATATGAAAGCTGAGAACCTTCTAGTTTGAGAGGAGAAGAATTTCAAAGTTTTCACTATATGTTTCTATTGAAAACTGAAAACCCCTGGGGCAGGGCCAAATTTGACCCAAGGGGCATAATTTATATAACTTTTGTAGAGGACCTACAGATGATGCTATGTACCAAAGATGAAAGCTGAGAACCCTGTAGATTCAAAGGAGAAGATTTTTAAAGGTTGAAATTGTTGATTTGTCATCATATAGCAAAATGGAAACTCACCTGTCTGAGTGATAACTGGGGCAACCTCATCCAAAGGGTGGAGCATACTAAACACTGTAGTCTGGTTTGGGGCATTCCTTATACAGAAACAGAAAATAATGTGTAGTCATGGTGTGCGGAAAGAATGCCTCTGGAAAAAATGCCACTGGAAAAAATGCCACCCTCTTTTTTTTGTTAGTTATTTTTTTATCTTTTTTTTTAAAAAAAAAACTTTGTGAAGTTATTATACAGACAGTCAACCTGTGTTAGGCAGCCCCTTATCATTAGCAATTTTTAGCCTCCTTGACTGTCTGCTTAAGACAGGCTTGACTGTATTTGCAAATATTGTAGAGATGGAGACAGCCAGACAGACAGACTAGATGGTAAGACAGACATGAGGTTCACAATGGAGCCTTATGGTTTGGATCTACACTATTTGTCCACTTGATGAACACATCCTAAATATAGTAAAAACACACTAAAAGCAATAAAATTATGTTGTTTATTTACATTGCACATAGTGTAGATCCAGATCATGAGGTTCACAATGGGCCCTTATGGTTTGGATCTACACTGTTTGTCTATTTGATGAATATATCCTAAATATAGTACAAACACACTAATAGCAATTATCACCTATAAAAAATTATGACATCTATTTACATTGTACACTGTAGATCCAGATCATGAGATTCACAATGGACCCTTATGGTTTGGATCTACACTATTTGTCTATTTGATGAACATAAAATACCCTAAATATAGTACAAACACACTAACAGCATGTATCAACCGTACAAGAGGGCCAGAATGGCCCTGACATCGCTCACCAGACAATCAGGAGAGAAGATTTTCAAAGATTTCACTATATGTTTCTATAGTAAACTAGCCGGCCCTGGGGTGCGGCAAATTTTAATTCAGAAAGAATAAATTAATCTATACTTATGTTCAAAATTTCAGATATTTTCATTACATCTTCGTGAGTTCATATTATTATTCATATCTTACCTTAAGATTGATGTACTTTTAACCCTTCCCCTGTTCTATGTTTATTCAAAATTTCAATACCTAGTGAATATTCATGGACAAAATAGTTGTAATGAAATATGGAAAGTGGGACAGTATAGCCATTTTAGAAAGTAAAGAAATATATTTCAAATTCCATTGACAAACAGATCAGACCCTGATCAGACAGCTGCTATAGGAGCTGTCTGATTTGGTCTGTTCTGTTTGCAAATGCTTGAAAAGTCATTTATATGAGGGAAAGGCTTAAGTAAACATATTATAAGTGCATGTATATTGTACACAAAATAAAAATAATTTAATGCAATTTGCACTATATTATATCATAAGCAAATACAGCAGATTGATCAGATGGCTACTACATGAGCCATCTGATCTGGGTCTACTCTGTTTGCAAAGGTGTAGAAATGCATATTTATGGAGTAAAGGGTTAACTGTTCTATTTACAGGTCAGATCTAATTTGCAACTGCCATTATCCAGAAGGGAGGCAATCCAGTTGTAATCAAAAAGTGTGAAAGGGAGATGTATGCTTAAAATAGCCAGCTAAAAATAGACACTGCTCTCCAAGATGCAATAGAACACTTGAATTGGTATTAAGCTGAACTTCACAGCAGATACAGTTATGGGATATATATTGATAGCTGGCAGCTTAATGCAGGGCATAGATATGGAAAAAAGCTTTAAGAGCTTTCTGCATTTTGAGTATTGTCCACAAAGTTTTCTCAATCTAAAATGAGTGTGCAATTTGTCTAAACACAATTTCTACTCTACTGATCAGGCTAAGGGTGATTACCAATACACTCTGGCCAGTGAGTCCTAGCAGAGCACTGGATTAGGAAAACTTTAACCTGTAGAACCTTTAGGCTGTAGAAGTGAAAACGTATATATACACAGGGCAGGGCCAATTTTAACCTCAGAACTATGATATTTTCAAAACTCATTAAGGCATGCTAAGTTAATCTATACCACAAATATCTAAGCTCTGGGACATGTAGTTTTGACAAGAAGAGTTTCAAAGTTTTTCCTATGCATATATAGTGATCCCATGGGCTGTTTATGCAGTCAGCTAAAAAAAACTGTGAATCCCTGGGGTGGGGCCAATTTTGACCCTAGGGGCATAATTTATATAACTTTTGTAGAAGACCTGAAGTTGAAGCTATGTGCCAAATATGAAAGCTGAGAACCTTCTAGTTTGAGAGGAGAAGAATTTCAAAGTTTTCACTATATATTTCTATTGAAAACTGAAAACCCCTGGGGCAGGGCCAATTTTGACCCCAGGGGCATAATTTATATAACTTTTGTAGAGGACCTACAGATGATGCTATGTACCAAAGATGAAAGCTGAGAACCCTGTAGATTCAGAGGAGAAGATTTTTAAAGGTTGAAATTGTTGACGCCCGACGACGGACGACGGACATCAGGCGATCACAAAGCTCACCCTGAGCACAAAAGTGCTCTGGTGAGCTAAAAAAACTATGTCGTCTATTTACATTGCACACAGTATAGATCAAGATCACAATGTTCACAATGGAGCCTTATGGTTTGGATCTACACTGTTTGTCTATTTACAAACACACTAAAAGCCCTAAAATCATGTCGTATATTTACATTGCACACTAACAGCACTCATTACCTTCTATAAATCATTGCCTGCTAGCAATTAATTTTGAAGACCATTGATGATCCTAGCAAACAGTTTGGATCCAGATGAGGCCCAACAAAAGTGAGGCCTCATCTAGGACCCAATCTGCTAGGCCTGAGCTAGGTCTTCACTAAACAAAACTATAAAAGAACCCCTGAATTTTTTTAAAAAAAAGGTGGCATTCTTTTCTGTGGTATTTTTTCCACTTAAAGGTGGTATTTTTTCCATAGGCATATTTTCCAGTGGCATTTTTTCCGTCGGCATTTTTCCCACTTAACGGTGGCTTTTTTCCATAGGCATATTTTCTAGTGGCATTTTTTCCGGAGGCATTTTTTCCAGTGGCATTTTTTCCTACATTCGTAGTCATACGTGGTGTTCTTCAACAGTACACTGTACTACACAAGTGAATATATAATATCAAACAACATTTCTGACTAAGGTAACAGTTGTTTCCTGCAATTTGTAACGTAAAATATTCCCTTCATGTCTCTTCAAAATTATAGTCAGAGTGTCAGACATTTTGGTCCTTCATGAGATGCCAAGTTACTCTGTGTCTCATCTTTATCAAAACTGTTTGCATGGATTATTACCAAATTGCTACTAACCTGCAAGGTGTTCAAAATGTATATGCAATCAAATTCAAATGAAGTTGAGTGTCATTATCTGTGAAGTAAAACCTCTCTATACCGGACATTCAAACTAGTATCAATGCCAGTCTGTAAGACAGGTGGCAGCTCAATGCAGGATGAAAGTCATGCAGAAAGCTCCCAAGGGAGCTTCCTGCATGATGTTCATCCTGCATTAGGCAGCTATCTGCCTATAAAATTAAAATTCTTGTGTAGTAAAATTCTGGTTTTGAGGGTTTACTGTACTTAAAATTCCAAGTTCAAATAAAGACTCCAATTTTACATCACCCTCTGCCATTGGACACCTTTCCCTCATAAAAACGTATTTCATGCCTTTGCAAACAGAGTCTACCCAGACCGGACAGCTCCTGTATCAGCTGTCTGATCAGGGTCTACTCTGTTTGCTTATAATATATATATATATATATATATATATATATATGACAAAAATAAAACAGCATGCAAAGTCCAAGTATCACTTTTAATAATCCTCCAGTTCACAGCAATACAGTACCACAATTATAACAACTCATCACTGACTTTCTCAAAGAGGCCTTATATAGGACCAGTGACTCCGCCAGCTCCGGTAGCTCCGTCTGCTCCGCCAACTCATGCAACTCATGCAGGAGTTCGTGCAGCAGCTGGTGCAACTCGAAATACAAATGGTAGCACCTCTAACAAAAAGGTTTACGACTGTCATAATAATGACGGAGTCATACCCAATTCACCACATGAGCTGTATTAATCGGATGGAGACTATTTAAATAAGCACAAATACTACATACATGTATATGTAATTCTACAGTTTCTGCAACAGTAAAACATTCCGTTGTTAATAATGCTGTTAAAAGATTTGCCTAATTAATATTCATAGTCAGTATTTCTTACATAAATATTCATCAGGTAAAGGATTAAACAGTACATATATAATAAACATTCTCATAGTTTGCATTCTGGCAGAAACTAATGCATGACAGACAGGCATGTGATCAGAAAGGCAGGTAATGCTGATGCATGTTTCTGCATTTTCACTCTGCAGTCAATACCATGAAAAACAATAACAAATGTGAAAATGGGAAAAGTATTACTAATATCCTATAAACTTACCTCTTGGAGGAAGAAAACTCAGTAGGAGACACTGTCCTCTCAAAAAGAAGACCATTCTGGATGGCCCATACATGTGCAACCTGCAAACATATGAATTTGAAAGAGCATTTTTCCGAAACTAAGGCCAAAAGACTACAACTGCTGGTATTGTATTACACGTCAAGGTCATTCATGTTGATTTTTTTCAGAAAAGAAAATCACGATCAACAAACTACTAATGTACATGTGGATAAAATTCAAGACAATAATAGGAAACTCTGGAAAATGTTCCATACTTTCCACTTAAACTGAGCAAATTTAATACCATACAGGAAATTTAACTCTTTACCTCACGAATATTCATGTTAGAAATAATGACATCATTAATACTTATTAGCTGAACATATCTATGTAATTCCATAACAAACAGCAGACTGAGCAGACCCTGAACATATCTATGTAATTCCATAACAAACAGCAGACTGAGCAGACCCTGAGCAGATTGCTTATGCAGGAGCCGTCTGATCTGGGAATACTCTGTCTGCATACGTGTGAAGGTGCCAAATGGCGAAAGGGTTAATTCTTTAAGTAAGACTATATAATTAGGTCTCCAAATAAGAGGAATAAGCTAACTGTTTTGCAAGAATATTTTTCACATTTCTCCATCAAACCCAAAAATGTGACTAATAATTAAGAATTGTCTCAAAGAGACACTTCAATAGTCTCAACTATGAGTTTAATCTAGAAATTAGGATATTTGTATGTACAATACTCCTCTTATCTAAATATCAGTGTTAGGCTACAAGAACACTTTCATAGTGTATACCTGGAAAGGCAGTGCAGCTGGGTAGTCATTGCCATTCTCTATAAAGCAGCTGACACTGTTTGACTCCACTACACAAACTCCACTCTCCACTGTACCTGTCAACATGAAGAAATTGGAACTTAGCAATTACCAAAGTATAAATGTGAACCAAAAAACAAAAAGAGAATAAAATTAAATTAGTTTTATTTACTGATATTTGCTCAAAAGTTTCATGTTTCCTCCAAACTGTACAGCCATTAACCCTTTCCATCATATAAATTCTTTTTCATACCTTCAAACAGTGTAGACCCAGATGGCTCCTGTAGGAGGTGTGATTTTGCTAAAAATCTCATTCCCTTATTCCAGTATCTCAAAACTAGTGATGGGATCACTGATGTGTATATTGGGCTATTAAAATGAGAAACAGTCTTTATGGCAACTAAATATGAAATGAGTCCTTGTCACACTACAGTAAAACTCGGTTATAACGAATTTCAAGGGACTGAAGGATTTACTTCGCTATAAACATTATTCGCTATAATATATTGATAGTACGAAGTTCGCTATAAATTATGACTGGCACACGACTGTTCAAAACTTTGTTTAAACCTTAATTAAGGCATGTATGCATAGCGATCAAACTCCCAAAATGCACATCATTCATCGTACAGCTTACTCTTTGTGGAAGAAACATCGGACATTTGCTTTTGAACACACGTTGATGCTTGACACTTGCCAAATACCGGTAACTGTTTCATAAATGTCAGTGTTTAAAATTCTCAGGAGTATTTGGTTGTTGCTCCAATGTCCGATGCAAATTGGGTATAGCGGACAAAGACTCCACGTATGTGGGCAGGGGCAAATATTCCTTATAGATCTGTGTCGTCATTGGAGTCAGCGGTAGATTCTATTTTTAGCGGAAAATGCTGAAATAATATGCGAACGGGGATTGAATAACAAAACCAAAAGACTTCAAGTATTCATTTTGAAAATAAAAAAACGAGCATCATATCTTAACAATGTTTAGCTATAACCTGTACTTTTAAGTGCATATATGCCCCGCGGCTAGCTGTGTTTAATTATACCATACCACCGTGAAGAATAAATGTTTACTGATCGCTTCACAGTTCACCCCAACACTAGTATGTGTTTTAACACCCATGCGACATGGTGTTAATCGTGCCAAATACACAGGAGATTGAAGATAGTAGGAAGGTGAAACTTCGCTTTAATGAAGGAATTTTAAAGTGTTTAGTGAATAATGGTACTGGAAAATCAGTTTGCCAAAAGTGAAAATTCGCTCTAACCAACTTTGCACTAAACATTATAGTCTGTATAGAATTAATGAAGATATCGGCCGGGGAACGAAATTTAGTTCGCTTTAAGCGGAAATTCGCTTTATCAGAGTTCGTTATAAATAAGTTTTACTGTATAGCATATAAGAGGACGGTATGAAATGAGTGCAGATGACCCTGTCACACTATAGCATATAAGAGGACGGTATGAAATGAGTGCTGATGACCCTGTCACACTATAGCATATAAGAGGAAGGTATGAAATGAGTGCTGATGACCCTGTCACACTATAGCATATAAGAGGAAGGTATGAAATGAGTGCTGATGACCCTGTCACACTATAGCATATAAGAGGAAGGTATGAAATGAGTGCTGATGACCCTGTCACACTACTATAGCGTATAAGAGGAAGGTATGAAATGAGTGCTGATGACCCTGTCACACTACTATAGCGTATAAGAGGAAGGTATGAAATGAGTGCTGATGACCCTGTCACACTACTATAGCGTATAAGAGGAAGGTATGAAATGAGTGCTGATGACCCTGTCACACTACTATAGCGTATAAGAGGAAGGTATGAAATGAGTGCTGATGACCCTGTCACACTACTATAGCGTATAAGAGGAAGGTATGAAATGAGTGCTGATGACCCTGTCACACTATAGCATATAAGAGGAAGGTATGAAATGAGTGCTGATGACCCTGTCACACTATAGCATATAAGAGGAAGGTATGAAATGAGTGCAGATGACCCTGTCACACTATAGAATATAAGAGGAAGATATGGAATGAGTGCTGATGACCCTGTCACACTATAGCATATAAGAGGAAGGTATGAAATGAGTGCTGATGACCCTGTCACACTATAGCATATAAGAAGAAGGTATGGAATGAGTGCTGATGACCCTGTCACACTATAGCGTATAAGAGGAAGGTATGGAATGAGTGCTGATGACCCTGTCACACTATAGCGTATATGAGGAAGGTATGGATTGTGTATGGAAGTTTTTGAAAAACTGGTCATACGCACAGCTTTTGAGCTTATGAACCCAAATTTTCCACCACTATCTTCGATGAACGCATTAGCAGTGCATGAATAGCGTATGCGTATTGTATATCTAGCATATAGGCAGCGCATGAGAAATGTATACGAGCGTGTGTCAACTTATGTCACCGTCAGAGTAGCGTATATCAGCGTATAAATAGCATATGCAAGCATGAGTTACGTATGCTTAGCGCATGTGAACGCATGAGTAGTGTATAAATAGCCAGAAATATGTTAGTCTTTTGTCAGACTTACGTTAGTTACATTACTGATACGCTACCCATATAAAAGCTTTACTGGTCGCCTTCATACCACCATATCACAGTATGTGGAGCGTATTTGACCTATAAGTAACGTACCTTTACCGACACTCTAGCATATTCAACATGTTCCTAGCGCATGATGACCTTATGCGTAACGTGTAATTCATATGCCCGTATATGCTGAACTTTTTTGAACATGTTCAAAAATTATTTTTGGCCTCTGTGTATGAGAATGTACACCGACGTATGGCAGCGTACCTGAAACGTATATGACATATGCCTATCCTACTCCTAGAGTATATCTGTGTATGAGCATTTGTTCGCATAGGCTCGCACCATACGCTCTAGTGTGTACAGTAAAACTTATTTATAATGAAATCTGATAAAGCAAATTTCAACTTATAGCGAACTCAATTTCGTTCCCAGGCCCATATCTTCATTAATCCTATACAAACTGTAATGTTTAGTACGAAGTTGGTTAGAGTGAATTTTCGCTTATGGTGAACTGATTTTCCGGTCCCTTTATTCACAAAACACTTTAAAAAACTCCTTTGTTATAGCGAAGTATCACCTTGCTACTGTCTTCAACCACCTGTGTACTTCGCACGATTATCACCGTGTTTCATAGGTGTTAAAACACACACTAGTGTTGGGGTGAACTGTGAAGTGATCCATAAACAACTATTCTTCACGGTGGTAGGGTATAATTAACATTGTGTAGTGCTAAGGTATAATTAAACACCGTTAGCTGTGGGGCAGATATGCATTTAAAAGTACCGTATTATAGCTAAACATCGGTTAAGATTTGATGCATGGTCTTCTCAGTCTTTTGGTTTTGTTATTTCCTCCCTGTTTGCATATTATTCAGCATTTTTCACAAAAAATACCTTTGGCTCCGATGATGACACAGACGAGGAATATTTGCCTGTGCCCACATTTAAGCGGAGTCTTTGTCTGATATAGACAATTTGCAATGGGAGCAACAACCAAATACTCCTTTAAGGTTTTTGTAAAACGTTGACATCTATGAAAATTTTTTTTGCAAGTGTCAAGCATCAACGTGTGTTCAAAAGCAAATGACTGATTTTTTCCACAAATGAGTAAGCTGTACAATTTATGATGTACATTTTGGGAGTTAGATCTTTACGCATATTCGTTTGCTTGTCTGAATTACGGTATAATAAAGTTTTGAACAGTTGTGTGCCAGAGTCATAATTTATAGCGAACTTCGTACTATCAATATAGCGAATAATGTTTATAGCGAAGTAAATCCTCCAGTCCCTTGGAATTCATTATAAGCGAGTTTTACTGTACTCCCGTAAGGGTGTATCATTTTCATCCTAAATATTTAGACACCAAAACTCCACTCTCTCCAAGTTTGTTAACCAGTTACTCCATCTAAATGCCAGTTCACGCATTTGCAAACAGAGTAGACCCAGAGCGATCTGATCAGGGTCTACTCTGTTTGCTTATGGTATAATATAGATCTGATTCAATAGTTTCTGCCCCAGCCAAAACATCCTGTGCACATATGCCATCAGAAAAATTCACTTAATAAATATTCATGTCATTATTCCTTGCATGAATATTAAACAGGGAATTCTAAAACCAAAGGAGAAGCTATAATGTAGTGACATCCCTGCAGAGTCAACAAGAAGTCTAATGATCTTATCCCCTCTGCTCCACTTCAAACGCAGCTTGATCTAGGTCTGCACTATTTGCCAATATCTTTGATAGTTACAGTATCTTCCTATCCCAACTTTAAGAAGAGCACTTCAAGCGGGTGCCAACGCTCGTCTGTCGTCATTGTCAAGATGAACATGCATACCAAAAATGAAAGTTGTAAATAAAAAATTGAAGAAGTTATGGTCAATGTTAAGATTTCGGATGACAACGACGACGACGCGGACGCCGGAGTTACGACAATAGCTCATGATTTCTTCAAAACAGACAAGCTAATAAGACAAAAAGGCTGAAAATATGTAAACCAACAAATTTACCTGCAGTGTCTAGTGATGAGCTCAATTTGTCTGGGTTGGAAGTGTCAGGTATTACAAATGAACACCATAAGGCCTGAAAGATGACATGAACAGTAAGAAGACAAATAACAGATGCTATCTTAACCCTTTACTCCATAAATACAACTTTTTGTGCCTTTGCAAATAGAGGAACCCCAGATCAAATGGCTCCTATTGGAGCTGTCTGAACAGGGTCTGCTCTTTTTGCTTTTGATAAAATGTAAATCTGATTCTCCAGCTTCTGTCACAGTAAAAATTATTTTGTTCATACTTCCATCATAAAAATTAAGTTAAATAATATTCATGATGTCATTATTTCTCACATGGATATTCATGGAGTAAAGGGTTAATACAGGACAGAAGTACTGCACAAGCCTCCCATAGGATGATGATGTCAAGAAGAAACAAAAAGACGTTAAAATATCTATTAATACTTTAATACAAGGTGGCAAGCGAGAAAAATGTGAAAGAATGTAAAACACTTCAGTTACAAAGTTCTAAAAGATTATCATTATCATCAGACTCTCGATTCCATGAATTGTTGAGGGGATCCCAGTGACACATCAGAAGAGATTTTCATTCGGCCAACTGTATGAGCCCATCTAGCATTCTACTACAGTCTATTCCTTCATAAGGTCTAACCAGCAGTCTTTGATGACCAAATTGTCATTGACATCAAATGTTTCTTGTAGAATTGTCTTAGATAGGCTGTCCTGTTAGACAATGTGACCACACCAATCCATCTTGTGTCAAGTGACAACAGCTAGAAGAGGCAACCGTGTGCCCACATGGCTTCTGACCAAACTGTACACATATTCATTGGTTTCATGCATGGTGTATGATATGTGCAGGACTAGACATTTCATGTCACATGCCTGGATTCATCTCTCTGAATCAGGAGCTGTCTGATCAGGTCCTATTCGATTTGCTTATGGGGCAATATAGTTCTGATACTACAGTTTCTGCCATGGCAAGAGTTAAATGAGTTCATATGCCATCTTAAAAATTCATCTATTTAATATTCATGAAAACAGTTTTTCTCAAATGAATATTCAAGGCGTAAAGGGCTAAAGCAAAATTATAGCATTACTTACGGACTGGAATAAGACTAGTGAGTGGTCTCTTTACAGAGGCCTATATATGATGTGTTAATTAGAATATTCTCCACCAAATCCTATGTTGATACCACACTTAAGAATTGTCTTGAAGAGACAATTCTAAAGAGTGGTCATAATGTAGGGTTTGGTGGAGAAATGATGATTTTAGTATATTTATCTATTGCTAGATGTCTTTAAAAAGGTTTCAACGTATTTTCCAAGGACTCAATGTGCTACTTGACATCTGCTTACCTGTATGACAGGAGTATCCATTGTGAACGTCTTGATGATCACCCTGGACCCATCTTGTCCCCCTCTACTCCAGACCACTGTGTTACCACTTACATACAACTCTTCATCAAATGTGCTCCCTGTCTTGTTTTTGTGTGTGTAGAATGTCCATTGCTCCTTCTGCAACCAAACCCAGGCATTATGAGTACAATGTAACTTTTATAGTTGAAAACGTTGCTGCTTCAATTCATTTTTTTTATTTTTTTATTAACATGATGTGTTTGTGAAACACTATGCCCCCAATATGACCTCAGACCTTGATCTATGACCTTGATCTTAGTAAGTCACCCCTACAAATGTTTTCCTCCATAAGTTGCACATGCATGCTAACTTTGAAGTATGTATGTGCAATGGCAACAAATCATCTCTAACGTTAAAGTTGGGTACAAACTAACCAACCAACAGAAGACAGAGCAAAAACAGTATGCCCCCCACCCCCAGGTGCATAAAAATATATAGAAACGGATACAATCCTCCAACCCTTTACCTGATAGTCTGATACCTTTGCAAACAGGGTAGATCCAGAGACAGCTCCTCTAGGAGCTTTCTGATTCGGTTTTGTTCTGTTTGCTTATGGAGTAATGTAGACCTGGTTCTATAGTTTCTGCCATGGCCAAAACTTCCCTTTAAACAAGCAAAAAAATGCAGAAACCGCATTAAAGCCGGATTTTTTTGTGTTGACCTTGACCCAATTTCACGTATCCTTGTATCAACTGAAAGGCCTTCACCAAGCTATCTGCATACCAAATATAAACTAGAGAGTTTGTTTTTGTGACAAAAACAGATGTCTCCCCCTCCCAACCTCTTTCCAATTCACAAGTGTAATGTCTGTAACTCCAAACTTATCAGGGTCTAATTTTTAAGTCATCAGGGGCAATAACTCCAACACTGTCAGGGGGATACAATTCAAAAGCCCCAGGTACACAAAAGCACATGCTAGTCAACATTCTTGTGAAGTTTGGTGACTCTAGTACTAGTGGTTTCAGAGATACATGTGACACAAAGTAAAGTTTCTCTTATTTTAAGTCATAAGGGGCAGTAACTCCAAAGTTATCAGGGGGAGACAATTAAAAAAAACTCATGCTGGTGAACATTCCTGTGAAGTTTGGTGACTCTAGCCCTACTGGTTTCAGAGATACATGCAGCACAAAGTTTCTCTAATTTTAAGTTATCATATCAGGGGCAGTAACTCAAGAATTATCAGGGGGAGACAATTAAAAAAAACCAGGTGCACATCAACTCATGCTGGTCAAGATTCCTGTGAAGTTTGGTGACTCTAGCCCTAGTGGTTTTAAAAATATGCATGACACAAAGTTTCTCTAATTTTAAGTAATCATATCAGGGGCAATAACTCCAAAGTTATCAAGGGGAGACAATTCAAAAATCCCAGGTGCACAACAACTCATGCTGGTCAACATTCCTGTGAAGTTTGGTGACTCTAGCCCAACTGGTTTCAGAGATACGCACGACACAAGTTTGTGACGGACAGACAGACAGACAGACTCTAGCCCCAGTGGTTTCAGAGATATGCACGACACTAAGTAAAGTTTGTCTAATTTTAAGTCATCAGGGGCAGTAACTCCAAAGTTAACAGGGGGAGACAATTCAAAAAACCCAAGAGCAAAACAACTCATGCTAGTGAACAATCCTGTGAAGTTTGGTGACTCTAGCCATACTGGTTTCAGAGATACGCGCGACACAAAGTTTGTATAAATTTAAGTATTCATATCAGGGGCAATAACTCAAGAATTATCAGGGGGAGACAATTCAAAAACCATAGGTGCACAACAACTCATGCTGGTGAACATTCCTGTGAAGTTTGGTGACTCTAGTACTAGCTGTTTCAGAGATACGCGCGACACAAAGTTTTTCTAATTTTAAGTCATCAGGGGCAATAACTCCGAAGTTATCAGGGGGAGACAATTCAAAAACCCCAGGTGCACAACAACTCATGCTGGTGAACAATCCTGTGAAGTTTGGTGACTCTAGCCCAACTGGTTTCAGAGATACGCACAACACAAGTTTGTGACGGACAGACAGACAGACAGACGGACGGACGGACAGACAACTCTGGCAAAAACAATATATCTCCCCATAAATGGGGGAGACATAATTGTCTAGCCCATGTAGTTCAGAAGTTATACCAACATTTTAATGACAGCCAATGTTTCAAAATAGTGACCTTGACCTGATTTCAGATATCTTTATGTCTAAGGTCCTTACCAACACTATCTGAATACCAAAGGTGAATTGCCTAGCACTCGTGGATCAGAAGTTATAGCAAAATGTTAAAGTTTGTTAAAAACAGTCAAGTTTTTTTTAAAATAGTGACCCTGACCTTGACCAAATTTCATGTATCCTTGTATCAACTGAAAGGCCTTCACCAAAGTTATCTCCGTACCATATATGAATTGTCTAGCATATGAGGATCAGCAGTTAAGAAAAAATGTTGAAGTTTTTCAATCATGGCCGACTTGTCAAAATAGTGACCTTGACCTTGACCTAATTTCAATTATCTTTATATCAACTGAAAGGCCTTTACCAAAGCCATTTGTATACTAAAGATGAATTAGTATTTGTAGTTCAGAACTTATAGCAATGTTAAAGTTTGTTAATGACTGCAAAGTTTTCGAAATAAGGACCTTGACCTTCACTTAATTTCACGTATCCTTGTATCCTTGTAATTAAGAAGGTTTAAGCAATGTTAAAGTATTGTTAATTAACAGCAAAGTTTAGTGCCCTTGATAATGACCTGATTTCATGTATCCTTGTATCAAGTGAAAGGCCTTACCCAAGCTATCTGTATACCAAAAATGGCCTTGCCATTGTAGTTCAAAAGTTATAACAATGTTAAAGTTTGTTAAAAACAGCAAAGTTTTCGAAATAGTGACCTTGACCTTCACCTGATTTCATGTATCCTTGTATCAAGTGAAAGGCCTTCACCCAAGCTATCTGCATACCAAATATGAATGGTCTAGCTTCGGTAATTCAGAAGTTATAAGCAATGTTAAAGTTTTTGAAATAGTGACCTTGACCTGATTTCATTTATCCTTGTATGAAGTGAAAGGCTTTCACCCAAGCGTTCTGTATACAAAAGATGAATTACCTAGCATTTGTAGTTCAGTAGTTATAGCAATGTTAAAGTTTGTTAAAAACGGCAAAATTTTCGACATAGTGACCTTGACCTGATTACATGTATCCTTATATCAAGTGAAAGGCTTTCACCCAAGCTATCTGCATACCGAATATGAACGGTCTAGCTTAAGTAATTGAGAAGTTATAAGCAATGTTAAAGTTTTGTTGACAACAGCAAAGTTTTGGAAAGAGTGACCTTGACCATGACCTGATTTCATATAGCCTTGTATCAAATGAAAGGCCTTTGCCCAAGCTATCTGTATACCAAAGATGAATTGCCTAGCATTTGTAGTTCAGAAGTTATAGCAATGTTAAAGTTTGTTAAAAATGGCAAAGTTTTCGAAATAGTGACCTTGACCTTCACCTGATTTCATGTATCCTTGTATCAAGTGTAAGGCCTTCACCCAAGCTAACTGCATACCAAATATGAATGGTCTAGTTTAAGTAATTCAGAAGTTATAAGCAATGTTAAAGTTTTTTTGATGACGGCACGCCGTCCACCCGCCCACCCAACCGCCTACCCACCTGCCCGGTTTTAGCCAAAATATAAGCCGAGATTTTTCTCGAAAAATCCGCCTAAAAAAGGTTCTGCTGTACCAATATTATTCCAGCGCTGCAGTCTTCAGTACTATATAACTTTAATATTCAAAGGGTTAACACTTACCTTACTATTGTCCTGTATGGAAATATCTTTAAAAGACTTGAGGAGGGGCAGCCCAGGATCAGTATGCACAACATTCTGCACCTGAAAAAATGGAGCTGTAGGTGAGACAAATACAAATATATCATCCAGAGCTACAGATAAAGGTGCATACCCAAATACTAAAATCGTCATTTCTCCATCAAACCCTATACTGTGACCACTTTTTAGAATTGTCTCAAAGAGACGATTCTAAAGAGTGGTCACAGTATTGGGTTTGATGGAAAAAATAATGGACTTATTTTTGAAAATATTAAATTAAAATATTTGCATTTATGCATCTTATGCATTCAGCTAATTAATATTCATGATGTAGTTATTTCTTACATGAATATTCATGGAGTAAAGGGTTATGACAGATGGTACATTATTTTTGCTCTGCATTAATCTTTTGTCTCATGAATATTCATGTAAGAAATAATGACATCATGAATACTTATTAGCAATTTTTTTTATAATGGCATATGAAACAAGAGTGCCAGTGGACACAATATACGCCCTTCGGGGTCTTGTTCAACATAAACTGGGGTTAACGTATTTGCTGAACTCAAATTCTAAGCCCAATTTTGTGACCAAGTTTCAAGGTTGTAAATAGGCATACTTTAACAAAAAACCTTAACCAAAAATTCTAAATTGAAAAGTGCCATAATTGTGTCTAAATGCTTGACAGAGTTGCATTGTATTTACTCTTGCCTACAGATGAAGCTTCTGATGGTGAACAAATGTTTCAAGTTTAAAAGCTTTATCTGAAAGGGTTATGTAAATAAGTGGACTTTAACCAAAACCTTAACCAAAAATTCCAAGCTAAAAAGCGTCATAATCATGTCAAAATGTTAGACAGAGTTATGTACTCTTGCCTACAGGTGAAGCTTGTGATGGTGAACAAGTGCTCCAAGTTTAAAAGCTTTATCTGAAAGGGTAATGTAAATAAGTGGGCTTTAACCAAAACCTTAACAAAAAATTCTAAGTTAAAAAGGGGCATAATTCGGTCAAAATGTTAGACAGAATTATGTACTCTTGCCTACAGGTGCAAGTTGTGAAGGTAAACAAGTGTTCCAAGTTTAAAAGCTTTATTTCAAAGGGTTATGTAAATAAATGGACTTTAACAAAGCCTCAACCAAAAATTCTAAGTTAAAAAGGGGCATAATTCGGTCAAAATGCTTGACAGAGTTATGTACTCTTGCCTACAGGTGAAGGTTGTGAGGGTGAACAAGTGTTCTAAGTTTAAAACCTTTATCTCAAAGGGTTATGAAAATAAATGGACTTTAACAAAGCCTTAACCAAAAATTCTAAGTACAAAAGGGGCATAATTCGGTCAAAATGCTTGACAGAGTTATTTACTCTTGCCTACAGGTGAAGGTTGTAATGGTGAACAAGTGTTCCAAGTTTAAAAGCTTTATCTCAAAGGGTTATGTAAATAAATGGACTTTAACAAAGCCTTAACCAAACATTCTAAGTTAAAAAGGGGCATAATTCAGTCAAAATGCTTGACAGAGTTATTTACTCTTGCCTACAGGTGAAGGTTGTGACGGTGAACAAGTGTTCAAAGTTTCAAAGCTTTATCTCAAAGTGTTATGTAGATAAGTGGACTTGTTCCACATAAATTGAGGTTAACATTTTTGCTTAACGCAAATGCTAAACGCAAATTCTAAGTCCAATTAAGTGACCTTGACCTTGGATAAACGAGCCGGGACTTGGCAGGCTACTGTAGCATGTCTAGATATACATTATGATTAAATTTGGGAAGGATCCACCAAGCGGAACTTGAGTTAGAGATGTTACAGACAGACAGACCGGTTAAATTTTTTGCTAAACGCAAATTCTAAGTCCAATTGTGTGACCTTGACCTTGGATAAACAAACCGGGACTTGGCAGGCAACTGTAGTATGTCTAGATAAACATTGTGTTAAAATTTGAGAAGGATCCACCAAGCGGAACTTGAGTTAGAGATGTTACAGACGTACAGACGTACAGACAACCAGACAATCAGACAACCAGACAACCAGACAGCGCTATTCCATAATACGTCCCGTTTTTTCAAACGGGCGTATAAAAACGATGTCGTGGCCAAGACAGAAACTGTAGAATTAAATCTATACAATTTCATAAGCAAACAGAGCAGACCCTGATCAGATGGCTCCTACAGGGGAAATTACAGTAGATCAGACTCTACTTATTTTTTTACATATGTACATATGCCATTAACAAAATTCAACTAATAAACAAATATTCGTAATGTTATTTCTCACATGAATTTTCAACAGTAAAAGGGTTAAAGTTCTAGAGCTCTGCATGAGACTAAGAGGTTTGATTGTACCTGTATTTGGAATTTTCCAGGATGATAATGGGCATATTCTCGGCCAAAGGGGACAAAGTCCTGGGTGTCACAGGCCGTGATCATCTCGTCCGTATCCAGGGTGAAGGCTTAAGATGGGCCCATATGTTCATAAAATCTGAAACACAATACAAAACTAAATTCCATTCATTTATTTATGCTCACATAAACAATTACTAGTTTATGACAAAAATCTGAAGAGATATTCAGATATTTAAGAATTTAGATCAATCTGAAACACAATACAAAACTAAATTCCATTCATTTATTTATGCTCACATAAACAATTACTAGTTTATGACAAAAATCTGAAGAGAGATATTCAGATATTTAAGAATTTAGATACATGATTACCTTAATGCTGTAAATAATACTACACATGTAGGCTGTAGTAGCATGTTTAAAGCTAGGAGTAGATGAGTCAGCACTATCAATTTCCTTGGGGACTATCTGTCAAATTATTTTGTACAAGAATCAAAATATTCCTTTAGACTTCTTGTCATAGAAAGGCAGTGATTATAACAAATAATCATTGAATAAACCAAAAGTAATAAATAAATTCTTAGTCCGACTGATCCTAATTAGACCTGTCTCTTTGACATCTATCTACCATGTTTCAATGATGCTTAAGGCCAACTTTCGAAGCATATGGAATTCCACATTTAGAGTCCTATGGTTATCCTATCTATACTCCAAATGAAACCTACATTTCTAAACAACTGGGACCTGAGTAGCTTTGCATCAGTGGTCTCATTGCATTTCTTTTTAACCCATTCCCTTGTATTGACACCTTATGACATCTCTGTAATAGTCACTTTGTGAAACCATTGTCACAAATAGAGCATTTGCTGCTATGGAGCAAATCCCCTATTTATCACAATGGTTTCATAACTACAAAATTCTAAACTTTTCCTTTTCTTTAGCAAATGCTCCTTTTCGGTAGATTTATTGAAAGAGGTTGGATCTAAAGATAGCCTATGAGGTAATGGGTTAATGAAGATTTTCTTTTATCCCTATGCTAGAAAAATTGGGTGAAACATGAATACCCAGGAAAGTCTCTACCTGTGTATAATGCACATAATTTATCGTAAATTTAGAACATTGAAAACAGGAATACATTAAATACAGGAATTCATGGCCACTGAAGAAAGTGTAGAATTATATCTATATAATTATATCAAAAGCAAACATAGTAGACCACTAGACCTTGATCTGGGTCACAAAGGCGTATTTATGGAGTAAAGGGCTAATGAAAAAAATCTCTATTATTTCCAGTCTAAATTGATTGACAGGAAACCATGAAAATACATGACAATACCTCTGCCAGCATGGAATGTCATTTAAAATCTTTTCACTGAATATAAAATTATGCTTTACTTTCAGTGCAGTATAAATAAGTAAGATGTGCATGTTACTGGTGCTAACCTGCACTGAGCCACTGATGATGATTAACGATTATGAACAAGATTGCTTCTTTAGCAATTTTGACATAGGTTTGACAGCAATCAAGATTGTTTGCAAATGCATAAAGGAAAGTGTTAAACAGCAATTACAAAGTCATTTTTCAAACTTAGTTTAACTGATTTACGGTCGTTTTGTTGACCTTCATGTTCGTCGACCTTATTTTATATAGTAGACCCAAAGTCGTTTCGTCGACCTTATTGTTATACAGAGATTAAGTTTTCACACTTATCATGCGGCTAAGTATTTGATGTGACGTGTGTTGGCAATTAACGCAAACTGCCAAATCATAGTTCAGACCCAGATCAAGATTACGTTACATTTGATAGAAGATTGTATGTGTTTTTAAAAATACTTATAAATAAGTGAGTTATTAATAAATTATAAGCAAGAGATGTTAGTCTATCCAATAGGCGCATGCTGGCAATTATGGCAATCTGTTGAGTTTAGTTTACACCCAGATCTAATCACATTATATTTGATATCAAAGTCTCAGTAAAATATCTTTAATAGTGTTCGGGATGCAGGATCTCTTTAAACTCTTTGATGAAAAAATGGCAATAATTTCTGTTAAAATGCTTGACAGAGTAATGTACTCTTGCCTACAGATGAAGCTTGTGATGGTGAACAATTGTTCCAAGTTTCAAAGCTTTATCTCAAAGGGTTATGTAAATCAGTGGACTTTACCAAAAACCGTAACCAAAATTTATAAGTTAAAAGGGCCATAATTCTGTCAAAATCGGGCCTTAATCCTTGACAGAGTAATGTACTCTTGCCTACATATGGAGCTGGTGGCGGTAAACAAGTGATCCAAATCTCAAAGCTTTATCTCAAAGGGTTATGTAAATAAGTGGACTTTAACAAAAACCTTTACAAAAAATTCTAAGTTAAAAAGGGCTATAATTCTGTCAAAATGTTTGACAGAGTTATGTTCTCTTGCCTAAAAATGAAGTTTGTGATGGTGAACAAGTGTTCCAAGTTTTAAAGCTTTATCTCAAAGAGTTATGTAAATAAGTGGACTTTAACAAAAACCTTAACCAAAAGTTCTAAGTTAACAAGAGGGCCAGAATGGCCCTGAAGCGCTCACCAGACAATCAGAGGAGATGATTTTCAAAGTTTTCACTATATGTTTACATAGAAAATTAGCTGGCCCTGGGGCGGGGCCAATTTTGACCCAAAGGGCACAATTTATATAACTTTTGTAGAGGACCTGAACATGATGCTATGTGCCAAATATGAAAGCTGAGAACCTTATAGATTCAGAGGAGAAGATTTTCAAAGTTTACACTATATGCTTCTATTAACACCTGGCAACCCCTGGGGCGGGGCCAGTTTTGACCCCAGGGACATAATTTATATAACTTTTAAAGAGGACCTGAACATGATGCTATGTGCCAAATATGGAAGCTGAGAACTTTCTAGTTTCAGACGAGAAGATTTTCAAAGTTTTCACAATATGTTTCTATTGAAAACTGTCCATCCCTGGGGCGGGGCCAATTTTGACCCCAGGGGCATAATTTATATAACATTTGTAGAGGACCTGATCATGATGCTATGTGCCAAATATGAAAGCTGAGAACCTTCCAGTTTCAGAGGAGAAGATATTCAAAGTTTTACTATATATTTCTTTAGAAAACAAGGCACCCATGGGGCGGGGCCAATTTTGACCCAAGGGCCATAATTTATATAACTTTTGTAGAGGACCTGAACATGATGCTATGTGCCAAATATGAAAGCTGAGAACCTTCCAGTTTCAGAGGAGAAGATTTTCAAAGTTTTCACTGTATGTTTCTATTGAAACTGACCACCCCTGGGGCAGGGCAAATTTTGACCCCAGGGGCATAATTTATATAACTTTTGTAGAGGACCTGAACATGATGCTATGTGACAAATATGAAAGCTGAGAACCTTCCAGTTTGAGAGGAGAAGATTTTAAAAGATTTCACTATATGTTTCTATTGAAAACTGACCACCCCTGGGGCGGGGTCAATTTTGATCCCAGGGGCATAATTTATATAACTTTTGTAAAGGACCTGAACATGATGCTATGTGCCAAATATGAAAGCTGAGGACCATCCAGTTTCAGAGGAGAAGATTTTCAAAGTTTTCACTATATGTTTCTATTAAAAACTGACCACCCCTGGGGCGGGGCCAATTTTGACCCCAGGGGCATAATTTACAGGGTTCCCACAAAACAGAAAAAATAAAATTCCCTGACTTTTCACTGACTTTTCCCTGTCCAAATTTCAATTTTCCCTGACCCCATGGTAACAGATTAAGTTTAATTGGTCATCTATGAGCATGGTCAATAAATGTTGGCCTCCGTCCTCCCCATCAGCCAATCCTTACCACCTCTCTCTTTATGACAACTATATATACAGCAGTTGTGTTTTGATCATTTTAAAAAAATTGTTTTTGACTTTTTCATTTTTAATTGCTCAATATTGAATTTTACATGCAGGATGCCAAACATGTCCTAATATGCACCCAAAAGTATAAAGTATCTTGAATATTTTCTACCTCTCTTAACCCTTTCCTCCATGATTTTTTATTAGAGACTCCATCTACTATGAATATATAATTAAGTAAAAATTTATTTTTTTAAAGCAAAGTTAAGAAATATTTTGGCAGTAGACTACAGTAAAAACTCAGATTTATGATATTTTTCTAAGCAAACAGAGTAGACCCTGATCAGGCAGCTCCTGTAGGAGCTGCCTGATATGGGTCTATTCTGTTTGCAAAGGTGATAAAATGTGTATCTATGGTAGAAATGGTTAATCTTTCAGTTTTTCTGTGTAAGCTGAATTTTAAAATAGTATGTCATACAGTGTGTAAGACACTGATACAGCATGCTATTAAAATGGGGTCAAAATTGGCCCGCCCCAGGGCTGGCTAGTTTTCTATAGAAACACATGGTGAAAACTTGGAAAATATTCTCCTCTGATTTTCTGGTGAGCGATATCAGGGCCTTTCAGGCCCTCTTGTTTTGCAATTTAATCAAAATTTTGCATCACTTGGGATGTTTTTCCCAAATTGGGAAAAATAGGTCCTTTTAATGGGTCTATGTAGATGCCAGAAAAGGGTCTTCATTTTCACTGTTTTCATAATAGCAGACCAAATATTGCTGCCCTTACAAGTGAAGACAGTACAGTAGAATGTCGAATATCTAGCACCGCTGCCCAGCCTGTCCTAACAAGTGAAGACACTACAGTAGAATGTCCAATATCTAGCATTGCTGCCCTATTCTAGCACTACTGTCAAAATGGATGCTGGAGTCTTGCAGAGGTGCCAGAATTCTCCAATGATTTTGTTTAAACAGACTTCATGACAGATATACTATAAAATTTGGATGTGAAATATACAAAGCTGATCAAAGATGTATAAAGATGTTCTCTTTGATTTTATGGCTGAATGCATGCAACAAAAATGTGACGTGTATTTTGACATGATAATCTTTGAAAAAGGCCCTTAATGGTCAAAATATTAGATCAGAGCAATTCAAGTATTCATGTATAAAGATGTTTGGTTTAGTCAAAATTAAAGAAACTGCCTTAGCCTTTTATTTTCATTCTTTCTCCTTTTTGACATATTTCTTCAGCCCTCATCCTTTGGTTCCAAAATTCCCTGACTTTTCCCTGACTTTTGCCAAATTTCAAATTTCCCTGACCAATTAAAAAATTCCCTGACTTTTCCCTGACCTTGAAAAAAAATCTTTTTTCCCTGACTTTTCCCTGTCCGTGGGAACCCTGATTTATGTAACTTTTGTAAAGGACCTGTACATGATGCTATGTGCCAAATATGAAAGCTGAGAACCTTCCAGTTTCAGAGGAGAAGATTTTCAAACTTTTACTATATATTTCTATAGAAAACAAGGCACACCTGGGGCGGGGCCAATTTTGACCCCAGGGGCATAATTTATATAACTTTTGTAGAGGACCTACAGATGATGCTATGTGCCAAAGATGAAAGCTGAGAACCCTGTAGATTCAGAGGAGAAGATTTTTAAAGGTTCAAATTGTTGATGCGGGACGACGGACACCGCACGACGACAGACGACGGACATCAGGCAATCACAAAAGCTCACCCTGAGCACTTCGTGCTCTGGTGAGCTAAAAAGGGTCATAATTCTGTCAAAATGCTTGACAGAGTTATGTACTCTTGCCTACCGATGGAGATTGTGGTGGTGAACAAGTGTTCCAAGTTTCAAAGCTTTATTCCAAAGGTTTGAGGCAAAAAGTGGACTTTAACAAAACCTTAACCAAAAACTCTAAGTTAAACAAGAGATGTTTGTAAAACATGTATACCCCCCAGACCCCCTGACCTTTGATCTAGTGACCTCAACTATAGAGGTCATCTAGTGGTCATGACTAATCACCACAGCAACTTTGAAGATCCTAAGCCAAACCACTGATCATTTATTGATCTGAAAACATTTCACAAGTTAAGGTCATGGTGACCTTGACCTTTGACTTAATGACCTCAACAACTATAGGGGTCGTCTAGTGGTCATGACCTTAATTGGAAACCATTTCATCAGTTAAGCTCACGATGACCATGATCTTTGATCTAGTGACCTCAAAAACAATAGGGGTCATCTAGTGGTCATGACCAACCACCACAGCAAGTTTGAATTTCCTAAGTCAAACCCTTGAGCAGTTATTGATCGTTAACCATTTCACCAGTTAAGGTCATGGTGACCTTGACCTTAGACCTAGTGACATCAAAAACAAGAGGGCTCATCTAGTTGTCATGACCAACCACCACAGCAAATTTGAAGATCCTAAGCCAAACCCTTGAGCAGTTATTGATCAGAAACAATTTTACCAGTTACGGTCATGGTGACCTTGACCTTTGACCTAGTGACCTCAAAAACAATAGGAATCATCCAGTGGTCATGACCAACTACCACAGCAAGTTCGAAGATTCTAAGCCAAACCCTTGAGCAGTTATTGATCGGAAACCATTTCACCAGTTAAGGTCATGGTGACCTTGGCCTTTGACCTAGTGACCTCAAAAACATTAGGGGTCATCTAGTGGTCATGACCAACCACCACAGCAAGTTTGAAGATCCCAAGCCAAACCCTTGAGCAGTTATTGATCGGAAACCATTTCACCAGTTAAGGCCATGGTGACCTTGACCTTTGACCTAGTGACCTAAAAAACAAGACGGTTCATCTAGTTGTCATGACCAACCACCTAAGCAAATTTGAAGATCCTAAGCCAAACCCTTGAGCAGTTATTGATCAAAAACCATTTTACTAGTTAAGGTCATTGTGACCTTGACCTTTGACCTCAAAAACAATAGGAGTCATCCAGTGGTCATGACCAACTACCACAGCAAGTTTAAAGATTCTAAGACAAACCCTTGAGCAGTTATTGATCGGAAACCATTTAACCAGTCAAGGTCATGGTAACCTTGACCTTTGACCTAGTGTCCTCAAAAACTATAGGGGTCATCTAGTGGTCATGATGAACCATCACTGCAAGTTTGAAGATCCCAAGCCAAACCCTTGAGCAGTTATTGATCGGAAACTATTTCACCAGTTAAGGTCATTGTGACCTTGACCTTTAACCTAGTGACCTCAAAAACAATAGGGGTCATCTAGTTGTCAGGACCAACCACCACAGCAAGTTTGAAGATTCTAGGCCAAGTCGTTTATTAGTTATCGATCGGAAACAAAAAGGTCAACCTGGAAATTCTCTAAGTCAATGAAGCGTAAAATCTAGGTCAAAAAGGGGTCATAATAACCTACTAACCTATGACATGTAATGTGACCCTCATTATGAACCCACATGCCAAGTTTGGTTACTGTAGGTGTTATACTTTGGCTATAACTAACACAAACAAAAAGGTCAACCTGGAAATTCTCTAAGTCAATGAAGCGTAAAAACTAGGTCAAAAAGGGGTCATAGTAACCTGCTAACCTATGACATGTAATGTGACCCTCATTCTGAACCCACATGCAAAGTTTGGTTACTGTAGGTATTATACTTTGGCTATAACTAACTCAAACAAAAAGGTCAACCGGCCGGACGGACGGGCGGCATTCGCCAATCTATAAGCCTGGAGTGCGAGCAATCCGGCCAAAAATTTAGATGTGCGATAATTGCCAGCATGCACCTATTGGAGATGCTAACATCAAATGCTTATATTAATAAAACACTCATAATGGTGAGTAAGCAAAAACAACACAATTCTAATAGTTTTAAAACAGACCAATTTAAGATTTAAATCAGGGTCTAAACTATGAAATCGGCAGTTTTCATTATTTGCCAGCACGCATCTATTTTAACAGCTAATAACTTAATTTATACTTCAATTATAAATACACATAGAATCTATCACCTAACATGGTTTTGATCTGGATCTAACTCTGATTTTATCAAATATAACTTGATTATATCTGGGTGTAAACTATGAAATCGACAGTGTGCTATAATTGCCAACACGCGTCTATTTGAACATTTAACATTAAATACATAGCCGCGACATAAGTGTGAAAACATAATCCCTATGTAATAATAAGGTTGACGAAACGACTTTAGGTCTACTATATAAAATAAGGTTGACGAACGGGAAGGTCGACGAAACGACCATCACCCGTTTAACTAATGCTATTGCAACTATGTAAATCATTAGCATGTCTAGGGAAACACATCACAGAATTTTGGAGTTAAGCAATACTGAATATTTATACAAATGAACGAAAGGCATAAATCTAATTATTAATTCTGCCATGTTATTTGGTGATTTTGGAATATCAGTGGAATATATATGAGCTCCATCTCTATGGCACAACTGCTTGAACAACTGATAAATTTTATTGAAATTGGATAGATGCCGGTTTCAAGCTAAAGCTTTCCATCTGTTTGAGGCTTTGTGGGGTTCTGAGAGAAGTTTGGTCCTGATTTTGTATCTCCTGTTAAAAATATGTTCTAAATCAGCAGTGTAAGGGAGACCTGTTCTCCCAAATCGCCTTCTATCTCTCTAGAGGTTTGACATAAAGCAACTTTCTTTTTTTCCTTTGGTTGCCATGGTAAAACTAGTCCTACAGTCCATGTCAAATCAACTCTTAAGTTACAAAATGCAAAGATCTTGATAATGGATTAATTAAATGTATAGTGACTATTCTTACTGTACCGTAATAATAGCCTCAGTCGATATTCTTACGGAAGTTCCATAATAATAGATATAGTACCGCCGTACACTATTCTTACGGTAGTCAATGACACTCAATGTTTTATCCAATATATCAAGTATATTCTCTATACTTTTCTTTTTATTTCAGCAAGAAAACATCAAGATTTTGTCAGCTGTGGATAATGGTGGAATATTCGCCATTTCCTATTGATTCCAATATCGTTGTCAGTTTATTAAATTTGTTGGACTTCATTTATATCTCAAAAACTTAACAAGTTCATAATGAATGATTCAATAGAGAGCTTGCAAGATTCAATTGCTTCTCATTTTTTTTTTATTTCATTTACATCTCATGAACTAAAGAATTTGAGATAGAAAATTGTGTAATCCTTTAAACTAATTGTTTACACATAATAAAGGTAGCACTGCAGATCAATGACATAATTAATTTGCAATTCAGTAATTAATCAGTTTTAATCCTTTAAAACAAATAATTAAAGATCAATGACATCATTTGCAAACTGACTTAATTAGTCGATACAGATTAACACATTTGCGGAGTAACAATTATCAAACAAATAATTAATATCTTGAACAAACGATTCAAAATAATAACATATATATATATATATATATATATATAAAAAAAAGTGGCAATAGACACTCCATATTTAAATTGAATACCATACTGTAACCTATCATATCTGTATCTGTATAATACTGGCTGGCCTTCAATACTGAAGATAAATGCCAGGGGGGGAGATTGTGCAAAGTTAGTAGCGCTTTGTAGTGACAGCTGTTTTGAATCTGTAAAGGTTTTCTATGTTTACATGGTCTGCATTCAAGTTGTTCTAATCTTTTACGGTTCGGGGAAAGAAACTGTTTTTGAAGATGTCACTGTTGGTTCTTATAGTTTTGAGAGTTTTTGGATGGTTTTGTCTGGTTCTGGAGGAGTTTATTTCGGTGAAATTTTCAAGAGGGATCGCTACTAGGCTGTTGACAATTCTGTACATCATAATGATGCGATGCTCACGACGGCGTTCAGCAAGAGGAGTAAGGTTAAGTTTCTCCATCATTGTTGTAACACTGGATTTCCGTCCATAGTCGTTTGATATAAATCGGACCGCCCTACGCTGCACTCCTTCCAGCCTGTCAATGTCTTTCTGATGGTATGGGTCCCAAACTGTGTCGCTATACTCCAGGTTGGATCGTACTAGAGCTATGTATGCTGTTTGTTTGAGTGATTGTGGGCAGTATTTTAAGTTCCTTCGGATGAAGCCTAGCGAGGAATTTGCCTTTTTGGTAATTTTACTTATATGTTCATCAAATTTCATGTTTCCGCTTAAAGTTACACCTAAATATGGACTGTTCGAGACTTGCTGTAAAATTTCGTTATTTAATGAGTAGAAGTGTTCTTGTGGTATTTTTGAGCGACTGAATCTCATTACATTGCACTTTTTTGTGTTAAACTGCATTCCCCAAGTTGTTGCCCAGTTTTTCAAAGAATTTAAGTCTTTTTGTAGGTTGATTTGATCATTATGGTTCTTAATTTGTTTGTACAGGAGGCAGTCATCCGCGAAAAGTCTTACTGTGGATGTAACCGAGTCTGGCAGGTCATTGATAAAGCAGAGAAACATAAGAGGTCCGAGTACGGTTCCCTGGGGCACGCCGGATTCGACTCTTGCTGTAGAAGAGTGGTCTCCCTCAACAACTACTTGTTGTGTGCGTTGTGTGAGGAATGAACTAATCCAGTGGTGTAGCTGTCCCTTTATTCCATAATGTTCTAATTTGTGTAGCAGACGCTTGTGGGGTACAGTGTCGAAAGCTTTACTAAAGTCCAAAATTAAGACGTCTGTCTGGATTTTCTGGTCAAAGTTTTTTACAAGATCGTATATAGTAGTTAGTAGTTGTGATTCGCAACTGTGCCCTGATCTAAAGCCATGCTGAAATGGTGACAGGATCCTATGTTTCTCTAGATGGTGCATGGTGTGCCGGACGATAATATGTTCTAGTATCTTACAACTAGATGCGATATCGTAGCTGTAAGACTGATAATGACTAGCGTCCAGTTTAGGAATAGAGCTACGTTGTCGTATCTATCTTACAACATACTGTGGTTAATGAGATCGGACGGTAGTTCGCTGCCTCATGCTTGTTGCCTTTTTTGTATATAGGCGTGACATATGCACTTCTCCAATCTGTTGGTAGTATACCGTTACGGAGGCTGAGGTTGAATATATGTGTAATTGCTGACCGTAAGTTCACTGGCGCATGTTTTGAGGATGTTTTGTAACCTAACATACCCGGGAGAAAACATCAACATTTTGCCAGCTGTGGATAATGGTGGAATTTTCGCCATTTCCTATTGATTCCAATATCTTTGTCAGTTCATTAAATTTGTTTAATGATTTAAAATAATAACATTTATTTATTGAATACCGTACTGTAACCAATCATAGTTAAAATTAATTAATTATCCACAGCTGACAATTTCTTGAATGACTCCCGTAAGAATAACGTATGGCGGTACTATATGTATTATTACGGAACTTCCGTAAGAATAATGACTGAGGTTATTATTACCGTACCGTAAGAATAGCCACTGCCTTGAAGGCTTGAGTAAACTACACAACCGGGACAAATTAAAAATTCATCTATGTAGGCATATTCTATAATAATATTACTTTTCGGAACAAGTTTAAAATTGAGGCATTCGACGCTTGAAAGTTAAATAAGTTAGCGTTTTTTGTTTTGGACAAAAAATACGCACTGGGTGAGTTTCAAAATCGCGAAAACTAATGGAAATATGGTATCAGTAAGGCATGGTGCAATGACATTATGTGCAACTAAACATACTTGTATATTGCTTATTGTGTGGGTGAACTCCTTCAGTTTTATGCGTATTTTCAATTTGAAACAGGACAGAAAGTTAACAATAACATTTTCGAATTCCCGCAAAGCAGACTTCCGGTATACAGAGCTGAGCTGAACTCAGGACAGAGTAAACTACTTGTTTCGCAGAGGCCTCCATTTTTATGGTTTATGCTTCCCTAAACCCTTCAACTGAAACTTTCCATTTTGAGTGGTTTCTTGAATTTACCCTAATACATAGATCATAAATCAACCGCTCGAGCTACAGATTGTCAAATAGCTATGTATTTGGAAAATTACTGTGCCTTTGAACAGCGACCAGCAGATAGTAGACTCTAACCTAAAGGCAGAGATCGTGATGAAAAGCTATTTTTTTCACATCCACTCAGTTTTGAATTTTATACAAATATTTCAGATAGATAATAATATAAGCAAATAAGATGAAACTGTTAAACCACATATAGTTTAGCATATAGAGTTTTTGACAAAAGTGAATTCGAATCTAAAACTATGCTTTCTTTAATTTGTCAAAACGGACATGTCTGTCAATTTACAAGAAGGTTGTCATCACATTTTCTGGGATATTCTGTGAAACAACATGGCTGATCGCGGTTCTGCGATTCCAGTGATACGAAAACACTTGGCAAATAATCCCACCTCCTCTAAATCTGTCCAAGGTTCGCAGAAAGGCAGTAAAATGGATTCGAATTCAGGACAAACAAATCCCTCAGATATTGACAACTTCGAAAAACTCACGGATAACCCACCAGTGTTAGAAAAAGAATTAAAGCAGCAAAATGAAAGTGATGTCTCAAACAGGACGTCTGCAGACATATGTCATTTGATGGGGCAGCAGTCATCCTCATCGTTGTACTACAGCATACTGGGGGTTGTTACGTTGGCCTCATTCATCACGAGATTGTATAGGATAGAAATACCTTCATGGATCTGGTAATTCCCGGGCTCTTTGTATTTCTCATTAAAATACACCTCATTAAAATTACTGGCTTGGGTAACTTTGGTAGATTTTATTGTAATTAGGTAGAACCATTCATTGTGAACCTCTCCAAAATAATTTTTATTTTGTGTTGGCAACAAGGGTGTTGGTGGTTTCGTCAACCTACTGGTTCGTCAAACTGATTTTATATAATAGACAAAAAATGATTTCGTCTGATATTTATATAGTGGGTAGGGCCAATTAGCAGTATTGTTCCACTGCGGATATATTGCAGCTATCATGCCTATAAATTGTTTATTTTCAATTTCCATTAAGTATAGCCTGGGTCCCCACGGTACCGGTGTACTTAATGAACTCAACACGCATACAGGGTTTTTTTTGGGATTACGGGGAAGGGGGTCACTACCCTTTACTTTTGTGAGAGGGGAAAATATGAGCGCCACAGGCGCGAACCGAGTGCCAAAGGCATGAGGGGGGAGGATAGTATGAGAGGGGGTTTAAGGTAATTTTTTCTGAATATTTTCATCTAAATTAGCCTGAATATTCACAGATCAGCCTTAAAACCAGCAGTGTTGCACCTAGGATTTCAAAAGTAGGGGGGATTTTCCCCCCTCACCTGAAAAAAATGGGGGGAATTGTAATAAAGATGGGGGATCTAAATAAAAAACACAAAAATAATGCTAAAGTAACTTTTATTAAAATAAAACTAGTCTACCTGACTATGTATTCACTACTGTATTGTAGCAATTGCAGACACAGATGATACAGCTCTTGCAAGAAGTTAGAACTGTTTCACCAGGGTCTACACTGCTATTTCACTAAAAACAAGTTAAGTCTGGGTGATTTCACCTTCGGTTGGGGTTTCCATTGATTGAGTTTCATGCTCGATTTCATCGGCATTTCTATAACCATCAGATACTTTATTTTGTTTTGTTTTCGTACTTACGGGGGTAGGTGTGCCTGTTTTCGAGGTTGAAGGGCCCACAGCAGTGAAATATAGGCTAATTTTCCATTTAGACATGTTTATAATGGTCGTGTTTACAAAGATTAACTTTCGTAAAAGTGTTTCTATGACAGCGCTATAAATAGCAATAGCGATAGGATTTTGATAAAACAAGGGCATAGTTCGCGCCTACCTTCGATAAACCCGTATCGAGCCCGTCGTTCTAGTCGTGACTGGAGACAGCGGCCATGTTTTATACTAACCGGAAATGGTTACCGTGTCAAAGCTAAAGCGGCGCTACAGCCGATTTCAAAGTAGAAAACACCAGACAGCTCGGCGAAAATAGGATTTATCTCAAATCAGACAAGAGTTAAATGCGCGATTAATCGCCCCCTGCCTTTGCCAAAATGCGCGAGTACTCAGTAAAGGGGGGGAATCGCGCGATCGCGCGTCCTAGGTGCAACACTGAACCAGTGCTCCAAGAAATTTTTTTGACTGGCAGGCCCTATAAAATTAACTTGCCATGGAGGGGAATTTTTCCAAAATTGGGGGGAAAAAAACATACTTTTCAGAGGGGGGAACACTACCCAATATCGCCGGATATTTTGACCAAAAAAAACCCTGCGCATACAAAGAAAATATAATTTAACTGAAAAAAAATTAGCAAGCCTTTCCTTCACTTGTCTCTAATCTTTCAAATTGTCTCAAGATTATTTCTTTTATATTACTAAGTCTGAGAAATGTCAAAATAAAGCGATCACATTGAGTGACGTAAGGGAACCAACTCCATGTAACCAGTGCAATGGTAAAAATTGTCGTAGTATGGAAAGTCGTGTTGACACTGCTTTAAATGTAAATTTTCACATAGGCTCAAAGTCACACATAACATATTATATCCGTTAATCTTTTTTTCAAGTTCCGAAAAGTTCAATCTAACAGGAAAATTAACTAACAGTATCACAATATCTCAAAATGGAAGTTAACTGTTTTTACAGTGTGGGCACTTTAACTCATTACTTCTACGCATGACGCGGGCTCTAGAACACGTTTTCATGAACATGAAATCGCTCCATTATAGCGTGAAAAATAATTTCACAATAGAATAGCAGAAGTTACTAGTGCTTGACAAAGTTAACAATTGGCAGGTGGCGAGATTTATATTTACACCAGTATCGTGAGGCCACCGGTATCATGGGGTGTTACAGTATAATTTAGAAGTATCCGGGTGACGTCAAGTCGGCCTCTGGTCAACTCGGCCTGTTTTGGGGTGGGTCAAGTCGGCCCGTCTGGGTCGTAGTGTGAAAATGAGCAGCATCAACATTTTTGAAGAATTATTAATTGCTTATCTGTTTCATTGATTGTCTGTAAATAAGGACAATTAATGCGAGTGGATGAATATTATAAAATGTTATTTTGGATCCACTTGTGAGGCCGAGTTACTAAGAATTTCACCAGGATCCAAACTATTTGCAAAGATATCACCATATGATGGGGCATATCTGGGTCACCTTTTTGTCATCGTATTTGTATGGTGTATCTATTAAGTGCTTCTTTTTCTGATTATTGTTATTTATTAACGTTGCTTAGTCCTGATAAGAGTACAGTAAAACCCATCTAATGCGACCACTTCTTGGATAAATATGCCGCCTTTATAAGCAGGTGGTTCAGGTTGCTTAATGCAGGAAAAAAGTTATGCAGAAAGCTCCTATACTTTTGTCCTGCATTAAGCTACCACCTGCCTCTACCACCCAAAATTATGCCCATTTTTGGTAGTTGCATTAGATGTTTTTTACTGTACAGTGATGAAACAAGTTGTTTTTTTTATAATTTCTTATGAAACAGACTATGATACGCATATGTAGTATCGGGTATACCTCATAGGAAACAAAATATTAAAGTAGTTCAAAATAAAGAATATAACAATATATATTATCAAATAATATTTGTGGGCCGACTTGACCCAGGCCGAGTTGACCCAAGGCCGAGTTGACTCAGGGGCTGACTTGACCCGAGGCCGACTTGACCCGGGACCATTTAAAAGGGTGCCTGACATTTCGGTAAATGACCGTTTTGGTAAATTGAATTTATGTAGTAACTCGTTCTGACGTTTCGGTAAAAAGGTCATTATATCTTTTTATATCTTTTTTCTAAATGTCTTAATAAAACATTAGTTTTCATGTTTGATGTCATTGTTCATATTAATGTTTTTAATTATTATAAATACAAACACCGCTGTAATTAAATAATTGGTAATAAATGGTAGTATCAGTTTGCACCCGCTGCCGGTATGCGCCTTTGATAATTGTTATGCTTAAGATTAGATGTTCGCACCTCTCTTTAAAGGTAGTCATAATGATAACATTAACAATGTGATCTATACACAGCTTGCATCCAGATCACACTGAGATACTCAGTGTATCAAACCTCCAACATCACAATAGAATATGCGCATGAATGGAAGGTGTGAAATACATGTGTACATATATAATTACTACATAATCATCTTTTTAGCGGAACGTCAATTCTGTTTACCAGTACTATATAAATTCAAAATACTGAACTGGTCATTTACCGAAACGTGGGTAAATCATTTAAAATCAATAATACCAAGAAAGCGTAATATTGCTTAATATATAATTGAGTTCGTAATCTATATCTTATGAATGAAGATAAAAATTAAAAGATAATATTTTTATTGCCAACTTCAAGCCTGATAAAACTTATAAATCATTAATTCATACAGGATCAGTGCAACTTTGTATGATCTAAATCAGTGAAATGTTAAGCAAATTTTCGGATTTTATTTTCAATCAAACAGTCATCAAAGTCAAACGTGTCATATCGGTTGCTTTCAGTTATGAACTTAATTATTGTATTTAACACACCCTCCGCTATTATACTATATAATTGCCCATTTGATGAAACCATTTTGTTCATAAAGTCCAGTTTGACAAACCGGTAGGTTGATTAAACAAGCATAACTCGGCAACAACGTAACATAATGTAAGCTCGGTGAGCTTTTATAACTGACACTATCAGGAGACGTTTACTCACTGACTTCATAATTACATTATCTGTCCTAAATTTCTGAATACAATGTAAATGACCTGTTCGGTTAAGTGGATTTATATATAGATAACCGAATCGATGTTTCGGTAAAAAAGTAATTATGTACATGTAGTAAGTATGTACACAGGTATTTCACACCTTCCATTCACGCTTTATAGTGGTATTATCGAGGTGTTTTGTAGGAGGTTTCGAACACTGAATTCCTCAGCCTGATCTAGGTGCAAGCTGTATATAGATTAGACCAACATTATTATTATCAGATTGTTTAGTTGTAATACCATGCTGGCCTTAATGTAACCTTGACCTTTGACCCCAAGATCAAATTTATGCACTTAAATAGGTCACTTGTCCATGCTAGAATAGGAAACTACAGTCAGGGCCATTTTTATGCCCCCGTTGATGATAGTTGGGGAGCATTATGTTTTGCACCTGTCTGTCCGTCAGTCTGTCTGTCTAGTCCTGCAGCGGTATAGATGAACCTTCGATTGCTGTGTATAGTTTTTTTCTCGTTTGATTATAGTCAGGGATTGTTGGCACTCTTGAAATATGCCGGGTGCCACCTTGGCACCCTTGAGGGTTTCGAGAAATTCAAGATGGCGTCCAAAATGGTGTCCGCGAGTGAGGACAGAATCATAAAAAATATGTTACAATTCATACATTCGTAATGTTTTGAAACTTATGGGCTAACAGTAATTAAATTGAACTAAACTTGTTAAAAATAACGTTTACTACTGTTAAATCAAGCATATTTGTCAATATGGCCTCCAATATGGCGGCCTAAGCTATGTAAAGCACATGTACAGTCTAATTGCAATAACTCGGATGCTTGCCGGACCACATATAAAATCCGAATAATCGGATGTTCCGAGTTATTGTATTTTCACCTCACAGGTCGTCAATGACTTGTCTGTCATAATTTTCGATGTATCATAAAAAATACTCAATGTACAGTGTTAAGGGTACAACTGCATGAAGTAGTACTAGTCAAACCTTACCTGCACTTATCTTGGAACAAAATACGACATTAAACTCCTTTTTCATTTCAGTTTCTTAACACTTACGATGCTGACATACACAAATATCATCTGCTCATATATTTTGAAATATTGTCCAAATTTCCCACAACCCTGGTGAATGATTGTTAAAAACCATGTGCATATTGAATAACAGTCGCCCTTGGATGATAAGGGTTAAAATAAAAGGAGTGATTTCTGATGGTTGTTGACACCCTCACTGACCTCGAGTAACATCCTGTAAACACTTTGCCTGTTATGAAAATTTGCACATGTGAAGAATTCCATTCTGCTTCTACTGCCTTTATTAAAACTTCATAATTTCGCTTTTATTTAATGTAAAAATGTTGACTGAGTGTCAAATATCTTGGATCTGGATCAGACACCGAGTTATTCGGTCTCTCATCCGGATTTAACATGTCATGACGCTTGTGGACCACATATTAAGGGTTAAAAGTGTCATTTAGCCATGGTGAAATAAACACAACACAAATAAAACAAAATCAAACATAGGACAGGCTACACGTTTATAATTGTGTATGTGATGCTGGAAGTGAATTACACGCACGCTCACGTATGTCCACGGAATTGAGGAATATGCAACACAAAAAGTCAGTAGAATATTGGTGCAGTTCATTCTTTTTTCTTTCTTTCTTAATTTAGTAAAAAAGTCTCCTCTTACTTTTGTCGTAATTCAGATCGGTCAAATATTTCTTACACCTAGTTTCACATTCGGGAAACTCGTAAGGATGAGTGAATTAAAATTGAACAGTGCACACACTTTGCTGGTTTTCTCGGCAAAATTTCGAACCTGAAAATGAACAGCTTATTGTTGACTATCTGTGTCACATTGTGTAACCACCGATAAAGGTGAGAAATTAACAATAGAGCAGGAACGGTGTAGCATAAAGGTGTGAAAAATACGACATGCGACAATCTTTAGCACTGCCAATCTCACCGATCGGAGTTAATCCGACATAAACAATGGGATTAATGAAGGTAGGGGCCTGTCTACACATCCGAATTTTGGAATTTTCCGAGTTTTACATTTCCTTATAAATGCATCATTTTTATATAGAAAACAATAGGCAGTGTACTGGGACTTTGCAACACTTACGAGTTATCCCGTCATTACGAGATAACGAGATCCGAATTAATGCAATTAGACTGTATTATTTACTTGAGAAATGATAAGCATTCCGATGGATTCATCAAAAGTATAGTTTTTTCCTCGGTTGATTAATGTCAGGGATTGTTTGCATACTTTAAATATGTCGGGTGCCACATTGGCACCCTTGAGGGTTTCGGGAAATTCAAGATGGCGTCAAAAATGGTGTCCGCGAGTGAGGACAAAATCATAAAAAATATGTTACAATTCATACATTCGTAATGTTTTGAAACTTATGGGCTAACAGTAATTGAATTGAACTAAACTTGTGCTACTGTTAAATCAAGCATATTCACCAACATGGCCTCCAATATGGTGGCCAAGCTATGAAAAGCACATGTATTATTTACTTGAGAAATGATTTATTAAGCATTCTTATTGATTCATCAAAAGTATAGTTTTTTCTCGTTTGATTATGGTCAGGGATTGTTGGAACTCTTTAAATATGCCGGGTGCCACCTCGGCACCCTTGAGGGTTTCGAGACAATCAAGATGGCGTCCAAAATGGCATCCCCGAGGGAGGAGAAAATAGTAAAACAATGTTACAATTCATACATACGTTAATGTTTTGAAACGTATAAGCTTACAGTAATTAAATTGAACCAAACTTGTTAAAAATAACGTTTACTAATGTTAAAAGTACATGTATGAGTCATGCAGGAAACACCACATACAAAACACACAACCCCCAAAACAGCACGATGACGATCAAGCATATCCGCCAATATGGCTTCCAATATGGCGACCAAAGCGTTAGTAAAGCACATGTATTATTTGCTTGAGAAATGATGACCATTCTGATGGATTCATTAAAATTATAAATTGAATGAATGATTTATTCAATTGTTCTATTATTTCATCAATAAATAAATAAACTAGTATTGTGTGGCATCCTATATTGTAGCAACTCCAAAATGTAGTGCAAATCATTTTTGCAGTTTTGCAACTGCAGATTCACATTTTATCTGACAACCACAACAAATAAATCTAAGAATGGAATCTGGTACTTGGTCTATAATTAGGCAAAGTCACCAGCTGCAGACGTTTTTACCTTTCATCCTTCCTCCAGCTAAAGTCTGTTGGGTCTAGGTAAGGAGGGTTGTTGTATTGGAGGGAACGCCATCCGACTGCTTGAGCATGGGATGTCTTGACATTTTCTTCTGCAAAAAGCCTCACTCGTAGGAGGAAGACTACAAAGATTGGATGACGTTGAGCCAATATCTAGCCTTGATGCCCATACATGTCGGTGTGTGTCCGACCCATTGAAATCAATGTGTCCATAGCAAAACGACATAAATATCGTTGCTTGAGATATAATTAGTGCAAGGGGAGATATGAAAGACCCAGGAAGTAACAGAGAATGAATTATGTTATCATCGGGGGTTGCTGAATTAGGTATACATGTACATCGTTTACAAAGAATAACAGTATATAAGAATAAAAGTAAAGCAACACAACAAACGGTTAAATGACAAAACACAAAAACGAAACCTAGCGCTGAGCACAAAACTAGTTTTCTACTGTTACTTTTTACTTTCTAATTAATATTCATAAGTATGTAAATGAGCTTATTAGCATGCATATATCTTAGAATGTGTCTGCTATAACTTCAATTTCCGCTATTTTTTAAACAGTAGACAACGTCAGCTGTAGTAATTATAAAACTGCAATAAATCTATAGCTTTACCGAACTTTGCTAATGTAAAATATGGTGGATGGGGTAACATTGAAAGGTCTAAAAAGTTATTACATTACTCATTTAAGGGATATCTTTATGAAATATGTTGTCATTTGGAGATTGTTGAAGGTCTACATTGTTTTTAAATATATAAGAATCAAAAGGAAGAGTTGATAAGGCAACATTATAAATGGTTATAAAACAATTTAGCACCTAACCAGTTTTCTATCATTACTTTTTACCTTCTAAATAATATTCATAAGTATATAAATGAAGTTATTAGCAGGCACATATCTTAGAATGTGTCTCTGCTGTAACTTCAAATTACATTCGTACTAATTTCCAAACTATAAACAACCTCAGCTGTAGTAAATCAGATAAAACTGCAAATTTATAGTTTTACCGAGCTTCGCTAATGTAAAATATGGTGGATGGGGTAAAAGTATAATATCTCAAAACCATCAAGGGTGCCAGGATGGCACCCAGCAGATATTCAATCAGGACCCTTTCCTCTACTTATATCGACAATAAAAAAAATTATACACCGCAGTCGAAGCTTCTGGCCGAAAATCCAGTTTCGCTGCAGGACTAGTCTGTCTGTCTGTCACGCTTCTATGTGCAGTTGGTTTTCACAATGTTTTGTCAATTACCACCACGGGGGCATCGCTGTGTCTTACAGACACAATTTTCTAGTTTATTTGTCTTTTGACTTAAGCCTTTGGTATATGTGATATTGTAACAATTAATCCTAATTTTGATGAGGTCATGATTTCTTACCTGAATATTCATGGTGTAATAGGTTGAATCCAAAGCGAAGGGGAGACACCTGTTTTAGTGGACTACATGTAAAACAATAATATTATTCTTACTAGTTAGTAATCTCTTAAATTTTTGGCCAGTATTGTGACGTTATCCTGTCATTGTTATAACATTAATCTAACTGGCTAGGGACATCAACAGGGTGGTTATAGGAGTTTGGGTTAGTCTGGTCTCAGACCAATAGTAAAGGTGCTGTGCTCTAATTCAAATGCAGCAGATATAAAAAATGATATGCATCATGTCCTTATTCTGAATAACTTATTGTCTGACTGTTTTTACTGTTTTTTTAGCTGGGACGAAACTCACTTCGGTAAAATGGGAAGTTGGTACATAAACCATACCTTTTTCTTTGATGTCCATCCACCTCTTGGAAAGGTAAGTAACATATCAACAATTAGTAATACATGTGAATGCAATTATATTACCAGTTAGAAATGTTTCTATGTGAAATAGACTCACATATTCTAATCCATTATTTCTTACCAACAACTGATCTGAGCAAAACATACTGTCTCTGCTGACCCAGATTGATGGATTCTTGAATGATTCAATTGTAGTTTAGTGGAATAGGAATTGTAGCCTTAACTGAGCATACCACACCTTTTGTTCAGCTAATAGGCTATTTTTAGATCCAACCTCTATGAATAAATCTACTGAAAAGGAGCATTTACTATAGAAAAGAAAAATGTTAGAATCATGTGGTTTTGAAACCATTGTGATAAATAGACCATTTAGGAGCAAATGCTCTATTTATCACAGTGGTTTCAGAAAGTGACTTTTACAAGGGCATCAATATGAGTGAATTGGTTAGAGCAAATGCTTAATTATAATCACAATAGGTACAAAAAGAGACTTTCACTGAGGTGTCAAAGGGAGTCAATATGAGGGAATGGCTTAATACTATATGTTTGCATTTGTGTTGCAGATGCTGATAGGTTTAGCCGGTTACATGTCAGGTTATGATGGCCAGTTTGGCTTTGAGAAGCCAGGAGATGAATATGGAGAAACCAAATATGTCGGAATGAGAATGGTATAACTATAATCATTTTAAAAACAATGTTTACTTGAAGCATAAATTTCACTTACTTGTTTATGATTGTAAAATCACAACTTGACAAATGGGCATAATCTTACATGTATCATGCATTTTCACATATACATGTATATGCCTTTAAAAAATGCAAATGTGTTGATTTTGGACATTGAACTTTTACATACATGTACACATGTCGCCAATGCCATAAGCTGACAGAAGACAGCAACTTTTGTTTGCAGACAGTTTGGATCCAGATGAGATAAAGAGTAACTCAGCATCTTATCAAGATCAATTTTTTTTGGTACTTTAGATTACATCTTTGAAAAAAACCAAGATACATGTAATTATAATGTGGTGAGTCAAGATACACAGATGTTTTACAGATAAAGTTAGCTCAGCAGGCTAAAGCTTAAGTAAATGTGGCTTGCAAATATTGCCATTTGTTACAATTCTCAAAATTAATGTCTTTCATTTCTCTTCAAAAGTACAGGTAGAATGTCAACTAGTTTTTATCCTGATACGATGCCAAATTACTCTGCATGTTATCTTAATAAAAAAAGTGTTGCAACGGTTATCTAGAATACGCAGCTACATGTGTATCATACTTTCTATTCTAATGTCAGTCTCTAGTTTTGCTTTTAATTTCAGTTTTGTGCATGTCTTGGTGCAGCTTTAGTGCCTCTGACATACATGTCAACATGGCTGTTGAGTAAATCTGTGATTGCCTCTCTTTTTGCCTCATCTTTTGTATTATTTGGTAAGTATTCAAAGTATGGCTACATTACTGGTGCTTCATTTGTTGTGTCACCAGCTTTGTCACTTCTCTGTCACATGTCTGTCCATATCCCTATCCCTGTTCTATGTTTATTCATTGAAAAAATAGTTATAAGGAAATATGGAAAGTGGAACATTGTAGCCATTTTAGAAAGTAAACAAGCATATCTTTCAAATTACATTAGCAAACAGAGTAGACCCTGATCGGACAGTTCCTATAGGAGCTGTCTGATCTTGGTCTGCTCTGTTTGCAGATGCGTGAAAACCCGTTCATATGAGGGAAAGAGTTATAGTCATCCATCTGTCAGTCATGCTTGTTTCTTCATGCTTTTTGGGTCACACTTCTGCCGGTAGGGGCAACTTGTTTTCCTTTAAACATTCTTGTATTTAAAAGGGAGCAACTGGAACTCCATTGTTATGCCCCACAAAGTGGTGGCATGTAGGGTTGCCCTTGTCCATCCGTACGTCCGTCAGCACATCTAGAAGAATTTGTCCGGGCTCTTTCTTGGAAAGTATTTGTCCAATCCTCACCAAACTTTACACACAAGTTTGTGGCCATTTTATCTTGGTCAAGTTCGATAGCCATGTAAATCGCTTCAGTCGTTTAGGAGTTGCGGCCCTTTATTTGCAAAAAATACTTTAAAAATATCTTGTCCATACTCTTTCTTGGAAAGTATTTGTCTAAATCACACCAAACTTTACACACATGTTTGTGGCCATTATATCTTTGTCAAGTTCAATAGCCATATAAATTGCTTCAGTCATTTAGGAGTTCCAACCCTTAATTTGCAAAAATGACTTTAAAAATATCTTGTCCGGACTTTCTGTGACAAAAAGTCTGAAGTTGGGGCATCAGTGTCCTATGGAAGTTGGAGCATCAGTGTCCTATGGACACATTTCTAGTTTGTACTTATGTTATATATAAATATGTTTGCTTCCTACGCATTTTGAAGTCTTTTCAATGATTCAGTCATGTTTAAAACATTTTGTTAAACATGGAATTCTTTCTGACAATGAAAGTGGCTTAACCCTTTCCTTCATGTAGACACCTTTTCACGCATTTGCAAACAGAGCAGATCCAGACTATATGGCTCCTATAGGATCCGTCTGGTCAGGATCTGCTGTTTGCTTTTGAAAATAAAATTGAACTTACTCTACAATTTCTCGCAATACCAAAAAGTACATTTGCAATTTTGAAAATTCAGCTGATTAATATTCATGATGTCACCGTTTCTGATATGAATATTCCTTCAGGGAAAGATTAAAGTAACACTCGATAAATTGATTACTGTAAGAGTATATTGAACTTTGAAGATGGGTACTGAATGTTATTTTTCTTATGGATTAGAATAGGAAAATTTGATATAATTTCTTTTTTAAAACATTAATCCTTTCCTGCATGAATATTCATGTAAGAAATAATGACGTCATGAATATTAATTAGATTAATTCTTAAGATTGCACATGGCCACATGAATATTTGGCCATGGCAGAAACTGTAGAATCATATCCATATTGTATCATAAGCAAACAGAGCAGACCCTGATCGGACGACTCCTATAGGAGCTGTCTGATCTGGGTCTGCTCTGTTTGCAAGGGCGTAAAAAGGCGTATTTGTGGAGTAAAGGATTACGGTAAGAAAACTGACAAATTTTCCTGCATGGATTTATCATTTAGATCCATTACATGCAGTCACAAATTTCATCATGGATTCATTATTATACTACCCTTTAAAAGTTATGTTTTTTGTTACAACATGATGTGCTTATGATATTTCAGATGTGGGAACCAACACATTATCACGACACATCCTGCTGGATCCTATTCTCATGTTCTTCATCATGGTTGCCACATATTGTCTACTTAAATTTTTTGCTCTTTCACACAGGTAAAATGATTTCAGCACATACTGCATTTGTGCTTGTACTTGAAACGATTCAAGGATTTGTTTTTGTTTTTGCTTTGACAAAACTGTTGAATCAGATCTACATCATGTCAAAAGCAAGCAGTAGAGACAGGTCAGACGGCTCCTATAGGAGCTGTCTGATCTGGGTCTACTCTGTTTGTGAATACGTTAAAAGGCATTTATATGAGGAAAAGGTTTAAAAACATTACTATCTGCACATCATATATCAAATTGCCCAGCCGGTGTCTGAACTAGGGTCAAAGTAGTATTTTGTTATTTTTTAACACCCTTGTTATTGAATTTTCTGATGAATTTGACTTGATGACAATGTCTGTATATGGCACACGAATAATAAATGTTAAGACACATTGCTATGTTAACCATTTTCACACATTTGGAAACGGAGTAGACCAAGATCAGATTGCTCCTATGGGAGCCATCTGATCAGGGTCTGCTCTGTTTATTAATGAAATTTGAAAGATCTGTTTCTTGACTTTCTAAAATGGCTACACTGTTCCACCTTCTATATTTCATTGTAATTATTTTGCCAATGAATGTTCAGTAAGTATTGACATTTGGAACATGGAACGGGTTAAATGTTTACATTCTAATGAAATATATTTGGAAAATGTCCTGTTTATCACTTTAAATGTTAATTCTGCTCTAGTAGCTCATGTATGTGCTGCTCTGTTGTTTAATTGTACGCATATAGATTTCAGTTTATCTATTTGTTTCAGGCCTTTTTCTGTGAGCTGGTGGTTTTGGCTGTTTTGTACAGGTGTTGGCCTGGCCTGTTCTATAGGGTGAGTTGTCTCCCTTAGATAACATGTTGGGAGCTTTGAATGACTTTATTGGCAGTTAATTTCTTGTTTCTGTGAAAAATGATTGTGTAATTATGCTAAATATTTTATGAGATAAACATAGGCAGAAAGTGTAGACCTAGATTAAACCTCTCCTTCAGGAGCAGTGTAATCAGGGTCTGTATTATTTTTATTCACCATTAGTTACATTGAGAATTATCATAATAGCAGGGGTGAGAATTTTCCGCGGATTTCGTTTCACTCAGGGCCGTTTTTGAGATCGATGTAAATCCGATGAGAAATTTGTAGAGGGGGGGGGGTTATGGCGATTAATTCAGGAAATTATTATTTGCCGATATATCCCATTCTTTCACTATTCCAAGTAAATCCGCGTTAACAACGTTTATATCACGTTAACAGCGAGATTTCGGTTCAGCTAATCGAATAACGAGACTCTTGTCCTACAGCCAATCAAAACGCTCGTATTATGCAGTGTTCGTTCAACATTTCCAAGATGGCGTCCGTGATATGAAATTCTGTATCTGTACTGTCAATTAATCTGAATTTAAGACAAAAATAAGAAGCACAGGCAGAGATTACGATAACAGTGTGGAAAACAAGTTCTACCCAAGATGGCTAGAGAAAGAAATTACGTTGACATTCGGTAAAGAAACCAGAAAAGTGATAATTGGCGACGATTTCGTGAAACTGAAAGTAAACTTCGGACGAGGGAACCTTGTGTAAACTTTGTTCCAAACAAATGAATTATGGAAAACGCGACTGCGTAGCATATAAGAACCTTCTGAAAAGCATTAAACATGTCCAGTTGTTGAAACAGCGGATTTCCAGTCACAGGTAAAAACCTGTAATGTCAAGTATTCACCAGAAAGTTGTCTGTCAATAGCTATTCATAGGTAATGTTAAAGGAACTGGTCAAGGTGTATCGATTCAGAAAAGTTATATTTTGTTTTTAATAAACCAGTTTAATGAATTAGAAGGTGGTTTATTGACATAAAAAAAGTAATCAGAATCAGAGTTTGAATGTGAACTTTGACTAGAAATTGTGACTGTAATGTGAACTTTGGTGAATCTTGTCTAGAAAGTTAACTGTTACAATACCATGCCAACTTTAAAAATCAAATTTTGTATCTTTATCTGTGATCACCGAGTTCCATTTGATTTCATTTTTAAAACGTGTGAGTTTTAATTGCTTGTGTTTGACAAGAAATTAATCTGGCAATGTTGAATGGATCTAATAATAAACTGAATGTAAATTGTATGGACATGTAAACACAGCTCATCATGTATGACATGCAACTCAAGTATAATTGTAACAAAAACACATGAATGACAGACCCAAGTGAAAATGCAGGAGAAGGCTCCTGAAGTGCTCAGGAAAGCTATAATTCATTTTGCGTCGGGGGGCTTTGCCCCCCTGAACCCCCCACATGGGCGCTGCCCATGTCCCGCAAGGGGCCTAGGCGGCCCCCTTGACCCCTGCCAATTTTCCTCTTTTTTCACCACCGGCCATTCTCACCCCTGTAATAGTACCACATTGACTTAATCAGATTTACAAACCAGTTTGGAGCTTAAAATAGTAATATTAAGGGTAAATTTGGTTAGAAATTTTAAAAAATTAAATGTAGTTAGTTTTCAATTGTGAAGCGCTGTAAATGTTATACAGATAAGCACTGTTCGAACATAAAGAGTTTAGGAGTCATACACTGAACATAATTTTATGAATTGTTGAATTATAACAAAATTGTGTTTCATATTATAGCTGGGCTTCACCAGGTTGGATGTAACGATAGGACTTAATACTGTTAAAGTGATGTAAAACCCGAAATCAAACAAACAGATTACCAGGCTTATGAATGATTATTGTTTGTTTATTTTCAGTGTAAAGTTTGTTGGTTTATTTGTGGTACTTCTTGCTGGTTATAGTACTGTTTATGACCTTTGGAGAATTCTTGGAGAGGAGACATCATCTATAGTAAGCTTTTGTTATAAATAAACAGTGAAATTAATTTCTGTAATATCAAAGTTGAATTTATAACTTCTGATCCATTTTATTTTATATCAGAACTCACAAGCAGAAAGTGAGATATTGGCATTTAATATTTAGCAGTATTCTCCTAATTTTTTTTTATTCTTTGCCAAATAAGAGATTGACTGAAACTTATTGCACTTCAAATGTACTGGTAATACAACAAGCAAAATGACCATTCATACATAAACAGACGCGGAACTGCAAACTGTTTCATTTCATGATGTCAAGTTCGTAAATGTTTACTTTCATAGTTAATGATTTTGACATGGTACTTATAATGGAAGGGCAAAAGGACTTAAAAGTATTCATTGGAAAAAAAGACAGAGAAGTTTGAATTGTGTGTATTGTTTTCTATAAAACTGCATAATGTATTTCATTGATGATGTCTGTATGAGGAATACACGCATATTCAGCTTTACATTCCTTGTTAAACCTTAACCTTATTGGCTATTTTAAGATACAACCTGTATGAACAAATCTACCAAAAAGGAGCATTAACTAGAGAAAAGGACAATTTTGGAATTTTGTAGTTTGAAACCATTGTGATAAATAGAGCATTTTTACAAACAAGTCGTCAAAAGTGGTCAATATGAGGGAATGGGTTAAAGCTTTACCTGTTGCATACTCATGTAAGAAATAATGATGTCATGAATATTGACATGAATACAGGATTTTTATGCCCCCGTTGACGATAGTCAGGGGGCATTATGTTTTGCACATGTCCGTCCGTCCGGCTGTCTGTCTGTCCATCTGTCCGTGTGTCACGCTTTTAGGTGGAGTTGGTTGTCACAGTTTTTCAAGTGTTATAAGTCAGTAATTTCTACACTTATACACATGAAACTTCACATATACATCAATTACCATCTGTGCTGTCATTTGGCACCCCAACCATGCTGCCCGCAAGCCCAAGGTCGAGGTCAAATGACTTGGAAATTTTACGTGCAGTTGGTTGTCACATTTACGTGCAGTTTTTTGTCACAGTTTTTCATTGTCTTATATCTCCCTAACCACTGTAGCTATTGCCATGGAATTGCATAACACATTAAACACCATCCATACTTTCATTGCACACCCAGCCCATGCTGCCCACAAGCCCAAGCCCAAGGTCAAGGTCAAATGACTTGGAAATTTTACGTGCAGTTAGGCAAGCACCAACACGGGGGCATCACTTAGACACAATTTTCTAATTTAATATTGGAAGAAACTGTAGGATTATATCAGACAATTTCATAAGCAAACAGAGCAGATGTGATCAGGCAGCTCCTATAGGAACTGTCTGATCTGGGTCTACTCTGTTTGAAAGGGTGTTTGTATGGTGGAAAAGGTTAACTATGTAGATAAATGTATGCAAGTAGTTATTTCGTAAATAGAATCTTGCATTTGTCTTCACAGTTTACATTGGGTTTTCATCATCTATAGATGTGCAAAATGGAAAATTTCATGTTATATCATGGTACATTACATAATATTAAATGCAATTGATATTTTCTGTTTATATACTGAAGACCTTGTAGACTAATGAATGCCTCCTGCAATAATCTGATTTCATTCATTCCATTGGTACCTCGGATTATCAATAATATACAATACTGTATGCTTGAAGAAAATCAGTATACCAGAATGTAGATATTAGGAGTAATTATTGTTAGAAAAATTATTTCTTCACTAATGTTAGTAAACATTGGAATCACCTTCATTAAAAAGGCAATTCAAATGAGTACGAACTGGATACATTTTTGCTGAGAAATAAGAGATTGAGATGAGTACTCCTCTTATTTACAGGTCTGATAAAGCTGAATACAAACATATACATTTGTACTCAGTAGGCTAAACACTGTTTCTCAAGTTAATTGAACATTTAATTTTTATGACAATCTGGATGTAACTCTACATTTTACAGCCGCTAATAGTTGTAAACCTTACAACATTAAATCATAAATGATTTTTCTTCTACATTTTATCTCTTGTTTGAAACATATCATTAAAGTGTGAAACAGATTGGATATTGATCAGACATTGAGTTTCTTCCTTATCTCATCTGTACCCAAGCAATTTGTATGTATGTTATCTCAACCAAAACCCATTGTGTGGAAAGAGTTAACCCTTTACTGCATACATACCTGTTTTCACAACTTTTCAAACATAGTAGAACCAGATCCTGTAGGAGTCATCTGATCAGGGTCTACTCTGTTTGCTTATGACATAATATAATTATGATTTTATCTTTTTGCCATGATAAAAAATTCCTTGAATGAATGTTCATGAAGACATGAATTTTTGTATGAATATTCATTAGGTAAGTGTTAATTTTCTATATCCTTAATCTTCTCAGGTGGATGTGGCTAAACATTTTTTGGCCCGAGCTACCTGCCTGATTGGTCTACCAGTTCTTTGCTACCTACTCATGTTTGTTGCACATTTTATGGTACTTTCAAGCAGGTAAGTGAATGAATTTACCTCTTTGGTATGTAGTCAGCAAGTGGATTATTTTGATTGTGAAATTGTACATAGTACAATGAAGGCACTTTGTTTAAAGCTCTCAGCTCATTTACTCTTTACTATTAAAGTTGAAAACTAAAATGTTTTATACATACATGTATATCAACATCAAGAATGAAAAAAAAGAACCATAATTCATATACTTGATATTCATTTACTTCAAATGTGCCTAATTATGGATTGAAAGAGGTTCAATAGCTCTTTTTTATTATGCCCCCGTTGACGATAGTGGGCATTATGTTTTGCACCTGTCCGTCCGTCACACTTTTACGTGCAGTTGGTACATGCAGTTGGTTGTCACAGTTTTTCATGGCCTTATATCTCAGTAACCACTATAGCTGTTGGCATGGAATCGCATATACACATTAACCATCATCCATATTTTCATTGTGCACCCACACCATGCTGCCCGCAAGCCCAAGGTCAAGGTCAAATGACTTGGAAATTTTACGTGCAGTTGGTTGTCACATTTACATGCAGTTGGTTGTGACAGTTTTTTCATTGTCTTATATCTCACTAACCACTATAGCTATTGGCATGGAATTGCATATACACATTAAACACCATCCATACTTTTATTGCGCACCCACTCCATGCTGCCCGCAAGCCCAAGGTCAAGGTCAAAAGACTTAGGAATTTTACGTGCAGCTAGGCAAGCACCAACACGGGGGCATCGCTGTGTCTTACAGACACAATTTTCTAGTTGGTTGTATAAATTAAAATAAAAAAATAGATTCTTGAAAGGAAGAATTCATTTCATTTTATCAACTGTTTACTTGGTAGTCCTGCCTTTTGGAAACCTTAGCAAATAGAGTAGACCCCGATCAGAAAACTTCTGTAGGAGCTGTGTTATCAGTGAATGCTGTGTTTTTAGTTTACCTGGCACAAAGTGCCAGGTGAGATATTGTGAGGGGGCTGGCTCCGGCGTCCGTCGTCGTGCTATGTGCGTACGCGTGTATGTGCGTATGTGCGGCGTCCGTCGTCAACAATTTACTTAAACATCTTCTTCTCTGAAACCACAAAGCCTAGGGCTTTGATATTTGGTATGTAGCATCATCTAATGGTCATCTACAAAGATTGTTCAAATTATGTTCCCCGGCCCAAAAATGGCCCCGCCCTGGGGCTTATCAGTTTTTCTTAGGAAAATCTTTAAAAATCTTCTTCTCTGAAACCGTAAGGCCTAGACCTTTGGTATTTGGTATGTAGCATCATCTAATGGTCCTCTACAAAGACTGTTCAAATTATGTCCCCCGGACCAAAAATGGCCCCGCCCTGGGGCTTATCAGTTTTTCTTGGGAAATCTTTAAAAATCTTCTCCTCTGAAACCGTAAGGCCTAGGCCTAGACGTCTGATATATGGTATGTAGCATCATCTATTGGTCCTCTACAAAGATTCTTCAAATTATGACCCCTTGACCAAAAATGGCCCCACCCCGGGGCTTATCAGTTTTTCATCGGAAAATCTTTAAAAATCTCCTTCTCTGAAACCATAAGGTCTAGACATTTGATATTTGGTATGTAGCATCATCTAATGGTCCTCTACAAAGATTGTTCAAACAATGACCCCCGGACCAAAAATGGCCCCGCCCCGGGGCTTATCAGTTTTTCATAGGAAAATCTTTGAAAATCTTCTCCTCCTAAAATGTAAGGCATAGACCTTTGAAATTTGGTATGTATTATCATCTAATGGTTTTCTACCAAGATTGTTCAAATTATGACCCCTGGACCAAAATGGCCCCGCCCCTGGCTTATCAGTTTTTCATAGGAAAATCTTTAAAATCTCATTCTGTGAAATTGTAAGGCCCGGAACTTTGAAACTTATATGAAGCATCATCTAATGTTCCTTTATTTAGATTGTTCAAATTTTAAACTCCAGGCCTAAAATGATGGCCCTTGGTTTCATTATTGGCCCCAATCTGAAGCTGACTTATTTTTACATAGAAATACAGTGTATGCATATGTCTATAGTAACCAGGTGAGCGATTTAGGGCCATCATGGCCCTCTTGTTATGCTGTACAGATCTTTTTCTCTGCTGTTCGTCTTTGCAATACAAAATTCGTATTGTATAACTTTAACTCTTTCCTTCACACCTTTTCACACATTTGCAAAAATAGTAGACCCAGTTTAGATGGTTCCTATAGGAGCCGTCTGATCAGGGTCTGCTCTGTTTGCTAATGGAGTTTGATAAATCTGTTTCTTTACTTTCTAAAATGGCTACAATATTCCACCTTCCATGTTTCATTATAACTATTTTGTCCATGAATATTCAGTGGGTAATGAACTTTGGAATAAACATAGAACAGGTAAAGTGTTCATACAATAATTAATGTTGTTATCATAATACATGGTGTCTTACATAAATATTCACCATCAAAGGGTCAAACATGTAGTTTCTCATATATTTGTCTTGTTCATAAATCTTAGATAGATTTTTTTCTTAATTGATATCAAAATGTATGTTACCTTGAAAAAATGCAATATGAGTGTGGATTCTAATGAAACTCCCCAATGTTTTGCATCTTACCTAGATCTAGACTATTTACAAAGCTATCACTTCCTTTGAGATAGGCTAGACAATGTACTTTGTATAGTAAACACTCATCACTGACACACAATCTACTCTGTTTGCTTAATCTTTTACTCCATAAATACGCTTTGCCATGCCTTTGCAAACAGGGTAGACCAAGATCAGGGTCTACTCTGTTTGCTTATGATTTAATATAGATATGATTCTACAGTATCTGCCATGGCCAGAATTTCCTGTGTTCATGTGCTATTATAACAAATGAATCTGATTAATATTCATGACATCATTATTTCTTACATGAATATTCATGGAGGAAAGGGTTAATCCATTACTATTCCATGAATATTCATGTAAGGAATGATGAATATTGGAATATTTTACAATGGCAGAAACTTTAAGATCAGACCTATGTTATTTCATAAGCAAATAGAACAGACTCCAATGGTAGCTGTCTGATTTAGTCTACTCTGTTTGCAAAGGAATAAAAATATGTACATATGGTGTGAAGAGTTATGCAATAGTATAGATCTGATTATGTCTTGTTTGTGTGCCAAATACAGAGCTCCAGATAAGATGCGTAGTATAACATTTTCAAGAATAACTCCTTTACCACCAAAAATAATCACAAAACCCTATACTGTGACCAATCTTTAGAATCGTCTCAATGAGACGATTCTAAAGAGTGGTCACAGTATAGGGTTTGGGGGCGAAATGATGATTTTAGTATTTGGTTACGCACCTTATCTGTTGTAGCTCTGCATATAAATATTTGGTTGATATTCATGTAGTTATATTCTTACATATTTATCTTTAAAAAAAAGCTTTAAACTAATACAGTATAGGGGTACAAATAGACATGAATATCATTTTAACCCATTCCCTTATATTGACGCCTTTTGACGCCTCTGTAAAAGTTACTTTTTGAAACCACTGTGATAAATAGAGCATTTGGTCCTATGGAGCAAATGCTCTATTTATCACAATGGTTTCAATACTACACAATTCTAAAAGTTTCCTTTTCTCTAGTAAATGCTCCTTTTAGGTAAAGTCATTCAAAGAGGCTGGGTCTAAAAATAGCTTATAAGGGAATGGGTTAAAGTAAAATTTTACTGGTGATATTTTCGTAATTTAAGTGGCAATGGAGATGGGTTCTACAGCTCACAGTTCCAGTCGCAGCTACAAGGAAACAGACTGTATAACGTCAGCATGCCAGAACGTAAGTCCTCTGACTGGCCACAGTCCTAACTCATCATAGTGATAGTAGCCAACAATATATGCCAACAATATAGACTAAGATCAAATGCACCCTATTACTTGATGCCTTTATTTTTGAAATTTTCAAAATGAATGGATTTTACCAAAGATGATAATTTGTTAATCCATTTTATACTTTCAGAAAATCTTTTATTGCCCCCGCCTTTAGGCGACGGGGGCATTAAGTTTTACCCTTGTCCGTCCGTCTCTCCGTACGTACTTACATCCGAAATTTTCGTCAAAGATTTCTTAGCTTTTGTAAGGTGGAATGATTTGATATTTGGTCTGAAGCATTATCATTGTGAGTTGTAACGTGTCTCCTCTTTTCAGGTCTGTGGTCCATCTACTTCCTGTTTGCCGACACTTTGATTGAATTTTGGTGATTGTTTTATGACAAAAAATTTCGTGAAATATTTCTTCGCTTGTGTAAGCTGCAATGATTTGATAATTGGTCTGAAGCATAGTCATAGTGAGTTGTACCGTGTCTCCCCTTTTCAGGTCTGTCATTTATCTACTTCCTGTTTGTCGGCAGGGGCATCTGTGTCCCAAGGACGCATTTTCTTTTATTTCTTCCTATTTTGACATATATAGACTGTTTTCAGAGTTCCAAGGCACCTTGTCACAATATATGCATTTAATGATGATTTAAAAATGTATTTCTGAGCAATTTTGATACATTCACTTCAAATTTGTTGCCATTGAATAATAATCAACACATAATATTTGGCATATCCAACATACTGTTCATGTCCTGTTTCCTGTGTTAGTTTATTACTGTGTTACACTGATATTACTGTGTTCCATTGTTGCCATCCTTATATATTGCTGGAAAGTATCAGCCTTTTCAGTGAATTTATTTGGTTGAGGTGATTCTAAAGACTCGTCACAATGTAGGGTTTGGTGGAAGGTTTAGTGGAGAAATGACCATTGTAGTATTTGAATACACATCTGTTGATCTGCTTCTTCAGTTTGTTTGCACATTTGCATGCCTTTTTTTTCAGACATAGCCTATGGCAGTGCATTTACCCTGAAGCAGCGGAGAACAGGTGGAGCTTACCTCCACTCCCACTGGCACCTGTACCCAGAATCTCATCCACCCAGACAGCAGCAGGTGGGTCCTTTAGCTTAAATCTTTGGACACTATTGGCCAATGTAAAATTTGGATCCAGGTACTGTTTATGAAAAAAATGGAAGAAAAAAAAATACTTTTGAGTTTTGTACCAGATGACAATTTTTGCAGACAAAATCATTTAGTGTTAAAAGGGTCAACATTACTGAGGTATGCTCATCTCTCTAACCCTTGTTTGTTGGTTATCATTAGAATTGCATTTGATGGGCATTTGTAAATGAGTACCATCAATGTAGAGTTCAGTGGAGAAAATAGAAAAATAGTTTACCTAATGTTCGTAAATATTCTGCATTTTTTCTGGTCACTTGATTTATAGATGCAGTGATGTTCTATCAGGCTGGACTTAAACTATCTGAGATGTACTTATATTCATATTAGAAATAATGACATCATGAATATTAATTAGATTCAATTTTATCATGGCATATAAACACAGGAAATGTTTACCTCGACAGAAACTCTGAAATCAGATCTGTAGAACCTGTCTTAAGCTACCGTCAAAAAGAGGTCTAATAATGGGTCTTTATTACATTTGTTACTATAAATAGTAACATTTTTACACTCAAAATGGTCCTATATCGGTCAAAAATTTCAGTTGTATTGTCAGAGAGGGCCTATAACCTATATGCCCGCTGCCAAGATTATTGTTCTAAATCTATAGCAACAGAACCCCGATACGAGGCAAATGTCCTATTCTGCTTCGATGCTGCAAATGTTGTCAAAGTGCTCGTACGCATACCAGTTAGCCCCAATTTCCAAACCCACGCTTTTACAAAGACAATCCTCGCTCGAATCGATTCAGATTTCTGCACATGCACAGAACACATACCGGTATTAAAGTGCAGTTTAGCCGCTGGTTCCCACGCCCATTTTTCAAAACTTGTAAAACCGTCATTTTGACGTCATCCAAATAACGTCAGAATAGCGCCATTCTCTCGATTTAGATTTTAACCCTTCTCTTGCTGAATTTTGAAATACGTTTCTCCTTCTTTACCCATGCCCTGTTGTATAATTACATTTATTACATGATGGCTAAAATGGAAAAACCCACAACAATTACATCTTTACCTTTTATTAACAAAATATGAAGATCTAAATTGACCTTCGTTAACATGAAGAGTGTGGCAGTTGTGGTTCTGAATGCAGCGAAAAACCCGCAGAGATGTAAATTTTAACTCCTTGAAGGAACTAGCTGCCACTCCCCAAAACTCTCCGGAAGGGTCCAATCCCTATCCAACATCCGGCCTGGGGTCCAATCCCCATGGCCACCTCCGGCCTGGGGTCCAATCCCCATGGCCACCTCCGGTAGGGTCCAATCCCCATGGCCACCTCCGGCCTGGGGTCCAATCCCCATGGCCACCTCCGGCCTGGGGTCCAATCCCCATGGCCACCTCCGGTAGGGTCCAATCCCTATACAAACCCCCTTCCCTACCCTCCACAGATGTTTTCCTCATATGGAGGGTACTGACCAACGGACCCAGCGTTAGGATCAATCACTGGATCAGTCGGCCAGCCAAATACTGACCGACAAACCCAGCGTTAGGATCAATCACTGGATTAGTCGGCCAGCCAAAGTACCAGTCCCTGTGGCATTCCTAACATAATGGATCGGTCGGCAGCCAGTTCCTTTTCCACATTGCACAAATGAGCAATAATTTTCAATAATAATAACCAATAAACATTATAAATCAATACATCTCTCCGGAATTTTCCGCCACACGAACCATTGTTCGCCCCAAAATTCCGTATTAGCATCTTATTACTGATTATCAAGTATGTTATACATCGTTATACACATACATAATGGTAAAATACCTTTACAACGATGCATAATGTTCTGCTGAATGGAAATCATTCTAATATGTGGTGGTCTAGTGTAACATGCCAGACTATCAATCCGGAGGCCAGGGGGCTCAAATTCCAGTCCCTCCCGGAAATCCCAGAGACGCATTTCAGCGTATACCACCCACACCTCCTCTCAACCCAGGGTTCAAATGGGAACCTGTGAAGGCCACCAGCTGGCACTGCGGCTGCACAATTGCACCACATGTTAGCAGCACTCAACATTGTAGGCGAATGACTCGATGACCAGGGGAGCAAATGTAGTCGGCTGAGCGGTCGCTCGGACGGAAAGCAGACTATAACTAGGCACTTTACTAATGGAATTAGACTGCAGCCAAACATTTTTATAAAGAAACATGTACAACCTGTAAAAATAAAAACACAATGCGTAATGATCTGTAGAATGGAATAGCACAAACGACATGCATTCACAATCATCCAGTTTAAAGGAAACATGTCACATATATTCTATTCACAAATTAATAAACATAACACTTCTTCAAACTCTAGAAGTAAAACATCATTGCCAACATTGGACATCATCTCCAAAGTAAATTGTGAAATTACAAATTATTTTCGGATCGAAGATAAAGGCGCGAAATCTGACCCGATGTACCAATATTGTGAAATTTACGGAAACACCGGCTACCGGTGCTACTGGAAACCGGCTTACGATTAAACTATAAACACGTTACCATTTTAGCCAGTAATAAATCGGCCTATTTGAAGCAATAGCCTTTAATATATTCACTGTGTACAATTATTTCTCTGTGCTATCACTGCTGTGAAGTGTACTGGTTGAACAATCAATTTGTAAATAGTGCAGACCCTGATGAGACAGCTCCTGCAGGAAATTATGACGGAAAAAAATCCAATACAAAAATCTGTTATGTATTAAACTTTAAAATGAAACATAATTTACTCAGTAACTATTTGCTGATAAAGAAAAGCAGCCATTACCTCAAGTTTGGACTCTACGCTAGCAGGGGAAGTAACCTAGTTACTGACCGTGTATTGGATTTCTACTGACTGTGTATAGAATTTCTAGTGACCGTGTATAAGTTTTACTCTTCGATCACATGACAGAATTCAACCAATCACACACACGGATTTCACCAAACAAATATCAGAGGTGGGGTAAAGGCCCTTACATAGATATAGTCCCTCGGGCCTATATCAAGGTGACGGGCCTATATCACTCTGCGGCCCTAGTAACCTGTGTAATAATCTCTATGTAGGGCAGGTGGTAGCTTAATGTAGGATATTCCTGCATTACTTTTGCCCTGCATTTAGGAACTACCTGCATGTTAAGAGTTTTGCTTCCAATCAATTCAAAGTCACTTAAGACAGGTTCTACTGTACTTCATATTTACATGTACAGAGAATTGAATAGTAAAGGTTGAGTCATAAATCGGATATTTTAACTGGAATTCCTGTTTTCTAAACTAATAATACACCATTGTACATGTGATCAGTGTTGTAGTTTATAGTATTGATAGATTGATCGAGTCCTCTAGAGGGTTGGAAAAGTCAATATACCTTTGTTACAGATAACAACCTACAGTCACAAGGATAATAACAATATGTGGATTTTGAAACATCCCTTTGAAGAGCCAGACTTAGATGCCCTGCCAATTCTTGTTAAAAACGGAGACCTTGTCAGACTTGAACACATAGTGTAAGTCAGACATTATTTCATTTACAATTAAACTGTCATTTAGGAAAGGATATTTTCATTTGTTCAGTGTTAAAACCATGTTTGGTATTTAACAGTTAACACATTTCCATGTTGCAAATTCATACAGGAAATAATAAATAAGTCAAACCTGTCTTATGCGACCTTCAGTGGGAGAAAACCAAGAGGGTCACATAAGACAGGAAGTCACATAAGACAGTCATGCAGTTGTTCTCCAAATTTTATAACTTCATTTCAGTGGTTCTATATTATAAAAGTGAACATAATTATGCCTGTGTCTTTGGAATAAACTACACATAAATGGAATAGATGTGACTTGTTCTAAATAATAGTAATAACCTTGGACATTTAATATTTGATAATTTTATATACAGTGAAACCTGTGAAAACTGGACCCCTTGGGGGACAGATCGATCGTCCGGTTTTCAGAGGTGTCCGGTTTTTTTCAGATTCGAAATTTTGCCGAGAAAACCAGCAAAAAGTGTGTGCACTGTTCAGGTTTAATTCACCCATCCGTATGAGTTTCCTAATGTGAAATTAGATGTAACAAACATTTGACTAATCTGAATTACGACAAAAGTAAGAGGAGACATTTTTTACAAAAAAAAAAAGAACAAATGAACTGGACAAATATTCTATACTGACTTTTGGTGTTGCGTATGTATTCCTCAATTCCGTGGACATAATAATAATACATGAGTGTGTGTGTGTTTAATTCACGTCCAGCATCACATACACATCTGTAAACGTGTAACCCATCTTGTTTGATTTTTTTTTCACTCGTGTTACAAATAGATGTGGTGTTTCTCGCCAGGCCTAAATGACACTTTTAACCCGTAACCTGCTTGTCGCGAGCGTCATGTCATGTATGCAAACAAACTGGATCCGGATGAGACGCCAAGTAACTCTGAGTCTGATCTGGATCCAAGATGTTTGATACTCAGTCAACATTTCTACAAGAAATATAAGCGAATTTGTGGAGTTTTAATAAAGAAGCATGTGCAAACTTTCATAACAGGCAAAGGGTTACAGGATGTTGCAAATTTAAACTCGATGTCATTCCCTTATCTGTGATTCTATATGCAAATAGCTTTTAACAATCATTCTCCAGGATTACGGGAAATTTGCCCAATATTTCAAAACCTGTGAGCAGATGGATTTTTTTGTGTGTGTCAGCATCATAAGGGTTAGGAAAGTGAAATAAAATGGATTTTTAATTGTTTTTGATTAATAGCAAAAGTTGTGGTATGTCATAATTTGTTCCAAGATCAGTGCAGGTAAGATTAAATAAATCGCCTCCAGACAAGAGAGTTAAAACTCGATAATGACCCGCAATTACAGAGTCGCTACAAACAGGCAAATTAGCGGATTCGGATTTCGGGAGCGGCAATTTACGGTGGTTAGTCGGGTAACACAGACTGGTCGCTTTCCCCAGTCTCAATATATAGGAAAATGCGTTGGGAGGAAATATTAGGGTCACATAAGACAGGAAGTCGCTATTAAGGGACGGTTGCTAAGACAGTTTTGACTATATCATGAATATTGGCTGAATTAGCTGAATTTTTATAATAACATACGTACAAGGGATGTTTTAGGTTTGGTTGGAAATGTTGAGTCAGGTTATATGTCATTACCAAACAGAGCAAACCCTAATCTATATACCTAATCCTATAGGAGCCATCTGATTAGGGTCTACTCTGTTTGTATAGGTGAAAAAGCATTTATATGAGGGAAAGGGTTAACAGTTACAACTAGAAGTAAACCATGAGTAATCATAAGAAATAGAAAAGAATTACCGTACATATCCAGAGAGACAAACTTAGGCAAATAGTGCAGACCCAGATCAAAGACTCCTCAAAGAGCTGCTTGTTAAAGATGGTACACTATTTGTTACTTTGTCAGTCTAATTTAACTAGTTTAACCCTTTCCCTCATATAAACGCCTTTTCACGCATTTGCAAACAGAGTAGACCCAGATCAGACGGCTCCTAGAGGAGCCGTCTGATCAGGGTCTTCACTGTTTGTTAATGGATTTTGATAGATGCATTTCTTTAGTTTCTGAAATGGCTACAATGTTCCACCTTCCATATTTCATTATAACTATTTTGTCCATGAATATTCAATAGTTTTGAAATTGGTAATAAACATAGAACTGGGAAAGGGTTAATATCAGAATGGTGCCAAATTGAATTTTTCTGCTTTACAAACCATTGGAGAGGGAACATTTGGTGTCCAAGTTATTTAGAGTAATTGGGGTAGAAAAGAAGTGGGGTTTCTTTTTGTCAAAAAATTAATTATTTTTCAGAAGGAATGATTGTGCTATAATGTATAGAAATGAGCTGCCCAATACATATATATTCATTGTCCATGTCATATTCTGATGCAGTATTCAAGGTTTTTGATCAAATCTTTTCAAATATGAAGTTAAGATCTCTTTCATACTTTTACCGGTTCCAATTTTTATTACAGCACTAAAAGGAACATGCACAGCCATACAGAACCAGCCCCATTGACCAACAGACATTTCCAGGTGTCAGGATATGGCGAGGTAAGGCTTTTTTCTTCATTTTTCACATTCTTACATAGACTTCATCATAGACAGCAGAATGCTATGTTTTTCTGAAATATTTATTATTCCATAAACCCTTTGCCTGCTAAGGCTGACCAGACTGACAATTGCAAACAGCTGGGATTGAGATGAGATACAGAGATCAGGATCCAGGCTGTTTGACACTCAGTCAATAATTTTTCAAAAGCTTTTACTCTTTACTCCATGAATATTCGTGAAAGAAATAATGATATCATGAATATTAATTAGATTAATTGTTATAATAGCACATGGACACAGGAATATTTGGCCGTGGCAGAAACTGTAGAATCATATCTATATTATATCATAAGCAGAGCAGACCCTGATCAGAAGGCTCCTTATGGAACTTTCTGTATCAGTTTTATCCTGCACTAAGCTAACATGACTAACAGCTCAAATTACTGACATGATCCAATGGATAGAACTCTCACATGATCAAAGTTGTTTGCCAACGACGTCATTATTTCATTCATAGAAAACTTGTATATTTAGGATGGGAAGGGTGATGCTAACGACATCTGGCAGATTGACATCCCAGATTTGGAGGAAGGAGCCCCTGTGAAGGCAGTCAGGTCCAAACTGCGGCTGATACACTATCATGTGCAGTGCGCCCTACAGTCCCACGACAAGAAACTGCCAAAATGGTCAGTACTTACATTAATTTTGCATTGCCATGAAATTGTTAAGTCAATAAAATTTTATGGTGTTTTACTTTTTGATTAAAGCCCAGTTCCCTCAAACAAAGTTTGTTATTTTGATCTGGTTGTCCATCTGTCCTGAATTCTTTTTCTACAGTACAATAGTATTGTACCAGTTTTCTGAGAACTTCATAATTATAACGGACCTCATCACTGTGTGTGTGAATCCTGGTCGCACACTTTGAATTTTTCATGTGTGGAAGCTTTCTAGCTACTTTGGGTCCTATATACTTTAAATTTTTAGACTGGCGGAAGCCAGTCTTAAGTACATGTACCGCAAATCAGATTCAACAATCTTACCAATGCCATGTCCGATTTAACATTTTTTTGTATTAATGCACCATAGGTGGATCCATATGTCTAAGCGCATATGTTCAATACAGCAAACTACCACTTAACTACTATTTGAACCAGAACTGTCGATCCACCCCTGCACTGCGATTCTAGGTCAAATGCTGACGAGGAGTGGTTAAAAAATAGTGCTTAAGCGACCATTAATATATTGAACATAGGAGTTTTAAAACCAGGTGGTTGCTTAATGCAGGGCAAAGGTAATGCAGAAAGCTCCTTTAGGAGCTTTATGCATTACTGTTGACCGCATTAAGCTACCACCTGCCTTATAGGTTCATAGTTACACCTCGTTTTTGGTTTACATTGCATACTTCTTTTTCTGTGCAATTTTATGGCAAATTGTGGCATGAAATGCGTTGCAGTTGTCATGCTGATGTAGTAATTTACAGTTGAATAGAAAAACATATTTTTATTTTCTTATTATGATCTCAATTGTCACCCATGTTTCCAAGGGGGTCAGTCCGTCCATCCATCTGTCTGTCCACCTGTTCATCGGTAATTGCTTTAAACGACATCTTAAGAAATCTTCTCCAAACCCAGGAATGATACTTGACAGAAGTAGTCCTCTGATAAACCTGTGCTGAAATTTCTAAAATGATGTTGATATCTCAAAAAAACATGAGTGCCAGGCATGGGGCTACTTTTCCGCCAGTCTTTCAACGATTTCAGTGCTTTGATTGTTATGAGATGCCATAGCATATACTGGAGTTATTATCCATTCGGTTTCTTTTCGCATGATGTAAAAATGAGTGGCTTGCAATTTGAAATATTTAAAACCTGCACACATTTTTTGCATCACAAGCCTGCCAACAGGTGTCATACATGTACCTTGGAACACTCTTGTCTTCAGGTATTTACCTAGATATGTATTATGAAAAAGTCTGATTATGTGTTTTTTCAGAATTATTTCCTGTAGGAGCTGTCTGATCAAGGTCTACTCTGTTTGCTTATGAAATCATATATCAATATGTTTATGCAGTTTCTGCCTTTAACAGCAAATACATCTGGTGTTCATATGCCATTATAAAAAATCATCTAATAGATATACATGATGTCACTATTTCTAACTTGAATATTCATGAAGAAAAGGGTTAAAAAAGTAATTGAAGAAAATGTTACATTGATAATTGGTGTAGATGGTACTGTCTTCCAATGGGCATTTTGCTTAGCAGGTTAATAATTAACCCTTTTCTCCATGAACATTCAAATAAGAATGGTATCATAGATATTTATTGGATGATTTACGTTAATGACATGAACACAGGAACAAGTAGAATCTGATCTATATAATGTCATTAGCAAACAGAGCAGACCCTGATCAGACCGCTCCTACAGGAGCCGTCTGATCTGGATCTACTCTTGTTTGCAAACATGTTAAAATGTATTTATAGAGTAAAGGTTAAAGGATAAGATCTTTACTGTTTGCATCCATAGTGTAATTTTGTATGTGTGTTTTTAACAGGGGTTGGGATCAGCTAGAAGTCACATGCAACCCTAACGTAAAGGATTCCAAAACCTTTTGGAGCTTTGAGGAAGTCTTTGATGATAGATGTAAGTATGTGTACATGTGTAATCTTGAGGAGTCTGATACAGTATATTGGCGATAATTCGAGCTCCATCGGGAATCAGCAAAAACCTCGGAATATCTCGATGCTCGAAAGAACCGAGAGCATTTTATGTAATTTCCTAAGAGCATTGTTTGACGACGACAGGAAGGGTATTTCATCACAGTAAACTTTTTTAACATTATCATAAACTTCAATGCATATATAATTCTTCGATTCTTTCCTTATATAAGTGATAAGGGAAAACACTATTCACATCTGTGACCGAAGTTTCAGTATAATTTGTATGGGTCCGTTCAACGGACCCTTCACAATAAACTCAAAAATTGTTTCAAATCATTCAGTTATATCCCTAGAACAGTTGTAGCGTATAGCGTTATGTCGTTTATTTTGCATTTGTCAACATTAATTTAGTTGTTGATGTTGAATTGGGTACACAAACATTATCGTTTCGTTCCCGTGCTGTTTCGTAGTAAGGAAAATCAGGGCGAGTGACCCAATTAATTAATAATCGGAACACTCTGCTTTTTTCGTCTGAAATAGTCATTCTCGTTCATCTCTCGTAGCAAGAGTCTGCATGAACGAGACTGTCTAAAAGTAGCAAAATATTCCGAATTTCAAAGTATTACACGAAAAACTTTGCACTATTTCAAAATTTAAAGCAGAAAGACTTTATATGGCACACTTTCAGCGGTACCGAAAAATCTCTACACGTTTACGAACATATGCAAATTATGATTGTGACTCTTTGTTTATTAGTCCCCCACCGGTTACCGGTTGGGGGACTATAGGTTTGCTCGATTCCGTCTGTCCGTCCGTCTGTCACGCTTTGAGTCCGGGCCATATCTCCTACAAAGTTATGCCGAATTCATTATAACTTCACACATTGAAGAAACATGATGAGGGGTAGTGTCATGCACAAGGGCCATAACTCTAGCATCAATATTTTTGGAGTTATTCCCCTTTTACATATTTTTTTTGTCCGGACAATAACTCTTTATCTACTGGTTCAATTGATTTGAAACTTCACATATGGAACAATCATGATGAGGGGTAGTGTCATGCACAAGGGCCATAACTCTAGCATCAATAATTTTGGAGTTCTTCCTTTTTCATATTTTCTTGTCAGTCCGTCTGTCACGCTTCATGTCCGGGCCATATCTCCTACAAAGTTAGGCCAAATTCATTATAACTTCACACATTGAAGAAGCATGATGAGGAGTAGTGTCATGCACAAGGGCCATATCTCTAGTATCAATATTTTTGGAGTTATTCCCCTTTTTCATATTTTTTTGTTGGGACAATAACTCTTTATCTACTGGTTCAATTGATTTGAAACTTCACATATGGAACAAGCATGATGAGGGGTAGTGTCATGCACAAGGGCCATAACTCTAGCATCTATATTTTTGGAGTTATTCCCCTTTTCATATTAATAACTCTTTATGTACTGGTTTAATTGATTTGAAACTTCTCATATGGAACAAGCATGATGAGGTGTAGCGTCGTGCACAAGGGCAATAACTCTAGCATCAATATTTTTGGAGTTATTCCCCTTTTTCATATTTTCTTGTCGGGACAATAACTTTTTATTTACTGATTCAATGTATGAAAGTAGGTACTAATACCATTCAGGTGGTCATGTATATACCATGGTCAACCACACCATGGGTGGGTGGGGTGGGGAGAGTGGAGTTTTTTTTTCAGTCCGTCGGGGGACTCATGTCTTGCATAGCAGTACAACATGCCCTTGTTAGACTTTAGTCTATTAAATTCTCATCATGATCTACTCCAAAGTAAAGTCTACATTCAATGAATGTGTTTTTCACACATTTGGAAGATCTAATGCCCCAAAGACGGGTCTTTCAAAAGGTTACGAAAGGGTATCGAGGTGTGAACAATTACCTCAAAGGTGGGAAAACACCGTGCTCGAATTAAACAATCAATAAAGGGAACCAGAATGATCCGCGGGACCAGCACTCATGCTCGAATTTTCGGATTATCGCTATTCGGATTAATGCAGGTATTTTCATTGAGATTTGATAGAAATTGAGCCGGGACCTCAAAATTCCCTCGGAATAGGCGGGTATCTCAGAAAAACGAGATTCGAAATAACGCCGTTATACTGTATTTGCTTTATTGTATACCATTTATTATTGTTTTGTTATCCTTTTAATACCTGATGAATATTGATTAGATGATTTTTTATATTGACATATCAATACAGGAAATGTTGACTCTGGTAGAACTTGTAGACTCAGATCTATATTATTCCCATAGGCAAATAGAACAGACTCTGATCAGATGGATCCTACAGGAGCTGTCTGATATGGATTTATTTTGTTTGTAAGTGGTTCAAAAGGCATCTCTATCATAATCAGATTAAGGGTTTTAAATACTCTCAAAGTAATCGGTATTTGGTAAAAATTTACAAACAGACAAAACATTTAAATATCCTCACTGTGATCATTTTTATGCACCACACAATGTAGGAGGCATATAGCCTTGCCCTTGTCCATCTGATGGTATGTCTGTATGCATGTCCCACAGATCTTGCGTGTCTAACTCCTCATACACCAATGGTAGGATTTACATCAAACTTTCACAGATGTGAAGATACTCATAAAGAAGGGAATTTTCACTGCAACCATTTTTACCAGTTATGCAACTTTGAAATTTTCTACATGTACCATATACCGGTATAGCAAATAGCAAAATCATTTTACTCCACATACGAGGGGTGTTCCAAAAATAATGTCATCTGTGCTTTATTTCGCGGAAATCGTCCAATTCATGCACAAAACCACCTCGTGTCGATTGAGTGATCACTGGCTCGTGACACAGGTAAATATCTCGTCCACACGTTCACTTGCCTCGGTACAGTGTACATCGTTTCATAGCCTATTCGTTAGACTATACACAAAATGACAGGAAAACGAGCTGAAAATGTTCTTGAAATTAGGGCCTATATAAAAGGTAGGTCATTACTCGGCATAAAGGCTGTAGATATTCACCGCGAGGTGTGTGACATTTATGGGGAGGGCCAAATGTCCCACAGGACTGTTTGTAGGTGGGTAGCTAAATTTAGTGCTGGGCAGCAGCAACTGAAAGATGCTGCTCGCCCAGGTCGTCCTGCAACAACTACGACCAAAGGTAACATAGAAAAAATCCGAAATATCCTCAAAACTGATGCTCGATTCACCGTAAGACAATTGGCTCGAATGACAAACTTGTCGTTAGCAAGAGTTCATGCAATTTTGAAGAAACACCTAAAAGTTAGAAAGATAAATGCAAGATGGATACCCCATTTGTTAACGGATGAGCAAAAGAAGACGCGTGTAACAATGGCAAAAAAACTTCTCAAAATGTACCCAAAATATAGTAAAAAGGCTTTTGATAATATAGTCACTGGTGATGAGACCTGGGTGTATTATTTTGAACCAAAGCGGAAGGTTTCCAACCGAATATGGGCCACTAAAAATGCCAGACGCCCAAGTATTGCCAAACGAATACGAACGGTAAAGAAGGTTTTGTATGCTATTTTTTTCACTAATAAGGGTCCAGCTATTCAAATCCCGGTGCCAAAAGGCAGAACGGTCACAGGCAAGTTCTATAAAAACGTTGTTCTGAGAAAATTGAAGAACTACTACAAAAGTAGCCGCCCCAAAACAGGACTTAAGTATGTCCGACTTTTGCATGATAATGCACCCGCTCACAAGGCACGTATTGTGACTGACTTTTTGGAGTCAGAGAAGGTTACCGTCCTTCCGCACCCTCCGTATTCGCCAGACTTGGCCCCCTGCGACTATTTTCTCTTTCCAAAACTTAAATATCATTTATCTGGAAGGAGATACAATTCGAGAAATGCCCTTGGATCTGCTGTTTATCAGTGTCTGATGGGTGTCCCCATTGAAGAGTATGAAAAATGCTTCCAAAAATGGATTGACCGGCTAAAAAGGTGTATTCTGGCTGGCGGAGAGTATTTTGAAGGGCAGAGCAAATTAAAATGAACAAAAGCACTTCCGCTATATGAGCACCGATGCAAGTGACATTATTTTTGGAACACCCCTTTCAAGCTTTTACAGATATATAACCTTGATTTGAAGATGGTGGTAAAGAAGGGAATTTTTTCTGTGACCATCTTTATTAGAGTTGCATTGATTTTTCTTCATTTTATAAGATATAGTGAAAAAATATTTTTTCTCTATTAAACTCGTTTTACTCCATTTCAAATGTCTACAGATAAACAACCTTGATATGAAGATGGTTATAAAGAATAGATTTTTGCGGTGAGCATTTTTGCCAAAAAATTTGGTTGATTTAGAGACGATATTGCAAGAAGAGGGTCATCCATGTCCTATGGACACAATTCTAGTTCAATGCAGATATATATGTACACAAACAACCATATTACTCTACTGCTTGTATCATTTGTTTATACTAAATACACATGTTAAATGAATGATAATAATTGATGATGATGATGACTTATGTGCAAGGGTCCATTAGCCTACTTGTATCATATGCTTTAGCAGGGTGACAGAGATCTTTTCTCCATCAGCTGTGCATCAGTCTGTTATGCATTTTGCATCATGCTTTATTTTTCACACTGCTGTTGGCAGATGACACACATGTTCCTTCAAACACTCCTGTATTTATTTATTCATTATTTCAGTACCAAATGTCAGCTTTGAAGTCCATGCTCCAACATTCTTTGACAAGTTCTTAGAAAGCCATTCTGTCATGACACAGGTATGAATGTATTCAATAATTTTCAATGAAGAGAGGAAGATAGTTTTGACATATAGCTGATAGTTATGCCCCCAAAGCTAGGCTTTGGCGGCATATAGTGATCGCACCGTGCGTGTGTGGGTGGGTGTGTGGGTGTGTGGGTGGGTGTGTGGGTGGGTGGGTGTGTGGGTGGGTGGGTGTGTGGGTGTGTGTACCTTTTGTCCGGAGTATATTTCCTTTGTCACATCAGCTACGGATACCAAATTTGGTGTGTGAGTTCATCTTGGGATGGGGGAGTGTCGCGTACCATTTTCATGTCACTTTGACCTTGACCTTGACCTTTGACCTTGATTTTACAAAAAGCTTGTCCGGAGCATATCTCCTTTACCTTACCAGCTACAGATTCCAAATTTGGTGTGTGAGTTCATCTTGGGATGGCGGAGTGTCGCGTACCATTTCCAGGTCACTGTGACCTTGACCTTGACCTTTGACCTCGATTTTAAAAAAAGCTTATGCCTTACCAGCTACAAAAAGCTTGTCCGGAGTATATCTCCTATACCTTACCAGCTAAGGATTCCAAATTTGGTGTGTGAGTTCATCTTGGGATGGAGGAGTGTCGCGTACCATTTTCAGATCACTGTGACCTTGACCATGACCTTTGACCGATTTTACAAAAAGCTTGTCCGGAGCATATCTCCTTTACCTTACCAGCTACAGATTCCAAATTTGGTGTGTGAGTTCATCTTGGGATGGCGGTGTGTCGCGTACAATTTCCAGGTCACTGTGACCTTGACCTTGACCTTTGACCTCGATTTTAAAAACCGCTTAAACCTTACCAGCTACAAAAAGCTTGTCCGGAGTATATCTCCTATTCCTTACCAGCTAAGGATTCCAAATTTGGTGTGTGAGTTCATCTTGGGATGGAGGAGTGTTGCGTACCATTTTCAGATCACTGTGACCTTGACCATGACCTTTGACCGATTTTACAAAAAGCTTGTCCGGAGCATATCTCCTTTACCTTACCAGCTACAGATTCCAAATTTGGTGTGTGAGTTCATCTTGGGATGTCGGAGTGTCATGTACTATTTCCAGGTCACTATGACCTTGACCTTGACCGATTTTACAAAAAGCTTGTCCAGAGCATATCTCCTATACCTTACCAGCTAAGGATTCCAAATTTGGTGTGTGAGATCACCTTCAGATGGCGGAGTGTCGCGTACCATTTTCAGGTCACTGTGACCTTGACCTTGACCTTCGACCTCGATTTTACAAAAAAGGTTGTCCAGAGAATATCTCCTATACCTTACCAGCTACGGATTCCAAATTTAATGTGTGAGTTTATCTTGGGATGGCGGTGTGTCGCGTACCATTTTCAGGTCACTGTGACCTTGACCTTTGACCTAGATTTTACACAAAGCTTGTCCGGAGCATTTCTCCTATACCTTACCAGCTACGGAATCCAAATTTGGTTTGTGAGTTCATCTTTGGATGGCGGAGAGTCGTGTACTATTTTCAGATCACTGACCTTGACCTTGACCATTGACCTCAATTTTACAGTCCGGAGCATATCTCCTATATCTTACCAGATACAAAAAGCTTGTCCAGAGCATATCTCCTATACCTTAAACATTGACAATCAACCCAGGGTCCTTTTTAACGTTGAGAATGACTTAGGGTCCTTTTTAACTAAGTTTTGACGCTTGGTTCTGTTTCTAATGTTAAGAACTGACTCCTGTGTCATTTTTAACAGCATCAAAATTTCATGTTACACCTGCATTACATTGTATTTTTTTCCGCCAAAATGCATTTCGGTGTCAAACACTTTGGGGGCATTTGTCACCCGAGACGACTCTCTTGTTTTATCTGTGATTTGCTAGTAGAGTGAAAACCATTGCCTTAACACTTTCCCTCGTATAAACACTTTTTAACGCCTTTGTAAACAGAGAAAAAACAGACGAGATGGCTCCTGTAGGAGCTGTCTGATCAGGGTCTGCTCTGTATGCTTATGAAATTATAATAGATCTGACTCTACAGTGTCTTCCAGTTCAAAAACATCCTGTTTTCATATGCCTTCATAAAAATTCAGCTAATAAGTATTCGTTATGTAATTATTTCTTAATACATAAATATGCAACAGGGAAAGGGTTAACTTGACAGCATGACTTTGAAGACATCTGGCCAGTGGGGCTCCATGGCTGTGTAGTTCAACTTCAACTGAAAATCACTTACTGGTAGCTCCTCACTGCTGTCGTTCGAATCCTGGTCTAGGCATTTGGATTCTGACAATCACTGTTTTCACGATTTTTAGCTCACCAGAGCACAAAATGCTCAGGGTGAGCTTTTGCGATGGCCTGTTGTCCGTCATTGTGCGTCAGTTGTCGTCAACAATTTCAACTTTTAAAAGTCTTCTCCTCTAAATTTACAGGATTCTCAGCTTTCATCTTTGGCACATAACATCATCTATAGATCCTCTACAAAAGTTATATAAATTATGTCCCTGGGGTCAAAATTGGCCCCGCCCCAGGGGTGTCCAGTTTTCAATAGAAACATATAGTGAAACTTTAAAAATCTTCACCTCTGAAATTGGAATGTTCTCAGCTTTCATATTTGGCACATAGCATCATGTTCGGGTCTTCTACAAAAGTTATATAAATTATGTCCCTGGGGTCAAAATTGGCCCTGCCCCAGGGGTGGCCGGTTTTCAATAGAAACATATAGTGAAAACTTTGAAAATCTTCTCCTTTGAAACTGGAAGGTTCTCAGCTTTCATATTTGGCACATATGGGGAAAATTAACAACCAACACATTTTTAGCTCACCAGAGCAAAAAGTGCTCAGGATGAGCTTCTCTGATCGCCCGATGTCCGTCGTCCGTCAGCGTGCGTCGTTCATCGTCAACAATTTGAACCTTTAAAATTCTTCTCCTCTGAATCTACAAAGGTTTAAGCTTTCATCTTTGGCACATGGCATCATCTGTAGGTCCTCTACAAAAGGTATATAAATTATGACCCTGGGGTCAAAATTGGCCCGCCCCAGGGGTGCATTGTTTTCTATAGAAACATATAGTGAAAACTTTGAAAATCATCTCCTCTGAAACTGGAAGGTTCTCAGCTTTCATATTTGGCACATACCATCATGTTCAGGTCCGCTACAAAAGTTATATAAATTATGCTCCTGTGGTCAAAATTGGCTACACCCCAGGGGTGACCAGTTTTCTAGCAAACTTGTAGCAGACTGCGCTTTTAAGCATCTTATCTTTGCTCATAAAGAGGTCATCAGGTCAAGCAGTGGAGAGGGATGACCAGTGGCTATTTTAGTGCACCTGTATTGCTGGTGTGTATCAAGCTGTAGTAGCTTGGAGTGATAGTAAGTCTGTTAACCCTTTGCCTGTTCTATGTTTATTATTAATTTGAATGCCTAATGCATATTCATGAACAAAATAGTTAAAATGAAATATGGAAGGTGGAACATTGTAGCCATTTTTTTACAAATTTCACAACCTACTGAATATTCATCGACAAAATAGTTATAATGAAATATAGTAGGTGGACCATTGTAGCCATTTTAGAAACTAAAGGAAAAGGTCTATCAAATTCCATTAACAAACAGAGCAGACCCTGATCAGATGGCTCCTATAGGAGGCATCTGATCTGGGTCTACTCTGTTTTTAAATATGTGAAAACACATTTATATGAGGGAAGGGTTAATTAATAATAGTGATTGGCATTATGACATTAAAGGTAAAGGTGTGGTTTATAGTCTGGAACTATATACAATGTATATATTCTCCCGACTTCACAATTTACCCCCTGAGCACTGGGTTATAAGTCCGCCATTAACATTCGGCGCCTAAGGCAGCCATGGCACATTGGCTTATTTCCCTCTCAGGTACCCATTTATACACCTGTGTGGAGAGGAGTAAACGTGGGATGCATTTTTTTCTCAGAAAAATTCTGATAGTCCGATGGCAGGATTCGAACCAGGGACCCTTCGATCCCAAGTCTAATGTCCTACCACTGGACCACCACTCCCACTATAATTCCATTATTATAACCTGCCCTGCAGTTCAGAAGAAGGGTAAATCATGTAAAGACTCCAGAATGCCAAATTAAAGATTTTAAATAAATTATGAATAATCATAATTTTTAACATGAAATTGTATTACTTGAAAATATTAATTTAAACTTATGAATATGAAATTATTATGTAATAATTTATAATAATATTCAAATGCAAAAAATCAGTTTGGAATGCTAGGGTACACATACCTGTTCAGAGGAACAGTTGATATGAGAGGTCAGTTGATCGTCTTTAGTCAGAACTTTGTATGGCTTGCATAATTAAAATTCCCTTGGTTCAAATGAGGCCTGCCCAAAGGGTGGCCAGTTTTCTATAGAAATATAGTGAAAACTGAAAATCTTCTCCTGATTGTCTGGTGAACGATATCAGGGCCATCATGGCCCTCTTGTTTATATTTGGCACATAGCATCATGTTCAGGTCCTCTACAAAAGTTATATAAATTATGCCCCTGGGGTAAAAAATGGCCAAGCCCCAGGGATGGCCAGTTTTCTATAGAAATATAGAGCGGTCTCGGGTATTTTGGGACACTTAAGCGAGTTTCAAATATATCCATTCTAGTTATGCTTATTTCGGGCAAGCTTATGTAATAACGTGAAGTGCACAGATTTAACGTTGTTGGTATGAGGATATGTAAAACACGGGTACTTCAACCATGTATGTATATCCATGTAGTGACGTGATGTCAGTAGTTTCTGAACCAGTTGGGTAATTGTGAACGCCAAGTAGGGTATTTTGGGACACTTAGCTAAAACAGCATAAACCAAGTAAAATCCTTTCTAGTATGTATGCCCCACCACTTAATTTAATTTAAAACAACTTTTATGTCATGCAAATTGATTTTGAAGGTGCAGTTAACTTGACAAAAACAAACAGTAAACAATAAAATTACAATTTAAAACCCTGTTGCATCATAAGTACTATGACAAAGTTAGCAGTAGTCACATTCAAAGCCTATGTCGGCAATTTCAATTTCTGACATCGACAACAAGTCGATAGTTTTCACACAGGCGCGATGTAACCACCTGTCACATTTTTGACAGGTAATCCAGTCTATGGTGTTATTGCCGTATGGTAAGTCACACACATAGCAAGCCTGTTTAATATTAAAGTCAATGTCTTGAGTATCATCGTCAGCAAATTCAAGTGAAACATCAGAATCAGAGGACTCTGGTTCATTTAACTTTCGTTTCAGATTTTCTAACTTCTTGATTTCTCTCTTGATTCTTCTCAGTCATCTTCTTCTTTTTCATCATTTGTTTCTCTTCTCATTCTTTAGCCTTTCTTTCTTTCTCCTCCATCAGTTTAGCTTTTGGTTAGAGTGTCGGACTAGTAGTCCAGAGGTCCGGGGTTCGAATCCCGGTAGAGGCCAGTAACTTTTCCTCCCTTAGAATTACTTCATAGGAGCTGTCTGGTCAGAGTCTGCCCTGTCAGTCTTATGGACTGATATATATCTGATTCTACAGGAGCTGTCTGGTCAGAGTCTGCCCTGTCAGTCTTATGGACTGATATATATATATCTGATTCTACAGCTACTGCTTTTGTAAAAAATTCCAGTGCTCATAATTATATTTTTTTTAAAAATTCAGCTGATTTATATTCATAAGTTGTTATTTCTTACCAATATGTAAATACTGCAGGAGCTTTCAGCATTACTGTTGAACTGCATTAAGCTGTGAAATGTGTTTCTAGATATGCGTAGTGAAACATTTTAGAGCAATTCTGTATTGTAAGATTTTGGAAGGACCAAACTTTTAGTTCGAGTTATCCCGAAGTTCGAGTTATCCGAGTTTGAGATATCGAAGTTCAACTGTAATTAATATTCATGATGTCATTATTTCTTAAATGAATATCCATGAGGTAAAGGGTTAATATGGAATGACAAGGATCAGTTAGTGTTTACATCCAGAAACATGTATTGCAGAATCTCTCTAAAGCATGTCTCTTTCAGCATTACTGTAGACCTGCATTCAGCTAAGAACTTGAGAAATTGTCAAGATTACAAATCGGATAACTCGAACTTCTGTTATCTCGAACTAATTTATATAGACCCTTGAAGTTCGAGATATCGAAGTTCAACTGTAGTTGAATTCTTATAATGACACCATGAACGAGGGTATTTTTCACAATGGCAGAAACTATAGAATCAGACCTATAGTATTCAAAGCAGATGTCACCTGGTCTGGATCTACTGGGTTTGCAAAGGCATCAAAAGGCATTAATGGGTTAATGAAATTATAAATGTGTTTTTCTTCAGGGCAATTCAGGATTGAAGCCAAAAGAAGGTGAAGTGACATCTAGGCCCTGGCAATGGCCTATTGACTGGAAGGTAAGTTAGCATAAGTTTATATCGATATACATGGACAATCACAAAGCACACAACATAATGTCTGTTGAACCTTTTTTTAACCCTTTCCTTGTTCTACATTTATTCCAAATTTCAATACCTACTAAATATTCATGGAAAAATAATTACAACGAAATATGGAAGGTGGAACATTGTAGCCATTTTAGAAAGTAAAGAATCATATCTTTCAAATATCATTAGCAGACAGAGTAGACCCTGATCAGAAAGCTCCTGTAGGAGCTGTCTGATCTGGGTCTACTCTGTTTGCAAATGTGTGAAAAGAAGTTTATATGAAAGATAGGGTTAAAATGTATTTCAGCAGTAGTAAACTGTCTTTTATGTATTTCTAAGGCTTTAGGGTATAACTAATGTAACTGGATTAAACTTGTAGATTTTGTGATAAACATATGCAAATAGTTTGAGTTCAGATGTGATAACCAGTTAACTTAGTCCAAACTGACTGGTACAGTTCTGTTAATTCATTTAGGGGATTAAAAATACAAGGGTTGTCCTGGAATTTCGCGGAATTTCGCTATAACTTGATACGAATGATGCAAATATAAACTCAAACCACATCATGAAATACTTGGAAGTTTTAGCTCTAAAATAGTTAAGTATGAAAAACGTAGAGTAAATATTAATAGCATACGTGAAACAACAAAAGCATCACTGACTGTCACCCGGAGCACGTCATTGTTTTTTACGACGTTACTCGACGTCGAACTCCTTCATACATTAGTAAAGTCAAGACTACAATTAACCTTCTCGATGTAATCCCCACGTGTTGAAATACATTTACGGTGTCTGTAAATTTCATGAAAATGTCATTATACCATTTGTTAACAATTCCTGCTACAACTTTCTGTGCACATAAATGAAGTTCATTTGCTGATTCAAAGTGTTGCCAGCTCAACAATTTGTTCACATCAGGACAAACAGCACAATCCATAGGTGCCAGGTCAGGACTGTAGGATGGATGGTCCAACAGTTCAAACCCTAGTAAATCAATAGCAAGCAGTGTAGATCTCGCTCTATGTGCCGGCTCATTATCTTGGTGCAATATGACTTGATCAGAGTCTATGTTTCATCAGTAGTAGTGATTATTGTAAGAAAGTGTCTCCCTCCATATCATAATGCCGTAGGAACGTCGTAGAGCATTCAGCTCGGCGCTGCTTCTCTTCTTCCTTAAGCAGGCGAGGTACCCAATGTGCGCTAACTTTGGACATTTCGAAGTTTGTAGTTAATATTTGATGAGCAGCATTACGTGAAATGTCAAGTATTTCAGTTATTTCTCTTACTGTTTTTCGTCTATCCATGTCTATCAGTTCTTTCACTTTACCTTGTAAACAGCAGTTGATGGGTGACCCGATCTTTCATCATCATTAGCTGATTTACTTCCGTTTCTAAACCGTTCATGTCATTTATAAACAAATGTCTTGCTACTCTGTGGCAATGTATTAGATGGTATAATCATTCTGAATGTCTCCAACGGTGATTTTCCAAGTCCGACACATAACTTCACAACACTCCATAATTCAACGTCGTCTGTGACCGTCATCGTTTTAAGACTTTTTATGAACCGCTCTACAGTTTGTGATATGAAAAATAAACGAGTGCGCACAGAGACGTTAAATTTAAAGGAGATGACGTCATTATTACGTACTAACGTTGTGCTGTTTGGCGGTGATTTTGCTGTAGCAGAAACTATGTAAGGGTTCAAAATTTGAGACCAATTTTTACAAACATTTGCATATATTTAAGGTGCGCCGCTTATACGACTGGCTGTTACTATGGCGACAGCTATCTATAACAAGCAATGATATATTACAAATTTTATGTTGCAAGTTTATTAAGATTATCGGTGACTTTCTTTGTTTACATTTATAGTTCGAATGTCCGACAAACAGTCATGCTATAAATAAATTCTGCGAACTTTCAGGACAGCCCTCGTATAGATACCATTATTTTGCACTTACCATATGAAATTTGTTATCCCTAATTGTGTGGCTTTAACCCATCCCCTCATATTGACACCGCTGTAAAGTCACTCTTTGAAACCATTGTGATAAATAGAGAATTTGCTCCTATGGAGCAAATGCTCTATTTATCACAATGGTTTAAAAAGTACACAAATCTGAAGAAAAAAAGTTCCTTTTCTCTAGTAAATGCTCCTTTTCGGTAGATTTATTCAAAGAGGTTTGGGTCTAAAAACTACCTATTAGGGAATGGGTTAAAAGCAATGAATGTCTTATGACTTGTTGATGGTTGTTGCTTGTTTTCAGGGTCAGATATTCTCTGGCAAGGAGCACAGGATCTACCTCCTGGGTAACCCTGTTATATTCCTGATGCTACTGGCAGCCAAGGCCCTGTTCCTTGTGCTATATGTGCTGTATGCAGTGAGGCGAGAGAGAAAGGTCAAGATGTCCAAAGAACTGACGGGTTGGTAAACAATATTCCTTTAGATAGGCATTTATTTTCGTGGAATATCTTTGAAAAATATTTATTCAGTAAAACCTCTCTACAATGGCCACACAAAAGAAGACTAATTTTGGGACTTTATAGACAGATGGTAGCCTAACCCTTTCGACGCTGAATTTTTGGACTTCCCAAATTTCATTCAATCAAGCTTTCCATTAATATTCAGGGAATTTCTTTTTTTAAAAAAAAAAGTAACATGACAAACAGTGCAGACCCTGGGTCTACACTGTTCGAAAAGGACATAAGTGATACATTATCATAGATACAGACTGGTGGCATCTGGCTAGAATGTGATAATAAACATTTGGCAAAGTCAATTTCCCATTTGACTAGATATATAATTATTTGCTGTTTACCTGATATATCCTCTATTACAGAGTTTAATGAGCGGACATTTGCAGCTGGATGGTGGCTTCTGATTGGCTGGGGTCTCCACTACATTCCATTCTGGCCAATGACAAGAGTGCTCTACTTCCACCACTATTTTCCAGCATTCTTGTACAGCTCCATGCTTGCTGGTAATTATGCTGGTTTTTAGCTCACCAGAGCACAAAGTGCTCAAGGTGAGCTATTGTGATACCCCTGTGTCCGGCTTCCGGCCATCCGTCTGTCTGTCCGTCAACAATTTCAAACGACTTCTTCTCTGAAACCGACTGCCCAATTGTAACCAAACTTGGTCAGATACATATTGTGGATGGGTGCTTCAAAAGTTGTTAAAAGATAGTGGGTGGGGGCCATCGGTCTTGTTGCCATGGCAACTGTGCAGTTTTTCATAGGAAAATCTTTAAAAATCTTCTTCTCTGAAACTGTAAGGCCTAGACCTTTGATATTTAATATGTAGCATGATCTTATGGTCCTCTACAAATATTGTTCAAATTATGACCCCCGGGCCAAAAATGGCCCCGCCCAAGGGCTTATTAGTTTTTCATAGGAAAATCTTTAAAAATCTTCTTCTCTGAAACTGTAAGGCCTAGACCTTTGATATTTGGTATGTAGCATGATCTTATGGTCCTCTATAAATAATGTTCAAATTATGACCCCCGGGCCAAAAATGGCCCCACCCAAGGGCTTATCAGTTTTTCATTGGAAAACCTTAAAAATCTACTGAAACTGTAAGGCCTAGACCATTGATATTTGGTATGACTAACATGATCTAATGGTCCTCTATAAATATGTAGCTGTGGCTTGTGGTCCTCTGCCAAGAATGTTTAACTTACGACCCTGACCACTGGGCGAAACTTGGCCCTGCCTCAGGGCTTATCAGTTTTTCATGGGAAAAATATAAAATATTATTTTTCTCTGAAACCATAAGGCTTAGACCTTTAATTAATGGCATACTGCTTTGCCTTGTGGTTCTCTACCAAGGTTGTACACATGATTTCTTGTGGTCAAAAATGGCCCCACCCCTGGGGTTATCTCAGGTGAGCGCTTTAGGGCCTCATGGCCCTCTTGTTTGTGTGGTTTTTTTTACATTTCTTCTTTAACCCTTTCCGAGATGAATATTCATGTAAGAAATAATGACGTCATTATTATTAATTCGAATAATTTGTTATAATATCACATGAACATAGGAATTTTTAGCCTTGGCAGAAACTGAAAAATCATATCTATATCATATTATAAGCTCCTATAGGATCCGTCTGATCTGGGTCTACTCTGTGTGCAAAGGCATAGAAAAGCTTATATATGGAGTAAAGGGTTATGCAGCACGTTTTATGATAATGCAGTGATTTAATCATGTAATTTCGCAGCTTTCCCGGATAGTGATTAAGTTCATCATTAATCCTTTGATTTCTTTTAACTCTTTGATTTGCAGAACATATTAACTTCAGTAACATTACCCTATTGGCATAAAATATTTTACAGTGTTCTTAGCCTTCATTGGGTAAATATGTTTACCTTTCTAAAGACTTTGAAAAAGTTGCAATAACTATTAAAGAATGAACTGATCATCTTTTGTGATGAAGAATCTATGACAGATCAGATAAAATTAAGCTGAATTGTGTCAGCTGATATGGGTACATATATACATTGTTTCAGCGCATTTTCTGTCATACCACAGCCCATTTCTACACTGTATATTGTAGTATGTGTATGTTAACCCTTCGCTATACCTATCTGTAAATAGTGCAGACCCTGATGAGACAGCTCCTGCAGGAGCTTTCTCATCAGGGTCTGCACTATTTACAAGTTGATTTTGCACTATTTACAAGTTGATTGTGCAACCAGTGCACCCCACAGCAGTGATTGCACAGTGAAATACTTGTACACAGTGAAGATATATGTAATTATACAACGGGGCATGGGTAAAGAAGGAGAAATGTATTTTAAAATTCAGCAAGAGAAGTGTTAATTTATCTTATCCCTTTACCTGGTCAATATTCATGTAAGCCATAATGACATCATGAATATTTATTTGCTGAACTTTTATAATGGTATATGAGCAGATGATATTTTGGCCATGGCAGAAACTGTAGAATCAGATCTGTATAATTCCATAAGCAAACAGAGCAGACCCTAATCAGATAGCTCTTAAGGGAGCCATCTGATCTGGGTCAACTCTGTTTACAATGGGGTCAAACTATATCTGTATCAGGTAAAGGGTTTAGAGCAAGGGTTGTTTTTGACTTAGGTGTTTGTTTTTCCAGGTATTACAATTAACTACATGATCATCAGATTCTGTATGACAGCAGCAGGCACAATGAGGGCCACCATTTACCATACATGTACAGGGATGGTGCTGGCTGCCAGCGCATACAGGTGAAATTTGAATATAGACTTACATTTAGTAGCAACAGTTCTCAAGTCCTTGTGAAACTGGACTGAAACAGTGTTAGGCCATGGTCATCACTGTTCACAATTTAAATCCCAATTCGAAGGACATTTCAAGGTTCTCATTTTATTCAAGGGAAAAGGTGTGACACCTGTTTGTAATGCCCCCGTTGACGATTGTCAGGTGGCATTATGTTTTGCCTCTGTCCGTCGGTCTGTCCGTCCGTCCGTTCGTCCGCTTTTACGTGCAGTTGGTATGTGCAGTTGGTTGTCACAGTTTTTTCATTGTCTTATATCTCACTTACCACTATAGCTATAGCTATTGGCATGGAATTGCATATACACATAAACCACCATCCATACTTTCATTGCGCACCCAGTCCATGCTGCCCACAAGCCCAAAGTCAAGGTCAAATGACTTGGAAACTTACATGCAGCTAGGCAAGCACCACCATGGGGGCATCGCTGTGTCTTACAGACACAATTTTCTAGTTTCAGTTCTGTTACACATGAGACAAATCATAAAATTGTATTGAAGTCATGTGCATTTATTCATATAATAGCATAAAAGTTTGACTTATACCAACAGTACTTATTATTCCTTCATATAAATGTTTTTTCATGCTTTTGCCAACAAAGTAAGCTCAGATCCTGGAGGAGCCATCTGATCAGGGTCTGCTCTGTTTGCTTTAGATGTACTATAGATTTGATTCTACAGTTTCTGCCATGACCAAAATGTCTTATGTCCATGTGCTATTATAACATTTAATCTGATTAATATTCATGATATCATTATTTGTAACATGAATATAAAGGCCTTTTCAGGCATTTGCAAACAGTAGACCCAGATCAGACGGCTCCTATAGGAGCCGTCTAATTAGGTTCTGCTCTCTTTACTTAAGTAATAATATAGATATTATTCTACAGATTCTACCAATATAAACAAATCCTTGTATGTATGCCATTACCAAAATACTGCTAATTAATATTCTTGATGTCGTTTATTCTTCCATGAATATTAAAAAGGGAAAGGGTTAATTATATCAACAGTACTTTAATTATACTCCAAAGTCAAGGATTGTAACAGGTACATGCCAATCACTGTCAATTTGTTTCATGTAAACTTTGTTGGAAGCTTTTATCATCAAAAGATGTGCATATGTATTGTATCAACATTCTGAGTGGATGATTTCTATGCCCTCTCAGATCTGTAATGGGGGGCATATTATTTTTGCTCTGTCTGTTAGTTGGTTGATTTGTTTGTCGCCATTGCACATATATACTTGAAAATTGGCATGCAGGTGCAACTTATGGAGGCAAACATTTTTAGGAGTGACTTATGGTCAAGGTCAAAGGTCATATCAGGGGCAGAGTGTTTCATGAACTCATCTTGTTCACACCGTAATGGCCTCTTGATTATTCAAAATATCACATACTCTGACACTCAGTGATACAGTTGAACTTCGATATCTCCAACTGAGATAACTTGAACTTTAGGATAACCCGAACGAAAAGTTCAGTCCTTCCCAAACTTACACTACAGAATTGCTCTAAAATGTATTACTATGCATATCTAGAAACACATGTGACAGCTTAATGCAAGTCTAAAGTAATGCTGAAAGCTCCTACAGGAACTTTCAGCATTACTTTAGACATACATTAAGCTGTGAACTTGAGCAATTATTGAGATTAGAAATCAGATGACTTGAACTTCAGTTATCTCAAAGTAATTTGTGTGGTCCCCTGAAGTTTGAGATATGGAAGTTCAACTGTATTTGTAAAGCAGTAGTTTGTGCAGAATGGGTGTGTGATTATATATAGCTGTTAAATACAAAGTATTATTATTGATATATTTTGTCTTTTCAGTTTTTACCTGTTTCATCCGCTGACATATGGGATGTTTGGTCCCCATTCCCATGAAGAGACGAGCATGATGCATGGACTGAAGTGGTTGGACTCCTGGGAATTCTAGATACATAATTAATCAACCATATTAGAATTAATCCACTTTTTAGTGACCATAGTAGAGTGATTGTACAGTATTCCTTACATTGCTCTCCTGCAATATTGTTAATTACACCCCGGCAAACGAAGTTTGAGAGGGGGTATATAGGAGTCAGTGTGTTGGACGGTCGGTTGGTCTGTCTGCCTGTGGCACAAATCTTGTTTGAGTTGCAATCAAGGCAGCTGCGCGGGGGTATTCTATCACCTTTAGTGATAGATCTTGTAAGAATTATAAAATTTATTTAAGTGATGTTCTTTATTTTATATATGAAATTTTATGTAGTGACATTTTAGCTCACCTGGCACGAAGTGCCAAGGTGAGCTATTGTGATCGCCCTGTGTCCGTCGTCAACTTTTTCTTAAAATGACATCTCCTCCTAAACTACTTGCTGGATTTTTACCAAACTTTGCAGAAATGTTCCTTGAGTCAACCTCTTCCAAAGTTGTTCAAAGAATTTGATTCCATGCAGAACTCTGGTTGCTATGGCAACCAATGTCCAAAAAAAAGTAAAAACTTTAAAAATCTTCTAGTCAAAACCTGTAAGGCCTAGGGCTGTCAAATTTGGTATACAGAATCATCTAGTGGACCTCTACATAGATTGTTCAAATTTTGCCCCTGGGGTCAAAATTGGCCAAACCCAGGGGGTCACAAGTTTTACATTGGATTATATTGTAAAAACTTTAAAAATCTTCATGTCCAAAACTGAAAGGCTTAGAACTGTGATATTTGGTACATAGCATCATCTAGTACACCTTTACGAAGATCATTCAAATTAAGCCCCTAGGAACAAAATTGACTCTTCCCTGGGGGTCCCAAGTTTCAATGAAAACTTTAAAAATCTTTTTGTCAAAAACTGTAAGGCTTAGGGCTACCAAATTTGGTACGTAGAATGATCTAGTAGACCTCTACATATTGTTCAAATTTTCCCCCTGGGGTAAAAAATTGTTCAAATTGTGCCTCAGGGGTCAAAATTAATAGGTCACATGACATCATTTAACCAGATGAGCGATACAGGGCCATCATGGCCCTCTTTTTGTCATTGAAATTACATCTGAAATGGAGATAAATCTGCATACTTAAACTTGTTTGTGCAGTAAGAACTGCTGGTCAATATTTTACAGTGTGGGTACTCTTCACACATATGTGAATATATTCCAAATTTTTTTCAAAACTTGTCATTTGTCTAAACTGTCAAAGTAGATTTTTTTTTCATTTCTTTTCCAAAGCTTTGACCAGAGTATCAGGCTGTTTGGATGTGATCAGTTACTCAGTGTCTTATCTTGATCCAAGATGTTTGCATAGGTTATCACAAATTCTCACCAATTTTACATGTAAATAGATAAGAAGCTGCTGTGCAGTTCAACTTTACAATCTTGTTAAAATGTGATTATCTTCTTCTGGAAAGGTTGTTCAGTTTTAGCTTTGCTGTTTTGGGTGGGTTTTTTTTTAAGAAAACAAAGTTGAGATACTGTCATAGCTGTGTGTCATTGTAGTTATAAAAATACTTTTGACATTATGTTACAGTTTAAGAATAAGTGCAGCTTTATCACACAGTTGAGCACAATCATAAGTACTACAATCAGCTAAGGGGCCATTACTCTATTGGCATTTTGAAATAGCTATGACCCTTTAGAACATCGACTTTTCAATGACCGACAGGTGTTTGCATCTGCTTGCAGTGCTCTGTTGGCCAATTTTCATGCATAAACATTTTTCCCACCATGATTGTTGCTCTATGATGTCAGTTTTGTTGTTAACCATTTCTGTTAGTAGAAAAATCATTTGATGTATTTTAGACAATTTTTCATATAAATATTGTTCTTCCATTTCTCCTTTTTTTACTAATCAAAACAAGTATCAAACATGATTTGTGTTCAGCTTGTTTTGTGTTTTAGTTCTACTTTATTTTGGTTTATTATCATGAATACTAAATAGAGTTACTGTTATAATAGCACATGGACTGTTATAATAGCACATGGACTGTTATAATAGCACATGGACTTGGACTGTTATAATAGCACATGGACTGTTATAATAACACATAGACACAGGAATATTTGGCCATGGCATAAACTGTAACATGATATCTATATTTTGTAAGCAAACAGAGCAGACCCAGACTCCTATAGATGCCGTCTGATCTTGGTCTTCTTTGTTTGCAAAGGCATAGAAAAGCATATTAATGGAGTAAAGGGTTAATAATTGTCATTTGGTCCACAAAGTGGGAGCTTTGTTAGAGGGGATTCCACAGCTCTCTGTTATACATGTAAGACTAGTGCAATTGCTTTTGTTAGCATTTAGCGCACTTACGCAATTGTTGACTGTAAAACCACCATCTGTCTCAAGTTTGTTTTTACTTACCATTCTTCTAAAAAACTACTAATCTGCCTGGCTCATCTTCATTTCAACCTGGAACTTGCATTGTTCTAAATTTTGCCATTACTCCAAGATCCATTTTTATACGCCCGTTTGAAAAAACGGGACGTATTATGGAATGGCGCTGTCTGTCTGTCCGTCTGTCTGTCTGTAACATCTCTAACTCAAGTTCCGTTTGATGGATCTTCCCAAATATAACTACAATGTTTATCTGGACATGCTACAGTAGCATGCCTAGTCCCGGTACGTTTATCCAAGGTCAAGGTCACACAATTGGACTTAGAATTTGCGTTTAACAAAAATGTAAACCTGTCTGTCTGTTTGTAACATCTCTAACTCAAGTTCTGCTTGGTGGATCCTTCTCAAATTTCACCACAATGTTTATTTGGACATGCTACAATAGCATGGATGTTTCCTGGTACTTTTATCCAAGGTCAATGTTGCACCATTGGACTTAGAATTTGCGCTTAGCAAAAATGTTAACCTCAATTTATGTGGAACACATTTTTGTAAGTCCACTTATTTACATAACCCTTTGCGATAAAGCTTTGCAATTTGGAACACTTGTTCACAATCGCAAGCTTCACCTGTATGCAAAATTACATAACTCTGTCAAGCATTTTGACAGAATTATGCCCCTTTTTAGCTTAGAATTTTTGGTTAGTTTTTGTTAAAGTCCACTTTAATTTACATAACCCTTTGAGATAAAGCTTTGAAACTTGGAACACTTGTTCACCATCAAAAGCTTCATATGTAGACAAGAGTAAATAACTCTGTCAAGCACTTTATAATTTAGAATTTTTGGTAAAAGTTTTTTGTTAAAGTATGCCTATTTACAACCCTTTGAGATAAAGCCTTGAAACTTGGTCGCACAATTGGACTTATTTAGCATTTGCGTTTAGCAAATACGTTAACCTCAGTTTATGTTGAACAAGACCTCGACGGGCGTCGTGCCCACTGCCAATCTTGTTGTTATAGTCATGATAAACTAATGACATAAACAGGCTTTAAAATTGTTTAGGTTTATGTACCAGAAATCATTCTGTTTAGTACAAGTTGGAAGGTTGCTGAATGGCAGTATTTCACTTGCACAAACAAGATCATTAGATCAGTTATCTCTGTACTTGGTTGACAGCTTTATTTATGTTTTTGCATGTGGAGTAGGTCCAGATCAGCTTATGTAGGAGTTATTGGGTCAGTGTCTGTATGCTGATGGAATGGTAGTGATCAGATCCTACAGGAGCTGTCTGGTCTGGTAAATGCTCCTTCCAGTAGATTTATTCGAAGAGGTAGGGTCTAAAACTAGCCTATGAGGGAATGGATTATAAATAAACACTGGGGTATTTATTAGCAGGTTGACTGCTTCGTGCAGAATGAATTGTAATACATGAAATAATTGTTTTGTACTAATCTGTTATGTATTAACCAAAAAAAATGAATACATTTATAACTTAGATTGTAAAACATTGTTCACTGCATTCATTTAACAAATAAAATATGACATTGAGGGCCATATACAAGTTTACATGATTGGGTAGTCTGACGAGGGTAGTCTGGCGAGAGATGCTATATGGACCTCGACTTTGCTTCAGTTAATATAACATCTTCTGTTGTTATACATGTATTATACTGAATTCTTGCACATTTAATAAATAAGAAGGTACTCAAGGAAACTTTAATAACTGAAATACATTATACCCATAAGTGTTTTATTCAACTGCAAAATATATGATGTTATATTAAAGGATGTATTGTATTGTGTTCTTTGGCAGTCATATCTTTTTAGAATATGAAGGCATGTGGTAATATGAGAAACTATGGGTCAAGCAAGATTTATCAGCTTGGTCTTGCGGGATGATATACAGAAATAATGACCACATGAAAGCACATTAAATTAAGAAAACATATGCAAATTAGGTAGAATACATGTAGTCGTTGTATAATTTTTTACCTGAAATGGCAGATGATTATTTGAATTACATGATTTTCCCCATAGCATTTGGTGGAGGTGTGAATCTCATAAATATGTTATGTTCCAGCCTACCATGGCTATTTTATTTTAGAATTCATTACATGGTGCACTTGTTTGAAAATTTAGCTTTAAGCATGTTTGACACTGCAAACGGTTCTGACCTGGATGAAATGCCAAGGGATGTTAAAAGTTAACCCATTCCCTCATATTGACGCCTCTGTAAATGTCACTTTTTGAAACCCTTATGATCAACAGAGCATTTGTTCCTATGGAGCAAATGCTTTATTGATCAGAATGGTTTCAAAACTACACAATTCAAAAATTTGCATTTTTGCTAGTAAATGCTCATTTTTGGTAGATTTATTCAAAGAGGTTGTGTCTAGAATTAGCCTATGAGGGAATGGGTTAATGCAGATAACTGTTAACATACTACTGGTGAATCTCTTGATTACTTTGCAAACAGTTTTGATCCAGATGAGATGCAGAGTAACTCCGGGATTCATCAGTATCCATACTTTTTAAAGATTATCCATAGCTATGTAGTGTAAAATGTAGAAAGTATTATAGTAATCCTCAATTTCATAAGATGTTTTAATAGTGTTTGTCTTTGTAGCATTTGTTTATTTATACCAAGTCTTCCAGGTTTTCTCCAAGCTTTAACAGTAATGACTTTTCTATAAAATACCTGGTACTAGGTCATCGGAAAACAGACTGTCGCATAAAGCAGCATAGATCCAGGGCTGGAGCATTATCTAGTCTGTGGTCTGTTTAGTTTAGATGGATTGCTGGAAGTTGCTAGAGAACAGTGCAGACCCTGATCAGATCTGTGTCTACACTGCAAATTCCAATTATCCCATTCTTGTACTCTAACCCACATGTTTTCATTTCAGTGTAATGAGAAGTGGGTCACACATCTCTGTGCATGTCATTGTGCCATAGCAATTTTATGTTGTGTGTTTCTACTGAGTTATTGAGTAACTTGTCACAAGTACTCCTTCCTAAACCTCTGTTTACAAGCCAGTTTCTGCAAAACTATAATGCTTTATATATGGGAAATATGTTGCTTATTTAAAGATGTACCCTAAGTATTTTGACAGACAAACAAGTAGTGCAGATCTAGCTGAAACTGCGCCTTCGGGTGGAGTTTGATCGAAGTCTACACTTCAGTCTAAATTAAATTTCAGAATTATGCAAATTTGCCTTATTCAGCCTTACAAAGCTGAGATTGGCTGTCCCAATACTTAGGGTAATTAGGGTATATGTATGTAAATTATAAAATACACAAATTTTATATAAGCTTTTCATAAAGCGTGCTGTTTACACAATCTACACTTTATGTATTCCAAATAAATATTTTTATTACATTTTTGTGCTGTGTAATTTATTTCCCATTTCTTATAATTCTTTGTAAATATAGTAAAAATTATGAATATCGTCATTTAACCTTTAAGTTCCCATCTTTCTTGTTCTGTTTTAGTGTATTATAAAAATACCCAATGTTATTGCTTGATGAAACATACTTTAATCGAGCACAAAGTAAAACATTACCAGGCTGGTATTAAACTTAACATGTTTAGCAAACTTTTGTCAGAAGATGATGCCAACATCAATTCTCATTGAAGAATTTTGGGTCCTCATGTGAAGTAACTTGCACTGACTTGTCTTGATGCCCAACCCTACAATGCGCACTCTCAAATTGCTGCTCAGTATTTTATAGGAGTTGCTTTATAATAATATTAATAATAATAATAATAATAAAGACTTTATTTCAAGAGGGTAACACAATTAGTACCGGCAAGCAACTAATCTCCCTTGTGGCCCTCAAACATATTATAATGTACAGATATTTATAGAAAATGCACAATGTATCTACTGTAGAATTAACCTAACTATAACAGCTTGGTATAGATAAGTTAATTCACAGTAAATTTGTTAACATTTGTAAACATGTTTAGATTACAAACAAACAAAACCCATATGCTATCCATACATACGCATATGCTTGCAAGCACGCAAACTCGCCAATAACAAAAATATAGGATCACACATGTACATTACATTATTGGTTACCATTGAATTAACCCTTTCCTTCATGTAAACATGTTTTCACGCATCTGCAAATGGAGTGGACCCAGATCAGACATCTGATCAGGGTCTGCGCTGTTTGCTAATGGAATTTTGATAGATCTGTTTCTTTATTTTCTGAAATGGCTACAATGTTCCACCTTCCATATTTCATTATAAACATTTGTCCATGAATATCCAGTAGGTATTGAAATTTGGAATACTCATATTGGTAGAACAGGGAAAGGGTTAACATTGCAAGGGATTGCAAATGATTACACATTTTTTCAAAGTGTCAGTTTAAGAAATTAAGGTTTTACCTGATAAAGACACCTTTACAAACAGAGTAGACCCCAGTTATGTAGTGGATGTCTGATCAATGTCTGTTCTGTTGGCCTAGAAAATAATAATAATATGATTCTACAGTTTCTGCAATGGTCAAAGAATCCTATGTTGATATGCCATTATGAAAAACTATCATTCATAGACATTTCTTACATGAATATCCATCAGGTAAAGGGGCTAATTATTTAGTTACATGTACTTTGTTTCCTTGCATACTGCTCATGAGTTCAGATGGTGGTTTTTCATTGAGAGAACACAGAAGGTCCTAGATCCATGCTGAGAACTATTTAACTGAACACTTGCATAGAGTATTAACTCTTTTCTCAATAGATATGCCTTTTCATGTCTTTGCAGACAGAGTAGACCCAGATCAGACAACTCCTGTAGGAGCCATCTGATCTAGGTCTACAGTTTGCTCATGACAATATAGATATGATTCTACAGTTTCTGCCATGATAAAAAATCCTTTGTTCAATAATCATTATAGAAACTCGGTTAATGAATATTTATGGAGTTGTGTATTTTTGTATAAATATTCATGAGGTAAAGGGTTAAACCTGAACTGTTGCATTTGTTAGTAAACCATTTAAAATGTTCATCAGCTAGTAAACAATGTGTTGTGCATAAATCACACCTCCATGAAAAATCTCGGGTGCAAATAGCATCAATTGTTCTTTAAATGCATTAACTCCTTAACTGCCAAGGAAGCTGGAAAGTGACCCACAGGGCTTGCTGTAATGTGGGCATCTGGGGATACATTTTCAAACAGTTTGGATCCAGATCAGACGCCAAGTAACATGACATCTCATCAGAATCCGAACCGTTTGACACACCACATACGCTTTAGAGCAGAATTTGAAGGAATGTCCTCTTTGGAACTTAACCTTTCCCCTCATGTAAACACCTTTTCATGCATTTGCAAACAGAGTAGATCCAGATCAGACAGCTCCTGTAAGAGTCATCTGATCATGGTCTACTCTGTTTGCTTGTGGAATTATATAGATCGGATTTCACAGTTTCCACCATAGTGAAATAAAAGGCCAATTTCCATGTTCCATTGTATTGATGCCGTCCATGACTATTGCTCACCTTTAATATTTAACTCAATACAATGCTACATGATGAGGAACTGTTTAAGTTAAATCTGCTTGTTATGAATGATTGAATATATCAGAGACATATACATACAGGTTGAGTCTTAATGTACACCATAGAAGTCAGTACACCATTTAAGTTAGGTGTCCGTAATACACGTAGCCCCGCCTTCAGACGAAGTCCTGCCCACTGCCAAGCACGGAGACCACTGCCAAGCACGGAGATACATATATGGGATCCTTTCAGTGGTTTGCCGAATACATAAATAAAGAAGGAAAACGCTGATTTTTTCAATTACATCTAATTTAATTTAAAAGAGAAGGGGAGGAAAAGGGGAGGGAAATATTTAAGTTTAATGTTGCTTTTGTCTCAATAGTAATTTGGATCGAACAACTTGTACACCATTTAAGTCAGGTGACTAGAGAGACTTTGAATAGCTCCAAAGGAATGAAAACGCTGCACACCATTTAAATTAGGTGACCAGAGAGACCTAGAATAGCTAGATAGGACCGTAAAATTTGTACACCATTTAAGTCTAGTGAACAGAGAGACTAAGAATAACTCCATGGGACCGAAAAACGTGTACACCATTTATAAGCAAGGTGACCAGGGAGACATAGACAACTTGCACGCCATTTAAGTCAGGCGACCAAGGAGACATAGAATAGCTCCATAGGAGCGAAAAATTGTACACCATTTAAGTCAGGTGACCAGGGATTTATAGAATAGTCACATAGGACCCAACATCTTGTACACCATTTAAGTTAGGTGACTAGAGAAACGTGTACACCACTTAAGTCAGGTGAGCTGGGAGACCTAGAATAGCTTCATAGGACCGAAAAACTTGTACACCGTTTAAGTCAGGTGACCAGGAAGTCCTAGAATAGCTATATAGTACAAAACAATTTGCACACCATTTAAGTTAGGTGACTAGGGAGACCTAGACAACTTGCACACCATTTAAGTCGGGTGACAAGAGAGGTCTAGAATAGCCCAATAAGACCGAAAAACTTGTACACCATTTAAGTCAGGTGACCAGGGATTCATAGAATAGTCCCATAGGACCGAACATCTTGTACACCATTTAAGTTAGGTGACTAGAGAAACTTGTACACCACTTAAGTCAGTTGAGCTGGGAGACCTAGAATAGCTTCATAGGACCGAAAAACTTGTACACCGTTTAAGTCAGGTGACCAGGAAGTCCTAGAATAGCTATATAGTACAAAACAATTTGCACACCATTTAAGTCAGGTGACTAGGGAGACCTAGACAACTTGCACACCATTTAAGTCGGGTGACAAGAGAGGTCTAGAATAGCCCAATAAGACCGAAAAACTTGTACACCATTTAAGTCAGGTGACCAGAGAGACCTAGAGTAGCTCCATAGAACCGAAAACCTCGTGCACCATTTAAGTCAGGTGATCAGAGAGACCTAGACAACTTGCATACCATTTAAGTCAGGCGACCAAAGAGAAATAGAATAGCTCCACAGGACCGAAAAACTTGTACACCATTTAAGTCAGGTGACCAGGGATTCATAGAATAGTTCCATAGGACCGAACATCTTGTACACCATTTAAGTTAGGTGACTAGAGAAACCTAGACTATCTAAAAATGTGTACATGATTTAAGTCAGGTGTGCAGGGAGACATAGAATAGCTTCATAGGACCGACAAACTTGTACACCGTTTAAGTCAGGTGACAAGGAATGCCTAGAATAGCTTTATACATGTCGTACAAAAAAAAATGCACACCATTTAAGTCAGGTGATCAGAGAGACCTAGGCATCTTGCACACCATTTAAGTCAGGTGACCAGGGATTCATAGAATAGTTCCATAGGACCGAACATCTTGTACACCATTTAAGTTAGGTGACTAGAGAAACCTAGAATATCTAAAAATGTGTACACGATTTCAGTCAGGTGTGCAGGGAGACATAGAATAGCTTCATAGGACCGACAAACTTGTACACCGTTTAAGTCAGGTGACAAGGAATACCTAGAATAGCTTTATACATGTCGTACAAAACAAATGCACACCATTTAAGTCAGGTGATCAGAGAGACCTAGGCATCTTGCACACCATTTAAGTCAGGTGACCAGAGAGACATAGAACAGCTCCATAGAACAGAAAAACTTGAACACTTTTTAAGTCAGGTGACCAGAGAGACATAGACATCTTGCACACTATTTAAGTCAGGTGACCAGGGAGACCTAGACAACTTGCACACCATTTAAGTCAGGTGACCAGGGAGACCTAGACAACTTGTACACCATTTAAGTCAGGTGAACAGAGAGGCCTAGAATAGGACCGAAAAATTTGTACACCATTTAAGTCAGGTGACAAGAGAGACATAGACATCTTGCACAATATTTAAGTCAGGTGACCAGAGAGACATAGAATAGCTCAATAGGATAGAAACATTTGTACACCATTTAAGGTAGGTGACTAGAGAAACCTAGAATAGCTCCATAGGATCTAAAACTTGTACACTGTTTAGGTCAGGTGAGCAGGGAGACCTAGAATAGCTTCATAGAACCGACAAACTTGTACACCGTTTAAGTCAGGTGACCAGGTAGACATAACATAGCTCAATAGCTCAACACAATTTGCACACCATATAAGTCAGGTGACTAGAGAGGCATAAAATAGCTCAATAGGACCGAAAAACTTGTACACCAATTAAGTCGTGTGACCAGGGAGACCTAGAATAGCTTTATAATACAACACAATTTGCACACCATTTAAGTCAGGTGACCAGGGAGACCTTGATAACTTGCACACCATATAAGTCAGGTGACCAGAGATACCTAGAATAGCTCCATAGGATCTAAAAACTTGTACACCATTTAAGTCAGGTGAGCAGGGAGACCTAGAAAAGCTTCATAGGACCGAAAAACTTGTACACCATTTAAGTCAGGTGACCAGAGAGACATAGACATCTTGCACACCATTTAAGTCAGGTGACCAGGGATACCTAGACAACTTGTACACCATTTAAGTCAGGTGAACAGAGAGGCCTAGAATAGGACCGAAAAACTTGTACACCATTTAAGTCAGGTGACCAGAGAGACATAGACATCTTGCACAATATTTAAGTCAGGTGACCAGAGAGACATGGAATAGCTCAATAGGATAGAAATATTTGTACACCATTTAAGGTAGGTGACTAGAGAAACCTAGAATAGCTCCATAGGATCTAAAACTTGTACACCGTTTAAGTCAGGTGAGCAGGGAGACCTAGAATAGCTTCATAGGACCGACAAACTTGTACACCGTTTAAGTCAGGTGACCAGGGAGACATAGAATAGCTCAATAGTTCAACACAATTTGCACACCATATAAGTCAGGTGACTAGAGAGGCACAGAATAGCTCAATAGGACCGAAAAACTTGTACACCAATTTAGTCGTGTGACCAGGGAGACCTAGAATAGCTTTATAATACAACACAATTTGCACACCATTTAAGTCAGGTGACCAGGGAGACCTAGATAACTTGCACACCATATAAGTCAGGTGACTAGAGAGGCATAGAATAGCTCAATAGGACAAAAAAATTGTACACCAATTAAGTCGTGTGACCAGGGAGACCTAGAATAGCTTTATAGTACAACACAATTTGCACACTATTTAAGTCAGGTGACAAGAGGGACCTAGACAACTTGCACACCATTTAAGGCAGGTGACCAGAGATACCTAGAATAGCTCCATAGGATCTAAACACTTGTACACCATTTAAGTCAGGTGAGCAGGGAGACCTAGAAAAGCTTCGTAGGACCGAAAAACTTGTACAACGTTTAAGTCAGGTGGCCAAGAAGACCTAGAATAGCTCTATAGTACAAAACAGTTTGTACACCATTTAAGTCAGGTGACCAGAGAGACCTCGAATACCTCTATAGGACAGAAAAACATGTACACTATTTAATTCAGGTGACTAGAGAGACCTACAATAGCTCCATAGGACCTAAACACTTGTACACCATTTAAGTCAGGTGACCAGAGAGACCTAGACAACTTGCACACCATTTAAGTCAGGTGACCAGAGAGACCTCGAATACCTCCATAGGACCAAAAAACGTGTACACTATCTAAGTCAGGTGACTAGAGAGACCTACAATAGCTCCATAGAACGATAACACTTCTACACCACCGTTTAAGTCAGATGACCAGAGAGACCTCGACAACTTGCACACCATTTAAGTCAGGTGACCAGAGAGACCTCGAATACCTCCATAGGACCGAAAAAAGTGTACACTGTTTACTTCAGGTGACTAGAGAGACTTACAATAGCTGCATAGGACCAAAACACTTGTACACCATTTAAGTCAGGTGACCAGAGAGACCTAGACAACTTGCACACCATTTAGGTCAGGTGACCAGAGAGACCTAGAATAGCTCCATAGGACCGAACATCTTGTACACCATTTAAGTTAGGTGACTAGAGAGGCCTAGAATAGCTCCATAGGATCTAAAAATGTGTACAACACTTAAGTCAAGTGAGCAGGGAGACCTAGAATACCTTCATAGGACCGACAAACTTAAGTCAGGTGACAAGGAAGACCTAGAATAGCTTTATAGTACAAAACAATTTGCACACCATTTAAGTCGGGTGACCAGGGAGACCTAGACAACTTGCAAACCATATATGTCAGGTGACCAGAGAGACCTCGAATACTTCCATAGGACCGAAAAATTTGTACACCAATTAAGTCAGGTGACCAGGGACACATGGAAGAGCCCCACAGGACCGAAAAACTTGTACACCATTTAAGTTAGGTGACTAGAGAAACCTAGAATAGCTCCATAGGACCAAAAAACGTTTACACCATTTAAGTTATGTGACTAGAGAAACCTAGAATAGCTCCATAGGATCTAAAAACGTGTACACCATTTAAGTCAGGTGACTATAGAGACCTAGAATAGCTCCATATGAATAAAAATGCACACCATTTAAGTTAGGTGACCAGAGAGACCTAGAATACCTCCATAGGACTCAAAACGAGTGAGGTCTAGAAGAGTTACATATGACCTAACAACATGGACACTACATGTATTTATTTTAGGCGACCAGAGAGACCTAGAATAGCTTCATTGGAATGAAAAGGTTGCACACCATATAAGTCAGGTGACCAGAGGGACATAGAATACCTCTATAGGATCGATAAATCTGTACAACATTTAAGTCAGTTGACCAGAGACATAGAATAGCTGTATAGGACAAGGCAACTTGCACACCATTTAAGGGAGGTAATCAGAGAGACTTAGAATAGCTCCATATGACCAAACACTTGTACACCAATTTAGTCAGGTGACCAGAGAAACCTGCAATAGTTCCCAAAGGACCTAACACCGCGTACACCATTTAAGTTAGGCGACCAGAGACTTTTACGGACAATGGCTCCCTCGGCATCTCTTAGGCCTCCGGCTTCAATTGACAAAGTCCTGGGATGTTTGATCGGATCGCCTCACTGGATTCCGACATCCTCAGGGTGGGCATGAGGGCTTCCTCTGCCAATGTCTCTCTCTCATTTTTTAGCGTTGGGGTCGTGTCAGCGCCAACAGATGGTGTGTAGCTTCAAACATCGACCTCCTATCTGCGGCCCTCTCTGTTGGGCTTTAATCGGAGACCACGTCTTCCGAAGCGACTAAGTGCCTTTCATACCAGCTGGGCCGCTCGGCCCAACTGGCCTTGGGTCTAGGGCTCAAATCGACAGCGGAAATGCTCCGCGGTCGCCGTGACACCTTCCTCCAATCTGCACATGCCCTGCAGGGCGAGCTGCGGGCGTATCCCCTTGCCTCCGAACTACTTTTCGGAGGCAAAGTAAGGAACCTTCCCTGCTCCCAATACCTCGGGGTTGGCGTCTCAGTGTTCCTTCCCTCCCCGCCCTAGGGGTTCTGGACATTCTATGCCTCAGCCCTTGGGACTCGCTCTTTCTGCCCCCCTTCCGATCCGACCCTGCATTCTTGTGGGCGCCAGGCTTCTTTACATTGTTGCAGCATGGCACAATATCACTCAGGACCCTTGGATCCTCCCTATTGTAGTATCCATCTGGGTCGACAGCCTCTTTTCTCCGGGGTCCCGATTCATCTGTCATCGGATCACCCGAATATGCAGTGCCTTAACTTCTCGCAAAAGCGGCGGTAGAAAGGGTACTGAACGAGAATTCGACGGGCTTTTACAGCTGTCATTTTCTCATTCAAAAGAAGAACGGCGCATTTCGACCTATCGTCGTGCTCTCTTCTCTCAACAAGTATGTAGAGGTCGAACATTTCAAAATGGAGAGCATTGCTTCCATTCAGCTAGCTATCTAACAAAAGGGCCATATCCATGGATCTATCAGACGGTTATTTTCATGTCCCGGTTCACCCGGCAGACAGACACCTACGCTTCTGCCATGAGGGCACCGACTACCAGTTCCAGACTCTGCCCTTTGGCCTCTCTACATTCCCAGATAGAGAGGGAGAAAGAGAGAGAGTGGGGATTCTCTGCTAAATAAGGAGAGAAAAGAGAGAGAGAGAGAGGGAGAGAGGGAGTCTCTGCTATATAAGGCTATTGGATAGTATAATCAAACACTACTAAACATAATGTTCATATAAAATTGCTAATTCATTTACGCATGTTATATGCAAATTACCTTAAATATATATGCTTTATAGAAATATGACCTAAAATAAAGATGGTTTATTTTCTTTTTATGATCACTATGTTCTAAAGGACCACAACAAACAATTTGGTACCAATGAAAAAAAGTCTAGGGTGGGATGCTACGGTAACCATGATTAGGACCCCGCCTATCAATGGTGTACATGAACATGTTTTTCGGTCATGTGGTGTACAAGTTGTTTTGTCCTATGGAGCTATTGTAGGTCTCCCTGGTCACCTGACTTAATTGGTGTGCAAGTTGTCTAGGTCTTTCAGGTCACCTGACTTAAATGGTGTACAAGTTTTCCGGTTCTATGAAGCTATTCTATGTCTCCATTGTCACCTGTTTTAAATGGTGTGCAAATTGTGTTGTACTATAGAGCTATTCTAGGTCTCCCTGCTCACCAGACTTAAATGGTGTACAAGTTTTTACATCCTTTGAAGCTAGTCTAGGTTTCTCTATTCACCTGCCTTAAATGGTGTGCAACTTGTGTTGTACTATAGAGCTATTCTAGGTCTCCCTGCTCACCAGACTTAAATGGTGTACAAGATTTTAGATCCTTTCGAGCTCTTTTAGGTTTCTCTGATCACCTAACTTAAATGGTGAACAAGTTGTCTAGGACTCTCTTGTCACCTGGCTTAAATGATGTACATATGTTTCGGTCCTATGGAGCTATTCTAGGTCCCTCTGGTCACCAGACTTAAATGGTGTACAAGTTTTTTTGTCCTATGGAGCTATTCTAGACGTCTCTGGTCACCTGACTTAAATTATGTGCAAGTTGTATAACTCTCCATTGTCTCCTGACTTAAATGATGTGCAAATTATGTTGTACTATCAAGCTATTCTAGGTCTCCCTGGTCACCTGACTTAAATGGTGTACACGTTTTTCGGCCCTATGGAGCTATTTTAGGTCTTTTTGGTCAGCTGAATTAAATGGAGTGCAAATTGTCTAGGTCTCTCTGGTCACCTGACTTAAATGGTGTACAAGTTTTTCGGTCCTATGGAGCAATTCTATGTCTCTTCTATCACCTGACTTAAATGGTGTACAAGTTTTCGGTCCTATAAAGCTATTCTAGGTCTCCCTGGTCACCTGACTTAAGTGGTGTACTTTTTGTCCTGTGTAGCTATTCTAGGCATCCTTAATCACCTGACTTAAATGGTGTACAACATTTTCGGTTTAACGGAGCTATTCTAGGTCTCTCTGGTCACCAGCCTAATTGTATACAAGTTTGTTCAGTCCTATGGAGTTATTCGAGGTCTCCCTGGTCACCTGACTTAAATGGTGTACACGTTTTTCGGCCCTATGGAGCTATTTTAGGTCTCTCTGGTCACCTGAATTAAATGGAGTGCAATATGTGTAGGTCTCTCTGGTCACCTGACTTAAATGGTGTACAAGTTTTTCGGTCCTATGGAGCAATTCTAGGTCTCGCCTATCACCTGACTTAAATGGTGTACAAGTTTTTTGGTTCTGTGGAGCTGATTCTAGGTCTACCTGGTCACCTGACTTAAATGGTGTACAATGTTTTCGGGCCTATAAAGCTATTCTAGGTCTCCCTGGTCACCTGACTTAAGTGGTGTACTTTTTTATCCTGTGTAGCTATTCTAGGCATCCCTGATCACCTGACTTAAATGGTGTATAATATTTTCGGTTTAATGGAGCTATTCTAGGTCTCTCTGGTCACCTGACTTAAATGGTGTACAAGTTTTTCGGTCCTATGGAGCTATTCTAGGTCTCTCTGGTCACCTGACTTAAATGGTGTACAAGTTTTTCGGTCCTATGGAGCTATTCTAGATCTCCCTGGTCACCTGACTTAAATGGTGTACAAGTTTTTTGATCCTGCGGAGCTATTCTAGGTCTCTCTGGTCACCTGAATTAAATGGAGTGCAATGTTTTCGGTCCTATAAAGCTATTCTAGGTCTCCATTGTCACCTGTTTTAAATGGTGTGCAAATTGTGTTGTACTATAGAGCTATTCTAGGTCTCCCTGCTCACCAGACTTAAATGGTGTACATGTTTTTTACATCCAATGAAGCTAGTCTAGGTTTCTCTATTCACCTGCCTTAAATGGTGTGCAACTTGTGTTGTACTATAGAGCTATTCTAGGTCTCCCTGCTCACCAGACTTAAATGGTGTACAAGATTTTAGATCCTTTCGAGCTCTTTTAGGTTTCTCTGATCACCTAACTTAAATGGTGAACAAGTTGTCTAGGACTCTCTTGTCACCTGGCTTAAATGCTGTACATATGTTTCGGTCCTATGGAGCTATTCTAGGTCCCTCTGGTCACCTGACTTAACTGGTGTGCAAGTTGTCTAGGTCTCTCTGGTCACCTGACTTAAATGGTGTACAAGTTTTCGGTCCTATGGAGCAATTCTAGGTCTCTCCTATCACCTGACTTAAATGGTGTACAAGGTTTTTGGTTCTGTGGAGCTGATTCTAGGTCTACCTGGTCACGTGACTTAAATGGTGTACAATGTTTTCGGGCCTATAAAGCTATTCCAGGTCTCCCTTGTCACCTGACTTAAGTGGTGTACATTTATTTTGGTCCTGTGGAGCTATTCTAGGCATCCCTAATCACCTGACTTAAATGGTGTACAATATTTTCGGTTTAATGGAGCTATTCTAGGTCTCTCTGGTCACCTGACTTAAATGGTGTACAAGTTTTTCGGTCCTATGGAGCTATTCTAGATCTCCCTGGTCACCTGACTTAAATGGTGTACACGTTTTTCGGCCCTATGGAGCTATTTTAGGTCTCTCTGGTCACCTGAATTAAATGGAGTGCAAATTGTCTAGGTCTCTCTGGTCACCTGACTTAAATGGTGTACAAGTTTTTCGGTCCTATGGAGCAATTCTATGTCTCTTCTATCACCTGACTTAAATGGTGTACAAGTTTTTTGGTCCTGCAGAGCTGATTCTAGGTCTACCTGGTCACCTGACTTAAATGGTGTACAATTGTTTGGTCCTATAAAGCTATTCTAGGTCTCCCTGGTCACCTGACTTAAGTGGTGTACTTTTTTGTCCTGTGTAGCTATTCTAGGCATCCCTGATCACCTGACTTAAATGGTGTACAACATTTTCGATTTAATGCAGCTATTCTAGGTCTCTCTGGTCACCAGTCTAATTGTGTACAAGTTTGTTCAGTCCTATGGAGTTATTCTAGATCTCCCTGGTCACCTGACTTAAATGGTGTACACGTTTTTTCGGCCCTATGGAGCATTTCTAGGTCTCTCTGGTTACTTGAATTAAATGGAGTTCAAATTGGCTCGGTCTCTCTGGTCACCTGACTTAAATGGTGTACAATATTTTCGGTTTAATGGAGATATTCTAGGTCTCTCTGGTCACCTGACTTAAATGGTGTACAAGTTTGTTTGGTCCTATGGAGCTATTCTAGATCTCCCTGGTCACCTGACTAAAATGGTGTACACGTTCTTTCGGCCCTATGGAGCTATTCTAGGTCTCTCTGGTCACCTGAATTAAATGGAGTGCAAATTGTCTAGGTCTCTCTGGTCACCTGACTTAAATGGTGTACAAGTTTGTCGGTCCTATGGAGCAATTCTAGGTCTCTCCTATCACCTGACTTAAATGGTGTACAAGTTTTTTGGTTCTGTGGAGCTGATTCTAGGTCTACCTGGTCACGTGACTTAAAGGGTGTACAGTGTTTTCGGCCCTATAAAGCTATTCTAGTTCTCCCTGGTCACATGACTTAAATGTTGTACATTTGTTTTGGTCCTGTGGAGCTATTCTAGGCATCCCTGGTCACCTAACTTAAATGGTGTACAATATTTTCAGTTTAATGGCGCTATTCTAGGTCTCTCTGGTCACCTGACTTACATGGTGTACAATATTTTCGGTTTAATGGAGCTATTCTATGTCTCTCTGGTCACCTGACTTAAATGGTGTACAAGTTTTTCGGTCCTATGGAGCAATTCTAGGTCTCTTCTATCACCTGACTTAAATGGTGTACAAGAGTTTCGGTCATATGAAGCTATTCTATGTCTCCCTAGTCACCTGACTTGAATAGTGTACATTTGTTTTGGTCCTGTGGAGCTATTCTAGGTCTCCCTGATCACCTGACTTAAATGGTTTACAATAGTTTTGGTTTAATGGAGCTATTCTAGGTCACTCTGGTCACCTGACTTAAATGGTGTACACGCTTTTCGGTCCCATGGGGCTATTCTAGGTCTCTCTGGTCACATGAATTAAATGGAGTGCAAATTGTCTAGGTTTCTCTGGTCACCTGACTTAAATGGTGTACAAGGTTTTTGGTTCTGTGGAGCTGATTCTAGGTCTACCTGGTCACGTGACTTAAATGGTGTACAATGTTTTCGGGCCTATAAAGCTATTCCAGGTCTCCCTTGTCACCTGACTTAAGTGGTGTACATTTATTTTGGTCCTGTGGAGCTATTCTAGGCATCCCTAATCACCTGACTTAAATGGTGTACAATATTTTCGGTTTAATGGAGCTATTCTAGGTCTCTCTGGTCACCTGACTTAAATGGTGTACAAGTTTTTCGGTCCTATGGAGCTATTCTAGATCTCCCTGGTCACCTGACTTAAATGGTGTACTCGTTTTTCGGCCCTATGGAGCTATTTTAGGTCTCTCTGTTCACCTGAATTATATGGAGTGCAAATTGTCTAGGTCTCTTTGGTCACCTGACTTAAATGGTGTACAAGTTTTTCGGTCCTATGGAGCAATTCTATGTCTCTTCTATCACCTGACTTAAATGGTGTACAAGTTTTTTGGTCCTGCAGAGCTGATTCTAGGTCTACCTGGTCACCTGACTTAAATGGTGTACAATGTTTTGGTCCTATAAAGCTATTCTAGGTCTCCCTGGTCACCTGACTTAAGTGGTGTACTTTTTTGTCCTGTGTAGCTATTCTAGGCATCCCTGATCACCTGACTTAAATGGTGTACAACATTTTCGGTTTAATGCAGCTATTCTAGGTCTCTCTGGTCACCAGTCTAATTGTGTACAAGTTTGTTCAGTCCTATGGAGTTATTCTAGATCTCCCTGGTCACCTGACTTAAATGGTGTACACATTTTTTCGGCCCTATGGAGCATTTCTAGGTCTCTCTGGTTACTTGAATTAAATGGAGTTCAAATTGGCTCGGTCTCTCTGGTCACCTGACTTAAATGGTGTACAATATTTTCGGTTTAATGGAGATATTCTAGGTCTCTCTGGTCACCTGACTTAAATGGTGTACAAGTTTGTTTGGTCCTATGGAGCTATTCTAGATCTCCCTGGTCACCTGACTTAAATGGTGTACACGTTCTTTCGGCCCTATGGAGCTATTCTAGGTCTCTCTGGTCACCTGAACTAAATGGAGTGCAAATTGTCTAGGTCTCTCTGGTCACCTGACTTAAATGGTGTACAAGTTTTTCGGTCCTATGGAGCAATTCTAGGTCTCTCCTATCACCTGACTTAAATGGTGTACATGTTTTTTGGTTCTGTGGAGCTGATTCTAGGTCTACCTGGTCACGTGACTTAAAGGGTGTACAGTGTTTTCGGCCCTATAAAGCTATTCTAGTTCTTCCTGGTCACATGACTTAAATGTTGTACATTTGTTTTGGTCCTGTGGAGCTATTCTAGGCATCCCTGGTCACCTAACTTAAATGGTGTACAATATTTTCAGTTTAATGGCGCTATTCTAGGTCTCTCTGGTCACCTGACTTACATGGTGTACAATATTTTCGGTTTAATGGAGCTATTCTATGTCTCTCTGGTCACCTGACTTAAATGGTGTACAAGTTTTTCGGTCCTATGGAGCAATTCTAGGTCTCTTCTATCACCTGACTTAAATGGCGTACAAGAGTTTCGGTCATATGAAGCTATTCTATGTCTCCCTAGTCACCTGACTTAAATAGTGTACATTTGTTTTGGTCCTGTGGAGCTATTCTAGGTCTCCCTGATCACCTGACTTAAATGGTGTACAATAGTTTTGGTTTAATGGAGCTATTCTAGGTCACTCTGGTCACCTGACTTAAATGGTGTACACGCTTTTCGGTCCCATGGGGCTATTCTAGGTCTCTCTGGTCACATGAATTAAATGGAGTGCAAATTGTCTAGGTTTCTCTGGTCACCTGACTTAAATGTTGTACAAGTTTTTCGGTCCTATGGAGCAATTCTAGGTCTCTCCTATCACCTGACTTAAGTGGTGTACAAGTTGTTTGGTCATGTGGGGCTGATTATAGGTCTACCTGATCACCTGACTTAAATGGTATACAATTACTGTGTTCGGTCCTATAAAGCTATTCTATGTCTCTCTGGTCACCTGACTTAAATGGTGTACAAATTTTTCGGCCATATGGATCTATTCTAGGTCTCTCTGGTCACCTGATATTAAATGGAATGCATATTGTCTAGGTATCTCTGGTCACCTGACTTAAATGGTGTACAAGTTTTTCGGTCCGATGGAGCAATGCTAGGTCTTTCCTATCACCTGACGTAAATGGTGTACACGTTTTTTGGTGCTTTGGAGCTGATTCTAGGTCTACCTGGTCACCTGACTTAAATGGTGTACAAGTTTTTCGGTCCGATGGAGCAATGCTAGGTCTTTCCTATCACCTGACGTAAATGGTGTACAAGTTTTTTGGTGTTTTGGAGCTGATTCTAGGTCTCCCTGTTCACCTGACTTAAATGGTGTACATTTATTTTGGTCCTGTGGAGCTATTCTAGGCACCCCTGGTCACATGACGTAAATGGTTATCAATATTTTCGATTTAATGGAGCTATTCTAGGTCTCTCTGGCCACTTGACTTAAATAGTGTACAAAATTTTCGGTCCTATGGAGCTATTCTAGATCTCCCTGGTCTCCTGACTTAAATGTTGTACAAGTTTTGCGGTCCTATAAAGCTATTCTAGGTCTCCTTGGTCACCTGACTTAAATGGTGTACAAGTTTTTCGGTCATTTGGAGCTATTCTATATATCCCCGGTCACTTGACTTAAATGGTGTACACCTTTTTTCGGCCCTATGGAGCTATTCTAGGTCTCTCTGATCCCCTGAATTAAAAGTACAAGTGTTTTGGTCCTGTGGGGCTGATTCTAGGTCTACCTGGTCACCCGACTTAAATGGTGAACAATATTTTCGGTCCTATTAAGCTAGTCTATGTCTCTCTTGTCACCTTACTTAAATGGTGTACACGTTTTTTGGTCCCGTGGAGCTGATTCTAGGTCTACCTGGTCACCTGACATAAATGGTGTGCAATATATTCGGTCCTATAAAGCTATTCTAGGTATCTCTTGTCACCTTACTTAAATAGTGTACAAGTGTTTCGGTCGTATGGAGCTATTCTAGGTCACCTGACTTAAATGTTGTACAAATTTTTCGGTTCTATGGAGCTATTCTAGGTCTCTCTTTTTGGTCCCGTGGAGCTGATTCTAGGTCTACCTGGTCACCTGACTTAAATGGTGTGCAAGTTTTTCGGTCCCATATACAATAAAGGCAGGTGGGCAGGACTTCGTCTAAAGGCGGGGCTGACGGTATGACTGACACCTAACTTAAATGGTGTACTGACTTCTATGGTGTACATTAAGACTCAACCCATATATGTATATGTCTCTGAATATACCTGTAGCGGGTGCTGGTGAATTCGCCTAATGACCAACTCGCCTACAATTAGATATATAGTAAACCAAATGGTGAATTCGCCTATAAAGCAATTATATAGCGATTGTATTTCGCACCTTATATATACAAACGGTTCTCTTTAAAGCTAATTGATGCACTTAATTAATGCATCTTAACAGCCAATTTAATATGATTGAACTGACCAGTGTTCTGGTTTATTCCAATTTTCAATATCTACTGAATATTCATGGACAACATAGTTAAAATAAAATACAGAAGGAAGATGGAATATTGTAGCCAGATTAGAAAGTAAAGAAACAGTTCTGTCAAAGTCCGCATACGAAACAATCTGGGGGGTTTTGAGAATCATTCATAGCCCTATATGTATTTATAATATACAATATTTGGGGGTCAGTCATTTTTCCGGTTTACCTGTAAACTTTTATTTATTACTACAAACTGCTTAGCATAACTAATGTCAAAAACACCCAAGAGTGCAGCCTAGGGGTTAATCGACCGAGTCATGGAAACCCCATATAAATCATCAAGGATGATGGCATTCTTGAATCCATTAACATTTTTCCTTCTCGGAGTTATTGAAGAGTTCAAAGTGAATATATATTAAATATCAAAACCATTTTTTTTTTAAATATAAATATTATAATTATAGATTTGTTTTGTTTTTTCTCCAAAATATATGGACCATATGAACTCACGGATTATAATAGCATTTTACTGCTTTTAAACAGATAACGGATATTGGTCCCGTAATATCACGGTCGGATCTCGGAATCATAACGCGTTTCATCGCACGTTTTATACCAACCCATGGCAACATGGCAAGCGGACTAGAAGAAGAGCTATTATCGGTAGACTTTGAAATTTACGGCAAAGTTCAAGGTGAGTTCGACATGAACTTTGTACCAAAATAGAGCAGAATTAATTGGGAAAGAGCGATTTTTATTAGTTTTCAATGCACAGTCTTACTTAAACATGTGGCAACTACATTCCATTTTGACACATTGTCAATTAGATGCGATATCGTAGCTGTAAGACTGATAATGACTAGCGTCCAGTTTACATCTATTTAGGAATAGAGCTACGTTATCGTATCTAATTGTCAATCACCAGTTGACAGTATCGAATCATCTCAAAGCTTAGAATATAAAAGTGAATCAAAAAATCTTATATGTCATCGACATACCTTTTCAAAAAAGGACATTAAAGACTTCAAGTCAATTTTGGGGGAAAATAATGGATTGGTTTGGACCTTGTCACGTTCGCCCTCTCCTTTCCATAATATGAAAGGACCACAATGGAAATAAGGAAAATATTTTCCTTTTTTGTGTAATCCTTGGTTTCTAGTGCGCATTACATGGCTTTTTATATGTTGTCTTAGTTATGCTTTGCCATGTTATGTACACTTTTAACCGAAATAAATCTATCTATCTATCTATGAGATGCGGATAGTGAGATATCACTAGTAGCCCTTTAACCTTTTACCTCATGTAAGAAATAACAATGATCTATTAATTAAATAACTACATCCTGAATATTAATTACTTGATTTTCATAATGGTATATGTACACTACTGTAGTTTTTGGCTGGCCGAAATAATTAATGGTATATGTACACTACTGTAGTTTTTGGCTGGCCGAAATAATTTCTTTAGCAAACAGAGCAGACTCACAGGCGTTAGGCTCATGAAATATGTCTAAAATAATTTAAAATGTGCCTTAATTGACATTTTGTAACATTTGGGGCTAAAAAAATAAAGCTTGGGGCGTTTTGAGACAAAGCTGAAATTTCGTATATTCTATATATAAGAGAAAGGCAAATAACTCTCGGGCCATCCGATCCTCGGGTGCACCGCTTCAACTGCAATTATTTTCGACCGGAGGGGAATTTTCCCACAAAACAAAGATTATATAGAAAGAAAAATGTTTTATCTACACGCTGGTACCAAATATCCCGTACTTTGTCTCCGTTTTAGCGAGGGGCAAATACCTTCAGAAAACCGTGTTTTTTATTTAGTCGGAAACTATATAGTTGGCAACAAAGTGCTCGATTTCACTAAAATGCCTATTCGGAAGCGAATCTGACGCTCTTTTTTGGTAGATCCTGATGAGAAATGATGAAACATGTTCAAAAAGAATTTCACATACCGGTGACAATGCATTCTACTGCCACAGATCCGATTATATCTTTTCCAACACTTCAACGCTAACAGACTGCACCATTTTGCCCAGCAAGCGTCTATTCGAATTGATTTAGTTAAACGACTTGTCAATTATGTAAACATTCAAATTATGGAACCCTGCTTTCTTCGTGATGGTGCACAGCGAAGTGGGGAACCAGTATGTATTCTTCTGAGCGCTTGACACGTTAAAAATGAAAGTAGCCGTTTCTGGTCCTCGGAATAGTTCGAAAAGATTTAATCGGATCTGTGGCAATACAATGCGATGTCACCGGTATGTAAGATTCTCTTTGAAAATATTTCATCATTTCTCATCAGGATCTTCCAGATGAAGCGTCAGCTTCACTCCCGAATAGGGATTTTAGTGAAATCGAGCACTTGTTCGCCAACTATATCGTTTCCGACTAAATAAAAAACATGGTTTTCTGAAAGTATTTGCCCCTCGTACTCGCTAAAACGGAGACAAAGTATGGGATATTTGGTAACAGCGTGTAGATAAAACATTTTTCTTTCTATATAGGGTAAAGTGATATTAAATCGGACACGATTGAGAGTCGGACGTTTTTCAACCCCTTTATACACTGCTTTCAGTGTAACTAGCACAATCTTTACTTTGTCTGGTACCTTAATGCTTATTTTCACCAGAGTTACCTACCTTGAACTCATTTACTTGCATACATTCTTCACAACAACAACGCTAGAAACCACCCAAAAGCACCAACTTTTAAATGTCAAAGTCAGAGAAAACCGCATTCGGTTTTAGTTTCTTGAGTAATAGCGACATTATACGAGCATTACAAATGGTGGAAGTCATGTTTTTGTTGAAGAAAAATAAATATACATTTAAAAGACATCTGTTATTCAGCTTTTTAGCAAACAAGAAGTGCCACGCTCTCTAATAATATATAATATGTCAAACTGATTTTGAGTCGGACGCTGTAGCGTTTATATACACTCTGTACCTGGTGGGTCATTTCCTATGATTGAACAGCGGGGAAAACATATGTCATTCTACGATATTTATAGTAGATTCTAGATATATATCTAGGGTCTGACTTTTTTATGACACATAATACTATGAAATATCACAATTTGGAGCTTAATTAACGTATCACACAATGAATATTTCAAGAAAATGAAACCGTCCGACTCAATATCTAAAGTGTCCGAGTCACGATGGAATTAGGGTTACCTATATTTCCGTACTTTTTGGCCCTGTTACATGCGTGTTTGATGCATATAAAGTGCTAGAAGAGCTTAAAAGAGATCTGGCCAGGTACCAGTGAGCACCGGAAGTGTCTAGCTGAACGCACGGACGCTTGACATGAGGAAAAGTGAAACAGGTGTCTGACTCACGATCAGTTTACCCTAACCTTTGTTTTGTGGGAAAATTCCCCTTCCGGTCGAAAATAATTGCAGTTGAAGCGGAGCACCCGTGGATTGGATGGCCCGAGAGTTATTTGCCTTTCTCTTATATAGAATATACGAAATTTCAGCTTTGTCTCAAAACACCCCAAGCTTTATTTTTTCTGCCCCAAATGTTACAAAACGTCAATTTAGGGACATTTTAACTTATTTTAGACATATTTCATGAGCCTAAGGCCTGTGAGCAGACTCTGATCAAATGGCTCTTCCAGGAATTGGTTGATTTGGGTCTGCATGCACTCCCTTTGTAATGATATAAAAAGATGTTTATATAAGGGAAAGGGTTAAGAATATATTCAGTTGTTTATATTTCTTGTTATTTTTCCACCCTTATAGTATTTCGATAGTTATATATATATAGCATTGTAACCTGGTGGCTGGTTAGTCTCATCAACGAGCTGTAAGACACCATGCTAATGTTGTGATGGTTGCCGTCTTACAGTCTCATGGCAATACGTCAAATACGGGGTGGAAATCGTTAATTTCTAATTTACAATCTGGTCATATTGGACCTAATTTTCAATGTAAATCTGCACTTATGTGGCAATTACGTTTTATTCAAACAACAACTGACCTAAGATATGCTCATAAATCCACACTGCAACCCACACTGTTGTTGTCACGCGATGCGAGTGTGTACACACAAGTGCAATATAGGGGTTACTGTAAGCTCTACGATGAAATGGATTAAGTGGATTTAAAGCAACCACAAAATAACACTCTTCGGAAGTTGTCTTGTCAGGTATAGAATTATGTCGTATTTTGGAAGAAAACCCATCCCGACAGAAATCATTAGGTGTTTCCTAATCTAAATCAGTCTTAATGCCTGTGTACTCTGCCTGGATATCGTTAAAACCGAAAGTATCTCGATATCACCATTTAGAGTACACAAATGTGAACTAGTGGCTGGTAGGACAAAAAAAAAGACACAACAAAAGTTGGAGCAACATATTGAAATTGGTCTGCCACTAAGGCCTATATGAAAATAGAATAGGATAAGTTGGTATTCTTTGTTTTCAATTTCATCAATGACGACCAGTCCAAAATTGCCCAAGATGATAAAAATCTCGTTAGAATAAAATCAATTTCGTGATTAGAATTGAACATGTATATCCTCGATTCCTATATTTCCGTTCTTTCCTATGATGTGAGATTTGTAGTTTTGAAACGGATGTTCCATGCATGTAGAATTGAAAGACAGATCCATGAAACTGATTGGATATGGAGGCTGAGAACTTACAGACCATTTGGCTATAACATCAAGGAGGATAATGCGCTAATGCATGCATGATGTCGTTGCACCCATGACGTCATTTTTATGACGTCATGACATTTTAAATAACAACCCAATGTCACCATGACTCTGGATCAACATTATTATGTCTCCCCCCATATTTATATGGGGGAGACATATTGTTTTCGTGAGAGTTGTCTGTCCGTCTGTCCGTCACACTTTTTGTCCGGACGATAACTTCAATATGCCTGATGCCAGTTGATTGAAACTTCATATATGGAAAAAGCATAATGAGAGGAAGTGTCATGCACAAGGTCCATAACTCTTGCTTCACTAATATAGGAGTCACTGCCCCTTGTCAAAAAAAAAAATCACACTTTTTTGTCAGGACGATAACTTCAATATGCCTGATGCCAGTTGATTGAAACTTCATATATGGAAAAAGCATAATGAGAGGAAGTGTCATGCACAATGTCCATAACTCTTGCTTCACTAATATAGGAGTCACTGCCCCTTGTTCAAAAAAAAATCACACTTTTTTGTCAGGACGATAACTTCAATATGCCTGATGCCAGTTGATTGAAACTTCATATATGGAAAAAGCATAATGAGAGGAAGTGTCATGCACAAGGTCCATAACTCTTGCTTCACTAATATAGGAGTCACTGCCCCTTGTTCAAAAAAAAATCACACTTTTTTGTCAGGACGATAACTTCAATATGCCTGATGCCAGTTGATTGAAACTTCATATATGGAAAGAGCATAATGAGAGGAAGTGTCATGCACAATGTCCATAACTCTGGCTTCAGTAATATAGGAGTTATTGCCCCTTGTAAAAAAATGCACTTTTTTTGTCCAGACTATAACTCCTATATGGCTCATGCCATTGGATTGAAACTTCATATCTTGAAAGATCATGACGAGAGGAAGTGTCATACACAAGGTCCATAACTCTGGCTTCACTAATAATGAAGTTATTGCCCTTGTAAAAAAAATTCACAATTTTTTGTCCTGACGATAACTTCTATATGGCTCATGCCATTGGATTGAAACTTCATACATGGAAAGATCATGATAAGAGAAAGTGTCATGCTCAAGGTCCATAACTCTGGCTTCACTAATATTGGAGTTATTGCCCTTTGTAAAAAAAACCACAATTTTTTGTCAGGATGATAACTCCTATATGGCACATGCCATTGGAGTGAAACATCATACATGGAAAGATCATGATAAGAGAAAGTGTCATGCATAAGGTCCTTAACTCTGGCTTCAATAAATTGAGAGTTATTGCCCTTTGTACATTTGTTTAACGCTTTCTTGTCCGGACGATAACTCCTACATGGCTCTTGCCATTGTATTGAAACTTCATACATGGAAAGAGCATGACGAGAGAAAGTGTTATGAACAAGGGCCATAATTCTGGCTTCAATACTTTTGGAGTTATTGCCCTTTGTTACATTTTTGTCTGATCATTAACTCCTTTTCAACTGATGCTATTGGAATGACATTTCATTTATGGAAAGAGCATGATGAAAGTAAGTGTCATGCACAAGGGCCATATCTCTGGTATCAATATTTTTGGAGTTATTAGCTGTTATCATTTTCTTCTTGAAAAATGTGGTGTGGAAAGCGCATAATGCAGGGAAGTATCAATCATCAAGTCCATAACATTTTTAGTGATTTCCCTTTACATATTGTTTTTATCAGAGGGGAGACATCCGTTTTTGTGACAAAAACTCTAGTTTTCTTTGATTTTATGGCTGAATGCATGTAACAAAAATGTGACGTGTACATGTATATTGACATGATAATCTTGAAAAAGGCCCTTAGTGGTCGAAATATTAGATCAGACGACAGAGCAATTTAAGTATTTATGTATTATATGAATTCCCTTTTTTTTGAATATTTTCTTCATTGTGAAACTTTAAAGATAAATATTATTTTTAACAAAAATATAAACATTCTCATCACGTGACACCATTTTTCTAACGATATTTCCCAGAAACATAAATTTTTCATAGCTTAAAAATTTGACAGATGCCGCGGAAACGCTGTGACCAAGCAAATAACACGTCACAACAATACTGTTTGGCAAAAGTTAAGGTTTCATGTTATGAACATGTCTCATGTCAAATTTTGTACAAGGGAGTCTGTTATCAGACGACATAGTACATTTCTTTGTACATTTTAGTACACTGTACTGAAAAAAATGCCACAGCACATATCTAAATTGTAAATATGTTGGTATTTCTTTAATTGTGAGTGTTATCTGTTTAGCTGATTCTAATCTGTGTATTTCCATGTATTTTTTAAATTCAATTCTCAGTTGACACTTTTTGCAAAATAACATTTGAATTTATGAGGCTGATACGTCTGTCTTGTTTTGTTTATGGTGCTTTTGAAAATGATTTCGATCAATACATATTTCAATATAACTCAAAATGTTTATTAGGTGTAGTGGGTGTCTGTGACTTAACCTTTCTTGTGCAGTACATATTTGACCCATTTGTGCTCAAGCGCCTTTGTATGGGGGATTATGACGTCATAGGAACGGCAATATAGGAAACATGGTGGCGTCATTTGCAGAAATGAGTGAGTTAAAAGAATCGGCATTTGGTTCAATTGTTAGGTCATTTGTTTATTTTAAGTGTTATTTTCCATTAGAAAAATATTTTTTCTCAATATTCTTTTCAAGGAAGCTCCTTGTTGCATTTAAAGTAATTGTTTTTCTGATAGATATTTTGCTATGGGGAACGGTAATACAGGAGAAGGGGATATATGAGCAAAGACCTATGACAACATGTTTTATTAAAGGTCTTTGATATGGTCAATCAAGACAGGAATCTTAATTTCTAGCTTAGAAAATGTAATAATGGAGTTTTTGACTGAAAATGAAGAACTGATTAAACATATGACTAAATTTCAATGAAAAGTTTAGAGTATGGCCAAATAGACCAAAACATTAGCGTACATGCTAGATCAGGAAACTAGAAACAAGGTTTGTTATTAATGCTTGTTTATTCCTAGTACATGTATCTCTTATTAGGGGCGTAGGTAAATATCAAAGAATCAGACCAGAGGGCTCCTGAAGGAGTCCTGTAATATGGAGGACTGCATTGTTTGCTTTATAGATACTGTTAAATTTACAGGAGAAAAACTGCTGCTACTGCGGTTGACAAACTCAAGTCTTATTTCTTCTTCACAAGCATTTAATTTCTTATTTCTACAATTTACTAAAGTTAACTTTTGTAATTTCCTTTCATTCTACTGTGAACTTCTTTGCTTTCCAAAAAGGCCTAAAAGTGATCTAAAATCCAAGTTCTCCCTAATCTCAGTAACTAGATTTTGAGTTTCTCCCCGTGAACAAAGGAACCCTGGTTTATATAAGATGCTAAACAAAGAAATGCTACATAGGCTAAACTAATTTGCATAGCTAAACCTTATCAAAGCTATCTCCAAATATGGGGAGCAGCATGCTAAAATATAGCACCTCCACTGATCGGTGCTAGCATCCCTTACTAGCTGCTTGGACTAAATTAATTACAATTTATGGGGCCACCAGCCCTCTCTGTTTAGCATTTCTAAATATAACCCTCTCTCTTGCAAACCTATGGTGACCAGAATTAAACTTAGTTCTTACAAAAGGGTTCAAAAGTTACCTAAACCCCTATGTCAAAAAACCACAACACTACTTTCCAAAATGTGATTATGTCAGATGAGAATACACTCAATGTAAATAATGTCACAGCATTTAAAAGGTTGAAATAACAATTTTAAATGGTGGACTTAATATTGTGAAGTAGCCAAAAGTTCTTTAAAACTGAACCATTAGAAACTTTTCCGTTAAGATATATTTTCAGTTACATGCATGCCAAATGAAATAATTTTACTGATTTTATTTCATATATTTTAACAAAGCTTAAAGTTGTTTTGGTTTGTATTTTATGGACAGGTGTTTTCTTCAGAAAAGTAAGTAAGAGTGTGTGATGTTGGAGCTTCTGGCTAACTCTGATATTTATTAACCCTTAACTTGATGAATATTCATGCAAGATTCTATCCATTGTACGTGTCTTTTGATTTAATCCTTGTATGAACATGTGCAATAAGGATATTTGTGTCATTGCAAACACTAGAGGACTTGATCTGTAACATATTTATAAGCAAATATAGCAGACCCTGATCAGACAGCTCATATAAAAAATGTCTGATCTTGGTCTACCAGTACTCTTTTGTTTGTAAAGGCATAAAAAGGTGATACTTGTAAATTATCCAGTAAAGGGTGAACCCTTTCATGCAAAGTGTAGCGTAGATTTATCATTATTTTTCTTCCACTGTAGAGATTTAACTGTAACAATTAAGGAATAATGTGTTCCAGCTGAACATTTAATAGTTGTTAATAAAATTGGAAGATTTAGCTGTACCTAGTGTAAGTTAACCCTTCAACCCATTTTGACCCTGCCCCCATAGATATGCCTTTAACCCTTTCCTCCAGAGGCTATTTTTAGACCCAACCTCTTTGAATGAATCTACCGAAAAGGAGCATTAACTAGAGAAAAGGACAAATTTAGAATTTTGTAGTTTAAAACTATTGTGATATAGGAGCAAATGCTCTATTTATCACAATGGTTTCAAAAAGTGACTTTTACAGAGGCGTAGAAAGGCGTATTTATGGAGGAAAGGGTTAATGCCTTTGCAAACAGAGTATACCCAGATAAGATGTCTGATCAGGGTCTGCTCTGTTTGCTTATGGAATAATATAGATTTGATACTGAAGTTTCTGCCAAATTTGAAAATCTGACTTAATTAATTACATGTCATGTGATCATAGCCAAAACCAGAGGGGCAAAAGGTCAGATATTGATAAATCATTACTGAAGTTTGGAAAAGATCCAATGAAAAAATTACTAATTCATGCCACAGACAAAATTGTGTCCACAGACTGAGGAACAAAGTGATTAAATCTGCACCTTATCCTATTCCAATATTCATTATCAAAGGCTTTGCTCTTTGCACCCAAGTAATTGTTGTCTTAAACATGATTAGGTCAGATTTTCAAATGACATTAGAAAGGCATGTTGCTAAATCACCTGTGTTTGAAATCTAAGTTTCTGGTTGAATTTTCTCCAAATTTTATGAGTAATTTGTTGCTCAAAATGTTTGATTTGAGGTTAGAAAAGTAAAACATTGAAACTTATACACTTTTTAGCTCTCCAGAGCACTTTTGTGCTCAGGGTGAGCTTTTGTGATCACTTGATGTCCGTCGTCGTGCGTCGTCGGGCGTCAACAATTTGAACCTTTAAAAATCTTCTCCTCTGAATCTACAGGGTTCTCAGCTTTTATCTTTGGTACATAGCATCATCTTTAGGTCCTCTACAAAAGTTATATAAATTTTGCCCCTGGGGTCAAAATTGGCCCCGCCCCAGGGGTGCCTTGTTTTCTATTGAAATATATAGTAAAACTTTGAAAATCTTCTCCTCTGAATCTACAGAGTTCTCAGCTTTCATATTTGGCACATAGCATCATGTTCAGGTCCTCTACAAAAGTTATATAAATTATGCCCCTGGGGTCAAAATTGGCCCCGCCCCAGGGGTAGCCAGTTTTGAATAGAAACATATAGTGACAACTTTGAAAATCTTTTCTTCTGAATCTACAGGGTTCTCAGCTTTCATATTTGGCACATAGCATCATGTTCAGGTCCTCTACAAAAGTTATATAAATTATGCCCCTGGGGTCAAAATTGGCCCCGCCCCAGGGGTAGCCAGTTTTGAATAGAAACATATAGTGACAACTTTGAAAATCTTTTCTTCTGAATCTTCAGGGTTCTCAGCTTTCATATTTGGCACATAGCATCATGTTCATGTCCTCTACAAAATTTGTATAAATTATGCCCCTGGGGTCGAAATTGGCCCCGCCCCAGGGGTGGTCAGTTTTCAATAGAAACATATAGTGAAACTTTGAAAATCTTCTCCTCTGAAACTGGAAGGTTCTCAGCTTTCATATTTGGCACATAGCATCATGTTCAGGTCCTCTACAAATTTTTTATAAATTATGCCCCTGGGGTCAAAATTTGCCCCGCCCCAGGGGTAGCCAGTTTTCAATAGAAATATATGGTAAAACTTTGAATATATTCTTCTCTGAAACTGAACGGTTCTCAGCTTTTATATTTGGCACATAGCATCATGTTCAGGTCCTCTACAAATGTTATATACATTATGCCCCTGGGGTTAAAATTGACCCCGCCCAAGGGGTGGCCAGTTTTCAATAGAAACATATAGTGAAAACTTTGAAAATCTTCTCCTCTAAATCTACAGGGTTCTTAGCTTTCATATTTGGCACATAGGATCATATTCAGGTTCTCTACAAAAGTTATATAAATTATGCCCCAGGGGTCAAAATTGGCCCCGCCCCAGGGGTAGCCATGTCTCAATAGGAACATATAGTGACAACTTTGAAAATCTTCTCCTCAGAAACTGGAAGGTTCTCAGCTTTCATATTTGACACATAACATCATGTTCAGGTCCTCTACAAGAGTTATATAAATTATGCCCCCGGGGTCAAAATTGGCCCCGCCCCAGGGGTAGCCAGTTCGCAATAGAAACATATAGTGTCAGATTTGAAAATATTTTTCTCAGAAACTGGAAGGTTCTCAGCTTTCATATTTGGCACATAGCATCATGTTCAGGTCCTCTGCAAAAGTTGTATAAATTATGCCCCTTGGATCAAAATTGGCCCGCCCCAGGGGTGGCTAGTTTTCTCTAGAAACATATAGTGAAAACTTTGAACATCTTCTCCTCTGATTGCCTGGTGAGCGATGTCAGGGCCATTCTGGCCCTCTTGTTATGATGTGTGGTTTTGTTTCCTTGTTGTTTGCTTATTTGTATTGAAGCATTATTGTCTGTTTTTCACACAAAAACATCAACCAGGTGTTGTTGACTGTATATTTCGGAAATTCAAAGAGATACATGTGATTTGCTTAATTTGCATAAATTAAAATTCATAACATTTCTGTTATTATCTTCGGCATTGTACGGGTTCATCCTCAGCATGTGTCCTGGTAAGCAACTATGCATGAACATACTTGTGATTGTATGGTTTACATATGCACGGGTTATCGCTGTCCCGTAATTTCAGCAAGAAAAGACTTCATGATTTACCGGTGGAGTTTTTAGCTAACCGTGAGCTTTTGGGAGACTTTAATGTCCGGCGTCAACAATTTGCCTGTGAACACTCTAGTGGTTACAATTGTAGTCCAATCTTCATTAAACTTGGTCAGAATGAATGTCTTGATGAAATCTCGGATGAGTTCGAAAGTGGGTAAAGTTGGATTAGAAACTAGGTCAAATAGTAGGAAAACCTTGTGTACCCTCTAGAGGTCACATTTTTAGACCAATTTTCATGAAACTTGGTCAGAATGATTGTCTTGATAAAATCTCGGAGGAGTTTGAAAAGTGGGTTATGTGTGGTAAAAAACTAGGTCACTAGGTCAAACAGTAGAAAAACCTTGTGAACACTCTAGTGGGCACTTTTTTTGTCCAATCTTCATGAAACTTAGTCATAATGATTGTTCTTGATAAAATCTCGAACGAGTTTGAAAGTGGGTTATGTGGGGTTAAAAAATGGGTCATTAAGTCAAATAGTAGCGAACACTCTAGAGGTCACATTTATAGCCAAATCTTCATGAAAATTGGTCAGAATGAATGTCTTGATAAAATCTCGGATGAGTTCGAAAGTGGGTCAAGTGGGGTTAAAATCTAGGTCACTAGGTCAAACAGTAGAAAAAACTTGTGAACACTCTAGTGGTCATAATTATAGTCCAATCTTCATGAAACTTGGTCAGAATGAATGTCTTTATAAAATCTCGGACTGGCTTGAAAGTGGGTTATGTGTGGTTAAAAACTAGGTCACTAGGTCAAACAGTAGAAAAACCTTGTGAACACTCTAGTGGGCACATTTTTTGTCCAATCTTCATGAAACTTAGTCATAATGATTGTCTTGATAAAATCTCGAACGAGTTTGAAAGTGGGTTATGGGGGGTTAAAAACTGGGTCATTAGGTCAAATAGTAGCGACCACTCTAGAGGTCACATTTATAGCCAAATCTTCATGAAAATTGGTCAGAATGATTGTCCTAATAAAGTCTTGGACAAGTTTGAAAGTGGGTTACATGTGGTCAAAAAGTAGGTCACTGTGTCATGTCTTAGAAAAATCTACATGTAGTTTACCCTCAAGCGGCCACATTTTTAGCCAAATCTTCCTCAAACTTGCTCAAGAGTGTTTGTCTTGGTTATATCAAGGTTGAGTGTGATCATGGGTGGGATGGGAATAAAAAGTAGGTAACTAGGTCAAATCTTAGAAAAATTACTCTAGAGGGCACATTTTTAGCCCAATCTTCATTGGTCAGAATCATTGTCTTGATAAAATCAATATACTAAATATTTGAAAATCTTGTTCTGCAGAACCACTGCTCATGATCCACTATCAACATTTTTCAAATATTGTCCCTAAGGGCAATATTGACCATACCCATGGGCTACCCAGCAAAACTCTGAAATCTATGGTAATCAGGTGAGCGATTAAGGGCCATCTTGCCCTCTTGTATACAGCGTCATTGTATTCTTCGTACATATGAGCCAGGGTTTAGGTCAAATTTTCCTAGAAATACATATAGTCTTTAAGTTGAGTGTTTGTTTCATGCAAAAAGACCCCCCAAAAAACAATTGAATATACCCATCAGAACTCTAACCTTTTACCACGTAGAGGTGCCTTTTAACCCTTTACTCCTTAAATATGCACTTCTACACCTTTGCAAACAGAGTTGATCCAGATCAGATGGCTCATGTAAGAGCCGTCTGATCAGGATCTTCTCTGTCTGCTTATGATATAATATAGGTAGAATTCTACAGTTTCTGCCATGGCTAAAACTTCCCATGTCCATTAGCCAATTTAAAACTTGATCTAATTAATCTTCATGACATCATTATTTCTTAAATGAA